>OY744515.1:88324879-88362379 GCA_963556195.1 Sepiola atlantica
GAGTATGTAACGAAGGCATATTACTTTATACTACAATATTTAGGGGGAGGGCACTTAAACCATAACACCGAAAGAAAGAAAGAAAAACGTTAAAATGTAGAACTAATGCTATATGTATTTCTTATCCTCGTCGTCTAACGGGTATTCTACTCGTATTACTTCATAAAATATGATTATCTACGGTTTTACGGCACCTCAGCGTGACTAAATCATGTGAGATGATTTGTAAGACGGCTAAACACGCGTACGTGCATACTTATATTTTATAAATATAGACGCTACCCATATGGGCCATCCCACTGGCGAAAGGAAACACTCTTTCTCTCTGGGCATGAAATAGTTTAGACAATATATATCTTATAATATATAGTAATAGTTTAAGAAAGCTGAGTACAATGCAGAGTGCCGAGTGGGTTATAAGCTGGAAGGAACAAAAATAATAAATCGAAGTGGGTCTTACTATTTATTTTTTCTGAAAATCTTACCTAAAAACAAGTGTGGTGTCGGCTGTTTGTGTGTTGTCTGGATGATTTTTAAAAATCATTTATTTAATATTTCGGGGAAATCTCCCCTTTGTCAAAAATAATAAACACTAAAGGAAACATCCGTCTGTGTAGGGAATTCACCAACATAGACGGATTTTTCTTTTGGTGTTTATTATTTTTGAGAACAGGGAAGATTTTCCTGAAATATTAAATAAATGATTCTTAATAATCATATGGACAACACACAAACAGCCGACACCACACTTGCTGTTATGTAAAATTAAAAAAAAAATGAATAAATAGTAAGTCGCCCCACTTCGATATTTATTTTTGTTCCTTCCAGCTTACAATCTAGGCGGCACTCTGCATTGCCCGCAGCCTTCTTAAATTATTACTAATATTTCCAGCAATGCTTCAAGCAAACTACCATTCTCTATTATATATATATATATATATATATATATATATATATAATATTAATGTTACTACAGCATTGAAAGCGTCGTTAAGTGATATATTTGAAATTTTGAGAAACCACTTAACACATGTGTGAATTTATATCAATAAATGAAAGTTATTAATCATTTTTTTAAATATATTTTATAAATCCGAATTCTCGGTTTAACAAACCTTAATCATGGAAACAGACAGTATACATATTTTTTCTTTTTTTTCTTCATGGTGAAAGTCAACGGCACCGCCCAAGACTGACGATCCCCTCCGATATTATTAGAGTGGGTGTATATATGTCCGGTGCAAGTAGTGGATGCTCTATAAGCATGGGTAAGTATATGAGTTTTACTACAGCATTGAAAGCGTCGTTAAGAGATATATTAGAAAATTCACCAACCAGTTAACAGATGTGTGAATTTATATCTATAAATGAAATTTATTAATCATTTTTTTATATATATATTTTATAAATCCGAATTTATACTAATATTTATTCATTTTAATAGCAATTGCCCCTTATTCTATAAGTCTATGAAGTATCATATATTATATATTATTATGTCCGTGGTCAACTTCCCTTTTCCCGACAATAGGAACTATACAAACCTATCCGAACCGTTCAATAATTAACCAGATCTATCATTCTTGTCTTAATTATAATATAGTCTATAATAATGCTATACTATCTAAATTGTATTATTCTTTTATCTCTCTTATTTCATATTTTAAGGTATTTTATTAGAATATATGTTATAGGTTTAATTGAATTATCTATTATACTGTAACCTTACCGAAGGTCAACTACTATACCAATTGTTGATTACAATAACTCTTTAATTAAATTAAATATAAATAAAACATTATACTTATTTTAAAAAATAATTTTATGTTTAACATTTTAAAAAAATATTTTTATATTTAATCACAAATATTTTTCATAAAATTAGTAAAATTGACTATTTTATTTAACAGTCACACCGTTTCAACGTGTTCTTCGAGTCCTAGGTCGGTAAACGAAATACGTTCCCACGTGCTTTTCTCTAAATACGTCGTTTTCGCTGAATTACAACATCATATTTATGCAATGTTATCTAAATTATTTCATAATAAGAACGTAATATTTATTTATTTGTAATATTACAGAAGTTCTGATGAACATGGAATCTGAGCTTTGAAGCTTAGGAAGCGGACCAAAGCGAAAATACTTTAGTGACGTTGACTGAAGACCTGGGTGTGCCAGGTTCGAATCCAGTTCGTTCCACATAGGTACTTTCAGCAAACTCCACACTTGACTTTGTGTCTAATCTCCTGGAGAGGATGGAAATAAAATACTTGGTATTCTTGAGTTTAATTATGAACACCTCGCCGACTTTCGCAACACCACATAAACAAATATGGCTGACAAAAGCCAATCAGCGGTTTATAATAAAACCCCAGTATCTTTCGCCTCTATCCGCTCCCGCAGTATTAAAACTAAGGTAACATGTTGATCTGAACTTTCGAACAATTATATATATATATATATATATATATATATATATATATATATATATATATATATATATATATGATTATTATTTTTATTTACACAGAAATGTAAAAAATCTCCGACACTGGCATGTCGATGTTATCGATCAACAGTAATTATAAATTGAGATCTAATCAGGCAGAGTTAGAATCCGATCTTAACCGTAGATCATATTTGGAAATGAAATGGAGAAAAATATTTTAAAAATAAAATTTAAATTTGGAAAGTCACGTGGTTGGGACCGTTAAAAATCAAAATAAAAAAATAAAAATAAAAAATAATAAATAATAAATAAAAATAATGTCAAAAAAAATTGATATAAAATATCAAATATAATATATAAAATATAAGATAAAATGAAGTAAAATAAAGTGAAAAGAGAGAGAAATAATAAAAAAGGTAGATAGATAAATAAAACAGATAGATAGATAGATATAGATAGATAGATAGATAGATAGTGTTGGGAAGTAGTCCAACAGTAAAAAGAAGCTAAGATAACAAGTGTATTGACATAAAAGGTACAAAGGTAAGGAAACTGTCTGGCACTCGGCTAGACAGTTACAATATTGTCCTTTTCTCCCTGGTGATTGTCTACTCGCACTATTTATAGTGAGAACCGGTGTAGTTTCTCTTCTGTTCGAACGGTCGGTGTAACAGATAGATAGATAGATAGATAGATAGATAGATAGATAGATAGATAGAGATAAATAGAGATAAGATGAAATAAAATAAAATGGAATAAAATAAAATGGGATAAAAAAAGATAGTTTAGGATTGAGAGAGAAGTGGGAGAGGAAGGTAGGGAAGACATGTCAAAATCAGTATACGGTTAAAAAGGCACATAGCATGAGTTTAAGTCAGCGATAGTGTAAGTAGCAGCGTATGTGTGTGTGTGTGTTGGGGCAGGGGTTGTCAGGAAGATTAAACCCCTAAAGAAGAGCGCACTCTGGCCTATCAAACATATTCTGGGCAGCCCCGTCGGCATTCCTCAGTCAGGGCGCATAAGGCAGTAAGCAATAAACTTACTCCACCAATAAAAGGGTGGGGGCAACCTCTGGGAGGGTGCACCTCCTAGAACAACCAGGACATAATAATTCAGCCCGGCAGATAAAAGACCGAATGGCCTAGTTCTTGCCGGACTGATTGTCGAGAACGAATCCTCGACTGGTATTACCTCATGTGAAAGTCTTCAATCAACCGAAGTTAATGAAAGACTAAACGAGCTGGGGTGGATCCAGTATTTTATTACTCCCCACCGCAGCAATATGAGACAAAAGGCCGTAAGGTGGGGGAGGATCAAGTCAGCGCCCCTAAAGAAAGAGCGTCTGCCCTATTAAAAATAGCCTAGGCAGTCTCGTCGGCATTCCTCGGTCAGGCCGCCCCCGGCAGTAAGCAATGAACTTACTGACCCTCAAAGAGGAGAGGCAAGGCCTGGGAGGGTGAACATCCTAGAACTATCTAGGACAAAATACCTTAGCCCGACAAATAAAACGCCACCGAAATAGCCCAGTTTCTGCCGGACTGATTGTCGAGAACAGATCCTCGACTGGTATTACCCCATCCCGAAGTCCTCAATTAATCGAAGTTCATGATAGACTGAACGGGTTTGGAGGGGGTGCACAGGTATTTAATTCCCTCCCACCGCAGGAATATGTGACATAAAATCGGAAGGCGAGAGAAGAGTTAAGCCAGCGCCCCTACAGGAGAAGCACTCTGGAATAGCAAAAATAACCTGGGCAGCCCCGTCGGCGTTCACCGGCCAGGGCGCCTCCGGCAGTAAGTAATGAACTTACTCCAACCTAAAGAGGGGAGGCAAAGCCTGGAAGAGAGGGCCTCCTAGGACAGACAGATAAAATACCACTGAAATGACCCATTTCTGCAGAGCGAAAGCGAGAGAGGTCGACAGGGATCAAGCGAACGATCAATGAAGAAACGCAGACTTTGCCACCACTACCATGAACTTAATCCTGAGTACAGTTTTGAGCACTGCCACAAGAATTGAATAATGTAAGATATAACACCACCACAACCCTAAGTTTAATGCTGAGTACAGTTTTGATCACTACCACAAGAATTGAATAATGTAAAATATAAAACCACCACAACACTAAGCTTAATGCTGAGTACAGTTTTGATCACTACCACAAGTATTGAATAATGTAAAATGTAAAACCACCGCAACGCACAACTTAATGCTGAATCCAGTTTTTAGCACTACCACACAAATTGAATAATGTAAACCGCCACAACCCACAACTTAATGCTGAGTACAGTTTTGAGCAATACCACAAAAATTTAATAATGTAAAACCACCACAACCCTAAACATAATGCTGAGTACAGTTTTAAGCACTACCACAAAATTAACTAATAAAAAATGTAAAACCACCACAACCCTAAACTTAATCCTGAGTACAGTTTTGAGCACTAACACAAACATTAAATAATGTCAAAAGTTAAACCACTACAACCCTAAAGTTAATGTTGAGTACAGTTTTGAGCACTAACACAAACATTAAATAATGTCAAATGTTAAACCACCACAACCCTAAAGTTAATGTTGAGTACAGTTTTGAGCACTAACACAAACAGTAAATAATGTCAAATGTTAAACCACCACAACCCTAAAGTTAATGTTGAGTACAGTTTTGAGCACTACAACAAAAATTGAATAATGCAAAATGTAAAAATTAAGAATATAAAAGCTAATATCGTGTTAGGATCTTATTGCGAAAGGACGTAGCGTTCCTAGTTCGAACCCCGGACAACGTCATGTGTTCCTGTCTAGTTCATGATATATTATGTAGAATTTGGATTATAATCTTTTTTTGAGTTATTATGACTTGTTGCATTCGCCTGTCTGAAAGTATGATAATGCAGAACATCTAACTCCAAGAGTTGAGCACGGTTCCGAAGAAGGGAATAGTTCCCGAAATATTATATCATACGGAGTTTCCCCCAGACCATCTATATACAGGTATTACATAACATTGTAACATTGGATAGATAGACAGATATATGTGCGTTTGTGAAAAAAATATATATGTGTGTATGTATACATTGTATTAAGGGTGAAACTATTTAACCTGTTCCACCATTATGTCTTATTTGCTCCAACTTGTGTCTATCCGTCACACCTCTGCATTGTATTGCCTTCTAAATATCACATTTCTCTCTCTATATATATAGTCTCGGAAGTTTCTCAACTATTAAAACTATATAAAAAAAACAAAAACAAAAACAAAAACAAAAAAAACTTATAGTCTCAAGTCTTCCAGTGGAAAATCACTCATGTAAGTCAATTTATTTTTTACAGTTATTATATTAGTTAGTTTCTAACACAATTTTAAGGGATCATCAGTTGTTTACCATGAAAAACTGTTTCGGGAATTTATATATATATATATATATAGTAGAGAATGGTAGTTTGCTTGAAGCATTGCTGGGTATAGTAGTAGTAAGTTTTTGAAAGGCTGTGGGCAATGCAATTCCGGGTAAGATGCAAGTTGAAAGGAAAGGAACAAAAACAATAAAAATAAATCGAATACGATATAAGACTTACTATTTATTTTTCCTTTTTTTTCCTTTTTTTTTTTTTTTCTTACATAACAGCAAGAGTGTTTTAGCTGTCCGGGTGATTAAAAATCACTATTTGATATTTCGGGAAAAGACATCCCTTTTTCAAAAATAATTAGACCAGAAGAAGAATAATATTTTATTCTTCTCCGACTGTGTAGAGAATAATACAAAACAAAATGGCTGCCAGATATAGACCGCAGCAAAAAACAGTTTCACAGGGAATATAAATTAAGTTAAGTTTTATTTTAATATTATGTTAAATATATGATTGGTGTTTAGAATATTAGTGTAATGTTGGTTAGGTGTATGGTGTTCGATAAACTGTTATTTTTGATAATATATATTGTATCATTTTTTTTAATTTTTTTTTTTTTTTTATATTTGAATACTTACTTTGTTTTATCTTCGTATTTTTATTTTGTTTATCTTTCTATCGTAATTTAAGAATTTTAATATAAATTAAAGTAATTAGTCTCATATTTTAAATATTCTAGATCTATCTACTTATCGATTTCGATTATCATCTATTAAAGAAGTGTTATTAATTACTAATTGTGAGTTTCGTCAAATTAGATTAACGAATTAACTTATTAACTTGAGATATTTATTATAAGATAAAGGGGAGTAACTCTGGATTTTTTAAAATATTTTTTTTATAATTAATTTTTTAATTTTTTTTTTTTAATTTTTTAATTTTTAAAAAATTTTTTTTTTTTTTTGGTGGAGATCTGTATAACAATATTAGTATATATATACAACATATATACACAAATGCATATATACATATATATATACATATCTATGTATTATTGTTTGTTTAATTGTTTATCTATATATATTCATCAATTTCTTTACATATTTGTTTGTTTGTTTTTTTTTTTTTTTGTTTTAAGTCACTCCATAACCTAGCATTATTAATTAATAAATCCAAACACATATAGAATGTATACAAATAACATGCAAATATTAAATAAATAATTCATAAAATAAATTAAACAAGTAAATAATAATAATAAAAAAAAAAATAAAATAAATAAATAAAAAAAACAAAAAAAAACAAAAAAACAAAAAAAAAAAAAAACAAACAAACAAATATGTAAAGAAATTGATGAATATATATAGATAAACAATTAAACAAACAATAATACATAGATATGTATATATATATGTATATATGCATTTGTGTATATATGTTGTATATATATACTAATATTGTTATACAGATCTCCACCAAAAAAAAAAAAAATTTTTAAAAATTAAAAAATTAAAAAAAAAAAATTAAAAAATTAATTATAAAAAAAATATTTTAAAAAATCCAGAGTTACTCCCCTTTATCTTATAATAAATATCTCAAGTTAATAAGTTAATTCGTTAATCTAATTTGACGAAACTCACAATTAGTAATTAATAACACTTCTTTAATAGATGATAATCGAAATCGATAAGTAGATAGATCTAGAATATTTAAAATATGAGACTAATTACTTTAATTTATATTAAAATTCTTAAATTACGATAGAAAGATAAACAAAATAAAAATACGAAGATAAAACAAAGTAAGTATTCAAATATAAAAAAAAAAAAAAAAATTAAAAAAAATGATACAATATATATTATCAAAAATAACAGTTTATCGAACACCATACACCTAACCAACATTACACTAATATTCTAAACACCAATCATATATTTAACATAATATTAAAATAAAACTTAACTTAATTTATATTCCCTGTGAAACTGTTTTTTGCTGCGGTCTATATCTGGCAGCCATTTTGTTTTGTATTATTCTCTACACAGTCGGAGAAGAATAAAATATTATTCTTCTTCTGGTCTAATTATTTTTGAAAAAGGGATGTCTTTTCCCGAAATATCAAATAGTGATTTTTAATCACCCGGACAGCTAAAACACTCTTGCTGTTATGTAAGAAAAAAAAAAAAAAAGGAAAAAAAAGGAAAAATAAATAGTAAGTCTTATATCGTATTCGATTTATTTTTATTGTTTTTGTTCCTTTCCTTTCAACTTGCATCTTACCCGGAATTGCATTGCCCACAGCCTTTCAAAAACTTACTAATATATATATATATATATATATATATATATATATATATATATATATATGTAAAAATAATCATGAAATAAAGTGTAAGAAAATCAACAACTAGCAAAAATAAACTCAAAAACACATATTGAAGTTTAGTTTCGAGAGTGAACACAACAATTCTTTAGCTTTCCTCGACATTTATATCCTCAAAAACAAAAATAGTCTCTCATTTCAAGTCAATCGTAAACTAACCAACAAAAATGATTACTTGCACTATTACTCACATCATAATAACTACATAAAACAACAGTATTACTATAGGCTTTTATCTTAGAGCTTTGCGTATTTGTAGCCTTGCATATCTTACTCAATAATATAGTAAAATAGAATCCTCTCTTACAATTTTAAAATGCCCCTAACATGTCATTCTCTCCGCTAAAAAGAAAGCTATCTAAATACATCTCAAAAATATCATAAATACGAAAACAGCTCCTAATACTACACAGCCCATACTAAGAAATGTTTTCCTCCCTACTAATTCTCACAACCAACATCTCTTCTCTTCTCTTTCCCAACATGGTTTCAGAATTATCGAAGCTACCTCACTTACTATTACTTACTATTCAAGCAAACTACATACACCTCTTATCACTATAGATTTATTTGTAAGACTGTAATTTATATTTTTATTTTATAAAGAGTAAGCTTTGCTTTTATAGAATTTAATAATTATGGATATTTGAAGCCATCAACTTTTCAACAAATTAAATAGAGCAACTCTGATTAAAAATATCGAAGAAAAATATCTATCGCAGACAGAAGATTAGCTCTGAGCTACCGTACGTTAAAATACAAAATTTAAATTGAAAATATAAAAATGTGAAGTAGTACATATTGGATGAAATAATGTTAAATTTGAATATGTATTAAACAAGAGAAACATGAAAAGAATAAATGAATGAATACGACTTAGGAATTGGGTTTCATGATACATTTAAAGCTAACACTTATATGTTGTCTATAACATCGAGAACAAATGGAATTATTGGATGGATTGTTGGAAATATTGTTTTTAAAAAAGTGAGTTTTGTGTTTAAATATATATAACGAACGATATAAAATGACTTTTTTTATACAAATGAGACATCGGTTATCTACGCCCGGCGGCTAACCGTAGATAAGGGTTAATGTGGTTGCTACATGTACAGTGAGACACGCACTTTGAGGATTAGAGATGGGAGGTGACGGTTGTTAAGTGGATATCGACACGGACTGAAGACCTGGGTGTTCCAAGTTCTAATCTAGTCGGTTCCACAGTACTACTTTCACTTAGGGATGTTGGAAACCTTCTCGTGGTCCTTCCCGTAAGTACCCGATGTCTTTCCAGAAATATTTCTGACTAGAAAAACATCAGTTTCCCCGATGTTTTTTCTAGTTAGAAATATTTCTGGAAAGACATCGGGGAAACTAATGCCAACACTAGAATCATCTGATTCACACGAAAGAAGAAGATAGTGTTATGGTCTCACGTAAAAAAGTTTAGTATTATCTAATTAATGCCCAATAATTTCGTTCAGAATAATATTTTGACACATATAAGCTCTTACTTACTACGTTCAAGGCCTATGAAAAATGCTTGCAAGAATATGAGTTGTCTCAGTACAGACATAAGTAGAGAGTGTGAGTAACTTGAGATCAAGTTGTACGGTTCAGCTGGGGGACGGCTACTATACAATGCGACCCAACAGAGTGTGTAAATATCTCAACTAGTTCATCTAAAAAAAAATGGATAGCCGGTGTAGTAGCAAGTTCTTAAGATATATACTAGAAAGAACAGTTGGAAATAAGTCATACACCGTCCACTATGACTATGCAACCCCGGCAGCTACATACTTAGAACGCTGAGCTGTTAAACCTGACATAGCGTTATGGGACAAGAGGGAGAAAATAGCACACTTTTAGAAATTAGTATTTCTAATGATGCTGACTTAAACATAGACCGGAAGGGAAAAATGACTAAATACCATAGTCCTATGTACGACAAAGACGAAGAAGGAATACCGATGATTGTTTAAACTGGGCAAGATTTGATTAGCTAGGAGCGACGGTTCAGCAGTATTCTATTTACATTGGACTTGAAAATGGCCATGGTGTAGTCAGCTGAGAAATGAAGACCCAAACCGCTGGATGCAAGCGCTGGAACCGCATCGTAAATGGTTAAAAGTATTACATTGGATAAGCACACGAAAAAGAGCTGCGTGCGCAATTTCTATCCAAACTGCGTAACTAAGTGCATCCATGCACAACAAAAGATAATGTTTATTTGTTATTCTTATTTAATTCAATGAGTTGAACATTAGTTCGCTCCCGCTCCTCTCTCTATCTATCTTCGATTATCCCTATCTATCTATCTATCTATCTATCTATCTATCTATCTATCTATCTATCTATGAGTATCTATCTATCTATGAGTATCTATCTATCTATCTATCTATCTATCTATCTATCTATCTATCTATCTATCTATCTATCAATCTATCTATGAGTATCTCTATCTATCTATCTATCTATCTATCTATGATTATCCCTATCTCGCTCTCTATCTCTCTATCTCTCTATCTATCTATCTATCTATCTATCTATGACTATCCCTATCTATCTATCTATCTATCTATCTATCTATCTATCTATCTATCTATCTATCTATCTATCTATGATTATCCCTATCTATCTATCTATCTATTTATCTATCTACCTATGATTATCCCTATCTATCTATCTATCTATCTATCTATCTATCTATCTATCTATCTATCTATCTATCTATTTATCTATCTATCTATCTATCTATCTATCTATCTATCTATCTATCTATGAATATCCCTATCTATCTATCTATCTATCTATCTATCTATCTATCTATCTATCTATCTATCTATCTATTATTATCCCTATCTATCTATCTATCTATCTATCTATCTATCTATCTATCTATCTATCTATCTATCTATTTATCTATCTACCTATGATTATCCCTATCTGTCTCTCTTTCTATCTTTCTATCTCTCTCTCTCTCTATCTATTTATCTATCTATCTATCTATCTATCTATCTATCTCTCTCTCTCTGTATATATATATATATATATATATATATATATATATATGACTCTCCCTATCTATCTATCTATCTATCTATCTATCTATACGAACGGATATTTCTTTGAAAGAAACTCTGCTAACGGAAATTCCGTTTGGCACCAGGTACACAAAGGCATCAAGGACAATTATTTACATGGGTTGTAGCTTGACGATCGTTTTGATGTGAACTTTTTACAGGGACAATCAGCGATTGCAGCTCAGTCAGGTAACCTACTATAGCAAAACGATAGAGCAGGGAGAGACTAGCAACAGCCATTCTGTGAGAAACAAGCTGTAGGGAAGAGAAAAGGACACCCCCTACTTATTTCGAAGACGATTTTGCACTCTCCCAGGGCATGGGGGAATGTCATGAGAGGAACCTCTTAATATGTGGCAACGGTACTCTATTTTAAGGCGTTCTGGCTCTTATACAGGTTCAAGTCTGGTTTCCAGAGTCTATAAATGGAAAGTGGAATGTAATATTGAGATTGGTAAGCATACAAAGAAGAGAGGAGAAAAGTAATAAACAGAGTAAAAGAATAGTTACATGATGAAATAGGAAACATTTAGGATTTACTACTTTATGAGAGAGAATAATGTTTTAAGAAGTTAGTGTTAGAGGTTGGGTTAGGAGCACAAACAAATAATAATTAAATGGCATTCGATCGAAAAATGTGTACAGCAGAAACAATTTGAAAAAAAATTGATCCGGTGACTTTGAAAAGCTGTTTCATGTCTCCATTAGTCATTGATATGCTTCACTAAACAATATTTTCCTTATTAACGCTCTCTGAAAAAAAGAATACAAGACTTTTCGAGATTTTCGCAATTTTAGACTTAATAATTCAAATCTAAAAAATTAAAATTAAAAAAGAATATACATTTTTTTTTTTTCGTTTTGCAAGCTATTGCCAAAAATTACAAATTAAAAGATGATATTTAAAGCGCGTGAAAAATATGAATACTGTTTTTTTTTTTGTTTTTTTTCTTAAATAAGGCATCCTATGAATTTCCTGTTTCATCTTCTAGAAAGCAAGCAAAGTAAATAATTTTTCATGGGAAAATGTTTAAAATAAATTGAAAAAATTAGAAATAAAACTATAATCCACTAACGTTAATCTCGAGATGGAAATGAAGCGGAAGCGTACTCGCCTGGAAAATGTAGTAATTACAAATAAGCTCCGTTGCTCGGCGTTGTCCGGTTGGTGATATATTACCGGTTGGTGATATATTACCGGTTGGTGATATATTACCGGTTGGTGATATATCACCGGTTGGTGATATATTACCGGTTGGTGATATATTGCCGGTTGGAGGGCATAGAGTTATTATAATATTTCTATTAATGAAATTATAGGACACAATTACGTGTATTTTAGCTTACACACTGGTGTATAAGCAATAGAAAGAGTGTGCTATTCCAAAATATGATCTACTGAAAGGTTTCTAATAAAATAGGTGACCTTCGATATGTGATCTGCCCATTAACCCTAACCCTAACTAACTGTTGCGAACTTCGAGGGCCGATAATAAATAAGACAATTGGCTACTCTGATGCCCTCTCGACGTAAATTCACTACACCAACTCGACAATCAAGTAACTCCTATCTATTCACTGTGGAGGTCCCCAGATGCCGGATAGCTTTCTACTCAAATAGCTTCTATCCTCGTGCTTCTGGCCTCTGGAACTCCCTCCCTGTCCTCTGTTTCCCCGACAGTACTGACATGTAGATATTTAAAACTAATGTAAAAAGACATCTCGCTGCGCAGATCCCAATTTAGGTTGACCCTTTCCCCCTACATTCTCCCTTTTTTTCTCAGTAGTCCCTTACGTCTACAGTGGCGGTCTGCCTTGTTCGGGGTGAACTATGTTAAAATTTAAAAAAAAAGACAACACTATAATGTTTTTACAAGAGTGTGTATCTACAGAAGTACAGAATAGTATATTACAGAAATACTGCTCAGAGACTGGGGATTTACTTCCTTCTTACCGCAGTAGTACACGACCGGAAGGTGAGAAGAATCAAGCCAGCGCCTCTAAAGAAGAGGCACTCTGTCCTATTAAAATTACCTAGGCAGACCCGTCGCCATTCTCTTGTTGGGGCGCCTCATGCAGTTAGCATAAACTAACTTTTTCTCAAAGAGGCAAGGAAACACCTGGGAGGGTTGACATACTATGGCTACTAAGGACTGATACCCCAGCCCGATAGATAAAATGCCATAGAAATGGCCCAGTGTCTACCCGACTGATTGTCGAGAACAAATATTGGACTGATTCTATGTATCTTCCTCCCACAAGGTAAGATGTGACACAAGGTCGGGAAAGTGGGAAAAAAACAGCGCTCGAGAATTTGAGCACTCTGGTCATTTAAAAATTGCCTGGGCAGTCTCGTTGGCATTCCCCGGTAGGGGCGCCTCAGGCGATTAGCAATAAACTAACCCCTTCTCAAAGGGTGAGTAGGCAAAGCCTGGGAGGGTGCACCCCCTAGAACTGCACAGGACGGACAACCGATAGACCGGCGTAAATCCAGACCCAAAGGCCCGGACAATACCGGTTTATTAATATAAATATTATTTATCAAAACTATATAACTAACGTTAACAAAAATGTAAATAAGGATCTTAGACAATAGGTTAAGTAGCATTATATCTATGTCTTAATCTACATAAGGGAACAAAAAATTAATACACATCTGTTCGGAAAATTAATTTTAGTCGCCCTGGGACGTGTAGTCTTCTTGTATGTCTATATATTTCTATACATTTAAATGCGAAAGTCTGTTTTATTCATCATACCTATATTACATACAAAACATCTCTATGCTATTTAAGTAAATAATACATTTAACTCGGAAATACTGTATATATACTAGAGATTCAAGATCTAAACAGAAGTTTATGTACGTCTAATTTGCATAATTATTTTTTTAAACTGTTTATAGTAAATCACTGTTTGGTGCTATAAACTTCTAATTTTACTTCGCAATTTTCCTTATATGTATGCAATAGTTTTGTCGATATTAACACTAATTAATTCAAGTTATTAAATAATAAAGAGGATACACTACCAAAACTTTTCTTAAAATATTTTGAATTATTTTCAAGGGAGGTAATTGAAATAGCAGCTATTTTTTGCCATTATCTTTGTTGAGAATACAAGTACAACAACACATATTGCGCACAGTAATATGTTTCTGATGAAGACTTAGAAATGGAAAAAAATCAATTAAGTACCAATTGTAAAATTAAAATTTGGCGACTAATTTGCAAATTAAAATTTCTTTTCTTTTTTTATTTAAAAAAAACATTGTCTACGTTTTCATCGTTCTAAATTATCTTAAAAACCGTCATTCTATACGATTATTCGATTTGTATTTTTGAAATTGCATTGCAATTTAAGATGTAGTCACAAAGTAAAAATCTTCATAAAGATTTAATTTGATATCGATTCTATTTTTAAAAGACATTTGATCTCCCATTTCCTGCATGTGACCGTACGAGTGTTTTAGAGAAACAAAATACTAAGTTCTCTCAAAAAAAGGATCGATATTAAATTAATCACATAAAATGTCGCTTTTTTGAAAACAGGAATTTCGGACGCTAAAAACGTGCACAATGTAAAACAACGCCTATAAACAGATATTCCTATTTACTTACCTTCTCACAAGGGCAAAGTTAGACACAAGGTCGAATTTTAATGTAAGGTAATCCAATAACCCCCAAAATAAGCACTCTGGATTGAAACAAAAATTAAAATTGGATTAGTCTAGAAATGCTTCTCTTTCACTAACCGCGGACATAATAGACAAAGTGTAACATCGGAACAGATACTACACTTTGTTCTAAATAGTTATATTGTTATTGAATTATCACAATACAGTTTTCAAAAGGACGTTAAAGTTGATTTAATTTCAAACGTTTTGCCATCTTTTATCTTATTCTTTTTAATCTCTTTGTACCTTCACAAAATATATTAAAAAAAAACACGCACACACAATTTTTATTTGAAATGAGTTTAGCTTATTTCTTTCCTCCTGGATAGAATTGAATTAGATCTTATTTTACTACACAATTATGTTTTTCTACATTTGTTTTTAAATATTGCTTCACACATTATATTTCTGTACCAATACATTACATACCCTGTTGTTTTAAAATCAGTATGTTCAAACAATGGAAAATAAACTTAATACTTAAAAATATCTATATATTTTACTTACATCCCCCCCATTCTCGATAAATTGCCGACCGGTGTGCGAGTAAGTTTTGCTACTTTGATATAAATAGTTACATGTTTACTTCAAACTATATTTTTTATCGATATTGTATCGATTGTATATCAACACTGAAAAAAAGAGAGAAAATCACATGACATAAAAATAATAGCAAATATATCTTGATATGCAAATCTTTGTATGAAAAAATGTGATTGAAAGCATATATGTAAAAGTTAACTATATGTTGGATTGATTTGATTTTTTTCAGCTTTACTGAGGAATTTTTATACACTGATGAAGCCTCCTCATGGACAACGTTGGTATTTTGTATGTCATGAAATAGGTAATAACTATTGTTTGTAAAACGAAATGTTTTTGAGAGAAAATATAGAATGTTTTTCCTTTGAAAAACTAAGGTTTACATAATGTTGTATATAGATATAAATTAAGAAATAAATATACATATATATATATATATATATATATATATATATATATATATATATATATATATATATAGGGATAAGATACACGATGTATCATAAAATGTAATGCAGTGGAGAAATGATGCATGAAAAATACGAATAGTGAACACAATTTAACACAGTAAGAAATCATACATGTTCTGAAACTCGAACGAAACCGGGCAACCTCTCGTTTGATTATTTCCTCGTGTGGTTAATTATTTTTTCTTTTTGTCTTTTTAATATATACTTTTTCTCTTTATCTCTCTATCTCTTTCTCTGTCTCTCACTCTCTTTCTATATATACATATATCTCGCTATATATATATATATATATATATATATATAGAGAGAGAGAGAGAGAGAGGGAGGGAGAGAGAGAGAGAGAGATAGAAGAAAAAAGGGTGATAAATATGCGACGATTGTCCAAATTTATTTCAAATTTCAATTGTTCAATGCAAGGTGTATTCAGTAATAAACTAGTGTTTATTATTCTTTCCTTAAGCCAAGGCTTTTCAAAGATCGAAATCTTATCATCAGAGGAGGAATACAGATGGATAAGTTGGCTTTCGAAAAAACAAAAGTTCAAATATTTGAAAAATATGAAAATTATTATTAAAGGAATTTTTGTTAAAAAAACGCAGTGAATGAACTGAAAAATTTCGTGAAAAATATATGCAGATTGTCCAGGTGGTAAATTTCCGTTGAAAAGAAAAGTCAAATGAATTGTAGAATGTGAAGAAAACTCTTTGCGTGGGAACAGTGTGGAGAAAGTGCTCAAAATATAGGTGAGTCAAGACGCACTTAAAAGGGAATGAAAAGGGAGAAATTGGCTATTTTTATATACTTCCAGGGCCAAATAAGGCAGATGATATCTCGTTCCAGGTTTAAATCCAAATGAAAGAAAAAGGCAAAATGGTTAAAGATTTGGGGTTAGGGGGAGGGTTTATGAGGTACGGGATTGTTTAAATTACCGCTTTGAGAGTTGGGGGGAAATAAAAAAAGAAGGCAAAGGAACAGGAGGAAGGCTGATATGGGGATGGAGTTAAAGTGATATATATATATATATATATATATATACAAAAGAAGGTAGTGCAGTATTATTGTAGTTCCAACGAAAGAAAAGTATATATGTAAATAAGTAAGGCAACAAACATTTGTAAAAAGTTTTTTTCAATATTTATTTATTATTTTGTTATTTTATCATTTTATAATTTTATATTAATAATTGATATAAAATTATAAAATTATAAAATAACAAAATAAAGATTTTTTCAACATTTATTAAATAAGTGTTGAACATTTTTTTTTACAAATGTTGGTAGCCTTACTCATTTACATATTACTCATTTATATATATATATATATATATATATATATATATATATATATATATATATATATATATATATACATATAATTTGAAAGGAAAAAAGTATTTTGTGGTAATGAATGATTTCGTTAACGAAATGTTTTAGTAAACTTTCAAAAAAACACACACACGTATATATATGTATATATATATATATATATATATATATATATATATATATGGATATAATATATATATATATATATATATATATATATATATATATATACGTGTGTGTGTTTTTTTGAAAGTTTACTAACACATTTCGTTAACGAAATCATTCATTACCACAAAATACTTTTTTCCTTTCAAATTATATGTATTTATTTATCAGATTTATCAAAATTAAAGAGTTTTTTCGCTTGAAAGTTTACCAAAACATTTCGTTCACGAAATCATTCATCACCACAAAAGACTTTTTCCTTTCAAAGTTTATTTATTTATTTTGATAAATCTGATGAATAAATAAATACACTTTGAAAGGAAACAAGTCTTTTGTGGTGATGAATGATTTCGTGAACGTAATGTTTTGGTAAACTTTCAAAAACACATATAAATGCTCTGGACCCTGTAATCGAGTATCATCGAGCTTATTCTTATTGGCCTAATCTCGGTCTTCAATGAATAAAATATCTTCTAAGTGAAAAATCTAAATCTATCTGTCTCTCTCTCTATATATACATATATATAACATATATATACATATACATATACACACACACACAGATATATATATATATATATATATATATATATATATATATATATATATATATATATACATCTATCACTTAAGTTTTTCCTTGGATTCGCTTGATCGAACATCTCACCAATAATACCATTCGGCTTTTCTATGGCAAGGAAGTTATCAATAATGGCCAGCTTTTCTCTCATTAATTCCATTTAAGTGCGCTTGGATTTACTTCATTTTGAGCACTTTCCCGATACTGCCCCTACAAAAAATATGTTTTCCATCTTTTTCAAAATCTCCTCTTCATTGGACACCTTTTCAACGGACAATTACCACCTGGACAAACCACATATCTTTTTTACTGAACTTTTCTTTCTCTACATTTTTAATAATATTTTTCAAATATTTGAACTTTAGCTTTTTCTACAGCCAACTTATCTTTCTGTATTTCTCCTCTGATCATAAGATCTCGATCTTTGAAAAGCCTTGGCTTAAGGAAAGAATAATAAACACTAGTTTATTACAGAATACACCTTGCATTGAACAATCGAAATTTGAAATAAATTTGGACATTCGTTACATGTTTATCACTCTTATTTCTTTTCTCTCTCTCTCTATCTCTCTCTCTCTCTCTCTCTCTCTCTCTCTCTCTCTATATATATATATATATATATATATATATATATATATATATATATATATTATGATATATCAAACTTAATTTCAATGTCTTTTCTCTATCAATTCCATCTCGTTCGAAACTATGTACGTTCCATTAAGTCTATTACTAAAAAGAAAAGCATTCATCGAATGCTGATTCATCTAATACCCAGCGGCTTTTCAAGTTATCGTTTTTTAATGCCGATGAGTTCCTTTTATTGAAATTAATTTTCTCGCTGCCCCCATTCGAGATTTCAATCAAATCAAATTAATCTTACTTGATCTCAGATAGATACATCTAAACCCCTTACCCCTTTCCGCCCCGTGTAAAGGAAATAAAAATTTATCTTTCATTATATATTTATTTTACATTTACGATATGATATAGTTTTCTCAAAGTTCAAAAGCACCGTTTATATTCGCGGAAACATTAGGTTGTTGTACGGAAACAAAAAAATGATATCTCTTACATACACGTCATTGACCACTTAATCATTCATATTAAATTCGAAAATAAGAGATAATATATATATATATATATATATATATATATATATATATATATAATTTTTTTTTTACTCATTATATACACATATATGTGTATATATATGTGTATATACATATATATATATATATTAATAATGACTAATTAAATTACATTATATATATACAAGTTTATTTTATTACTCATTATACACACATACACACACACACACACATATATATATATATATATATATATATATTAATAATGAGTAATACAATTACATTATATATATATATATATATATATATATATATATATATATATATATATATGAGACGTAATCTCCATTATAAGATATACGTGTAAAATTATTAATCTTACATGCACGTCATTGACCATATAATAGGTCATATTACTTTCGAGAATATATATATATATATATATATATATATATATATATATATATATACTACTTTACCCGTGTCCATGCGTTGCCCGAGATAGAAAATTAACTCCAGAAATTCCTGCCCAACTTTGTTCGATCCAGCAAGAACAAAGACCCAACAATATTAAAAGCAGATTACCTGAATTTTCTCATGTGTGTACGAAAAAAAAAGCTATTTTTACAAGTATAATCGTTCGTAGTTTCAATTTTGTCGTGTTTCGTCCCCATTTTTAGGGTGATGTGGGGCATAATGGGCAAGTGGAGCATAATGCGTCAACTCGAAGACGTTTTATATCGTCTCCCAACTCAAAATTATTTCTCTGCTCTCATTTTCTTGGTTTACCAGTTTCGGAAAGTTCTGCTGCTCATCTACTTCTGAATAAAAGAATTTGGGCTTTTAAATCATCAACAGGAATTGAGATTGAGACATTACTGACAGATTTATAAAAACTCACTTGCATTTCAAGATGGCGCATAATGGGTCACGTTATATTTTTATTAAATATGTAATTGTTTTTACTTATTGAAATGCTTACTTTGAAAATTATAATCGATAAGTAAAAAAAATAAATTCATCATCATCATCATCATCATCATCATCATCATCATCATCATCATCATCGTCGTCGTCGTCGTCGTCGTCGTCGTCGTCGTTGTCGTCGTTGTTGTCATCATTATCATCATCATGATTATCAGTCTCATTGGATACTCGTTATTTTTGTTAGAGTAACAGTGTTAACAACAGATCTCCAGTAATTCATGTTGGAACCCCTAACTTTGAGGAGACTGATGGTTTTGTTACTGTCGTTTTAAGATAGAATTCTGATAGTGATTTGTGTTGTCGTACTGAAGGTATTTTGGTAAGCTTCATACAGGGCTAATATGCTTGACGTGCAGGTGTTTCTAACGGCAGTCTCATTAAATGGTCAAACGATGACCATAAAGTATAATAGCACTCCATGGTTTTGCTCCGGTGCGACTGTAGAGTTCTTTGTTCGAGACTGTCCTTGTCTAGCTAATTTGGATGAATCTTCTCAGCAGCTTCCTTAGAAACAATCAATGTTGTTTTCAATTTTTTCTAATGATTTCCAGTGTTATATTCTAATGTAAGAGTTTAGAAGCTTTGGGCACGGACCAAAACATTAGAATATAATTATTAAATGAAATTATTAAAATATAAATGTAATGATTCATCTGAGAAGTTTCTGCTTCATTCGTCACCTCCCGTCTGATAAGCTAAAGAATATCAAATGTTTTTTTGTTACAAAATTACAGAAAGACAATTATGTGATATTTCGAAATAGTATAGATTTATTTAAGTTGAGCGTAAAAATGATCACTCATTTATTTTGATTGGCCGATCGTACGTCACTGAAAAATCTAATATACAAACACCATTTCTGAATTTCGAATAAGGGGTTTAATTTACGTTCTACTTACATTGCATACTGACCCCTCTCTGAAAAGTGAACAGTTCCAACTTCCAGAAACATGTCTATATTCGTGTGTTCGATACAATTTTTATACGAAATCCTAGATATTTGTAAAACATGAAATAAATAAGAACTTCGGGAAATATGGTCGGTCTTTGGTCTTTGAGCCGGCATCAAAGTGTAGTATCTGTTTTGTTCTTAGTCAGTGAAGGTGAAATCTATCTAGACTGAAGTAATTTTGATTTTCGTTCCAATAAAGTGTACCTCTCTTCGGGGAGCTGGGGGTTTCCCACATTAAAAACTCTGTCCCCATGGGGAGGTAAGTAAATTGGAACCCCGAGAAAATCATTATTGAAATGAATATGAATCCACCACATACGGTTTCAGTTAATTAAACTCAGAGTAAAAGTTCCTGTGGAACCGTATACTTACTAAAGATGATCGAATAATCATCAGAGAGTCTTCGCACACTTTCTGGATGCACTACAATATTTTTAAAGTCTGCCCACCGCAAGAGAAATGAAGCTTTACATATCTGCGGATCTGATCGGTCCAGCGTTTGGCAGGCCTACCACAAGTTTTTGTACTAGGACATGTTTTCCCCATTGCTTTCAGAACTACTTATGACGACGTGGTCAAAACCTTTCATTATTTCTTTCTTGATATTCTTGGTGATGTGATTTTGAAATCCAGGAGTTTCGTCAATTGTACATGTTTCATTGTGTACACTTAATTGAACACAACTTCATAACCTTTCTTTTCTTTCTTTTCTTTCTTTTTTTAAATTTCTTTATCCTTAAAAATATCTTCGCACATAATCTAGGTAGAAAACCGTGTCCTGCTTTTCGTTACTTTGCCAATATTTCCCTCGTTAGGAAAAAAAGGTCCTGGGTATGAACTTAAAAGACAACCAGTGGTGAGGCCTCAATTTTGGAGATGTGGGGAATGTGGAGTTGCCCCTTAGTTGTCATTGCTCCCAGGTCCACTCTGGCTCAGAGTGGTAGCACAATTACAAGCCCCATCTATGGGTCAAATAGAACCTACTGGCGCTACCAAATCAGGCTGTCTGAACTTATTGACTTCCTGACTCAAAAGTCACCAAACATTGATGTTTTATTGTTGTTTTTTTCCTTTGCAAAACTTAATCATGTTCTCAACATTTAAAACAATAAAAAAACAATAATTTCAATCCATCTTTTCTTCTCTCTCCTCTCTTCCCCCATTTTCAATAAACCAAACACCATGAATAAATACTTAAACATATCATGAACTTGAAGCATAACAACCTTTACCAAAATGACGAGATTCGGCATTAAATAACCCGAAAAGGGTTGATATGCCGTAAAACAAAACAACCAAACAAAAAATGATGATTAAACATTTGAAGACATAAAGAACTTGAAGCATAAAAACCTTTACCAAAATGACCAGATTCGGTATTAAATAACCCGAAAAGGGTTGATATGTCGTAAAACAAATATAGATAAAACTGTTACTTGTCTTTTAAGAAAATTATGAACTCTAGTTATTGTCCCTAGATTTGTGTATGAAGATGGCGATATATGAGTCTTCATTTCGGCGTTTCACGTTTTTTTTGCTCGATTTATCGATTGTTAAGTTTACTACATGAATACCGTTATTCTCTTAAATAAATTAAAATATCTGATATTGACAGTGTCATTATTGTAAAAATTCACCTTACGTTCCCTTTGAATTCGTATTCTTTGTATAATTCGAACTACTGCTCTCTTATTGTATGCTATTCTCATTTTCGACCGATGTAATCTACATCTTTCTTCAGTGATGTTTATGTCGAGCTCGGGAATATATACGAACTTTAGAAACTGAATCATTTAAGTAAATTGATCTCATTCCGTCAACCATGATCGGGTAGAGGCCTTAAGAAAATATATTCTTAGTTCGTATCACTTCTAGTTAGGATTCTATATAGCATGATCATGAGTTGTCTCACGATTTTCAGTCAATCACAACGAACACATTTTTTTAATTATAATTTGTTTGCATCTCCCCTTTAATTATCCCATCAATTCAACTGTTAAACAACTCTTAGTACAGTATCGATATCCAGATCAAATTCTGTTAAATATTTCATTTGATACGTCCCAAAAGTGTCCCTCAATTTCTCCCTCCTACCACTCTCTCTGAATTCATCCAACCCCATCCTGAACTGATCCACGTTATTGCTGGTCTTAATCCGATCTGGCAACTTATTCGTATTACTCTGTGCGCAAAAAAAAACATAACTGGTTAAAAGATCTAGTTTTTGAAAACTGCCTTGAGAATAACCATCCAGATCTCGTAGAAATACTAAAAAAAATGCTCACAAAAGTTAGAAATGCCATTAATTATCTTGAAAGTCTCAATCATATAACCTCTCATTGTTCTCTCCAGCAAAGTAGTCAATCTTAATTTGACTAATCTTTCCCTGTAACTGCACTCCTTTACTTTACTTATTAGTTTTGTCACCCTTCTTTGCACGCCTTCCAGTTTCAATATTACATTCAAATGTCCATGTCTAGTCACTGGAGCCCAGACCTGGGTGCAGTATTCTCTATGAGGTCTTAGAGCTTTAGATATCCTTAACACAACATTTGTCTCCCTCGAAATAATATTCCTAACCATCAACCCGATCATTTTATTTGACCTAAATACAAAGATATTTTATCTTTTATGTTTGTTAAAATGTTACACTTTTGTTTTACAGTAATTTGAAAATAATAACAAGAAAATAAATCTCTAATGAAATATTTAGAAATTTTAAAACAATCTGAATCAGAATCGGAATCGGAAACTGTATATCATTCTCTCTCTTACTCTCTCTCTCTCTCTCTCTCTCTCTATATATATATATATATATATATATATATATATATATATATTTATATAAATATATATATATATTTATATATATATATATTTATATATATATATATATATATATATATATATATATTAATAAAATAATTTGCCTTTTTTGCGGAATATACCTTGTATTGAGCAACTGAATTGAAAAAAGATCTGCCCCTGTCGCTTTTCTAATTCCTTTTCATCCTTCTCTCTCTCTCTCTCTCTCTCTCTCTCTCTCTCTCTCTCTATATATATATATATATATATATATATAGTTATCCACAGAAATGTATTCCATAGTCTTTACATAGAAACGACAAAACACGTGTCTGTACATATATCCATATATATAAACATGCATAACACAATACATACATATATATATATATATATATATACATATATATATACAATATATATATATTTATATATATACATATATATATATATATATATATATATATATATATATATATATATATATATATACAGTTATCTACAGACAGGTATTCCGTCGTCTTTACATAGACACGACGAAACACGTGTCTGTAAATATATACATATATATAAACATACACACCACAATATCTATCTATCTATCTATCTATATATCTATATACAATATACAATATATATATATATATATATATATATATATATATATATATATATATATATATATATATATATATATATATATACAGGGTGGGCAAAAATAAGGGTCCTATTTTTAAAAATTCATAACTTTTTTATTTATTGATTTTTTAATTTTTTTTTTATAGAATAAGTAAAGGACCCCTTCCGAAGCAAGCATGAGCCGTATTAGCCCTAAGGAACGTACCCTCATTTAGAAAACATTATTTTTGCTTAAAAAACTCAAAACAGTGTAAAAAACAATACTTTAGTTTTTGTAAGTTTTAAGAAGTGTTTTTCGGCTAAAATTTGTTTTGTTTATTTAAAAAAATCTCGGAAGGGTCAGTCTACACACACATAAAGTTTGGTGAGTTTAACTTTTATTTTGTGGAAGTTATTCAAATTCAAGTTATTCAAATTTAAAGATAGGACCCTTATTTTGGCCCACCCTGTATATATATATATATATATGTTTATATATATACTTATCCACAGACATGTATTCCATAGTCTTTACATAGAAACGACGAAATACGTGTCTGTAGATAATGGTATTATATATATACATATATATATATATATATATATATATATATATATATATACATGTATATAGATGAATTTGTTAAATTTTAAGACATGTTTGAGAAATGTTCCAGTCTGCACATGACATAATTTGCAACTATCTTACGCATCGTAATGGCTTGACTGTTTAAAAAAATGCCATTTTCTCAACGCATGTCTGCAAAGATTTCTAATCAGGCTCGGTGAACAGAGCCTTTATTTCTCTTTTCTAAACGGTAAAAAAATAAAATAATAAACCGACAATTTCCTTAATACTTTTTTTTCTTAAATGTATTTAATGTGGCAATTGTTACCCCTCCCCTACTTCCACATTATTTGGACGACGCGAGGCTTGCTGTGCTTTTTAACTATTCAAATTTGCACCGGAGGCAAGAAATCATTACTACGGCGTCCATTGATGATTTGTTCGAAAAAAAAAAGTAATGAATCAAAAAAAAAAATACTTCACAGATGAATCTCCGCAATTTGCATGGTTTATGATGAAAAGGCTATTTGAAGTTAAGCTTGATAAAATGATAGAAAAGGCTATTTTAAACTTAATCATGGTAGGATGTTGAAATGCTATTTACAACTTTAGCATGATAGGATGATGAACATCCTATTTCAAAGTTAAGCTTGATAAAATGATTAAAATGCTATTTTATACTTAAGCATGAACGAATGTCGAAAAGGCTATTTTAAATTTAAGCGTGATAGAGTGACGAAAAAGATATTTCAATGCGAAGCAGGATAAAATGAAGAAACTGCTATTTCAGACGTAAGTTTGATAGAGCAAACGAAATCATTTTTTTAAAATGATTTCACAGCTCTGGGGTCACTCTAATTAAATTTAGAAACCTGTTCAATTTCATTGTCACAATTTGCAAACGAATGTCCATACAACATTTCTGTGGTCTATACAATATAACTATATATAAAAAAAAACTTTAAAATATGACAGCTCAGCAGAAAAACAAACGGTCAAAAAACTATCTCATGAAAATGTATTGACTTTTTATCTTTAAGATAGTTGCCATTTAGACAACATTATTTTAATACAATCAGTTCTAGTTTTAAACCAATTTCGTTTAATTAATAATTTAATGACCAAATATACGGTATTGTTTCGGTATTAAATTATTAATTTAACCAAAACGTTATAAAACTATAACTAATTTGGTTAAGATAATCTTGTTTCAATGGCAGTTATCTTAAAGCTGAAAAGTTCAAGATCACTAAAGTTTTTGAATCGGTTCGCTATTTTGTTCTTACGATAATTACAAACATCATTATATCAACAAATCACTTAATCTATTAGCTATTATTATACCAAATCCGAGTTCGTCATCGTCTGTTTCGCTAACGCTTTTTTTGCTAAATACTTTAAATACACAATATACATTATACAATTGTCCGAAGTTCAAGGATTTTATTATATTTTGAAAAAAAATGCATTTTATTTTTTCTAATTAGTTGTAATTTGTAATTAACTGAATCTCTCTCTCTCTCTCTCTTTCTCTTAGCTACCTATGTATTTCTTGCGATCCTCTCACTTTATGCTGCTTAAACCAGTCTTTGATAGTTTTTAATGTGCGCATTAAGAGAAAGAATGACATTCAATTTACAGCTTCACATAGTGTAGTTACCGTCAAACGTATTTAAATTAGATAGCAATATAATAAGTCTCTTTACGTCTATATTTTTCCATAAAGATAATAGAAAAGTATAGAGAGTTATTACTTTTTAGTTATGTAAGAAGACATTTGTTCGGAGTTACACGTGTCCGTAGATATATATATATATATATATATATATATATATATATATAAACATACACAACACAATATATTGTCATTAAATAAAGTTTTCTGTCAAAGATCAGATTTTGTTTATGATAAAAAAATCCATTGTCAACTGGAATATGATTAATTCTTTTCTATACTTGACCCCCCCCCCCCGAAATATGTTTTGATTATTCCCATGTGTTTTGACTATTTCCATGTGTTTCGTCTGTCCTCATTATTGGAAATATTATTAATTTCAGCCCTCTATCTTCACATTGTCTAGGTCTCAAACTTGTTGCAGATATATCAGATAGATGTTATCTGAATTGTAATTGATTAAGTCAATATGACGATGAGGAAAATCCTAAATGTTTAATACTTATTCTGATGTAATAGTTTTAATAAATGTTTTTTTAGAAACGCGTGTACATATAGATAAACAATAAGTTTATATTTTCGCAGGTTTAGTATACTATTTAACATTTTTATTATGTAATCAATTTTATTATCTGCTAAATTATATATATATATATATATATATATATATGTGTGTATATATATATATATATATATATATATATATGTATATATATATATATATATATATATATATATATATAAAATAAAGAAACATGGAATCCCATAATCACCGGTGCAATAATTTATTTCAACCTTACGGCATTGTCAAACATCTTAGTGAGGTGATTACATTTTTGAAAATGAGGAAAGAGAAATTCACACTCACCAATTCAATATACATATAGAGAAAGCGACAACATATCTAATACATATTTAAAGAGAGGTAGAAATGTGTTATTTAAGACGTAATATGAGGAGGGGGAGGATATTCGAAACACATTTATATATAATTTTAGAAAGGGGGATATTGCACGATTTATAACGGAAAGTAATAGAGAGAGAGGGAAAGAGAGCAATATATACATAGAGAGAGGGGGAACTTTTAGGATTTACCAAGGACGGTATATGGGGTCATCACTCATACCCAGATTTCCTTCTGGAATTTGTTTAACTATAACAAAACTATATATATATATATATACACTTATATATCGTCCGCTATATAATACAGCGGACCCTCAATGGGGCTCTGGTGTGATTCCGTCCGCTGGGAAGTCCCACCACGGTGTTTCCGGCACTTGACACATCTTGATACATGGCTTTAGACCGCCGTACTACACCTAATGATCCTAAATCCACCCTGTCTAATCTCATTCGTAGTCATGTCACGACCCTGATGATGGATTTTCTCGTGAAAGTGAGAGATGATTAGCCCTGTGATTTGGGATTTTCTGGGGAGTATGACCGGGTGTTTTTGCTCTTCACAGAAACTTCCCTTGTTTAAGTGAGCTCCCACGCTAAGCAGACCATTCCTATCGAGAAAAGGATCGAGACGATACAGTAAGGATGTGCGTTTTAAAAGCCTAGGACTCCTGTCGTTGCTGTTTGTGGTTTTGCCAGTGGACTTGTTTAGATCTTGGAGCTCCTGACAAAAAGCCCCTAACTGTATTTGTTTTAAGACTTCCGCTTCAGCCTTTTGTAGATCGGGCACTGCCAGTTGGTCCTTCATGGTACCTTTCCGCTTAGTGGACACACGCTCCCTTAATTTGTCTTTATATTTCAAGCAAAGGGCTACGGCTCTTCGCGCTCTTGCCCAATCCGAGAAGTAATTTAGACGCTCCACTATAGAACTTTGTTTTGTAGATTCTGTAACCACATTAAAAGTGTGTGACCTTACTTCTGGGTATTCACCTTGTAGACCTGGTTGATCATCATTCTGACATGGGGCAAAAGGCACATTTGAATCCCAGAAAAAAATTCGGACCATCAAACCACATCTTCCTGTTCATCAACTTCTTGGGTGTTGCTCAGATATAACTCGACTGATACGGCTCCGTGTGGTCACGGATTTGTTGAACTCTGTTCGCAACAAAGATGCGAAAACGCCGAGACTCACCTTACTATCTGTCCAAAATCACTCTATAACGTTTGTAATGTCCAGATCTTCGTTGTTCGGCAAACGAGGCATCGCATCACGAAATGGCAAAGGCAACTCGTAGCGCCCTCCCTGGATTATGTTGTTTTCTTCCAAGATAGAGAGGAATTTCTTGTTCTCCTGCGACAAGGATTTGGATTCTGTGCGACTTTCACTGAAGTCTAACTCAAACATCTTTATCAGCCTGTTTGGATCTATAATCTCCTTGATCTTGTTTCTCAAGGAAACCAGTGTAGGTTCCGGTATTATATCACCGGACATCGAGTGGTCCCTGGATACATCCTTGACAACAATGCAATGGTTAATTCCGACATTGTCCCAATCTGCATCTTCCCAGGCAGTGTCAGCAACACCCACTATACCCCATCCAAGGTCAGTTTGCTGACCGTATGATCCGTTACCGGTCGGTGCGACGATGTCCCTAGGAATTAATGCTTTGGTACAGTTGTACCCAATCAACAATCCGACGTCGCAGTCCTGCAAAGGCAAAACAAAATTTGCGATAGGTGTAAGATGTGGCCACAATTCTGCTACTTCTGGTGTGGGGATGTGTGCTCAGTTGGCTGGCATAATGTCTCTGGTGTATGCACTGGGTAGCCTTATTTTCTGCGAGCTGTTGAAGCCACGAACCATCAGTTCCTGCACCTTTGTTTTCCGCATGCATTGTAGACAATTTCAGCTTCACAGGTGTACCCATCAGTCCCAGCGATGTGCAGGTGTTCTATAAAATAAAGGTTGTGTCTGATTGGGAGGCCAAAATGGCGTACACAAGCCGTTCAGAATTTGGCTTATCTGCATGCGATACATACACGGGAAGAATCATGGAAGTTTTTCTAGATCACCCAGTATTATTTAACAGGGTTGTTCCGGATGTGCTGTCAACTGGCCCTGATCTGCTTTCCATCTCTCAATTTTTTTCTGTCGTGTAATCTGGTATCGCCATGCAAGGATATAGGGTGCAACACTTCCTTTTTTGTCTGCATTTACGAGCGACATGCCCACCAGGCAAACTCCCTTCTCTCTGATATATTGTTTTCTATCAGCGAGAGTTTTGTTCTTGAAGACAGCACAAGAGTCTTAATTGTGGCTCCTTTGGCAAAGCATACAGCCTTCATTTCTGTTGGAGGATTCTTTTCTTTGGGTCTCGTTTATTGTCGCAAGGGTTCGGCTCTCTCGACTGTATTAGGGGGGTTTCCCTTATTAAAAATGTTTTTGTCCCTCATCGGCTCGTCATATTCAAGGAGGGAAATTCACCCTTATCCTCTCTCCGCTGTGCCACGACACCTGCCCATCTCGTTATGACCCAATCCGGTACTTTTCGTAGCATCTTCCGATTTTCGCGTTCATCATTTAGAACATGGAGACTTCCTATGCTCTTCATAGCAGTGTTGCACTGCCTCAAGAAGTCTGCATACTTCTGTAGGGCTGTTCCATCTCTGGGGGTTATCCGTTGCCAGTTTTCAAGTCTATCTCTGAAGGCGTCGGCTATCACAAACGGATTTCCATACAGTTCCTCGAGCAAACATTTGGCATCATCAAAGGCATCTTCAGGTAGTAGAAGGAAGTAGATTTCCACCGTGTCTCTAACTTGGCCACCTATATATTTCTGCTGCTGGAATCCTCCGGTGCTCGATCAGGGTCTGGAATTCCGTCTTCCAACTTGGATACCTCAGTTGATCACGATAGAATATTGTAGGCTCACGTGAGGGTAACCGACTGAGGCTAACTTGTTCAGCCAGAAATTTCCCAAGCTCTTTCAATGCATCTTGGCTTTTCCACTGCTAACTTATCCATCTATGTAATTCCTCTGATGATCAGAGTTTAATCTTTGAAAAGCCTTGGCTTAAGGAAAAAATAAACATGTTTTTACCGAGTAAACCTTGCATTGAACAATCGAAGTTCAAATAGATTTGTCATTCGTACATCTTTATCTCTCTTCTTTCATTTATCTTTATATATATATATATATATATATATATATATATATATATATATATATATATATATATATATATATATATATATGTCAGGGTAATTTTATATTGAAATAACCATGTTTTGATTTTATTATTCGTATTTTTAATTTTCTTCATTTCCAAAAGAAACATAACATTTCTGTGAATAATAAAATAAAAATATGCATATATATATATATATATATATATATATATATATATATATATATATATATATATATATATATATATATATTTAATTCCTATATAATTTTATTGCTAGTTACTATATCGCAGAATGGTTCTTGGGTGTAGTGTTTGGATAGTATTATTATTATAATTATTATTGTTATAATTGATTTATTTGATATGCAAATTACCATATCACACGGTAGTCTTAAGGGTAATATATTATTATTATTTTATTATTATTTATTTATGTATATATTAATGAAATTTTAAGCTGAATTATGTCGACACTTGATTATTAGGGAAATGGTCGTTTGATCAGTACAATTGGAGAGTCATGAATATTATAACTGCCCTGTTTTTTAAATCTCCGAAAGAGTTACATGGTAAACAGCTGATGCTCCCCGTGTTGATATTAGACGTTTACGTTAAGGTCTCCTGTTTTTGTTTCACTGTTAGATACTTTATCCCCCTTTTTATTTTATTTACTTACTATTATATTTTTTTATTTATAAATTTTCCAACGAATGTTAAGTCTGCAATATTTTGGATTTAGTTAGTTTCTCTGGGAATTTAAACTGCATTTTTATTTCTTTCTGTTTAAAATAACTCAAAGCTTCTTTAGACTATATATATATACATATATATATATATATATATATATATATATATATATATACATCTACATATATATATATACATATACATATATATATATATATATATATACATATACATATATATATATATACATATATATATATACATTAGGAAAAAAAACAATGTAATATATGCATTTCAATGCTCAATCAGAGAATTTATCCTCGACAATAACAATAAAACTAATACTTACATCGGTTTCACAGTCACAACACTTTCCCGAAGATTAACCTTACATCTCTCTGACACTAGCTCAATTTGCCAACACCTAAAAAAACATGACTGCCCCCTTCTCAACATAGACACATACTAGTTAACAATACTAACATAATACACCAGGATACTAACACCAAAATATTAACAATTCTTTAAGCCCTTTACATAAAAACTAAACATCCCACAATAAATAATGTGGATAACGAAACTACTCACAACATTTTAAAGTGTTTAGCATAGTAATAAACGTTACCAAATTCTTAGCCATTAAGCAATTATACGTTTTAATCTTGAATACGCTCAGAACGTAATCAAATTCTTAACGGTGAAGCCATCAAACTTTTGAATCGTGCACGCTCTTAGAACGTAATCGCGCTCTCATGTAACATCTCAATATTGTAGACGCTCATTTTAAAGTGTAAATTACTGGCCGTTGTAATAATTTAAAAAATAAACAGTAAATATATATATTTTTAAGAAACCAAAATTTACACCGCCTGAAGATGATTTGACGTATCAAATCGAAAGTTCTCGCAGAAAAGAAAAAAAAACGGAACAAGAAATACATGAAACCTACATACGACAATTTTACGGAAACAGTAAATGGACCATTCGGAAAATTGAAAAAAAAAGTCTCATCAAGCAAAAGCACTCTGTGTTATTTAATAATGTTTGACTCTCTCTTTCTTTCTCTCTCTCTTGCTCTCTCTCTCCATATATATATATATATATATATATATATATATATATATATATATAGAGAGAGAGAGAGAGAGAGAGAGAGAAAGAGAGAGACAGTCAAACATTATTAAACAACACAGAGTGCTTTTGCTTGATAAGACTTTCTTTTCAATTTTCCGAATGGTCCATTTACTGTTTTCGTAAAATTGTTGTATGTAGGTTCCATGCATTTTTTGTTCCGTTTTTTAATTTTTTGGCGAGAACTTTCGAGGATAAAATACACGATATATCATAAAATGTAGTGGAGACAGGATGCGTAAAAAAGATAAAATGAATAACAAATTAAACACAGGAATTAAGCATTAACACGAGAGCTTTACCGATTCTGTTCGTTGAAGATTTAAAATTTATTGAGATAATTGTAAAGACATAGGAAAACAATGCAGAACGGTATGTTTTTGGCAAGTGCGTTACTATTTGTAAGCTAAAAATAATTATGCAGCACGTGCAACAAAGATGTTTAAAAGAAAGAAAATGACAAACACATGGAACATAGTTGAAATGCATTAAAAAGAGTATGTGTGTGTGTGCAGTGTGTGGGATATATTTATTTGCTTATTTAATAAACCATTTATATATAACGGAAGAAGGAAATATTTTTTCATGATAATTTTTGCACATATTCTTGAATAGCTTTATTATCTGTAAATACGATATAAACGCCTCCCAGATCATTTGCTATTTGAATGTTTGACGTGTGTGATTCAAACAAGCTTCGTTTATTTCGGGTATTCTCCTCATTAGGCTAATCCTCCGTTTATCCTTCATAGTGTATACGGTGTGGATTAGTCTTTCTTTCTTGGGTGTTACATACACAACACCCTAAGAGATATAAGTCTGAAGTTTGAACATCATATCTTAGATCCCAGACAATTGTGAAGACAGTCTATTATGCGTTCTTGGAAGTCCGTATGTTTATCGGGTGCTGTGTCCTGTTCAAACGACTCCGGTCTTGTATTGCTTATAATATCTACTCAGGGCATGACAACGGTTCCACACGTCTCAATGTAGTCATTCACTCATTTAAATCAGTTAGCACGATTTCAAAGAGCATAAAACAACTCACTGAATTGCACCGAAAGTATGCTTAAATTACGCTAAAATACTTAATGTTTGAGATAATTTAGCTCATTTTAAAACCTTCTAACGAGTTTTAATTAAGACGTTTCTCAGCCCATGATTGGCTTTAACATAAATTTCGTTATTTATTACTAACGGAGATTTGGCGTCTGTCTGTCTGAAGCCGAAATTATACAATTAGTTCTGTTAATGCACTCTTGTAATATCTTTTAATACTCAATTTAGTTAACTATACTAGTTAAGACTAATGTATTATATTCCAATGCTTGGTTCAGGAAGGCTAGTTAAGGATATGTTCTGTAGTTATGACACTTTTCTCCCAAATATTACCCCCTCCTTTAGTTGCTCATGTAGTGTCTGTTGTCATTATACTATTTCCCAAGCATTACATCCTCATTTTTAGTGGGCGGATAAGTGTACGTCAGCAAGAAATTGTCACAATCTTCTGTTCATTAGCAAACGCAGCATTTTTAACATATATACTAGCCAAATGTATTATTTCCTGCATGAGTTTCAAATATGAATATTTGTAATGTTGTTCAAATGGTCATGCGTTATATTGCTCCTGGTGGTTATGTGTCAAGTAGCCTTTAAGTTCATTGTGAGGATTTGCGTCACTCACAAAAGATAGTATATCTAATTTTCTTTGATATCTTTCGGCAGTCGATCGCCTGGCATCTCCGGTATTATTTTACTAAAATCACTTATAAAAGCATTTAGATGCACAGATAGACATATCAAGGGAGGCGCGAGAGCACTCTATCCCGTAATAGACCTCAAGAATGGCCTATGCTGGAAATCTCATTTCTTTGATCAATCATAACTCAAAAACCAATAAACCAAATTAGTTAAAACTTTGCACAACATTTTTATTTGGTAGGTCCTATAAGTGTGTAGAATTTCAGCATCATTAGTCAAGACAACCCAGAGAGCCAGAAAGTGCAATCATGAAATCATGTTATCTGTGTGTACGTACGTACGTACGTACGTACGTATGTGCCACCCTGTATCTCATCAACTATTTGATGGATTCAGTTGATTTTTGGCAGAGATAGAGGTTCTAGGGTCTAGTTGATGGCATTTTAATTTCAGTTTACCATATACCTTAGTTTTCCAGAAAATTCTAAAAAACTTTAAAATGGCCATTGTATTGAGGCATGGCCTTTACAAAAGTAGTGACATTCCATGATAAATGCCAGTATACTGAAATCATATGCCCTTAATAGAGTTAAGATGAAAATTCATATACACTAAATGTACAAAAGCAAGGAAATTCCCAAATTTTTACACTTTTATTGTCATTAATGGTATGCGAGCACAACAGGGCTATGTATTTTATTGGAAGGAATTTTTTCAGTGCACCTCACACACTTCATCCACTCATGCATAGAGATTTATACTGTAGTGATGTGATAATGAAATGGTTTGGTTGATATGTAGTCATACCTTTAATTAATGACAATAAAAGTGTAAACATTTGGGAATTTTCTTGCTTTTGTACATTTAGTGTATATGAATTTTCATCTGAACCCTATTAAGGGCATATGATTTCAGTATACTGGCATTTTTCATGGAATATAGATATACACATACATCCATATACACACACACATACATATATATATATATATATATATATATATATATATATATATATGCATTTGCACAAATATATATATATATATATATATATATATATGTATATATATATATATATATATATATATCCACAGGTACAAGGACAAATAATACACACAAAACACAAAAGAAAAGACAACAAGTTTAAGACGAATCATAATTGAAAGGACAACTTGTTATGATTATCATTATTAGATTTTAGATAGGGTTAATTTAATTCCTGTAGAATGGGAGAGTTCAAGCAGTCACGTTGAGGCCAACTGATACGAATGTATAATAAGGCACGAGAAATGACTGAAATGATAGAAAGTTAAGTTGTTTTAAATTGATGTTATGTTAAGCGGACTTCCCAACGGAGGCTCCACTCAGGGGAAAAAGCAGTGGACGTTCCTGCGTCTTGGAATCAAGTAAGTCTCTCCGTTATTTTCCGATACGCTCGCTGTATTTATCAATGTTTGTTTTCATGTTTACACATTTAAATATATAGCTATGTAATAAGGTTGTATGCAAAGCGGAACAAACGAAAACGGTAAAAAATAGAGTAGAAAAACATATAATTAAAGACAATGGATGCGATTGTTTTGCTTCATAAAATTTATGTATTTAGTTTTCAGCCAATCTTTCAAATATTGTTTCAGTAATTTATTTTTCATTTACTGTTGATAGAATCTGAGATGGTGGAAAATATTTCGGCAATGGTGCATAAATGCATGGGCACACCTCTGGTAGAAAAAAGAAATGGCTAAGATAATCTGGGTTGGCATGTTAAAAAAGCAATAGACTCCGAAACGCAAGGCTAAATGCTGAGGAAGCAAGCCCTTCAGATTCCAGATAATTTATGCTCATTTCAGCTGCTAAACCTCCCAGACAGACAATTTTTATGACCCGTAATTAACAGCGGAGTAGGATCATTTGGTGGTCAAACAGGACTGAAAGTTGATGCCTATATATATTCTGAGCGAAACGGAGAGCAGAAAGATGGATTTTTGAGTCTATCCATAGTTTTGTGTTCGGTTGAAAGGAATTCTCTTGTTCTGATTACAAGGCTGTGGTTAAGTAGAGAAACCAAGTATGGTTTTAATTTCTCAAAATAAAACATTGTTTTTGTTTTTGTTTTAAATGAACATCCCTTGTACAGCGCTGGCCGATACAACATAATCGACACTACGACCAGTGTCGAAATCGAGTCACCCGAATTAGGATGAAGACAACGATCTAAAAAAATCACTGTTAATGGCGTGAACATAAGCAAACCAGTTCGCATGATTACTTCAGATTGTTTTATAACGCTAAACGCCGATTTTGTTTATTTGGAGTTTTATGAAATTTAAACAGTAGAGACACAGATTTTAAGAAACTACAAACCTGAACAATTTTTTATAATTGTAAAACTCTTAAACAGCAACTGAAACGTACACACATTTAAATATTTTGAAGTCCATAACTTTATTTTAACTCAGAATTTATCATATAAATATGTTTTTCTTGCTTTTAAGTTCTTTGGATGTTTTATCTTTTTAACCTACAAAAGATTCCAAGTGTCTGACATTAGGCTGAACCCGCGATGGAACAGGTATTTCAGCTAGTTCTTTAATATAAGAAACCTCTGTCAGATTTTATAAAACAGTATTTTATTACTGTACTTTAGATGGGTAACCACTTATCAATGCCAGATGTCATTCATGAATAAGGGTTCATCATATCTTATCATGCCAATACTAGATCCATCGTTGGTCATCAAGGCTAAATTCTATAAAGTCTTGGTCAGTACAAGTTGGTTCATCACTGCAGTCACTGAGGATGTGCTCCATTGTCTGTCAGGGATTTCCACAAATGCACTTGCTTGTAGTTGCTGGTCCCCACCTGTAGAGTTCACAGGCTGATCTTCCAACCGTCGCTCTTGCTCGGTTTAGGGTCAGCAAGTCCTTTCTTGGGGGATCAATTCCATGTCAGAGATGTTCTCTAGAGTATTGAATAGTTTCATTTATATAGTTATTCCAATCATTCCATCTGTGAATGTGGTAGTTTAGTGACCGTGCAGGGTAAACGATCTTTTGGGGCATTCATTATTGTCGGTAAAATGATAAGGGTTAATAAGATTGAATGTGTCTGAAAATTTGTGAGGACGGTTCTAGAAAGGAATCTGCTGACATTGGCTTTG
>OY744515.1:88364879-88367379 GCA_963556195.1 Sepiola atlantica
TTAATTGAAGCAAAGTATATTGAGACTTGGTGTTTTGGCTAAGATCAAAGTGTAGTATTTGTTCAGATGGATACTACACCCTATAGACGGGTACTTTTTTGGTCTTGGTGCCTTTATTCCGCCGGTCTGTGAGCTTGCCCTGTGCAGATCTAGGAGGTCAACCCTCCATGGCTTTTCTCCCCTCTTGTGGTGGAGTAAGTTTATCACTTACTGCCTGAAGCGCCCCTACCGGGGAATGCCGACGGGGCTGGCCATACATTTTTTGTAGGCCAGAGTGCTCACCTTCTCGGGCGATGTTTTTCAAATCCCACTTTCCCGACCTTGTGTCACATCTTACCGCTGTGGGAGGAAGATACATCTCTATAAATGCAGCATATAAAGAGAGTGGTTGAACGTCTGTTTGACTGTCAGTATTAGACTGGGCTAGTTTACAACACCGAGAAGCATGTGCTTCCGGTATTTTTAGTGAAACGGAATAGTTTATGTAGTCCGTAAGATACGCACCATACCACCACTCACCAAGTATTATCTGTACAAGAGTCTCAGTATCGTTTCCTTTTGGGATTGATAACGATACGATACGAAGAATTCTGTTTCCTCTTAGATTGTCGCTGTTCTGGGGATACTTAGAGCATCTGTACGTTCAAAGTGTCGTATATAGTATCCGTAATTTTTTCTTCTTAGAGAGTGATATCGGTGTCATCCGACAGTCGTTTTCTAATTTTATTAAAGTGTCTCGTCTAAGAAAACTGAGGACATTGGATAATATAAACCATGTTTCCAATTCTTTTTTCTATCGTACCGAGTTCCCAGAAAGATATGTTATTTCTAAACATCTCAACAATACTTTCCCCCTGAGATCTAATATTTTTTTGGTAGAATAAAGGTTCGTTCTTTTTCCAGTTTGTTTTTGTAGCAATTTGTCGAAAACGGATCATATCTTACGCGCAAACATCATTTTAGCACGAAATAATACGGATTGTACGTTAACATTTAGCGTGATCCTGTATTTGTGAAACCACTTTGTAAACGGGTTCTCGCTTGTTTCTATTTATAAAATATGTCTATGAATTCGATTGTGAAAGCAAGTCTTTATAATTTGTGATGCATGTTCATACATAGTTATTTTGAACTTCTTTCTACAACGGATATTTGGAAGTAAGCATTGCTAAGATCGATTTTTGAGAAGAATTCGCCTCTATTTAGTTTTTTAAGCACTTCTCTATGTGCATCACATTAGCTGGCTCCACTTTAGATAAAATGCCAGTCCTTACTAATATGTCTAAATCCTTGTTTATATTTTCTAGCGAGGCGAAAGACACATTTGTTTTAAATAGGTTGCATGTTCTCTTTCAGATCAAATATTGCTAACATCTTTTTACATCGACCTAAACTGCCAGAAAATGTCAGTAATTTAAAAAAAAAATTTATTTTAGATTTTCTGAAATTGGTTGTCAGATTTTCCATTTTCCGTCAAAATGCGTTGATTGCTAAATTTTATGAATTCAAATGTTGCATCTAGTCTGTGACCAATAAATTCTTGGGGTTTTATAATAAGAACATTTTCATTTTTTTGTAGTTCTGTTTAAGGTAACGTTGGTATTAATTCCACACTTGCATTTATTTTTTCTACCAGTCATCATTCTGGCTATTGTGTTGGTTTTTACATTGTTGGTATATCTTCGCTGTCTTTTCTGGTTAAGTTCATGCACTTCCGCTTTTTGTGGAACGGGGAAGTTTTAGGGCTAAATAATTTTGTTCAAAGTTTAACAGCTTCAGCAGAAGTTAAGTGGCTGGTTTTTCGGGGTAAATATAGTCCATGGATTTGGTATATTCGGTGGTTCCTAATTCTCGGAGCAGTAGGTGAACTTTTTAAAAGTCTGCCCAATTTACACAATCTATTTTGTATAGATCCTTATACGTTCTGAAAATTGAAGCGAAGGTATTATCCTCGTATGAGGAATACGTGAACATGTCAGTTTCATTCCAAAATGCATAAAAAAACGTATTTTCGCTCTCGGTATTTTTGCCCCTATTCGACATTGTTGGCAGTAATCCTTTGATTTTTTGATTTTATTCCAGTAGAAGTTTTTAACATTTTTTTCGTTTTTTCGTTGTTGTATTTGGTATTTAACAAATTCTGTCATAGTTGATTTGACATCTTAAATGTTTATAAGTGTCTTTAATTTTTTTCTTTTATATTACTCTGCTAACATAATATTAGTTGTAAAAGAGATAAAGAAAAATATAAACCCTTTTGTCGACAAAATACTACTGTCTTATTTGGCTAAGATCAAAGTGTAGTATCTGTTCCGATGGATACTGCACTCCATACTGGTATTGTCATGCTCTTCGGGGCTTGACTTACGCCGTTCAATGTGTCTGTCCTGTGCAGTTCTAGGAGGTCAACATTCCCAGGCTTTGCCTCCCCTCTTTAGGGAGGAGTAAGTTTATTGCTTACTATCTGAGGCGCCCCTACCGGGGAATGCCGATGGGGCTG
>OY744515.1:88369879-88414879 GCA_963556195.1 Sepiola atlantica
ATATATATGTACACACATATGTATATGCTTGTATTATCATTTAAGAATCTAATAACAATTCTGACTGGAATTGTTTCTCTTGTTAACTGATATTAGAATCTGCTACTTTGAAAAATTGTAGTGCATTATATATATATATATATATATATATATATATATATATATATATATATATATATATATATATATATGTGTGTGTGTGTGTGTGTGTATATATTTATACAAAAACGCAGAAGCTTCTGTGAAGCTTATCTGTCATTAATATATTTTCGTAACTTACGACCTGGCTCTACTAATGTATTGAGAACTGTTGAAGTAAATACTGAAAATTAATACATAAAATATTATATCTCATTATAACATTTTATGTGAATACCTGAAATAATAATGCACACACACACAGACACACACATATATATATATATTTATATATATATATATATATATGGCATGTTTCGACAACGTTCGTTGAACACTCTCCCGATAGTCTAATGTATGACCCTGCTTGGCCTAAATGAAATTGAATTCAATTTATCTGTGTGGTAATTTCCGTGTCCGTTTGGTTAGAGCGCTTGCCTGCGAAGCCTAGGGTTATTCTGCAACTGGGTGCGAATATTGCGACCGTCTGAAATTATCATCTCTTACACTGATGATAGCGGGAGCTTGAAACGCGAGCGTATGTAGGTGAACATTTTTTAAGATTCACTTATATATATATTTATTTTAGTACAACATTCGTACCGCCGGTTTCAAGCACAGAAGGACTTAGCCATCTGGCTCTCTTCAGCTTCTGCTTGAATCTCTTTGGGAAATGTGAAGTAGCGTGTCACTCTCGTTTGGACGCGTGACTTCAGATTTCCGAAACAGATAACAACAGAAGCTAAAGAGAGCCGGATGGCTAAGTCCTTCTGTGCTTGAAACCGGCGGTACGAATGTAGTACTAATTTTTCTGTACCAAACTGAATAAATATTACGCTCTAAATTTTTAATTTTTAATTGTAATTCTCAATTAATCGAGCACTCTGCTGGGATTTTTCCTGCTATATTACAAAGAAGTTATTTATATATATATATATATATATATATATATATATATATATATATATATATATATATATATATATATATATATATATATATATATATATATATATTCTATCTACGAGGAAAACAAACTTATGACATATTCATTTACATACGTTGCAAGAATTCCCCATGAACAACATTAATAGTTTCCGAGACGATATGGATGTTTATTGATATCAAGTCACTGGTTAAGCACAGGGTATAGCCACCGAGTTCGAAATTAAAACATATCATCAAAACCCGAGTATAAGTCACTCTCAATTATACAGAAATTTGGGAAGATGAGAGAGGGTTGATATATACAATCTACTTATTAAAAGCAATGAAATCGAACATATTAAATGACACAATAAAGCAAAGAAAGAATGCTATAAGTGTAGGCATAAAAACTAACATACACCAATAGAAGTAAAAATATTTTACTGAAACGACAAACACAAAAACTATGAGAATCTATAATGAAAAATGAATTAATAGATAGATTCGCCAATAATTAAATTGAAGTGATAATACTTTAAAACAACAATTTGAAGAAACATGATCTTAATATAAACAAAACGAAACTTTATCTTCATGAAAATTAAATAGATTAAAAAACTGTAATCTAATTTAAAACTTAACAGTTACACTTAGTAGACATACGCTTAATGATGATTATAATATAATTAACTTAAATGATTATAATAATTATAATAATAACAATCTTTTTCATTATAATTATAATATTAATAATAATATTAACAATAATATTAATAATAATATTTTTATTAATAATAATAACATTAATAATAATATTAATGATAATAATGATAATAATAATATTAATATTATGACTAATAATAATAAAAATAATAACAATTATAATAATAATAATGAGAATAATAATAATTATGATAATGATATACATATGAATAATAATGAAAATAATAGAGATAATAATAGTAATAATAATGATAATTATCATAATAATAATAGTATTAATAATAATAATAATAATATTATTATTTATATTTATAATCATAATAATCATAATGATAATATTATTAATAATAATTATATAATAATATTAATAATATTAATAAAAATAATTAAATAATATTAATAATAATAGTACTAATTATAATAATTATAAACATTATAATAATATTAATAATTCTATTAATAATAATAATAGATAATTATTGTTATTATTATTAATAATAATATTATTAGTAATAATAATGATATTAATATTATTATTAATAGTAATAATAATATTATTAATAATAATGAAAATAGAAATAATCATCAAATAACATAAAATAGAAACTTGAAAAAATAACTGTACGAGATTAAAAAATAATCATAAATTGATGAATTTAAAATTAATTTAATTAAAAATATTTTTTCTGAATATATATTATGAGGAAATATCATTTTAAAAATAAATAATTATTCGTAGGTATGTTCATAAACCTGCTAAAACCCAATGTTAGTAAAATAATAAAAAAGCATACCAAAAAACAATATTATACAACAAATACTATACCAAAAATTAAAAAAAAAATAAGAAGAAAGTCTTTTGAAGTATAGGCAAAATGATAAAGCAAAATCATTTCATGATACTAAACGTAGTGTCTAGAATCCTTATGCTAATTTCGATCAAAATCCATTGCATGATTAGGATTGTTTCGTATTTTTGAGATGACGGTTGGTAATTCGTAACATTTGGTATATTCAGACTACTGTTCGAATCTTGGGTGTTTTTATCACAACGTTTCGGCCGATGTAACCTCAGACCTTCTTCAGGTGTACTTTGTCGAACTCGGGAATCTTTCTGTCGAACTCGGGAATCTGGACGGAATTTCAAAATTTAGTGGATTTAATAAAGGTTTCCGTTCGAAATTCCGTCTAGATTCACGAGTTCGACAAAAAGAGTCTGAATATACCAAATTCTATGATTTTGATCATAGAAAATCTCTCCGATTTAAAGCTTAATGGTTATAAGAAGAAATTGAAATTCAGGGAATCTTGTTTAATTGACGTCTAATGACTATCGATCGAATTCAATGTAAATATGAAAGATTAGATTTTTAATTGGAAGGTTATGCGCATATTATGTCAGCTTAAATCCCTTTAAACTTCCCCAGAGAAACTAAAATTTTGCAAAAAATTATTAATTAATGTCTACTACGCATTGTTTAAATTTCATAAAAATTTGAGGTTTCTGAATGTTCCCGAATTGCTTCCACCACATCTTTGCCTTCTCTTTACGACACTAAATTGAATGAAATGTAGCCCACATTACGACCCATTCCCCCTAGCAGTTATTCCAAAATTCATAATGATCGGTTAATTATCTTAGGAGTGATTATAGAAATATATAAACACGTATACATACTTTATATAAATAGAAATATATAAACACATACACATACTTTATATAAACAGAAATATATAAACACATATTCACACTTTATATAAATAGAAATATATAAACACATACACATACTTTATATAAATAGAAATATATAAACACATACACATACTTCATATAAATAGAAATATATAAACACATACACACACTTTATATAAATTGAAATATATAAACACATAAACATACTTTATATAAACAGAAATATTTAAACACATACAAATACTTTATATAAATAGAAATATATAAACACATAAACATACTTTATATAACCAGAAATATATAAACACATACACACACTTTATATGAATAGAAATATATAAACACATACATATACTTTATATAAATAGAAATATATAAACACACCCACACTTTATATGAATAGAAATATATAAACACATACACATACTCTATATAAACAGAAACATATAAACAAATACACATACTTTATATAAATAAAAATAAATAAACACATACACATACTTATATAAATAGAAATATATAACACATACACATACCTTATATAAATAGAAATATATAAACACATACACACACTTTATATGAATAGAAATATATAAACACATACACATACTTTATATAAACAGAAATATATAAACACATACACACACTTTATATAAATAGAAATATATAAACACATACACATACTTTATATAAACAGAAATATATAAACACATACACATACTTCATATAAACAGAAACATTTAAACACATACACATACTTTATATAAATAGTAATATATAAACACATACAATACTTTATATAAACAGAAACATTTAAACACATACACATACTTTATATAAATAGAAATATATAAACAAATACACATACTTTATATAAATATAAATCAATAAACACATACACATACTTTATATAAATAGAAATATATAACACATACACATACTTCATATAAATAGAAATATATAAACACATACACACACTTTATATAAATAGAAATATATAAACACATGAACATACTTTATATAATTAGAAACATTTAAACACATACACATACTTTAGATAAATAGAAATATATAAACACATAAACATACTTTATATAACCAGAAATATATAAACACATACACATACTTTATATAAATATAAACATATAAACACATACGGATACTTTATATAAATAGAAATATATAAACACACACACTTTATATAAATAGAAATATATAAACACATACACATACTTTATATAAATAGAAAAATATAAACACATAAACATACTTTATATAAACAGAAATATTTAAACACATACAAATACTTTTTATAAATAGAAATATATAAACACATAAACATACTTTATATAACCAGAAATATATAAACACATACTTTATATAAATATAAATATATAAACACATACACATACTTTATATAAAGAGATATATATATAAATAATTTTATTTCTTCTGATTGTCAATTTTTGATTCACTTTTATTGTTTTCTCCTTCTAATATTTCCCTTTTTTCTTCGCTTTACCCGACCCCACCCCAACATATCGCCTTAATTCTCGTACGGTTTTCTAACGGGAATCGTCTGCCCCTCCTACTACTCGTCCTTGTGTATTTTTCGTACACCTCCTTTTTATTCTCCTCTTCCTTCTACTCATTATTTTTACTGTCTTTCTCAACATTTGTTCTCCTTGTCCTCCTCCTCCTCCTCCTCCTCCTCCTCCTACTACTACTACTACTACTACTACTACTACTACTACTACTACTTTATTCTGTACCTTTTCCTTCTTCGACTTTGACCAACTTTCAGTCTCAAGAGACATTAAATATCCCATGAAGCAAGGGTTGCAAAAGCATCATCCGCAAGTCTTATGAGCAGGCAGTGCTTGAATGCAGTGGCCAGGACAAGTCCAAGACAACTGGAAACATTTCGGAGATAAGGAGACACACACTCTTTTTATTTCGGAATTCCCTTTGTTCTCAGAATAGTTACGTAAGCAAGGCTTGAGAGTCTCGCCTACCTTACAATTTAATCCATAGATGAAAAGGAGGTATATGGATCCATAACTTTCCCAAGGGTATTAGTAAAGGTGATATAGTTCCGACTGAACTCGAACCCGAAAAGCCGAGCCGATAGTCCTCGACTGTAAGCACTCCACTACGCAATTTTACTACTACTAGTACTACTACTACTACTACTACTACTACTACTAATAATAATAATAATAAATAATATAATAATAATAGTAATAGTAATCATGAAATAATAATGATGATGATGGTAGTGGTGGTGGTGATGATGACCGGCGAAGTCTACGGTTTTACAAGATTTTTCCTTTTTGTCGATTATAATAACAGCAGGTTTCCTTGCTTGTATAGGTTTATCTGTTTGTATATCCATATCCCAGAGGATTTTTTATTTGTCGTTTTCCAGTACTGTTTCTGGTGTATGTTTGTGCCATTTGTCTGCATATTCGAAATTCAATTGTTTGCGCAATCATGTCTATTCTTGTATTCTTTTTGGGTAAGTTTGCTACATTCACTTATTATATGATTTACTGTTTCGTCTCTTTGTCTACACAGTCTGCATTTACAATTTTCCTGGGTTTTATCCATTTGGGCTTTAATGTAGTTTTTCCTAATCGCAATGTTCTGTACAGCCATATGTAAAAATTCCGTTTTTCTGTTACAGTGTCCTTTTCGTAGCCATGTTCAGCTATTTTAGTTGGGTTCTTCTCTTGTGAGTCTTATGAAGCGTCCATGTATTTTTTTTATTCCCACTTTTCTTTTCTTGTCTATTTGTGTCCAGTTTCGATGCTTCTTGTTGTTCTTTTGGACAATGTCTCTTGCTGCGGTGATCAGCCTTTCTGTGTTCTGGTTTATGTATTTCTCCAGTTCTCATTTAGTTTCGTCCACACAGTCTTCTATACTTACCAGTCCTCTTCCCCCTTCATTTCTCTTCACGTAGAGTATGTCTGTATCATCTTTTGGATGTAGAGCATTGTGCATGGTCATTCATTTTCTAGTCCTCTGGTCAAGGTTCCTGAGTTTTTTTTTAGTCCAGCTAATGAATGGTCCAGAGTATGTTATTAGTGATACTGCCCAGGTATTTATTCCAATGATTAGGTTTCTGCTATATAATTTTGTTTCTAAGAGCTTTCTGTTTCTTCTCAGATCTTTTTTTCAAATTTTCTCTTTCATTTTCGTTGATTTGATTGTGTCTGCTTACCAAACTCCCGAATATTTATAGCTGTTGTGTTTGCTTAGCGCCCTCATTTGCTCTTGGTTGGATAGTTCCATGCCTTCAATCGTCTCCAGCTTTCCTTTTTTAATCTCTAGCAATGCACACTTTTCTATTCCGAATTCCAGTTGAACTATTATTATTATTATTATTATTATTATTATTATTATTATTATTATTATTATTATTTGAAGATGAAGAAGAAATATATCACTAAATATATTACAAATTATCGAACTTCACACTAGACAGAAAGTACTTCTACTAAAAATAATCAGAGTAAATATTGGAAAAAAACAAGTTGTAGTAGTAGTAGTGGTAGTAGTGGTTATAGTAGTAGTAAATGTTTTTCTCGTCTGTCGATTAATAACATTAGCTTTCAAGTAATTTTTACTATCTTTATATTGCATTAGTTCACTTTTTTAATTAGAATATTTCATTCCTTAATTCTACTTTACGTTTTTTTTGTTATCTCGGGTATTGCAATTTAATTTCATTTTAGAAAAAAAAATGGCTTTGTTTTTGTTTATTTTTTCTCCCCACCCCTTTAAAGTGTCGTGTACGCGCATGTACACGGTTGCATGTACACGGCCACATACATTAATGCCGTCGCATCCATTCGCGCTCAGGAAGCTTGCCGTTCTGCGCCTGCGCAGAAGTAATTATTAGCAAGCCGTACACAACCGCATACCTAGATGAAGCGAAATGCAATTTCTAGAAAATACAAAACGCATAGAAAAAAAAAATTAACACACAAAATAAAAATGAAAAATAAATAAAATAAGATAGTGAAAGTAGATTTGCAAGCAATAAATAAATAATAATAACAAAATTAAAGAGACTTTTTTCCCCGCCCCCAAAATAAAAACAGCAGAAATAAAATTACAAGACAGTTGAGCACACGGAGAAAATAGAATTTAAAAAAAGGCGAGGGAAAAAGAAAAGAAAGACTAACAAGCAAACAGGGAAAATAGAAAGAAAACGAAATAAAATAAATTGGAATCACACACAAAAAAGACGAAATGAACGCGTGCCCCGATTAAACTGAAAACGCACAGTGCATTAAAACAATGCACACAAGAATAACATTAACACTAACAAAGGCTAACAAGACGATCAGCGGCAACAAAGATGGCGCTGGCAAAGAACTTGCCTTTCAGTTTTGGGCAAGAGAAATTGCCCGAATCCTAACTTTTTGTCACGAGTTCCTGACGAATGTTGCGAGCGAGAAATAAAATTCGGAGAAATTACCCTGCAAGGAGAAAATCACAATTTTCCTTTTTCAAGACACTTCTTTTGATTGTTTCAGTTTCAATTCTTTTCATGTTGGATTTTATGCTTTTTTCGAATCTGAATTTATTGCATAATTTTTTTTAAAATGTTTTCGCTCACTTTCGCTTAACAAAAATAAATCTAATATTTCTACTATTCTTCCTCTTCTTTTTCGCTTCATCCTTATTCCTCCCTCTTCTTCGTCTTCTTCTTTTTCTCCTCTTTCTTCTTCTTCTTCTTCTTCTTCTTCTTCTTCTTCTTCTTCTTCTTCTTCTTCTTCTTCTTCTTCTTCTTCTTCTTCTTCTTCTCTTTTCTCTTCAAGAACAACAAATCCGAGATTTCTACTAATTATTATTTGTCTTTTTTGTTTTATCCTTATTCACCATCTTTTCTTTTTCAAATCTTCTTAATTATCTTTTTCATTATCACCATCTTCATCTTCCTGTTATTGCTACCCTTATTCTTCCTCTTTACTATCCATTTCTTCTTCTTTTACTACTTATCTTTCTCCTCCTCTTCTTCTTCTTCTTCTCCTCTTCTTCTTCTTCTTCTTCTTCTTCTTCTTCTATAACTACTTTTTTTCTTCATATTACTCCTCTTCTTCTATAACTATGTCTTTTTCTGCATCTTCCTCTTCCTCTTCTTCTTCTTCTTCTTCTTCTTCTTCTTCTTCTTCTTCTTCTTCTACTTCTATAACTATTTCTTTTTGTTCATCTTCCTCCACTTCTTTATCTTCTATTACCTACTTCTGCTTCTTTTTCTTCCCTTTCTTTCTTCTTCATCGTTTACTATTTCTTATTTCTCTTCTTTCATCTTTCTCTTCTTCTTGTTGTTGTTCTTCTTTAACTTTTTCTTCTTTTTTCCCCTCTCTTTATTTCCTCATCTTTTACTATTTTTTCTTTCTTTTTTTCCCTCAATTTTGCTCTGGTTCTTTTTCTTCTTTTATACTTCTCCCATCTTTCCCATCTTCCTCTATCTTCTTCTTCTTCTTCTTCTTCTTCTTCTTCTTCTTCTTCTTCTTCTTCTTCTTCTTCTTCTTCTTCTTCTCCTTCTTCTTCTCCTTCTTGTTGTTGCTGTTCTTCTTCATGATTTTCGCATTCAACTTCTTCCCCTTCTTATTAGTGATGTATCACTGATACATTCAATGGCTTCCATGAAGACTGAGCGAAAGCAGGTCTTCCCAGATACTCAGTACTGTTTATTCCATTCGATTCGATTATTATTGTAAGTCACATGCGATTATAGGGATTTCCCGCTGGGTGACAATTATTATCATGAAACTTAGTCAGTAACAGTTCAAACACCGGATCGTTATCATTGGTCATTCGCTGCTAGAAACACGTGGTTTGCTCCGCTGTTTGAGTGAAAGCAATTCTGACCAACTCTCAATTACTTTCAGTTTTTTTTCACCATCTTGCAAATAACTGGGTGTTCTCGCATGATTCATTTCTCAATGATTTCCTGCTGAAACTTACTATTAGCTTTCTTTGAAATTGGAGTGACAATTAAGGATGCTATCCCTCTCCAGTAATCCCTTTGTCACAGACAGTGCCGTTATGATTATTTAAAAAACAAATATTCTTGTAAGTGTAATTACTTTTCTTATATACTAACCCAAAATAAGCTTAGCCCCTTTAAAGTTGTCCTCATATAGTTTCATTGTAACTCATTCGCAAAAGTACTAGTGATGTTCCCTGGAATCTGAATGACAAAAAGTCTCCGCAGATTATTTTTCTTTACTCTCTAGCTGTTTTTACGCGAATCATTATCAGTGATTGCTCAAGAAGAACATTGATTTTCCCTGGGAGTTGAGTGATAACAAGTCTCCCGTGGGTTCTAGCACTTTCCGACCCTTTCGATAACACATTAAAAAAAAAGTGTTTGACACATCACTTTGCGTTATCACAACAGCCGTTTAGCAATGATTTCTCGCGAAAAACGGCTGTTGACTTTCTCTGAGCGTAGAGTGGCAATAAGCCTCCTCTGGATTCTAGTGCTGTCCATGTCTTTTAAGTGGAGGTCTGGATAGTGCTCTGCCTTCACCGTCTTGCAATCCTCCTTGAGCGCTCACGATCATTTAATGTGGTGACCATCGAGACTGGTGCCATCAGTATTTGTTTTGAGGGGGAGATGTAAGTTTATGGGATTTATTCTATTTCTTCAATTTTTTTTTCTTCTTTCTCTTCTTCTTCTTTTTCTTTTTCTTCTTCATCTTTTTCTTTTTCTTCTTCATCTTATTATTATTATTATCATTTATTATTATTATTATTATTATTATTATTATTATTATTATTAATCAGTAGAATTTATCATATTAGTCGTGACTGATGATCTCTCACTGGTAACATCAAGTAGTGTTTAGTGTTTCCCGAATTCTACGTACTAATACGTCTTGTTATATCATGATGGCATAGTAATAGCTGATTAGTTGAAAGCGACAAACTAGGAATGATTGGCGGCTGTAGGGTTAGAAGTGTGACCTCAGTGATTACGCATAATTTAGGATCTGACGTCATTTCCTCCAAAGTGTTTTGTTGTTTCTTTCAGACTCCAGAACGAGAACTAGCAGAAAGCATTCGCTCGTCCTAGGGGAAGGGTTAGGTTTAGGGTTAGGGGGCGGGCAAGTCCTGAATTGAGTCGTATATCTTAGTCCAGCTTCATCTCCTATCTAAGCCAAAAATACATATATATAAATGTATATATATATATATATATATATATATATATATATATATATATATATATATATAGAGAGAGAGAGAGAGAGAGAGAGAGAAAGAGATAGAGAGGGAGTAAGATAATACATTAAAGATATAAATAATATCTTTAGCCAGTAGACTATCAGGATAAAAATGAAGCTCAATATAGTGTATAGAGCAATATCATTAATTGAATGAAATAATAAAATGAGAAATTAATCAGATTTTATTAAAGTTCAAAAACAAGGAGAAATACTGCGCCCTTAACTCATGAGTTTTCAACGAAAATCTTCTCCTCATAGGACAATTACCGCAATGGCATTACTGCAGATAATAAAAATTAAGCTTGGAAAATATATAAAAATATATAAAAAATATCATAAAGATACACATAAAACATCAAATATATCGGCCAAAAACACACTTAAAAAAAAACAAACTTATACAGTGCTATCCAAGTCATAAAGTTTAAAACAATGTATATATATATATATATATATATATATATATATATATATATATATATATATATATATATATATATATATATATACAGGGTGGGCCAAAATAAGGGTCCTATCTTTAAATTTGAATAACTTGAATTTGAATAACTTCCACAAAATAAAAGTTAAACTCACCAAACTTTATGTGTGTGTAGACTGACCCTTCCGAGATTTTTTGAAATAAACAAAACAAATTTTAGCCGAAAAACACTTCTTAAAACTTACAAAAACTAAAGTATTGTTTTTTACACTGTTTTGAGTTTTTTAAGCAAAAATAATGTTTTCTAAATGAGGGTACGTTCCTTAGGGCTAATACGGCTCATGCTTGCTTCGGAAGTGGTCCTTTACTTATTCTAAAAAAAAAAAAAAAAAATCAATAAATAAAAAAGTTATGAATTTTTAAAAATAGGACCCTTATTTTTGCCCACCCTGTATATATATATATATATATATATATATATATATATATATATATATATATATATATATATATATATATATTATATATATATATTATATATATATATATATATATATACATATATATATACATATATATATATATATATATATATATATATATATATATATATGTTGCATACCCCCTACTTGGGGCCGCGGCTTTTCTCGTTCTGTATACTCGTCCCGGAACGGCCGCGGCAGTCCCCATTTAATCACTCGTCATTTTTAAAACATCATAAATCGTATAGTTTGCATACCTTTAAATTTCTCCCTCGTCACGTAGACGGTGCGCCGTCTCGATGTCGTCTAGCGATTGAATTCTTTCTTCTTTCTTCTGCCCAAGATCGCCGCTATGACAAAAACATCATGACCAGGTCGGGTCGGAAGACAAACAATCTTTTTAATTTAACTTCGGTTTTGATTTCAAGCGTTAGTTATCAAATCAGCTAGGAGATATTCACTAACATCGAGAGAGAGAGAGAGCGAGAGAGAGAGAGAGAACATTTCTACTTTATCGTAGTTACTTATCAAATAAGTCTTAATCATTCGAGGAGGCGGGAGGAAGAGATATTTCGCCTGTATTTTCTTAGGTAAATATTTCCCTTAATCTCCTGTAGATTACATTGTAACAATCACGTCCGCTCCAAAACCCTGACTGCTAAAACTCGCTTCTCAGAAGAGCGAGTGACGTCACGGATCTCTCTGCTTCCCACGCAAAGGCCTGTGACATCACAGAGCCTCTCGCAGGTGCACATTGACCCTTGATCTGGGATCTCGTCACGCGGTGACCTTGTCACCTCTGTGAGAATCGACTCTGAAAACAGGCCCTATTCTGCACTCGACTGCACGGGTCCGCCCCGCGCTAATTCGCGCAAGTCAAAACAAAAATTTCCAACAGATACGTCCATTCCCATACCGCCATTATCCAACATATATATATATATATATATATATATATATATATGCTTGGGTATTTGTGTGTGTGTGTGTGTGTGTGTATGTGTAAGGTTAGTTGGGAAAAACTCCAGCAGAGTTCTCAGTTATTAAGACAATTCAAAAATAAGAGCCAAATATTTATTTATATGTGCATTAGAGAATATCAGAATAAAATCGGTACCGTCGGTTTCAAATTCAAACAAAGGGGACCTATAATTAAACAGAGGCTAAACAGAGTCTGGTACAGGAGAAACATTATTGCTCCCCTTTTTTGAATTTGAAACCGACGGTACCATGTTGTTACGGTTTGCTGTAATATATATATATATATATATATATATATATATATAATTTTATTCATAAAAACTAAAAATTACACTCTCTGTAAGGCGTACCGGCTGTTCATTGATACGGAAAGACAAACAGACGGTCCCTTGGGTACTATCCGTCGTGTTTGTCTGTGCCAAATCTTCAGCGCCTCAGAAGTAGAAGAACAACAGGAAGGAATGAAAAAAAGGGAAAGAAACATTCACCGTCTACAAGTAGGCGGTGTCTTTTCTAAATGTTTATTTGTGGGAGATGTCTAGATCGATTATTATTTAGTTTTAGTGTGTTACTTAATTGTAAGACAATATTATTATGCCATTTATTCATATGTTCTTATACATTTATTTAATTTAGGTATATATGTTTAACAGTTATATACACGTGTACATATATATATACACATATTTATGGCAATTAAGCTGCACAGAGGCTTCCGCGTTTCATCCCCGAGGGGAATCTTCAGAATAAAGCCTGAAGATCCCCCCGGAAATGAAATGCGGGATCCTCTGTGTCATGAAGATTCCCTCCGGGGATGAAACGTAGGAACCTCTGTGTAGACTTATAGCCATAAATATATTTTCATAGCTTACTACCTAGCTCTACTTACGTATCGAGCACTGTTAAAGTAAATACTGAAAATTGATACAAAAAAAAATTATATCTCCTTATACAATTTTATGTAAATACATGAAATACTAATATACAAACACACAAATATAGGTATATATATATATATATATATATATATATATATATATATTTATCATAGATTAATGTAAACCCAATTACATGATAAATTTGCATTCGATGAAATTGAATAATACAACAGATAGTGTACGAACGTTTCTAATACAATGTATATGTTTTATCAATATCTGATATCATCGTCAACACAGGGAATCGACACGAAATTAAAAGCATATAGACAGCATATTAACCCGGAGCACGGTGTAATATTGTATTTCGTGGAGTTGCAGATTATGTGTACCAATGTTGCTGTCTGTTATTAATTTATATTTAAGTTATATTAATTCTATTAAAAGGTTCATATTTTTTATTTATTTAATCATTTTTAGAGGGTGTTTATGTTTGAGTTTAAAATAATATATATAACACTTTATTGACTTATCTTCAACAAATTATGATACGTTATACAGGGTGGGCCAAAATAAGGGTCCTATCTTTAAATTTGAATAACTTGAATTTGAATAACTTCCACAAAATAAAAGTTAAACTCACCAAACTTTATGTGTGTGTAGACTGCCCCTTCCGAGATTTTTTGAAATAAACAAAACAAATTTTAGCCGAAAAACACTTCTTAAAACTAAAGTATTGTTTTTTACACTGTTTTGAGTTTTTTAAGCAAAAATAATGTTTTCTAAATGAGGGTACGTTCCTTAGCGCTAATACGGCTCATGCTTGCTTCGGAAGGGGTCCTTTACTTATTCTAAAAAAAAAATTTAAAAAAATCAATAAATAAAAAAGTTATGAATTTTTAAAAATAGGACCCTTATTTTTGCCCACCCTGTATAATATATATATATATATATGTATATATATATATATATATATATATATATATATACATATATATATATATATATATATAATATGGGTTGGTCGTTCATTTAAAGCATTGCTGGATTTGTTAATAACATTGGAAATATAAGCCATTAACAATGCAAGATTAGTTAATTTTTTCTTTTACATTAATCTTATCAATTTTGGAATAAAATTCCATCATCAGAGGTGACCAGTATTGAGTCATATTTTTTTTAATCAAACCAAACTTTTATCAAACCAAACTATTTTCTTTGTTACTTGATACACGTCTCTCCGCGCTGGTGGTGTTGGCGGTTATGATTCAAATTCCGGTGTCGAACGAAGAAGAGCGTTGCTTTCTCGTGTTGATAACGTAATATGGGTTGGTCGTTCATTTAAAGCATTGCTGGAATTGTTAATAAAATTGAAAATATAAGCCATAAACAATGCAATATTAATTTATTATTTTTTTCCATTAATCTTATTAATTTCGGAATAAAATTCCATCATCAGACGTGACCAAAAAAAAATGACTCAATACTGGTCACCTCTGATGACGGAATTTTATTCCGAAATTATTAAGATTAATGTAAAAAAATAAATAAATTAATTAATCGTGCATTGTTAATGGCTTATATTTTCAATTTTATTATATATATATATATATATATATATATATATATATATATTACTATTTAATGTATCAACATAACATTTTATAAGGGGATATAACTTATTATGTATCAATTGTCACTATTTACTTCAACAGTGCTCGATACGTAAGTAGAGCTAGGTAGTAAATTATAAAAATATATTTATGGCAATTAAGCTACACAGAAGCTCCCGCGTTTCATCCCTGGGGCAATCATCGGGCTATATATACATATTATATATATATATATATATATATATATATATATATATATATATATATATATATATATATATTTTTTTTTTTTTTTATTTTTTATCTATATACTATTCTAAGTAAATCTTAATAAATGAATGACACTTACATTGGGACAAAATAATTGCATCTCCCTGGCAGTTACGCTATATTTCCATCCCAATGGTTGAACACTTTAGATGTAATTATCGGTATGAGTTTGTATTAAAACCGTATTTACACGTCTCAGTTGCGCTTCTCACCAGCTAGCCAAGGAGTAAACGACGTTAAGTTACAAGACCCAGGGTTGTAAGTCAGAACCCATTTGTAGGTGGGTTAGGGTTAGGTGATATATTTGTAGGTGGGGCGGTTGTTTTAGTCTAGACTGAGGGGTCTTCAAAAGATGAAACTAGCTTGTCTATAGATAAATAAATAATATTAAACTATTTAATTATTATGCATAAACATCACAATAAATTAGTATAAATAAACATAACATGTGTATTTAGGTAGCATTCTTTCATTTAAGAAAACATTTTTAAACATTACAGAATTCCCTTCGCTTGATTATACCTTTACGTTTTGTTTTCAATTTTTCAATTATTTTTTTGTCAAAAAAAAAAGTTCCATACGTATCAAAAAGCAGCCGAGAACGCTCACGTGAAGTCAGTTAGACATAAAGAAAACAGTGCAGTTCCAGGCGAAACGTTAACAATTTATATTCCGAGACGTCAGAATTACTGTCACTATACAGTGGTTCATTTTAAGGTGAAACCATATAAATAACACACAAACAAGCAAACTCAAATGTGGGGGAACGCACTAGTACGCCATTTTGAATTTTTCAGTTTTTAACACAGACTTCTATGCGTAAGGGGTCGTAATGTTAGCCATATTTAGTTTCATTTACTTTCATGCAATGGGATACAAAATTGGTGGAAACCCATCGTAAAAATTCAGATGCATCGGATTTTCGTTAATAAATATTGGACATCAATTAATGAATACTCACAAAATGTCAGTATCTGGAATATTTTAAAGAGATTTTTAGGGGAATAATATCGGCACGACCTTCGATTTGAAAATTCAAATATTTCAGATTTGCATTGAATTTGAACAATATTCACTATACAGCAATTAATAAAGATTTCTTCGCAAGACATCTTAATCTTTACTCTTAGATGTTAGTAATTGTTTATAATCAAAATCAAGTAATGGATTTTGAATACAAAATTAGAATAAGGATTATTGCTGTAATGTTTGATATTATTAATATCTTGATTTTTATTTTCGCAAGGGGATATAATATTGGTTAAAAACTATTCTGTTCGCGGAATTAATTTTACCCGTCCTGGGACGGGTTTTCCTTTTGTTCTATTATAATTCTATGTAAACACTTCTCATTTGATAATGTGCACTTCCAGAATGTCCCTATATTTATGTTTCACGTTTATAAAATGTTCTTTTAAAAAAAAATGTTTTGTATCTCTGGAACTTCAGTTTCCTTGTCTTTTCTCTTCGTCATGAAAAAATAACCCATTTTTCTATCTAAACCAACACTCCGATATCTTAAATATTTCTTATTCCTTAACAGTTCTAAGACCAATTGTTATCTCTTGAATCTGAGTGACAGACTTCCAGTATTCTCCGTTCTATTTTCTTGTTGTAGCAATATCCTTGATGTTTTCGAACCGACCGTTTATCAGTGATTTGTAACTGATAATGGCCAGACGTTTTATCCTGGAACCCTAATATCAATAAATCTCCTGAAAATTATCGGACTCTCCGTGCCTTCGAGTCGAGGTTTAAATGGTGGTATCCTTCTCCTGTCCTTTCTTCCTCTCTCACCAAACCCGCTCTAACAAAAAATTAAATCAATGTTCGATTCACCAAAAGTAAAGAAAACAATTATAGCAACGTTCTTATCTGAAAAAGACAAAAACAATTAATTATTTTGTCACCACCGTCGAGGCGGAGGTTACATTTCCCGTCGAATTTGTCACTATTTTTGTTTGTGTACAGCCTTGCGTCCACATTGCTTGATCAATCCTCACGAAACGAGGTCAATGTATCAGTCATGGTTTAACTTAGAACTGATTTTATTGCGGAATAGCCAAGTCAGAGCACACGGTCAGTATCATAGAAAAGGTGAAAGTCACACTTTTAACGATAACATCGGTCTTATCCATCGTAGAGACCCGCTACTTGACCCATACTGTAGCGAATGAAGTCTCAAATCTTATATGACTGAACTTTCCCAGGTTTAGATCAAAGATCAATGTCAAATTTTTACGGTATTTCAACGTATTTTTCCAAATGTCATGTATGAATCCGATGCATTTTAATAACAGTAACCACCATGCGAGATACAAGTTGAATATATAACTAGCAGGGTTATCCGGCGTTGCCCGGAGATCTCTCTTCCCTGGTCGGCCCATTTTACCATACCTTTCTCCCTGTGGCCACCTTCTCACTGTTTTCTTCGGCGAAAGCTGTCTCTTTCCCACACTTCCTCTTCCGTTACTCGGGGCAAAAGTATGACATATTTCTATTAAAAGTAGCACCTCTGTCTGTGCCTTGTATATACGCACCTATCTTCGCACAGGTGCGCATACTATATGCATACCTATCTCCGCCCGGTGCGCATACTATATACGTAACTATCTCCGCCCCGGTGCGCATACTATATGCATACCTATCTCCGAACCGGTGCACACACTATATGCATACCTATCTCCGCACCGGTGCACACACTATATGCATACCTATCTCCGCCCCGGTGCGCATACTATATACGTGCCTATTTCCGCCCCGTTTTTAGTTATCAACGTTTCCATGGCATAACTTCAGAAATACTTCATAGAATATCCAGAAATAAGATTTTAAAAAGTTATGTGCGCATCCGTACGTTGTCAGGTAAAGGTAAGCAGTCTCACGACTCACTTATGAACTTTTTATACATTTGTTTGTCTGGGATTAATTTGATCTTGCTGAAAATACAGTGGCAGAATACGGAAACGGAAATAGAAGGTCATATATTTTGGGGGGTAAGCGGTGAGAAGCGAATCAATGTTAATCAAACAATTCTCTCTTAAACATAAGCCAGAGAAGATTAGGTTCATATGTCTTTCTCACTCTTATTCTAACTAGAATATATTGCTAATAAGGAACAACATAGTTTGTATAGAATCGGATCTGAGTTGTCTATGCAATTCCCAATGATCGAGCAAGACACACGATTCAAAAAACATCATCACAAGTTCTGATCTGAGCATACCAAGCCTTTAAGACTCTTTATATATTCGTCTCATGAGATTATCACTGATGTAGTATGCAAAAGCTACAATAAATTGTTTACAATAGATGTAGTGCTTCTGTGTGGCACGATGAGTGATATGTCGTAAAACTCAACCGCCAAACAAACAGACTTTAGTTAGATTAATGACAAAACTACACTAACAAAACCAATAATATTTTTTCGGAATTCTTTAGATGAGGACCGACAGTTTGTAATATTTAGATTATTCGGGCTACTATTCTCATCTTTGTTGTTTATTTCACAACGTTTAATAAGTTGTAATGCTACACATCTAAAACAAGATTACGTTTAAACCTCCCCAAATTAATACAATAATTTTCTACACATAGCGCAATGGATAAAGGCGTCGATTTATAATTTGTTCGAAGTGACATTGTCTGGATTTTGAAGGTTCAACCCATCACCTACAAGCAATAATAACTAAGATCAGTAATACATTAACACTTCTACGCGGTTATGGCTGACGGAATGAGAACAATCGACCAACATAGATTGAGTAAAATGTTCAGTTCAAAAATGAGTATAAGTTCCCTAGTTCGACAAATGTACTTGAAAAGGTTCTGACGTTACATCAGACAAAACGTGTTCACAATAACAGTCGGGATGAGAATAGTAATGATAATAGTTCAGTTTATATAAAATAATCAAAGGTGATCGACTGAGTTCCAATATCTGGTTCCTCCTTATAAACGAGGACTTATTTTGTAAGCAAAATGAAAAAAAACTTTCTTTTGTTCATCCATATATCCAACATATCTAGGCACAATTTACACGAACATATCTTCTTCACAAGAGCTTCCCGTCTGTGGAACATATACCGCGTGGCTGCTTCCCTAAAGCTTCCAATCTTGTCGTCTTAAAATAAAGTGTCAACAGTTTCTAGCCATGAGCCGTCCCCGCAAGTATTCGAACTTGGTACACTCCATCAATCCCTTTCTTTTTCTCTGCACACGTGAGGTTGCTAGCCCCAGTCTCTTCTATAAGCACTATTGTGACATGTGTTCTTCAGAATTCTATAATTTTACTTCCTTTGTTTCAGCTAGTTTAACTCGTTGGTCTAGTGGTCTTCATCAATTCGCTGTACTGATACCTGATTATATACAACTTTCTAACCCAGTAGCTTCTTTCCAAGATGTTAGGAAAGCTAACGAAAACGATTTACTTCCCTTGCCTCATTTTCGGGAAGGTTAAGGTATCGCCCTTGCAATCGGAGTCTGCCTGAAAAGAAAGTAAACAGACCGACGTCTTAAGACTGTGTATATTTCATCTCGCTTACAGCGGTCAATTAACTCATTAATTTATTCTGTGTTCAGTTGTAATAAATCTGTTATAAGTTTCTGTTGAGAGTTTATCCATTTTGTTTACGAGTTATTAATTATTATAACCTAAATAGCAAGTTTACAAAACAAGAACTGCGGGTTTGTGGAACTTACTTCCTGATGACTGCTTTCCTGTAACCTATAACATTGACTTTTTCAAGACTAAGATAAATGGGCATCTCTTTATTTTACGATAATCATCTGCCGTTTTGTATAGTGCTTACATCCTTGTCTAGTGCGACTTCCATAAAAAATAATTGTTAATCCTCTCATAATATTCTTCATCTCTTAAATGATAATCATTTCATCTCATTAACCCTTGTCCTCGAGTTACTTATGGCCTTGATAAGTGGTGTGTCGTGTTAAAAAAAAACATCGATATTAGATGATTAGTCTCTAATACATGTCGACAAATATTTCTCAATGTTAAAAACGGCAGCCATTGTCGTCTATCTATGTTTCACCCTATTTGCTATTATCATTCCATCTCATTGTCTGTCTCTTACGACGGCTCCACTTGCGCGTTTCTTCTTTTTTCGGGGGATCGTGACTGCGTATTTCACCATTCTTGTTTCGCGTATTATTTGCCATGATAGATCGAAACAGTTTCTCTACTTGATAAATAAAAAACGAGAAAAGTATAAGAGAAACAATTAAAAAACTCAGCAGAAAATAATAAAAAAAGAAACAAAATCTTGTCGGCTTCCTTATCTTGTCCCTGTTAAAAATCTTGGCTTCGCGAAAGGAACATGGTTACCGAGTTTTTCAAAGATTCTAATCAGAATTGCAATTTCGGTGTAATTCTCTTATCTGGCAAATTGATTTCTAAACAGATTGATTGTTTTGTTTTTTGTTAGAAAATGCCGCTTTGTCGTTTCATTTAATTCCATTGCCAAAATTGTGTAAAAAAGGGGGAACAAAAAAGGATTCCATCTTTTATCTTAAGCGTTACATCTCGTTGCATATATATATACATATATATATATATATATATATATATATATATTTAAACACTAGCCGGTAAATTTATTAATATGCCTTTAAATAACCAGCTATTGATATGTAGCTATTACTTCAATAGTAATAACTCAACATCTGAAATATATATATATATATATATATATATATATGTGTATATATATATATATATATATATATATATATATATATATGTGTGTGTGTGTGTATATATATATATATATCCATATATATTGTGACGTACTTCTTGAATTACTTTCTTTTATTCTTAAATATAACCAGCAGATAGTTCAAAATATCGATCGAGAATGTATTGTTTCTCCTTTTAAATGTTATTTTGTCTCATAGCCTAAGTACATATATTTTTTTTGTAAAAACTTCGATCGTTAGGCAGTTATGAAAATATGAAAAAAGAAGGACTAAATATAGAATCCCTGTTTTATCTTAAGCGTTACATCTCGTTATATATATATATAGTAACAGAAACCTGAATACAACACCGCAGTGTCTCGCTTTATGTTGTAAATCACACAAGTCGAGAAACTGTCACTATGCGCGTTTGATCCCATGTTTCGAAAAATACATCTACATTAGTTGCGTATATGTTGTACTTACTATATAAAGTAATACAATTAGATTTATTAATATTAGATATTAAAAATTACCAGAAGAAAGGTTTCTTCATTGTTCGCAGTTGCTATTAATCTCTATATATTTTAAAACATTCATACAATTCTATGATTTTTCATATTTAACTGATATTTTCTAATGATTTATAGTAAAATACACGCACCGTAGACCTTTTATGAAGTGGAAGATATGTTTCCGAATTAATTTCAAGCGACGAAGCTATTCTGATATGGTTGCGTTACTTACTATTTCTTTCTCGCACCCCATCACCGCCTGTAATTTTTTCACACGAGGGGTAGAAAAAGGCAAGCGTTTTACTCGCTAACCTTTGCGTGACAAAGATGGTTGTATTGTGTGACTTTTCAAAGTATATATATATATATATATATATATATATATATATATATATATATATATATATATATATATATATATATATGATTATCTTTATTTACACAGCCATGTACAAAATCTGCGACACTGGCATGTTGATATTATCGATCAACATCTGTTATAAACTGAGATCTCATCATGGCAGAGTTAGAATCCGATCTTAACCTTAGGTCATATTTGGAAAGAATCTTTCCAAATATGACCAAAGTTCTTTCCAAATGTGACCTAAGGTTAAGATCGGATTCTAACTCTACCTGATTAGATCTCAGTTTATAACAGATGTTGATCGATAACATGAACATGTAGTGTCGCAGATTTTGTACATGTCTTTGTAAAATCAGATATAAAAGCTCTATTTGATATTGAGCACTTTTTATAAACCCGGTTGAAATTCTTTAGAGTACTACCCTGTGGATATTTTACCTGAATTATTATATATATATATATATATATATATATATATATATATATATATATATATATATATATATGTATATATATATATATATGTATATATATATATATATATATGTATATATATATATATATGTATATATATATATATATATATATGTATATATATATATATATAACTGCTTTAATTAATGGATAAATATGTACGATAACGTCTGAAGAATACAAGTCGCCAAATAAGAAAAACGCCCCACCTACCCCATCCCCGTCTATGGCTACTACTATTTAAACACCCTCCATGTGATTCCGAGGCATGTCATCTTTAAAGATACCGTTTTCGCTGCTAACCACTTACGTCGTGGCAGCAAACCGTTTGCGAGAGAAGCATCCTTAGTCCTGATCGACAACCTTCTTAGAGCTGGAATCTCGAACAAAATATCTGGTTTACAAACGTACAATTACTTATCGTCCGGCTTTTGCACTCCTTCTCTGTCTATTAGCCAAGCGCAGAGGTATCAGTGCTGGGACGCCTCAAAGACATCCAGTGCCTGGTATTGTTTTCTTACTAAACCAATGAACGCCGTTTCTCTCTGTCTCTCTATCTGGGCAACTTGGAGAAAGTGTTTTCGTCATTAAGTCTTCATGACAGTCTTGGTCGCTCTTGTGTCGACAGGTTGAGGGTACAGTTAAGACAGCTTGTCTGGCTGCTGTTTCCGACTGACAGGACAGAAGCCAAAACTCTTAGGTAGCGCTAAGAACGGCTGCTCCATCATCAGTTGTATACTAATGTGGGTAGCTGTACGTGCCATGTCGCGCATGGAAATGGACTTTGCAGTTATCCCCGATGGGCTTTCCCGAGGCCACAACCCCATTGGCCAGGTTGTGACAAATGGACTGGTTGTGTGAGCTTATTGGCACCGAACAAGCACCCAATTTGCCCACCTCTACTCTATCTCACGACAAACATGTCATTACAAAAAAAATCAAACCTAAACAAAACACACAACATAAAACCTCTTCGCCTCCGCCCGGGGACTTAGAACCAACATCGACGACGTAAAAACCTTACTCCTGGCAAACTATCCGGATATCCTAGCACTAAGTGAAACAAACCTTCAATCTTCAATCTCTTCTCACCACTTTGACATGACTGATTACCTCCCACTCTGCTGTAAAGACTCTGACAAACATATGCACATGCTAGGAGTTTATGCTCGGAACCCTCTCCCCTTAGCTAGAGAACATAGGTTATAAACATGATCAATACTACATGTGCTTTAGATTGACTTTACATCACAGCGTAAGTTACTTATATTTCTTATACCGTCCACCTTCGACCCAGGACTGTGCCCTGCTTAACTCTGTATCTGAAAGCATGGATAGAGCACTCTCACCCGACTTAAATGCCTAGCTACATGACTTTGGCGGTTTTAATGCACATCACCGTGACTGGTTGGGATTCTTCAGCTTTACTGACGCAGCCGGCAACTCTACATACAATTTCTCCTTAGCTCACGCCCTCTCTCAGACCGTCGATTTCCTGACCCGCGTCCTCGATCGAGTTGACCAGCAAGCCTCACTTCTAGGCCTGTTCTTAGCCTCACTTCCCGAGGCTTGTGTGACGTAAGCCCATAGCCCGTTCGGGAATGCCGATCACATTGTGGTAATGATTTATATCACCCTAAATGCTCGTCCAAAAGCTGATGAGCCGTTGCTCAAAACAACGAGATATTACGAGCAGGCTGATTTTAAATCTATCAGAGATCCCATCAGCGACGCCCCATGGAAGGAAACCTTCTTGCTCCTCGCTGATCAGTGTGCAAATGAGTAAATCAAATGGGTCAAAGCAGGCATTGAAGCCTATGTCCCCATGCGAAAATTATTCAGCAAGCCCCACTCTCCCCAATGGTTCACATCGAAATGTGCAGCTGCGATTGCTGAGAGGTGGCAAGCATTCCGTAAATTCGGCCGCCATAAGTCAGCTGCTAATTGACAGAACTCTATAGAGTAAGGAAATAAGTATAAATAGTGATAGGTGAAGCAAAACGAAAGTATACTGAGTTCACAAAAAAAACGCATTCAGTCACAAAAACTTGGCACTCGTGATTTCTGGATAATCTACAATAGTGTGGTGAACAATTGTCAATCAACGATTCCCTCACTATCAAACAACAATGATGTCGTTGGCACGGCAACTGTTAAGGCTGAGCTACTTGCCCAGCGTTTCACCTCATACTCCACTTTGGATTCAGAAAACAACCCCTCCTAAAATTCCCATTGTGAACCGAAGCCACACTTGAAAACCTGGTCATCACCCCATCCCAGGTCAGAGACATAAAAAAGCTTGTCACCTCCAAAGCTTTTGGGCCTGATCTTATACCTATAATAGTAATAAAGAAATGCTCTGCTGAACTGGCCCCTGCTCTCTCCAAGCTCTACAACAAATTCCTAGCTGAATCTTGCTTCCCTGATAGTTGGGAATTTGGATATGTAGTACCAGTCTTCAAGAATTCTGGGGATAGAACTGATGCTCAAAACTATCGCCCAATTTGTCTACTCCCGATATTTGCTAACATCGTTGAATCCTTAATCAATCTATCGATGGTCTGGCACTTAGTTAATGCTAAACTTGTCTCTGGCCGCCAGTATGGATTTAGACAAGCACAACCTACTGCGAACATCCTAACAGTCATCTCTGAACGCATATATAATACACTAGACAAGACATATGAAGCTAGGACAGTAGGGCTTGATATATCAAAGGCCTTTGAAAAGTCTGGCATAAAGGGCTTCTTCAAAAAAATACGATCATATGGTATTACTAGGCTAATATTTAATATAGTTAGATCCTTCCTAACAAAAAGAAAGATCCAGGTTGTTCTCGATGGTTGTCTAAGCAAAATAATTGCTATTGTACCCCATGGATATATTCTTGGACCTTTATTTTTCCTGATCTTCATAAACAACCTCCCTGATAACATTAAGTCTGAGATGGGTATATTTGATGACGACACTACGCTTTACTCTCGCCATGTGAGAAAACCGGACGCGACCATACCCGAAGCAATGGATGAATCATTAGAAAATGAATTCCAGGCTGTAGTGGATTTGGGTCCTAATGGTTAATAACTTATAATTCCGCAAGAACAGAGCTACTTTCTTTCAACAACTACAAGAAACCTCTTAAACCACCGATAGCAATGGCAAATAACACCCTAACTGAGAGTTTAACAGTTAAACTCCTCGGCCTAACCTTCACAGATAACATGAATTGGAACAAATACATTTAAAACATTACCAAGGCTGCAGCAAAGAAGGTGGTCTCCCTCCGCCGTGCTAGTAAACTTTTCACACCTGAGATTATCCTGTATCTCTACAAAGCCATCATCCGCCCATGCATGGTTTATTGTTACCACATCTGTGCTGGTGCATCATCCACTAGTGTCTCCCTCTTAGACAAGGTCAAAAAAAGAATCGCCAACTTAATAAGTCCTTCACTATCAACCAATCTCCAGCCCCTGACCCATCGCCGCAATGTTGCACCCTAGTGCTTGTTTTATAAATACTTTTATGGATTGTGCTCCGATGAACTGGCTGCTCTGGTGCCCCCTCGACGTAAATATACAGGACCAACTCGACAATCAGCTAAATCCCATCCATTCACTGTGGAGGTTCAATCCAGATGCCGGAGATCCTTCTACTCCAAGAGCTTCTTTCCTCGTAATGTCGGCCTCTCGAACTCCCTCCCTGCCTATGTTTCCCCGACTGTACTGACATGCAGAGGTTTAAAATTAATGTAAACAGACATCTCATTACATAGCTCTCAACTTAAGATGACACCCAAAATCTACACCTTAATTCTCAGTAATCCCTTACGTCTTATATATAAAGCAAACGGTTCAAAATCTGATTGTGGTGATTATAATTGTATCAGCTTGCTTTAAGCAGTGGGGAAGGTTCTGTTAAAGATTCTGTTTAATTGTCTGACGAAACGGATTTTCCAATGTAATCGTTCCAGAGAGTCAATGCAGTTTTAGATCTGGCATTATATTTTCTGCTCGCCAACTAATGGGGAATGTATAGGGCAGCGTGTACCATTATACAAGTTTGTATCTATCTACCAAAAGCCTTTGATACCATCAACTGTAATACACTTTGGAAGATTCTTGTGAAACTAGGCTGTTGTGAAAGTATTTGAAGATGCTTCAGCAGTTACAATATAAAATGAAAGCCCGAGTGAACTTTAATGATTCGCGGTCTGATCCAATATCAGTTGATAACACTGCGAAACAAGGAGATATCATTGCACCCACATTACCCTCCCATGTTTTGCTGTGATGATGGTGCATGCTTTTAAATTTTTGTATTGGGGTAAACATTTGATCTCGTACATCAGACAAACTTTTTAACCTTAGACGTATCAACGTAAAGTCTATAACCTTTCAGAACCTTCTTCTTGAACTTTGATATGCAGATGATGCATACCTCGTTACACGTACAGCAAAGAGCATCAACTGACTATGGACAAGTTATTCAGTGCATGTAATATTTTGGACTTACCATCAGTCTCAAGAAAACATGTTATGTATTCCTACTCTATTATAGTGCCATGAACGTATATATATATATATATATATATATATATATATATATATAAAGATAAATGAAAGAAGAGGGATAAACATGTACGATTAACAAATCTATTTAAACTTCGATTGTTCAATGCAAGGTGCACCCGGTAAAAATCATGTTTATGATTCTTTCCTTAAGCCGAGGCTTTTCAAAGATTAAAATCTTATTATCCGAGAAATTACATAGATGGATAAGTTGTCAGTGGAAAAGCCAAAATTCCAAATTTGAAAAAATATTAAGTAACGGTGAGTGAGAGTGTGCGTGTAAAAAATATGGGGTCTGTCCAGTTGGAGAATGTCGGTTAATAATGTGTCCGGTGAAACGAGATTTAAAGATTGAAAAAAGGGTTTCGTGAAAGCAGCGTTGATAATGTTCAAAAATGAAGTAAATCCAATAGAAAGATGTTTAGTTAATTATTTTATGTATATATATATATATATATATATATATATATATATATATATATATATATATATATATATATATTACTGTTTCATGTATCCACATAACATTTTATAAAGGGATATAATTTTTTATTTATCAATTTTCAGCATTTACTTCAACAATGCTCGATACGTATATAGAGCTTGGTAGTAAGTTATGAAAATATATTTATGGCAATTAAGCTGCACAGAGGCTCCCGCGTTTAATCTTCAGGATGAATCATCAGGCTAAAATGCATTTTAGCCTGAAGATTCCCTCCAGGGATTAAACGCGGAGCCTCTGTGAAACTTAATTGCCATAAATATGTTTTCATAACTTACTATATATATATATATATATATATATATATATATATATATATATATATATATATATATATATATATATATATATATATTTAGGCAAACATTATTAAATAACACGGAGTGGTTTTGTTTGATGCGATATATATATATATATATATATATATATATATATATATATATATAAGTGTTTTAAGGTTCATATTTTTTTTTAAAAGCATCTATTGTTAAATTTAAGAAGGAATAGGTAAAATAAATACCCTTTGAAGCATTAAGATGCGATATAAATTTTTTTTATAAAAAAGAAAAATAATAAATCGAAACCGATTTTTTTTCTTTTCTTTTTTTATTATAAATTAGCATTTTTTTTTGTTAGTTTAAAGTGATACAGATATTTCGGCAAAACCTGGCATCCTCGGTGTGTTATATATCCTGATGTCATCGGATTTGTATTTTTTTTCTCCTACCGGCTTGTTGTTGTTATTACAGGCGGGCCAAATCCGATGACATTAGGATATATTACACACCGAGGATGCCAGGTTTTGGCGAAATATCTGTATCACTTTAAACTAACAAAAAAAAAAATGCTAGTTTATAATAAAAAAAAAATCGGTTTCGATTTATTATGGTTCTTTTTTATAAAAAAAATTGATATCGCATCTTAATGCTTCAAAAGGTATTTATTTTACCTATTCTTTCTTGAATTTAACAATAGATTCTTTTTAAAAAAAAAATATGAACCTTAAAACACTTATACAAATCACGTGCTGCATTCACGTTCTTCATATTTGATAGTGGAAAACAACAGCTAACCCATTTGGCCCGGCTGTAATAACAACAACAAGCCGGTAGGAGAAAAAAAATACAAATCCGATGACATCAGAATATATTACACACCGAGGATGCCAGGTTTTGGCGAAATAGCTGTATCACTTTAAACTAACAAGAAAAAAATGCTAGTTTATAATAAAAAAAAAAGAAAGAAAAAAAAATCGGTTTCGATTTATTATTTTTCTTTTTTATAAAAAAAATTGATATAGCATCTAAATGCTTCAAAAGGTATTTATTTTACCTATTCCTTCTTATATATATATATATATATATATATATATATATATATATATATATATATATATATATATATATATATATATATATATTCCGAATGTTTGTTTATTACTATATAAGCAATAGCCACATATCAATAGCTACTTATTTAAATTTGTATTAATAAATTTACAGGATTAAGTTAATATATATATATATATATATATATATATATATATATATATATATATATATATATATATATATAGCTGTGAGTTACTCTTTCTCAGTCGGCTCAATTTTCACTTATCAGACAAAGCTTTGTAGTACTAAGAAAGAATTTTCATAAAGATGACCTATCGTTTATCAATGTCACTATCAGTCATTGCATGTTGTTTTCCCCCCCCCCTCACTAATTTTGTACTGTGTCTATCACTCTCGGTTCTGTGACTCTGTCTGTAGATTTGAATAGTTCATTATATTCCAAAGAATATATCCAAACTGATATTAATAATAATATTAGTAAAATAACCTACTTTGCTGCAAGTTCCTATTTCGGCTCGGAGGACGCATTATATGGAGACATTAGTATTTAATATATACCTTAATTAGAACAAATAGTGAGATCGAAAGAGAATTAGAGATAGAGAGATATGGAGGATATAGAGAACATGTTTTCTTAATTTTTTTTAATCAAAACGGCTTTATCTGTTTGCTCTCCGACTTTCTTCAGGCGCTTTTTGGTCGAACTGTAAAGAGTCGATGTATAAAGTTCATAAGAGTTCCTGAGGTTCGCACAAACAAAGAACACCGATGGGTAAAGCAGTCGAACTACTTTGATAACAGAAAACAAACTGAGCAAAGCAGTCTGTAAATGATTACGTGATATAAATCTATTTTCTTGTCCATATATAAAAGTCAATGTGTGTTTATGTGTTATAGAAAGCAATATCTTAACAGTTCGAACACTCAAATAAGTTTAAGTTAGGGATACATTTTACGTAAAATCTATAGAGAACACTGAAAATATCCTTTGATTCTATCTTGTCTCACTAGAGACTAACATCGATTAGGTCCATAAGATAACTAACATATATCAAAATATAAAGAAACGAAATTTAGATATGAAAATGGATTTGCTTCGTCGATTAAATGCAATTTAAATTAAACAAAGAATATCATAGTGAGAAATATATATAAAAAAAGGTTTAAACATTGAAATAGTTATTTTTATTTTTATTTTGAAAAATTAAATAATTAAATCCGTATCGATTTGTTAAAGCATTTAGCCCTTTGAGTAGTCTGTCAGAAACGCAGCGTAAACACGTAGTTTCTTTTTAAAGAAATCACCACTGCTCTAATAGTTTTTTTTAATATATATATATATATATATATATAATTACTAGCCGTTAAAAAATAGTTTTATATATATATATATATATATATATATATATATATATATATATATAATTACTAGCCGTTAAAAAATCTCAACAATAAAGACATAGTTGTAAAGACAATAAGACTAATCCCGCCTGATGATTATTCAACGAATCAAATCGAAAGTACTCACGAAATGGAACAAGAAACCTACGGGACTTGCATACACCAATTTGTCCGAAATACGAAATGGATTCTTTGGAAAATAAAAAGAATAAAAAAAGTCTTATAAAGCAAAAACACTCCGTGTTATTTAATAATATTTCCCTCAGTCTCTCTCTCTTTCTCTCTCTCTCTCTCTCTCTCTCTCTCTCTCTCTCTCTCTCTCTCTAAAGCATTCTACCTAAATGCTTATTCCGAATAATTTTTCCTCACCAATGTGATGCCCTCAGATGGGGAGCGACATATATATATATATATATTACATACAATTATCCACGGACACGTGTTTCGTCGTCATATGACTCATTAACGTGGCTGAACCTAGCAAGATTATATATTAGTTTTTTTTACTACTTGACCTCATATTACAAATTTAATTTAAAAGTTTTCTCTCAAGACAGAACTTGTAATCATAACTATATTTCAAATTATTTCCAACCGGCAATAAACAAATTTGCAATCCATTATTTATGGATTAATGCTATTTTAATCACGTAAATTACTTACAGTGAAACGGTGACTTCGTAATACTTTTTAATAATAATTGTTTCATCAAATTTTTGAATAAAATTGTATTCATGCACATGTAGTTTTTTCAGTAACACGTAATTAGGCTTACGTTGTTTATAAAAGTTAAATCATTCTTTTCTATTTTACCCTGTCAACGTCGGGACCCGGGCCCTGCTAGTATTCAAATAAGTTTGTGTTTTGTTTGTGTCTTCGTTTCCGACAACCTCTGTATATAATGAGACAGAAAGGATTGTCAGTAACCATAACGAACTTCCATGCCGCCTACGGCATATTCCCTCAGTTCTCTTCGCATCTCACCAATAAGGCGTGTTAACGGTATTGACGATTGACAAAAATGGCGACGTGACCTGAACGATTTCTATCAAAGACAAGCTACACCGTGTCTGATTGAAACATAACATGTCGTGACGTTTTAATGAAATATGCCAAAAAAGAAACCTAAATTCTCTTCTGTTATAACATTACAACTGCAGACTAAAAAATATATTTTATCTCAGAAATGTCAACCATGAAGCCCAGGGGCGAGGTGCGGCATGCCAGACAATTTATTACGACCCGGAGCGTGGCATTCTGTTATTTAGTCATAGAAATCTTCGGGGTATTACATTTAAGTGAAGGTACCATTCAAAGGCAGCTAAAATCCATAATAATCCCCTTGATTTAAGATGTTACGTCTCGTTAAACATCTGGAATTAATCTCTTATCGTCAGCTAGTGTCTACTTTGCACAGATCACAACGACCAGCCCACGATTGGTTAAATCATGTTTGACAAAAAAAATACATTCTGATAGTTCTAATTTGCTGTAATTTGTAATTAACTCACCAAGTAAACGATATCTTATCATGCTTCTTTCTATGAATGTCAGCCTCTATCTCTATGTTGTGTGACCCTCAGCTTCTTTTATAACTGACTATACTGTTACTGAATTTTGTCGTTACTTTTATTACATTTGACTGTATATAAACAATAAAGCGAGAGCGATAGATAGTGTCTATCACTCTCGCTACCGTCGATCTCCCTGTTTATTAACATTCAAAAGTTATAAAAGTAACGATAAAATGCAGTAAAAGTACGAGGGGTGTTCAATAAGTAATGCCCCTGACCCATTTCCCGTAGCAGTAGATTAATGAAACTTGGCACAGTTATTAGCGATGTTCTACATAGAAACTACCCATAGTTATGCATTTATCCCATCGTTTGATGCAGCTCTGGACACCGTTTTTGTAGAACACTCCAGGTTAGTCCTCCAACCACGTCGTACCTTCAGAAATCAAGGCTGTATCATCTGGGAAACGCTTTCCTTAAAAAAAACAACTTCATGGCAGGGAAGAAATAAAAGTCAGAGGGTGCAAGGTCAAGAGAGTAAGGGGTGGGGGAGGATTTCATAGCCACACGCCCGTGCTTCTGATCTGGCGACGTTCGAGTTGTGGACCGAAGCGTTGTCCTGCAGGAGGAGGATACATTTGCTGATTTTGCCCCGCATCTTGATTTTGATAGCTTCTCTTAATGTCATCAAAAGTGAAGCGTAATAGGCTTCTGTAATTGTGGTACGCTTTGCCAGTCAATTCTAAACAAAAAAAAAGATATCACCACAGCTGTAATGCTTTCTAACCCGTAGATGGTGAGCGAAATAAAAGATAACCATAGTTCACGTATGAGAGAGAAAGGGTGATATTTCGAGCAGAAAGTGACTGTTTTTATTTTGCATGTTTATTTAGTTTCTAGTTTAATTTGCTTGAAAATTCACTTTCTTCTTTAATCAAACAATATAACCGTAGCTCAACTGTAATACAACGCGTGACATTTGTTTCTAGTATACATATTAGTAATATACAGCATAACCACGTTATGGCACCTGTTTCCGTTAGATCACTGAAGTTAAGCGTGGCTATACCCGGTCAGTATTAAATAGGTGACCATTTGGAAATACATCGTGCTGTATGTGCTCTCCGCTTATCTCCGCATTGTTTCCAGTCGTCTTGCACTTCTCGCCACTTGAATCAAGCAGTGCCGACTCAGGAGAGGTGTGGGTTGGGATTGCGCAACCCTTGTTTAACAATTACACTCGCAGTTACCGTTACATGATATACCCATTGTCTCTCAAGACTGAGCGGAGGCTATGAATACTAGTAGAATACCCGTCTCAGGGCTATTATAAATAATAACAAGCCGAGCATGCGTGCCCCCCCCTCTGTATGTGACTCGATATGGCGAGTGTAAAATGCAATCAATTTGGGCAATTTGGGGCATTTTTGACCCTCATTGTACCCCCTGAGGGCGCGAACCAGAATTTTTCAGAGGTCAATGATGCTCATTTTATATCCAGAACAATTGCCTCTACATTTTGGCCAAGTTTCAGAAAAATTGAATGGATGGATCAAACGTTATAGGAGAAAAGGGTCATTTTTTCCATTTAAGGGGCTTTTGACCCCCTGGGGGCGCGAACCAGATGTTTTCCAAGGTCAGGGATACTTATTTTCTATTAGGAACAATTACCTCCATATTTTGGCCAAGTTTCAGAGAAATTGAATGGATGGATAAAAAGGTGGGGCAAAAAATGTCATTTTTTGCCATTTCTGGGGCTTTTGACCCCCTGGGGGGCTAACCAGATTTTTTTTTCAAAAATCGGAGAATGTCACTTTCTAACCTGACAAAAGTTACAACTTCATGCAAAATTTCAGGGAAATTCAATCGATGGTTGCGGAGAAAAATCCGGACGGACGGACGGACGGACATGCCTCAAAACATAAAAATGTATTACTTAATATAAGTCAAAATTTGAAGTGAAGCAATTCTTTTTAATGACATCTTTTATATAACGTATTTTACAGAATTTGAAAGGGGCGGTGAGAATTTGGGTGAACAGACCTTACCCTTACTGGTCAAACTTACAAAGAAATAGTGTGCTCATGTTACTCAACTTGACTTTAATATACATGAAATAAGATACGTTCGATAATTGTTAACATTGAGACAAAATGATGTGCCAATGTTACTCATCGTATTTTCTAGAATATATTCCAAAATTCATAACGATCCGTTCGATTAGTTGATGTGATTATCCTGCACACACACACACCCATATATATATATATATATATATATATATATATATATAGTAAGCTATGAAAATATATTTATGGCAATTAAGCTACACAGAGGCTCCCGCATTTCATCCCCGGGGGGAATCTTCAGACTAAAATGAATTTTATATATATATAAGATGTTTATATAGTTAGCTTAATCATTTTTTACTTTTATATAGACATGTGATACTTTAAAGGCAATACAATGCAGATGTGAGACGGATAGAAACAAGTTAGAGCAAATAAGACATATTACGTATTATATATAACTATTTATCTTGTTCCACCATTATATGTCTTATTTGCTGCAACTTTTGTCTATCCGTCACATCTCTGCATTGTATTGCCTTCTAAGTATCACATTTCTCTCCACCCCTCTCTCTCTCTCTCTCTCTCTCTCTCTCTCTGTCTCTCTTCATATATATATATATATATATGTATATATATATATATATATATATATATATATATATATATATATATATATATATATATATATAAGAGGGCTTGAATTACTGGAGAGCTTGAATTACCTACTAGACACAACCCTCGAGTGTCTTCGGTCTCTGTACACGGGTTTGTCAGGAAAACCTGACATGAGGATAATTCACTCTACAAGTATATCGTTACTAAATATTTAAAATAACATAGTATTCACAGCATAGATAAGATCACGTCAGCACGACTATACACTTGCTCATGCGAAGAATGGGGACCCTTCTCCTAGTGATGTTATCTCAAGTAACATCACTTAGCTGAATACTCCACCAGACTAGATGAATTATTGTTTTGGAATCAGGTACGACCAAGATACCACACGAAAGATATACTATAATATAGTTAACTGGTCAATTGGAGAGAGGAGTATTATTAATGTTATTAACTTCTTTACTAACTCAACGTTTTAGAAATAAAGAAGAAGCTAACAGAATATTCAAATATCTATGTATCTCATACAGAACGCAAGTGTTATTCCCTAGGAAGGGGTCCTTTTATTTCTGAGAATTTCGATTGAAGTAAAACGAACAAAAATCTTGGTAGTTTTAATTACCTATTAGACACACTCCTCGAGTGTCTTCGGTCTTTCTGTACAAGGGTTTGTCAGGACAACCTTACATGAGGATACTTCACCTTACAAGTAAACCCTGACTAAATATTCTAAATCACATAGTATTCGAAGCACAAGTGTTATCCTCTCGACACCGCTATGAGAAAATAACCTAGACCCCAGAAGCAAATAATGGCTTATTTGATGTTTATAAGTTTCTACGAGTGTTATCGCTACCAGAACGAAAGAGGAAAACAAAATCAAGAGACAAAATATCCACAGAGCAATTTGCACCCTATCTATAGAATAGGACTCCAGACAGAACACGGAAGAGATGTTGCTGGAATTGGAGCAAACCACATTAGGCTACAATTGTTCGCTGTTCACACGTGTGAAAATGTTTCCTTAAATTTGATCACCTCATATTCAAATTTATTTGAGTAATCTTTTTTTTTTTTTTTATTAAAGTGAGCCACGTATTGATTCTCATTAGTTTTTTTAAGCATACACGTTTTAAAAAGTCACGTTAAGATTAAAAATAGTATCTATATATTAATACGATAGCGTATGTGTTCGTGTGGCACGCTTAGATCGCATGCATGCCGCACCTAGATTTAGAAAACCATTCAAGTCACCTAATTTTCGTAGTATTTCAGGTATTTCCCCTTGGCGCAACGGTTAGCGACGTAGTATTTTGACGCCGGCCCGACTGGTTTATAGTTCGATCCTAACCAACCCCTAAGATTATTTTTCTACATCGAAGGGGGGGGGGTAGGAAGTGGACGACCAGAAAGATACATATTAATACGATAGCGTGTGTGTTATCTTGTGTGTCACGCGTACATTAAAAGAAACGACCTGAATCTTTGTATGAATTGGAGCCAAATTTAATTTAATCTAAAGCATTTACAAAGTAAGGTTTAGTCGTCGAAATATTACCCTCACTAGAAATATTGTATATAAAGAAGTTTTGTAAAGTGTTTCATGTATTGTTCATCATTTAAAATAAATATACAAGTCAAAGCTTATCATATCTTATTTTAACATGTATAGGTTAGGAACAAGATAATTAATATTGAAAACATCATTTCGTGTAATTTACACGGGTCCCGCTTGTTATTATTAATGTATTGAAGTGTGCTACAAAATCAGTCTCCGGTACGACAAGTTTAAATTTTATATTTAATATCTTAGAATACACGTACAGCTGAGTAATATTCTATTATCACAAGTCCGTTTTGTGAATGGTGCCAAAAAATCCCATAGCTTTCTACTGCTTAAGCCCGGAAAGGTTTTCTATATATGGCGAAAACAATTTCTGTCTTCATCTAGTGCCTTGACGAGTCGCTTTATCAGCCCCAATTTTATATGAAGGGGCGGTTATCTGATTTTTTTTCCAACAAGTGGTTTATTAATTATGTTACGATCACCAATCTTCAAAGTTTCTCTAACAGGGTAATATTTCCTCAATCAATGTTGGGCTTTTTCTCTGTTGTCCCACAGGCACAACAAACGAGGATACTTTGTATAACCCGACTGTTGCCCCTATCAGAAAGTTTTTTAAAAACACATTTTATTATATATACTTGCAAATACATGCCCCCTATGGTCACGTATTTTTGTTAATATACATAACGCCCAACCTTATAATAGATTTTCCCCCAAAGGAGGAGGTAATCCATGTGAAGATGGTACCATGAATCAACTTATACTTGAATTGATAGTACATTAGTCTGAAATAGTATAGGGAACTGAATTGAGCATTAAAGGATAGTAATAGTCCGCAAGAACTCGTGGCGCAGTGGATATCGTACTAAGTATAATTTAGTTACAAGTGACACTCATCTGAAGGTTTAACGTTCAAACATTAGTGTGGGCGATACGGAGAATTGCGAATTACTGAAGGCTTCTTCCCAGTCATGGCAGATAGAACGAGAGCACGCTACCCCCGTTCCGAAATTACGTCCAGATTCCCGAGTTCGACAAAGTACATTTGAAGAAGGTCGGGGGTGACATCGGCCGAAACGTTGTGATAAAAAACCAAGATTAGAACAGTAATCCGAATATACAGAATTCTACAAGTAATAGTATAGTTTCGGCTTTAGACACACATATACCAAATCTCCATTAGTAATTGAAGTAATAGTATAGTTTCAGCTTTAGACAGACAGGTACCAAATATCCATTAGTAATTTAAGTAATAGTATAGTTTCAGCTTTAGACAGACAGATACAAAATCTCCATTAGTAATTGAAGTAATAGTATAGTTACAGCTTTAGACAGGCATATACCAAATCTTCATTAGTAATAGAAGTAATAGTATAGTTACAGCTTTAGACAGACAGGTACCAAATATCCATTAGTAATTGAAGTAATAGTATAGTTACAGCTTTAGACAGACAGGTACCAAATATCCATTAACAATTTAAGTAATAGTATAGTTTCAGCTTTAGACAGACAGATACAAAATCTCCATTAGTAATTGAAGTAATAGTATAGTTACAGCTTTAGACAGGCATATACCAAATCTTCATTAGTAATAGAAGTAATAGTATAGTTTCAGCTTTAGACAGACAGATACCAAATCTCCATTAGTAATTGAAGTAAGAGTATAGTTTCAGCTTTAAACAGACAGATACCAACTCTCCATTAGTAATAGAAGTAATAGTATAGTTTCGGCTTTAGACACACAGATACCAACTCTCCATTAGTAATAGAAGTAATAGTATAGTTTCAGCTTTAGACAGACAGATACCAAATCTCTATTAGTAATAGAAGTAATAGTATAGTTTCAACTTTAGACAAACAGATATTAAATCTCCATTAGTAATTGAAGTAATAGTATAGTTTAAGCTTTAGACAGACAGATACCAAATATCCATTAGCAATTGAAGAAATAGTATATTTTAACTTTAGACAGACAGATACCAAATCTATATTAGTAATAGAAGTAATAGTATAGTTTCGGCTTTAGACACACAGATACCAACTCTCCATTAGTAATAGAAGTAATAGTATAGTTTCAGCTTTAGACAGACAGATACCAAATATCCATTAGTAATAGAAGTAATAGTATAGTTTCAGCTGTAGACAGACAGATACCAAATCTCCATTAGCAATTGAAGTAATAGTATAGTTTAGCTTTAGACAGACAGATACCAAATCTCTGTTAGTAATAGAAGTAATAGTATAGTTTCTGCTTTAGACAAACAGATACCAAATCTCCATTAGTTATAGAAGTAATAGTATAGTTTCAGCTTTAGACAGACAGATACCAAATCTCCATTAGTAATTGAAGTAATAGTATAGTTTCAGCTTCGGACAGACAGATATAAAATCTCCGTTAGTAATAGAAGTAATAATATAGTTTCAGCTTTAGACAGACAGATACCAAATCTCCATTAGTAATTGAAGTAATAGTATAGTTTCAGCTTCGGACAGACAGATACCAAATCTCCGTTAGTAATAGAAGTAATAGTATAGTTTCAGCTTTAGACAGACACCAAGTCTCCATTAGTAATTGAAGTAATAGTATAGTTTCAGCTTCGGACAGACATATACTAAATCTCCATTAGTAATAGATTAACAAATGACTTACTACTGGTTGTAGGAATTTTTAATGCTTTCTGTCCATGAGTTCAAAGTGACTTTCGATGCTCCTGCCCCTAAAGTACGACAGCTCCATGCATCTGTCTTTTTTTTCACATTGTATTCTATTAGAAACATATCTCACTTCTGCTTTATACTCAACTAAATGTGTTCATAATTTCTATGGCGTAAAAATGAGAAATATCTGGGATTGACAAGTTTTATTGACAGAGTTTCGCATCTTTTGAGTTGGTTGAATATTGTCGGGAATTATTTTACTTTCATTTCTAGATTTATCTATCTATAATTCTGTTCTTGTCCTTCGTAAAGTCTTTCATACTTTTTCGGATAAAAATCGGAAGTTTTTGTTTTGTTGCGATGCGTCATGGCGTCTCTAAGAGAGGATGTTATATTCGGTCGCTCTGTGGCGTCCATCTTTATAAAAATAAGTAATTTGACAAATAGAAGGAAATATTAAAAAAAAATAGAAAGAGTGAATTAAGAAAAAGGAAAATAAAGAAAGGGGAATGTGGAGAAAAAGAAAAGGAGATGAAAAGAAAATGAAAAGAAAAAACAGCGGCAAAAAAGAAAAGAAACAAACGAAAACAGAAAGAAAGAAAGACAGAAGGAAAGAAAGAAAAAAAGAAAGAAACTAAGAAGGACGAAACAGATGATAGATAGATATAATGCGAAATCAGAAAGAGAAAAAACGAAGAGAAATAAAATAGAAACGATAAGTTGTAGGAAGAAATGATAAAAACTAAGAGAAAATAAAAAATAAAAAACACAATAAAACAAAACAATCGATAAGAAGTCTGGCTAGGATCAAAGTACAGTATCTGTTCTGTTATTAAACTCCAACCATTCTGTCCTTGATCCGTGAAAGAGAAATCCTTTAAACTTGAAGCAATTTTTTATTTTTTTCTCCCAAAGTAATATGTTTTTGGAATAAGTTGCCAGATCAGATTAAGAACAGCAATAGCCTGGATCAGTTTAAGATGAGGTTGGATGAATTCAAAGAAAGTGGTAGGAGGGAGAAATTGAGGGGGCACTTTTGAGAGTTGTCAAATGAAATATTTAATAGAATTTGATCTGGATATCGATACTGTACTAAGAGTTTGATTTTGTTTTAACAGTTGAATTGAGAAGATAGTTACAGGGAGATGCCCAAGGAGGCATAACAAACAAATAAATAATAAATAAATAAATGCCGAGTGCCCTTTTTGGGATGGTTAGACTGTTCCTACATAAAAAAAAAACTGACTTGGTGTTTAACTCTGTTCTCGTTGTGAGGCTCATAAATAGAGGCAGAAAGAATAAAAGACGCGAAATGAGCAATAGGAAGAACAAGGAAGATAAAGAAAAAAGAAGAAAATACTGGTATAATAGAAAGACGGATATAATAAAGCAAGGAACGATAGAAAACATTGGTCATAAAAAGGAAAAAAAATGCTCTGACGTTAAAGGTGGATAGAGCGAACGAAATAAAACGGTAACAAACATAGAAATGATGCAAATATAATATTAAAACATAAACGAAAAAACAAAAGAAAAAAATAACGAAACAGCGAAGTAAAACAAGAAAACAAAAATGCATAAAAACAATGAAAAAGTGAAGCACAAAAATAAAAAAAATTAAAAAAAAATAAGAAAAAAAAACATTAAAAAAAAATTGAGCGAACCATGCAAAATCCGTGTGGTTGATTTGCAGAGTTCATGTCATCTCAGGTACATTTCTGTCAGGTGCACGGGGTCTACCTCACCGCTTTCCCCCTTGATGTGTCACCCCATCTTCACTCACGTAACTACCGCTGTTAAGAAGGGGTGAAGGCCAAGCGTCAAGTCGCCTGCCTGAACATTTGATTTGTACTCAGAAGATCGATGAAAATAACAAAAAAATGGCATCGAATTGATGACGATGAACATGACGATAACAGCCACCTTTGAAGATCAGTGGAGAGAAATAGAATCATACGAACACACACACCTTCTCGGGAAAAGGTTCATACATATTTCCCAGTCTCTTTCTCTCTCCTGTCTTTCTCTCTCATTATCCCTCTATCCTTCCTTCTTTCTATCTATCCCTTTCTCTCTCTCTTTATCCCACTCTCTCTCTCTCTCTATATATATATATACACATATATATAACGTATTTTAATGGCACAACGTAACATATATATAAAAATGTACATCTCTCTCTCTCTCTCTCTCTCTCTCTCTCTCTATATATATATATATATATATATATATATAATTATTAATGACAATATATGTATTAGCACATACTATCAGTGCCCTTTTACTTTGCAGTCTTCTTAAACGATTCACAAGACAAACGAAACGGACCGTAAAAAATATATCACACAGAAATGTGATGTTTTTTTGCAAATGTGAAAAAATAAAAATAATAAAATAAAACCATGGTTATTAGAATATAATATGAACCTGACTTATATATATATATATATATATATATATATATATATATATATATATATATATATATATATATATGTGTGTGTATATGCCAGGTCGAACTATCATCTCAATATTATTGAAGCGTTAGTTATTAACAATTATCGACCTAGCCTGTGTAGACAAAATATTTTGAAGCATCAGTTGGAGATCTTTAATGATTCAAATCCACCATAACCTTGAGAGATTTACGTTTTTTTTTCTCTCTCTCAATCGTTTTCTCCAGTTTAAACAAATCTTTCCCCTCATATCTTATTCGATTTTCTTAGTTTCTAATTCATCATTCTGACGTGTCCTCTTAGAAGGTCAGACAATAAGGCCTTAAACACATTTTAGCAATTTCCTATTTTCTTCCACCCGCCCGTCTCATTGATTAAACATGTTTCCTCTGACATTTATCCTAGGATTTTGTTGTGCGCGAAATTTACTTCACAAAAACCTCAGGCCCCTCTCTTCTCTCTCACGTAAGACAAATTCACTAACACTCCCACCCCTCCCTTTTTTCACTGCTGCCTTAATGTACCCACTCACAGCCTTCAATATTCATTTCACTTTCTGCTACTGACTGACTTCTCGCAGCCCGGACCCTGGTCCAGCGCTCTTAGTAGCCACGGCTACTACTTTTCCTTATCAACCCATCATGTCAACCCAATATTTCGATGTACTTGCATGACATTTTTCATAAAATCATCATCCTGAGAAAGTCTTACAATAAAGACAAAACGTTAATGAATATATACAAAAATATTTCTTGGTCTTTTCCTTTTTCATTTCCCATTACGTCGGATTACTCTCATCCTTCCTTTCTCATATATATATATATATATATATATATATATATATATATATATATATATATATATATATATATATATATATATATATATATATATAAACCCGGTTAAAATTCTTTGGATTACTACCCTGTGGATGTTTTACCTGGATTATTATTATTATAATATATATATATATATATATATATATATATATATATATATATATATATATATATATATATATATATAGAGAGAGAGAGAGAGAGAGAGAGAGAGAGACAGGGAGAGGGAGAATGTGAGAGAAAGAGAGGAAAGAGAAAGAAACATATGTATATTCTCAACTCTATAATGAATTCAAATGTTTATTTATATATATATATATATATATATATATATATATATATATATATATATATATATATATATATATATATGTTACGTTGTGCCTTTAAAATACGTTAAAAAGAAAGTCTTTAAGAATATTTCCTCAGATTATTTGCACATACGCCTTTTTGCGTATCTTACATTCTGTATGCGGGTGTAGAAATGTTCCTTATTATGTGTTTGCGGGTGTATAACCATTAATTCCTCTCACATCGGTGCGCGTTTAATCACTGCCGAATTCTTTTAATCGTAATGTGTGTGGGGGCGTGTCTGTAATTATTTATTTCTCTTTTTTAAAGCGACAAGTGACAACGACTAAACTGTCCATATTTAGTTAGCGAATCTGAAGAGGCCACTAAACTGATCATCAGCATACGGACCACGACAGCACCCAGAGAAGGAAGGGGCGAAAAAGTCAACGCAGCGACGATTAGTGCGAAATATATCTTTCATTCTCTGTCATCTTCTTCCTCTCTTTCATCGCTGGTTGACTGTCGATATTTTCGCTGCGTTGAGTTCTTTGCTTCTTCCTTCCCTGCGTGTTGTCGTGGTCGTGATGCTGATGATCCGTCTAGTGGCCTCTTCAGATTCGCTAGCTAAAACAAAATTACAAAAGACATTCGTTGAGTTTCATAGTTTTTAAAAAAAATTTTCTTTTCTTGGAGAGAATGATTTCACTTATAGATTTCATTTACCTTAGCTACTGTCCGTCACACACCATGCAACAGTAAAAATAGATTCTCTATTGTTCTAGAGGACAAATACGGTACTCGACGAACAGACATCTTGAAGAACCGACGAACGGACATCTTGGGGAGCCACTGTGCTTTGGGCGATTTTTAACTACTTCAAAGTTTGACAGCATGATTTGCGATGATTCTCGCTCACGTTCCATGGACCAACTCTTCAAAAACGTTCGTTTCTTTGTCAGCTATTAAAAGTGACGTCACTCACATCTCGACTAATCTGCCTCTTGGTCAAGCCTTTATTGATCCTAATGTCCTGTTCTTTGAACTGCCGTGAATGTATGACGTAAATGAAAGATGAGAATGAAAATTGGAAACAGTGCAATATATATTAAATCATAAAATAGTTCAAACAATTAATATAGCAATAAACTTGTTTCTTTCTTTAACCCATGGATTTTCAAAAATGAAAGCTTTTATCATCAGAGGAGATCATAGGGATATATCAGTAAACTTAGATTACTGTTAAGCACAGATTTGAAAATATGAAAATATAAAAAAGATGTTCCTCGTTTGAACTATTTGATAATTTAATAAATATTGTACGTTTTGCAATTTTTATTCTCATCATCCATTACCTTATATTACTGCTCTATCTTGTACATTGAGCATTTGCTGTTCAAGATAGAATATAATTTAAAGATAACATGTTATCTTTATTATCTCTCCATATATATATATATATATATATATATATATATATATATATATATATATATATATATATATATTATTCCCCTGAAGACGGACCCGCATGGGTCTGAAAGTACTTGGGAGACAACTCCAAACTATGACAAATTAATCAGCCAATTCCCCCCGAAACTAAAATCCTGATTCGGACTATTGAAAGGGTCTACTAAAGGATATCTAATCATGAGTTGTCTGTTATATTCAACAATACTTGCCTGCAAGAGAAGATGCTGCCTATACACACACACACACACACACACACACATATATATATATATATAATGATCAATATTTTAGACATTTTATCAACACACACATGTGTTTCACTATCTCTGGGAAGTATCAGTGTGGAAGATGATTTTTTTCACACAATTCGAAACCATCAAACCCAAGTCAACAGGTAAAATGTTGTCTTCACACCTAGAACCATGCGGCAAACACAACATCCACGGTGAAATAAAAATAATTAAGGTCCATTTATGTCTATGCAATCGAACATATCTGTTCAACGACCCATTATCAGGGAACTTAGTATTACGCATTAAAGCTGATAGTCTAATGTCAATTCTCTTAAAGGACCCGTCTTAACATTAAATCGGCCATTAACAATATTATTATGAATATTAAAAAAAAATTCTTATCAACATACACATGTGTTTCATCTTTTCGGGAATCATCAGTATGGAGGATAATTGTTCTACCTGTCACATTATTCGAAACCCTATTAGTGTAAAGATGCTTTCAACTGATCCTATTTTCTATTTATCAGATGCATTACTAAAATATAAGACAAAGTAATTACCTCAGTAGCTTATGTTTTCATATATAAATTATTGTTTTCATTTCTGATGACCTAAAAAAACCTACCGTTCACTTTTTAATCGAGTATCTTTTTTTGCTTTCCGAATTTATTTAATTTGGCGTGGGAAGTCTGATGTGATTGTCTCATTTGCTATTTAATTTCTCGCTTCCCCTCACCCTTATTTTTTTCCTAGAGCAACATAACGGCACGTGTTTTTTGTAAACATTTGTATGACGTGATAGAAGAATATTTATTTATTCATATTCAAATAGATACACATTGGTCGTGATTATATAATGAAGGATATATATTCGAGAGAGCTCAACCCATGAATAGAAATATCTAAATGAATACATGCGAAAGTGTTTTTAATTTATCATCCCCAAATTTCTATCACAACTGTTTACTGTCATAGAAATTAATAATACAACAGAGTATTTTGAAATACT
>OY744515.1:88417379-88422379 GCA_963556195.1 Sepiola atlantica
CGGGAGGGGTCACGTGAAGGTTGCCAAGTGTTTCTGTTACACAAACTGGATTCACTCAGGTCGTCAGTTCGTGTCGTTAACCGCTTGTCTACTGTCACCCTCCCAAAAGTGCTTAATAACGATAAGAGCATTTATGAAATTAAATAAACCCTGGTACAGTCGACGCTAATTACCAACGATTCGATTATATTGACTCTCTTCAAGTACCTGCATAAGTAAAAAAAAACACGCATTTCTTGAGTCGTTGGATAAGAACTACTAGCATTTTTTTTACAATTTGATTTCATATTAGCACTATTTTTTACACTTTGATTTCATATTAGCACTATTTTTTACACTTTGATTTCATACTAGAACTATTTTTTACACTTTGATTTAATTTTAGCACTATTTTTTTACATTTTGATTTTATACTAGCAATATTTTCTACACTTTGATTTTATACTAGAACTATTTTTTACACTTTGATTTCATTTTAGCACTATTTTTTTACATTTTAATTTTATACTAGCAATATTTTCTACACTTTGATTTCATACTAGAACTATTTTTTACATTTTGATTTTATACTAGCAATATTTTCTACACTTTGATTTCATACTAGAACTATTTTTTACACTTTGATTTCATACTAGATCTATTTTTTACACTTTGATTTCATTTTAGCACTATTTTTTTACATTTTGATTTTATACTAGCAATATTTTCTACACTTTGATTTCATACTAGAACTATTTTTTACACTTTGATTTCATTTTAGCACTATTTTTTTACATTTTGATTTTATACTAGCATTTTTTTTACACTTTGATTTTATACTAGCACTATTTTTTACATTTTGATTTTATACTAGCAATATTTTCTACACTTTGATTGCATACTAGAACTATTTATTACACTTTGATTTCATACTAGAACTATTTTTTACACTTTGATTTCATTTTAGCACTATTTTTTTACATTTTGATTTTATACTAGCATTTTTTTTTACACTTTGATTTTATACTAGCACTATTTTTTACATTTTGATTTTATATTAGCAATATTTTCTACACTTTGATTTCATACTAGAACTATTTTTTACACTTTGATTTCATACTAGAACTATTTTTTACACTTTGATTTCATTTTAGCACTATTTTTTTACATTTTGATTTTATACTAGCATTTTTTTTACACTTTGATTTTATACTAGCACTATTTTTTACATTTTGATTTTATACTAGCAATATTTTCTACACTTTGATTTCATACTAGAACTATTTTTTACACTTTGATTTCATTTTAGAACTATTTTTTACACTTTGATTTCATTTTAGCACTATTTTTTTACATTTTGATTTTTACTAGCATTTTTTTTTACACTTTGATTTTATACTAGCACTATTTTTTACATTTTGATTTTATACTAGCAATATTTTCTACACTTTGATTTCATACTAGAACTATTTTTTACACTTTGATTTCATACTAGAACTATTTTTTACACTTTGATTTCATTTTAGCACTATTCTTTTACATTTTGATTTTATACTAGCATTTTTTTTTACACTTTGATTTTATACTAGCACTATTTTTTACATTTTGATTTTATACTAGCAATATTTTCTACACTTTGATTTCATACTAGAACTATTTTTTACACTTTGATTTCATACTAGAACTATTTTTTACACTTTGATTTCATTTTAGCACTATTTTTTTACATTTTGATTTTTACTAGCATTTTTTTTTACACTTTGATTTTATACTAGCACAATTTTTTACATTTTGATTTTATACTAGCAATATTTTCTACACTTTGATTTTATACTAGAACTATTTTTTACACTTTGATTTCATACTAGAACTATTTTTTACACTTTGATTTCATTTTAGCACTATTTTTTTACATTTTGATTTTATACTAGCAATATTTTCTACACTTTGATTTCATACTAGAACTATTTTTTACATTTTGATTTTATACTAGCAATATTTTCTACACTTTGATTTCATACTAGAACTATTTTTTACACTTTGATTTTATACTAGCACTATTTTTTACATTTTGATTTTATACTAGCAATATTTTCTACACTTTGATTTCATACTAGAACTATTTTTTACACTTTGATTTCATACTAGAACTATTTTTTACACTTTGATTTCATTTTAGCACTATTTTTTTACATTTTGATTTTATACTAGCATTTGTTTTACACTTCGATTTTATACTAGCACTATTTTTTACATTTTTATTTCATACTAGCAATATTTTGACACTTTGATTTACTACTAGCAATATTTGTTACACTTTGATTTAATACTAGCACTATATTTTACACTTTGATTTCATACTAGCACTATTTTTCCCGTATCACTTATAAAAAAGTGAAGCGACATATTATTTTACTATCTAGCTTTTATGTAGTTTATTTCTTTAAGAACTCTTCTCAGTGCCCGCACAATTATTTCTCTCTCAAAAGCTCCATGTATGGGCTTAGTTTTTCTAGCTTCTCTGTCTTCACCCTGTGCACTTTTGGAACGGCGAAATCTAACATTTAGCATTGTTTTCCTTTCCCGTTTACTATTAATATATTAAGGCTTATTGTCTATGTGAGTTTTTCCGACCCGTTTGTATTTCGATGTCCGATAAAATTTGATGTATTTCGTTTTTTAACTTCAGCACATTTATTTTCATTCCGAATCTCCATTCTATATCTCTTTTAGTTCATAAGTGTTTCTATCTCTATTTTGTTTTTCTCATAAATTGCAGATTATTCACATACATGATGTATGTATGTAACGCTTCTCTTTACCCACAAAGTTGACATCATTCCGACAAGCCAGCCCCCGGACGTGTATTGTCTCAGAATCGGAAAAAGAAATTGACCCTTTCGGAGGCAACGGAGCACTTTTCTCACATAGGGGTGGCTATTTCCTCCATTTTCTAACGTTATCATGTACTAATTGCATAAGAAACCAATGATATTATGTATAATTTGAGAAATAATGCAAGTCATGACAAACCGGAAATAACATCAGAGGAAGGGAGTGCCGGGAAGAAATTTACTCACACTACAATCCTTTTTCCCCTTTTTCTTCTTTCCCTCTCACTCCCACACGTTCTACCTTTCTTTCTTAATTAATAGACGCTAATATCCTTTCCCTCCCCCCTTCCTCCCTACGCCAGCTCTTTTATCATGATATCATCCTTCCAGGTTTATTTCGTCATCTCGTCCTCGAAATATGTCTCCCTCTAAAAATGTCTACTAAGGGACTGAAGACACTACAATTAATCAAATATTTACTCCATAACCTCTTCACTTAGTCTCTACGCCTACATTCGCTCACTCTTTGTTTAGACACAATTTCTGTTGCCAAAACAACCCCTAACCTGCCTACCTACCATCACTACTTTACATTGCAGTCTTACCTACTCGTTCACTGTTGCCTATCTGGTTTTAAAATCCATTTCCAACGTCTGACTCCTTTGTTAAATGTTGTCGCCCTCTCTACTCTCATCTACTCCCACCTACCAATCACAGCTTGCTCCTTCCTATTTTCATTCACTGCTTATGATTGTACTTCAAATGTTAGTTTTTAACGGCTCACTTTTATTTGTATTCTATTTTTATCTCGATGTTGGCTTTTCTTACGACTAGTATGTTGGATTGAAATTACTTTTTGCCATTTCACTTTCAATTGAATAACTCCATACAAACTTTCTCTGCAACGTCGATGGAATTTTTCCCTGACATAGTAAACTTTAACATACTATAACTTTTTAACGGATTCTCATGTTGTCTTCAACGGTGAATTGTGCCTACATTTTCAACTTTAGTTTTTAAAATTTTTACATCCGTATTTTAATATCTGTTCAAATTTGTATTTTTAATAATTTCTCTTTACTAACTTATCTGCTTGCTTTCCTTTGACGATAATTTATTACAATTCTTTGAAAAGTCATGGCTTAAGTAAGCAATAATGAAATGTTTATATGTAAAACCCCTTGTTTAAACAACTAATAACTTAATAGATCTGATATTTTGTACAATTTTTATTCTCATCCTTTACTTGTTATATATATATATATATATATATATATATATATATATATATATATATATATATATATATATATATATATATATATATTTATTTAAGTAAATATTCAATTATTTTTACCTACATACGCCGGCGTTTCAAGCTTTTTCTATCATCAGTATTGGAAATGATAATTTCAGACGGTCGCAAGATTCGAAACCAGTTAGAGAGTCACCCTAGACTCTGCAAGCAAGTGTTGTAACAACACGGCCACGAGAAATCGACAGGATAGTTAATTAAGATCTATTTATGCCTAAACAAAGCTGCCACAGACAGTAGACTTATCAAGAGTGTTCAACGAATGTTGTCGGAACATGACATATAGCTACGTGACAGTCTATTTCTGACTACCCGAACAGGGCTCAAATTTTATTTTAAAGTAAATATTATTTTTTTACCAACATACGCCATTGTTTCAAGTATTTGCTATCATCAATGTCAGAGATGATAATTTTTACAGTCGCAAGATTCAAAACTCATTACATAATCAACCTAAACCCCGCTAGCAGCAACACGGCCACAGTAAATTACTACGTAAAGAAAAGGAATTCAGTTCTATTCATGCCTAAACAAAGCGGTTACAAACAGTAGACTTATTGAAAGTGTTCAACGAACGTTGTCGAAATATGGAAGATAGCTATGTGCCAGTCTATATTTAATACCACGAACAAGGTTCGACACTATTATCAGTGTCAAAGATGATGATTTCAGACGGTCCCAAGATTCGAACCCAGTTACAGAATCTACCAAAAACATAACTGCCCTTTATGATTTAAGACAGATTATAGTAACTAATACGAAAATAATACACTACGAAAGCAAATTTGATCTATTAGGAAATCTTAGCAGAGGGAATCGTATGTCAGCGAAACAGAATCCGCTACACACATGAAGTATAAACTGGTTTAAAC
>OY744515.1:88434879-88437379 GCA_963556195.1 Sepiola atlantica
AAGAGTGTAAAAGAAGTAGTGGAAAGGGTGAGATGGGTGAGGGCGAGGGGAGATTTTGTTGTGGTTAGGTGTAAAAGTCTCGGAGAGTAGGAGTATTGACCACTTGGCTATGTCAGGAATGTGTGAATATAAGTGAGTTAGAAGGAAAGTGTTGAAATGTGCTGCGAACATGACAATGAGGAAAAGGAAAAAGAAAGAGGAGAATAGTTATATTAATTTTTTCGAGAAATAGGTGAAACGTAGTTTTGTGAAGGCAGTGTTGATGGTTTGAAATTAAATTGAAGGCAAAAGGGGTTTAAATATCTAAATATTTGTGAGGATGTCTAGATTGTGGTCATTGGTAAGGCTGTTATTTGTGGCTAAGTTGTTTAGATTCGTAGTGAATGAAAATGTATGTGAGGAGGAGTTTGTGCGTGAGTGTGTATGCGGGGACTTGTATATAAGTACAATACAGAACGAAGAGAAGAAAAGTTAGCCATGATCTAGGTTTAGTTTTTGTTCGGTCACGATAATTTTGCTTATTAAGTTGTCTGATGGTGTTGGAGGCTGGGATTAGTGCTGTTTCCAATAGTCTTCGCCGAGCTTTGTTATGGATGTGCTTGGTCATTTGGGCCAGTTCAAATTTGAAAGCATGATCGTGCTCTAACATATGGGAAAAGTGCACTTAGACAGTTATTGTTTTTTATGCCCCTTTTGTGTTCGTTCAATCCTTGTTTCAATGCCCGTTGCGTTTCCCGCACGTAAATTTGATAGCAGTTGTTGCATGGGACAGTATATACGACGGCATGGTATGTGGTTTTTTTAATGTCTTGCTGTGTTTAATGTTTGTTTTATGGTTTGTGATGTGGTTTGTTCTGTCGAAATGCCTAGTTTGTAAAGTGTGTTGCAGATGGATGTGTTATTGGAATGCGTGGGTAAGAGAAGGAGTCTGTCTATGAGAAAGATGGTTAGTGTTTGATGTTTTTGTGTGTTGTTTTTAGATAATATTTTAAAGGGTTTCTTCTGTGCATTTAGTATAAAATGAGTAGGGTATTGAAGTGTTTTTAAGGAATAAATGATGTGTTTCATTTCTTCATCTATGTATTGAAGACTGCAGATTCTGGAAGCGCGTAGGAAGAAACCTATAATCATACCTGTTTTTATATTTCTATTGTGGTGAGAGTAGAATTGTATGTAGTCGTTTTATGAGTGTTTTTGTGGTGTACTTTGAATGCTAGTTAGTTGTTGGACTTCATTATAAGAGTGTCTAGGAATGGTATCGAGCTGTCTATCTCAGTTTCATGTGTGAATTTTGAGTTTGTCTTGGAGGTTATTGATTTGTATATCTACGGGGAGGAAAATAAGCAGATTATCAATGTATCTGAAGTATCCGATGTTAGGGATTAGTTTAAATTTGAAAGGGCCGGATTCTAAGAATTCTAAGAAGAAGCAGGCCAATACACTTTTTAGAGAGTTGTCCATGGGGAGTCCAAATGGTTGTTTGTAGAATTCGTCGTCTGAGTTTTTGATGTGGAAGGGGCTGATGGTGCCCATTAGTGGGGTGAGACTGTTAGTTATGGCCCGTGCGATTTTGTGCGTGGTACTACCTATGCTTGATACCATGGGGCACATGGGGATGTCCGGTTTGTTTATTTTGGGGAGCCCGTCTAGTGTAGGAATGATGGGGTGATACTCAATATATGATGTCCATTTTTTGTTGTTCTTAATTAGGTGTTTGACAGATTTGTTTAAATGTTCTATGTTTTTGTTTGTAGTTTTTTGGTCAGTTTTAGTGTATGTGTAAATCGGATAATGGAGTAGATATTGTTTAAAGATACTAGTATGTGTCCATGGGTACTTTGCCCCCCCCCCTTTATCCGATGGTGATATGATTATGTTATCATTGTTAGCTAGGTGTTTAAGAGTGGCTATGTGTCTTTTAGGTAAAACGGGGTCATTAGGTAGAGTGGTTGGGTTTCAGATTATTCCTTGAATAAAGCCTTTAGTGAAGTATGTGTCAGTATGTTTGTAATTGTTTAGAACTGTGTTGGTGGCGAAACTGAGCCGAAACTGAGAGCTTCAGTTTCTATGCCTGAAAGTTTATAAGTGGTGAGGTTGGTCATAAGTTCCGGCGTCCTAAAGTTTTCCATTTGCTGTCTAGGATAAGTTTGGTGAGTTTGTGTTTTAATTTCGTTGTATGTTGTCCGTGGAATCTTTTGATATATTTCATGATGTTAGTGATTGTGTTGGGAAGTATTGTGTTGTTATTTTTATAGTTGATGGCCAATATTCTGGCCTCGTGGAAAAGGTATGAACTTTTGTGTTTCAGTAGGTTTGCAGAGGATATTAGATATTTTTTAATGTAATCAGGGAAAATGTGGTGTGATTTTTTTAAAATGTGAAAGTACTTGCGGGTATGACCTTTTCTTCAATGCATCTCAGCAGAAAAGTTCTCCTGTTGTTGTGGGCGTTGGCTGCGAACAGTGTGTTTTTATATTTTCGTAGCTTCTGCAGGTGAGTA
>OY744515.1:88442379-88447379 GCA_963556195.1 Sepiola atlantica
TTTCAGATATCACTGTCGTTGATCAGTCACGCTTTCCTTGATCTTTCATGTTTCAGATATAAATGCTGTTGATCTGTCACGCTTTATTTGAAACACCTATTGTGTTATTCTCTCACGCTTTACTTGATTGTTTATGTTTCAGATATCACTGTCGTTGACCTGTCACGCTTTTTTAAAACACCTATGGTGTTATTCTCTCACGCTTTCCTTGAGTTTTCATGTTTCAGATATCACTGTCGCTGATCTGCACACTCTTTTAGGAACAGAACTTGTGTTACTCTCTCACGCTTACGTTGATTTGTCACGATTAATTTCAAATGGCATTTACATTAATCTCTCGCACATCTTTTAGAAAAAACAGTTATGTTACTTCATTGATTGGTCATGTTAAGTTTCAAATAGCATTCTTGTTTACCTGTCACACTTTTTTGAAACAAGTTGTTTTACTCTCTCACGCTTACCTTGATTTTTCACGTTTCAGTTTGAAATCATATTTTCGTTGATCTGCTACGCTTCTTTTAAAACATTGTTTGTGTCACTATTTTCGCTTATGTTGACTTGTCACGGTTAAGTTTGAAATAGCATCTTAGTAGATTTGACACTCTTCATTCATCTGGCTCTCTCACACTTACATTAGAAATATGAGTTTCGTTTATTTGTAATATCTAAATTTAAAATAGCATTTCCCTTTGTCCGTCACGCTCTGTTATGATGCTCCTTCACGCTTACGTTTTAAATAGTATTAACCTTTATCCTCGAGTTGGCTGTTGGCCTTGAAAAGCGGTTACTCGTTTGTAAAAAGAAAGAAAAAGAATTTTGTTGATTTTTCTACGTTTAAGTTCAAATTAGCATTTTCATCGCAAATTGTACGCATCTTAGGAAAACTATTGTTTTCTTTGTTTTAGTTTTTCATTAATAACGTGGAAATATTAGCGGTCTGAAAAACATGGATGCACGTTATTAAAAACAAAAACAAGACTGGAACGTTGGCAGCAATGTTTCTTGCGAAGCGATAGATACACCGTGTTAGGTGCAGTTAATTACCGCCCAAGTTTCGTTCCATGGCAATTGCACTGGAAATTGATAAACACGAACACAAAAAACAAAAATACAAAGTGAATGACAAACAGAAAAACGCAATTACTTTTCTTCTCGTACTTTCGTTTAACGTTCGTCTTGTTCGCTTCTACGTTATTCTTTGCATATTTTAATATCTCTCTAATATCACAACTGCAAAGTATATTCAATTGTGTCCCTTTGAATAATTTACTGAGTTCTCTGTGCGTCAGTCCGTTAAGAATATTACATAATAACGTAGACGTACCCGTTATTGTTATATCACAGTAGTTAAGCGACTTAAACTTTGTCCAATATCGAATGGGTGAGGATTCCGGAGTACCAGCCCCTCTATGTGCAAAAAAGAAAATGCAAAACAAACATCATTATAGCCATCACGCCTAACCGAAATACAAATGCGACTGGGGACCGTTTGCGAATTTAATATTCCCTACAGACTCCCCCCCCCCCCCTTCAGAGGAAGCCGAATAAATAGTCTCAGGCGGTGGTTCTCAAGCTTTCTTAGTCCGTGAACCCTTTCGTCATGTATCAGAATTATATTCCGATATTTCAGCAGCTATTAGTAGTGCACACTACGTTTTTACTGCTAATTAGTGGTACAAATCCCCCTACTAAAACCCTGAAATTTCCCCCTGGTTGATAACCAGTTATCTAGTGCGTGTATTGCGCATAAAGAGGAGGTGAACGAGAGGGAAGACTGTCCGTGTAGATGCTACACTCACTGACAGAAATCCTGATGAATTATTCAAAAAGACACACTTGAATATGCATGGTGCATGGCAATTGAGATGTACATAAACCTGAGTTTGTGAACACAAATAGAGTTAGGAGATAACCATCTAATTTTTTACTTAGCCATTTTTTAAATCGTTTCGTCCGATGGCTAAAAAGCATGTGTTTATTCACAAATCATTTTGCGTGACGGGACGGAAATACACACACACCCACCCACCAACACACACACACATATATATATATATATATATATATATATATATATATATATATATATATATATATATAATAACACATATTTGTTAGTCTGCTTTTTCCCTATAAAACTAAAACCTAAAATCTTTACCAATTATTTAACACCGTTGCCTGACGATCGTTGATATAGAAACAATATAGGGGGTAAACTGCTTTCCATCATTACATTGATCGACTTTCTAAACTGATCACTGGAACTTGAGTATTGGATCATTGAATAGTGTTCTTTAATATTGAATTACTTTCTACAAAACAGTTCTTTAATGTGTACTAAACAACGAAAACGTAACGTAAATATTTCATTTCTGCTCTTGAAAATATATATATATATATATATATATATATATATAGAGAGAGAGAGAGAGAGAGAGAGAGAGAAAGAGAGAGAGAGTAGGGGCTCATTCAGCATCAGTGCAGCTCCAACGAGTGAGAAATGTATATTTAAAAAAGTGTGGTTACCAACGTTTGTAAAAAAACTGTTTTCAATCATTGTTTGTAATTTTAGCTTTTTATCATTTGATAATTTTTTGATTTTATAACACGTTTCGAGCTTTTCTTGCTTGCTCTCATCAGATATATATTCGATTTGGCCTCAAATTCATTATCATCTAAAAGCTGAACGACCACATGAAACTAAACATCGAGACACAATTTTGTAGTAAGCTTACCACCTCAAATTGCTCACAGCATTTTATCAACCTACCCAAGACAATCCTAATAATACAACCAACTCTACTACTTCCTTTCTCATCTACGAACCTGACTACCCACTGCACCCACCACTCAGTAACCACCTACTCGCCCCAAAACTTTCTAGATTAAAACATGGGATCTATAATATACTCCGATATGAACAACCCCACACCACCCTTGACATCATCAGATCCCAACGCCTTACTCTAAAAAACCTGAAAGAAAAAGATCTAGCTTATTTACCCTCTGATAAAGGTAAGGAATTCTGCATCATCTCTCTAGACTCCGACAAAACGCTCTCCCTTGACCATCTTAACAACAACACCCTACACACCTCATCCCCTAAAATTTCAGCCACATTAGTCCAAAACTCTATCAACAAGGCCTAGTCTCAAATCTGCATCATACGTAACCTTCTCCAAAATACCAAATTAACCACCAAAAACAGCAATCTCCCCACTTTTTAGTACTTCATTAAAACTGTTAAGACCAGAACGCACACACAAGTTAGACCTATAGTTTCCAACATCGAAGGACCACTCTACAAAATTCCCTGGCTACTCTACCCGCTACTCGAATCGTTACGTTCTTGGCCTTTTGGCTAAGATCAAAGTGTAGTATCTGTTCCGATGAATACTGCACCTCATAGACTGGTATTGTCTTGGCCTTCGGGGCTTGATTTACGCCGGTCTATGGCTCTGTCCTGTGCAGTTCTAGGAAGTCCACCCTCCCAGGCTTCGCCTCCTCTTTGTGGAGGAGTAAGTTTATTGCTTACTGCCTGAGGCGCCCCTACAGGAGAATGCCGACGGGGCTGCCCAGGCAATTTTTAAACACCACTTTCCCGACGCGACCTTGGGTCACATTTTACTTGTGGGAGTAAGATAAAAACTGGCCTTGTGCCTAACTCCTGGAGAGGAGTAAATCAATACTCGAACCGTTACTACCTACCTTCTCCGCACATGTCAGCAGCTCCCTCCAAGTCATTAGCAAACTACACTCACTCCAACGCCAACAACTACAGTCTAACAACTACATATTCAGGCTCAACATCGTCTCCTTCTGCACAACAATACCTGCACACCCAGCTATAGATCTGATCACTAACCACATATCCTAGATCTATCGGACGCCTCTGTGTAGGTTAATTACCACAAATATATGTTCATAACTTACTACCTAGCTCTACTCACGTATAAACTACCGTTAGAAGTACTAAAAATTGATACATATAATATGCAGACTTTTTACGGTTTAATTTGAGAAAAACGTTAAAATCTCTCTGTCGATTGGGTTAATTTAATATGATCCGTGGTAAATATATCTATTTAAATTAATATGGATGTGATAATTTTTATGGTGTATATAGATAATATATAGAGCTTTACGAAACTTTAAAATGATACATATTCATCACCTTCATGGCTTGAGCACTGTGGAAGGTAACATTGGCAAATATTATTAATGACACATTCACGCTCTCTGTCACCAAAATGCAGCAGTCTCCGGTAGTTGAGAGCGTGTAGCATTGAGATTTCATTTACGCATACGGCATTCTTGACGTTTAAATAATCCCTGAAGATCAACTAGACGGTTGATTCAACTCCGGCTTGGAAACAATTGCCTGTCTAGCTACATTAAAGAGCTGTGGTACAGCGAAGCAGTCTGTCTGCGCATTACTATATATATATATATATATATATATATATATATATATATATATATATATATATATATATGTATATTTGAGTATATCTTATTTTAAATTGACTGACTAAAAATCATCGAGGTAAAAGCTCGATGAATGTTAACATATAAAAACAGAGTATATAAGTATGTTAAAGACGAACTAAAATAAAGACATCTATTCTCGAATAGGATATTTATTTTCAAGAGAAATATTCAACGTTTTACTTGTACAATTTCACTTTAACTATAAAGGAGAGAGACAGTTATTTTACTCTAATTAACTATTTATATATACAGATAGGTGGATGGACATATATATATATATATATATATATATATATATATATATATATGTGCGTGTGTGTATATATATGTATATATATATATATATATATATATATATACTGACAAACATAATGAAAGACAGACAGATAGCGAGTCTCCACACATTTTTCATTTCTAAGACATGGTTTCCAGTTACCGTTCGCCTCTTATTTCCACAACCAACTGGTCATGAATCTAATCTTTTTGTTTGCTCTGTTCTCCGCGAATTC
>OY744515.1:88452379-88494879 GCA_963556195.1 Sepiola atlantica
TACATCGGAATTTTTGGTTTACAAGATGGGTTGATAAGGCAAAGTAGTAGCCGTGGCTGCTGTGAGCGCTGGAGGAGAGTCCAGGCTGTGAGAGGTCAGTAGTAGCGAAGAACGAAACGTTGATGAATATATAAGAAAATATATCTTGTCTTTTTCCTTCCCCCCCCATTACGTCAGATAACTGTCAATCGTTCATTTCTTATATATATATATATATATATATATATATATATATATATATATATATATATATATATATATATATATATATATATATATATATAGTGTGTTAGAGTGAAATAAATTCCAAAAGGAAATCCGGATATAAGAGCTCAATGTAATAAACAGTTTTTCAAAAATGTAATCGTCTCGCTTGGATAGTTAAATAAGACCGTATGGTTGAAATAAATTATTGCACCGGTGATTATGTGATTCCGTGTTACTTTACTTTATTATATATATATATATATATATATATATATATATATATATATATATATATATATATATATGCATATATATGTATGTATATATATATATATATATATGTGTATATATATGCATATATATATATATATATATATATATATATATATATATATATATATATATATATATATATATATATATATATATATATATATATATATATATATATATATATATATATGAAAAGTATTTCACACACCATTCAATAATTCCCGGTCCTGACATATAGATGGCACCACTAGTAAATATTAAAACGCTCGTTATGATGTACTAGTCTTCAAAAAACACGTGTAAAACTCGCCGATCTACCCGAACCGAACTCTTCTCGATAGCTAGTCTCTCAAATATATTTAATCTTGACCGGACATCCTAAATGTCCGGTATTACTCTCAGCCACACTCAACGGACGACTTGAACTGGCTACATCCGTTTTTAGTCTTAGCTTATCGCTGTCCGGTAACTCTCAGTGCTCTATCCGTTTAAAGAATGTAATGGCTATCGCTATCGCTATCAACTAATCTTTCTTTCGGCATCGTTGCTCAGTGGTCTCGGCTTCGTGTGTAGCAGCCCATAATATCACCCCCTAAGATATATTCATTCAAACATTCACTTGAAAGCATCGTGTGAATTTAAGTAAATCGAATATAACAACAACTATACCAGTCGATGAAAATCTTCCAGCTTAAGATATTAATCAAATTTCATTTATTTACAAAACACATTTTGTAAACAGCAAGTGTAAGTTGCACTAAGCACAACTAAAAATGTGCAACGGATCGTCAGTTTTTTGATCAGTGCAAACGCGACTTCAAGCCGATGTTAACCAACTTTTGAATCTGAACTATGACATTCATGATAGAAACTACTGAGCTGACGTACATGCGATGAAACGTAATAATTTATTTATTCATATATAAGTTGTGTGTATCTTAAGATGCGATACGAACGAACTTAAAATGTTACTACATCATATATGCTACTCTCTTTCCTGCTCATATCGTTTAGCTTACGATTTGTTTCTATTCTTTTCACTTTTTCTCTACCTGTACTAAGTGGAAAGGGGATGCACGGAAATCAATAGTTTTGCCTATCCTATACATCCACAAATATATCTATGTTTGTATAAAGGCACCTGTAAAATACTATTTTTATAACGTTAATTTGAGTTCGTCAAAACAGTGCAAATAAATACTAGTCCACATGGACATGTGGCGCAAAGAATAAAAGTGCTAAGTTATAATTAGTTGTAAGTGAAAATCTTTTGTAGGTAGAAGTTTCAATTCACAGTACGGACGATACTAAGGATTCAATTTTGACTTGATTACAACTTCTACTGACGGAACAATAACAAGCTACCCCTGTGGATTGAATAACGATTTCCGTTCGAGATTCCGTACAAATTCCCAAGTTCGATATAAAGTATCTCCGATTTCGACAAAACGAACTTGAAGAAGGTTACCTCGGCTGAAACGTTGACAGATTAACATCTAAGATGCGAACAGTAGTCCGAATACTCCACATAATATAAATACTAGGATTTTAACAGTCACTGCATGTTGACCTATCTCATTTTTTAAGTTGTGTAAACGAGTTCTCGTGTGTCTAATTCTCCTCTGATTTGCCTTGGGCCAGACATAGCCAAATCAAGATTGATAATAAGCATTGGAAGCTATAAGCAGTACAATGGAGCTGGGAAAGTTATGGTTGGCGGTGGGAATTTGCAAAGTGTTTTCCAAGCGCTCGCCGATCAGTCTGCTCGTGTCAGCTACACGGGAAATGTGTTAATTTGATCAATTTTGGAAGGTTTTCGTTAAGTGGAAATCCCCGGAGGATTCTTGATTTGATAAAAATAAAATATCTGTTTATTTAATTTCTGGATTTCATTCGTGTTACTGAATTTGTGTTTTGCTCCTGCGTCGATCAAACTCGTGTGCCTGTGTGTGTATGCATATATGCTCTTGTCATCGCCCTGCCTCTTTGTCTGCAATACAGGTAAAATATTGATGAACTATTTCTATGTGTTTTCCTGAAGTGTGTATCTGCGTGTATATATGCGTATGCCTATTTGATTATATGTACAATCCTGAGTAAAGGTGTGTGCAATCCTGAGTAAAGGTGTGTGCAATCCCCTACCCTACACACAATATCTCTCTCACTCTCTCTCTTTCTCTCTTTCTCTTTCGTTGATACACACAAATAAGTATTTATTATAGCTACATTCGTTCATTTGCGTAAATGACATTTTTCTTTTTCTGTGTCAATGTTTTATATGGATATGACTGGAGTCATGCTAGTAATAATGTGCTTTCTATAAGCCAAATATATATATATATATATATATATATATATATATATATATATATATATTGGTTGGTGGGGTACCTAGACGTGTTGACTTCTTTTTTAGATACCTTAACTACCTTCCCTACCCCTACATACCGTCCGTGGTGAATCTTACAATATCCCCCTCGTTCTCTATATATATTACTCTCTTTCTCTGTACTGCCTTTCGGTATAAATCGTGCAATCTCCCCCTCTCTGAAATTATGTATTAAATATGTTTCCACTTTTCTCCTCCTCAATTTCCGTCTTATATAACTCGTTTCCCCCTCTCTCAAGATATGAATTAGGTATGTTGTCGCTCTCTCTATATGTATATTGAATTTGTGAGTGTGAGTTTTTCTTTTCTAATTAAAAAAATGTAATCACTCACTTGGATGCTTGACAATGCCGGAGGGTTAAAATAAATTATTGGACCGATGATTATGTGATTCCGTATTACTTTTTTATTATAAATAAATATATATATATATATATATATATATATATATATATATATATATATATATTATAAAATATGAAACTACAAGTATACTTTTAGTAGATAAAACCTAGAGTAAAATAATATAAGCCGAATATACGAGATAGAGCAATTATAAAGATAAATGAAAGAAGAGGGATACACATGTACGAATGGCAAATCTATTTCAACTTCGATTGTTCAATGCAAGGTGTACTCGGTAAAAATATGTTTATTATTCTTTCCTTAAGCCAATGCTTTTCAAAGATTAGATCTTATCATCAGAGGAATTACATAGATGGATAAGTTGGCAGTGGAAAAGCCAACATTCAAAATTTGAAAAAATATTAAGTATATATGACCGACCTATCCACTAAGGTTTAGTCATAAATGTATATATTCTTCTCACGTAATAATCCCACCATATTTCTTGAATTCTAACGACTATGCTTTGTTTGAAAAATTATTATTTCTGCGTCACAAATGCACAAATATTTCAAATATTGTACTTGTATGTTATTTTTTCAAATACATCATCTGGAGAAGACTTCAACTAAACACGAAACGTTGATGCGTATATAAAATAATTTCGAGTTTTCATTTGTCACACACACACACACACACACATATATATTTATATATATATGTAAATATATATAAATATATGTATATATGGCAACTTAGTACGATACAAAATGTTGACATATAAATCATATACAAGTTGTAAATTTTGTATGGTATGAAACCAGTAACAACTTTATAGAATACGTACAATCTTATTATGCGACTCTAATTCTCGGGTCGCGGATTTTAAAGTGTTTATGCTTTTCCTAGTATTCTGCGAGTCTGTTCATTTGACTTAAAGTGGTCGTTCACCGTTATCCTTGAAACTATGTTGTTTTCTCCAGCTTTTTTATTCATTTGGCTTTGGTACCTAAAAATATTTCGACGAAGAATCGACAACCTTCGTAATAGATATGGAACATACATTAATTATATGGATCTTAACACAAAAAAGTCATTAAAAATTGAAAAAAAAGGTATAATTAAGCACAATTCTGTTATATTTAACATTGTTTTCTTAAGTAATATATATATATATATATATATATATATATATGTGTGTGTGTGTGTGTGTGTGTGTGTATTTTAATTTTGTAACACAAATTACTGATAGTAGCTCAATAGTTTTAAGCTAGAGCTACACAAGCTGAACTACATAAATATACTATATATATATATATATATATATATATATATATATATATATATGTATATATATATATATATATATATATATATATATATATATATATATATATATGTATATATATATATATGTATATGTATGTGTATGTCGCTCACCTATGTACAATATTAAGAACAAACCGCATACACACACAGACGGGCACAAAAGCCAATTCGGCGACAGGGCTATAAAAATGAATAAATTTCAAAAGAAACTCCAAGCACTTCGAGAAATGAAGACGACCGATAAAATGAATCTCAAAATAACACGTACTTAATAGACAAATCCGACTTTGACCAATAAAAACAGAAAAAAATAATAAAACTAAAAAATATCAAAATATCATAACACATACACATACACTCGTAAACCCACACATGCGCAAAAACGGCAAACAATAACACATTTCCTTAAATGAAACAACACTCTTTCAAATCGAAAGAAATTTATTCAAATGGATTTACATGTCTAATGAGAGCGGGCCACCGCTTGAAACGCGTTATATAAAATTACAAAATGGTAAAATAACAAAATAATGAATAAATGTTTAAAAAGACTTTTCACAAATGTTGTTAGCCTTACTCTTTTACATATATACTGTTCTCTCGTTGGAACTGCACTAATACTGCACTACCATTTCTCTCTCTCTCTCTCTCTCGCTCTCTCTCTCTCTCTCTCTCTCTCTCTCTATATATATATATATATATACATATATATTCATATATATATATATATATATATATATATATATATATAGAGAGAGAGAGAGAGAGAGAGAGAGAGAGAGAGCGAGAGAGCGAGAGAGAGAGAGAAAGAGGGAAAGAGAGAAAGAGAGAGAGGGAGTGAGAGTAATAAATAGAGAAATATGGAGAGGGAGAGAAAGGGAGTGAGGGAGAAAAAGATGGAGAGTAAGAGAGAGGGAGTGAGAAAGAGAGAAAAATGGAGATGGAGAGAGAGAGTAAGAGAGAGATAGAGAGAGAGAGAAAGATGGAGAGGGAAAGACAGGGCACTAATACTGCACCACCCTCTTTTCTATATATGTATATATTTCCTCCTGGAATTTATTTAATTATAACAAAACTATATATATATATATATATATATATATATATATATATATATATATATATATATATATATATATATATTCTCTGTCTATCTGTCGGTCCCTCTGTCTCTGTCTCTGTCTCTGTCATTTCTCTCTCTTTCTCTCTCTCTTTATATATATATATATATATATATATATATATATATATATATATATAAATATTCACATTCGTGAATATTTGGTAAATTGTGTATACTATATATATATACAGATAGCGGTTTAGTCAGTTCAAATTTTTGAATTCACTTATGTACAGTGCTCAATGTCTTTTTTAGACAGAGCCGTATTTAATTTCATATAATAAGTAGTTTATAATTTTACATACTCATTATTGACGACATGCTATTGAAATTTAGATCAAATTTTAAATAACATGTCTGAAGATTCGTCGAAAGATTCGTCAAACGCGTTACAGCAAATTACAAACATTGTAGATTTTAAAGTAATTTTTAGGTTAACACATATGTCTAAGTAGTGGCTCAATAGTGTATAATACGACTAGAGCTCTTAATTAAATATGTTTGTTATTCAGAATTACTTTCCATATTTCATCAAAAAACACTTCATTAACAAACAATTGCTTCTGTTTATATAAAAAAACATGTATATTTTTGATATACAAAATTTACTAAACATTCGTGAATATTTGGTAAATTGTGTATACTATATATATATATATATATATATATATATATATATATATATATATATATATATATTGTTGAATATAAGAGACAACTCATGTCTAGATATCCTTTGGTAGATCCTTTCAATAGTCAGAATTAGGATATTAGTTTCGGAGGGGAATTGGCTGATGAATTTGTCATAATTTGCCTTTGTCTCCCAAGTACTTTCGTACCCATCTGGGTCCATCTTCGGGGGAATGAGAATAATCAGGTCTAGATCATGTGTAAGTATGTATAGAAGGTTTTTGGTGGGAATTATGTACTACGTACGAAACTATATGGACCCAGATGGGTCCGAAAGTACTTGGGAGACAAATGCAAATTATGGCAAATTCATCACCCAATTCCCCTCCGAAACTAAGATCCTAATTCGGACTATTGAAAGGATCTACCAAAAAATATCTAGACATGAGTTGTCTCTTCTATTCAAAAATACTTGCCTGCAAGAGAAAATGCTGCATATATATATATATATATATATATATATATATATATATATAGGTACAAAATAATAACTTTGAATCCATTTTTAAACTACTATAAAAATTAGAAAAACATTCCAAAATGCTAGTTTTATTTTATCATTCATAGTTATTCATTGGTTGTATTATTATTTTTTTTAAATTTCAGATAGTACATATTAGTGAGAAAAAATAAGTAACATATCTATCAGATTTCCAAAGAGGGCAGATTGTTGGTGCTTGTATGGCAGGTTCTACTGTAACAGAACTGTCTGAGATAGTGGTCTTGCGAGTGGAACTGTTTTGCAGGTGATAACAGCATATGGAAAAGAAGGGAAAACATCCTCTTCTAAACAACATACTGGAAAAAAAAACTGAAGCTGTCTGAAAGAGTTCGTAGAACCCTCGCAAGAATTGTGAAGAAAGAACATAAAACTACATCAGAGCTAAAAGAATCATCTGGATAATCCAGTCTAAAATAAAACTGTTTGCCGAGAGCTTCACAAGGCTGGATTTCATGAGAGGACTGCCATGTGTTTCCGTTATTTTTTCCAACCCATATATATATATATATATATATATATATATATATATATATATATATATATATATATATATATATATATGTGTGTGTGTATCCACATCAAATTTTATAAGGAGATATATTTTTTTTATGTATCAATTTTCAGTATTTAATTCAACAGTGCTCGATACGTAAGTAGAGCTAGGTAGTAAACTATGAAAATATATCTATGCCAATTAAGCTATACAGAGGCTCCCGCAATTCATCCCCAGGGTGTATCTTCAGGGTAAAATGTTATCGTATAGAAATGACCCAAAACGTGTAATGGGTGACCCTAAATTTAATCGCCCTCTGGCGGATCGTAAAATAAAACGCATGGCAGCTTCAGGCTTTGTTGAAGTAACCTATTTTTCAAGATATTTTCTATTGGCTTCTGTGGCCGGGTGGTTATCGACGTAGAACCAAGGTCGACAGTTTATGGTTCGATCCCAGTCGTCTCACACATTTTTTTTTTACATTGTTAGACTTCTACCTACGTCGTTGGAAAAGTGAGGACTATGGGCCGGATTTTTGAAATTCAAACTTATTATGTAGTAATTTGAAAATAAATCAATTTAATATGTAGTACTTAACTATTGTGAATATAACCATTTCTCTTCGAACACACATGGGTTATTCGTGATCTAATTATATTTGTGTCTTTCAGTAGTGCCCAGGAGACATACTCATTTGTCTTTTTTCTTTATTAACAAAACATGATGGGGGGATTGGTTTTACTAAAGCTCTGTAGGCTCATTTAATTTTAAAAGTGGGCATTATCATAGATATAGCGGGTGTTTAATCAAAAAGAAAAATACTGCAGAAATACCGGAATCAAAGGATGGGCAGGGACACTCTTACAACTGCGTCTACTTCCTTTCTTCATTCCTTTCTTACTTTTTTCACCCTTCAAGAATTCCAAACCGACAATTATTCTAAATATTAAAATCGTCTAGTGTGACCTATTTGCGTTCGGTCGGATTTTGACAAATTTTAATTCATTCTTTTATATTTCTCCTCGGTAAAGCTGGGGTACGCGCCCAGCTTATATATATATATATATATATATATATATATATATATATATATATATATATATATATATATATTAGTACTTCATGTATCCACATAAAATATTATAAAGAGATATAATTTTTTATGTGTCAGTTTTCAGTATTTACTTCAACAGTGCTCGATACGTAAGTAGAGCTAAGTAGTAAGCAATGAAAATATATATGGCAATCAAGCTTAGTTGCCATATATATTTTCATTGCTTACTATATATATATATATATATATATATATATATATATATATATATATATATATATATATATATTGATTGATTGATCAAGTTCAAATGTGTTAATAAACTGAACATGAACACAAAACCATGTTTTTTAAAAGTGATCAATACCAAGTAATGCATGTATATATATATATATATATATATATATATATATATATATATATATATATATATATATATATATATACTATAATATCCCACATGAGTACTGAATATATTGACGGGGGCTTCGTTTCTAGACCAATTGCTCTTGACATATCTAAAGCATTTGACAGGGTCTACTTCACAAGTTATGGAATATCTGGAAATGTACTTTCAACCATGAAATATTTTCTCTCTGATAGATTTATGTACAGAAGTCTGAAGCACACAGTATCAACGCTGGCGTGCGTCAGTGTTCAATTCTGGGCTCAACCATTTTCCTAATCTTCATAAATGATGTTCAAATTATTCGTCGACATCTATGCTGATGACATAACTATGAAAACACCGCGAAGAGCATTAATGATTAGGTTCTTTCTGGCTATGTTACTTCTGACGTTGAGCAAGTGGTGCAATGGGGGAAACGTGTCAAAGACCCATCTCCTCTTCTTTTACCACCAACGATTAGATCCTCACTGTGCCCAGTTTAAATGAACGACTCTTCCCTTGAGGAACCCTACTGCTTTGATAATCTCCTCCAAATGACCTTCTTTTCAGAATTGAAATAGAAGACTTACATTAAATCTTTTTCTAAGACCGTTGAAAATATTGTCTGTCGCTCCAGAAAGTATCTCAAGCTCGACGCCATCCTCTCCCTGTACAAGTGTCAAATACGTCTTTAGATCGAGTACTGTTGCCACATATGGGGAGGTGCCGCTCACACCACCATTTCCTGCCTTAACAGAGTCCAAAACCGACTTCAAAATCTAGTATGGGATGTCCCCTTCACTTTCATACAGTCACTGTCTCAAAGACTTAATGTGATCAACTTGTGACTGTCCTCCCCATATATATATTTTTTCTCCTAAACTTGTCACTAGTTTAACAGTTTTTAGTCGTATATAATTACTTAACGTTAATACTCTGATGAGTGTGGACGAGAGCCGGCTTAGTACATTCATGATTTTTAAAAAAATTATTTCCTCTCGTTTTTAAACTTGTTCAATTTCATTCTACCCCCCAAAAATGTCCCAAACGTCTGCATTCCTCGCCGTTATTAAATTTTGTACCACGAAAAATTTATTTAAATATATATATATATATATATATGACTAAAGACACTTCACAACTTAGTTGGGGTTATCTATTCACGTCTCTACAATCCCCTCCTTACAAAATAGAGGTCACTAGTTTTTTTAATCTACTCTATCGTTATTTCCATGATAGTTTCCTGACTGGTCTAAAATTCCTGGATACCCCCTCTGCAGAAACCTTTACGGCTTGTACCCGTCTAGCTAAACACAATGCAAAGAACATCCGTGCCCTAAAAAAAAAACGGAACTTTTATGAACATATCTTCATTCTAAGTTGACATCTTCTTTAAATGTAGTTCTTAGTTCACAGACATTATCACGAATTTCCTGTCTGTTTCACACAGTATGCTTAATTGTTCTTCGTTTAAACATGGCTTCTAATTCTTTCCGAATTGTCCTTTCTCATAGTTTAGAAGTGTTCGGTATGGGTACGTCTATTATGATTTGGCCAGGGAAGTTTTTTAAATGTCTTTTACATGCAATCAATCTTGTATGTTTATAGTTGTGTTGCAAAGGATCACCACCTTCCATAAATAAGGACTTATCTTTTCTCATCCTACGTTGTAAGAAAATTGGAAGGACACCATTTTGCAATCGTTTGATGATCATTGATTAAACTGTATATTTTCGAATTATGATAATAAGCTTTGAAAAAATAGTTGTTGATTTTTTTTGCAGTACGTTCATTAACGCTATCACCCGACCCCACATTTTTCAAACGATGTCTAAAGAAATTAATCATGTTTACAAACGCCTTTTCGGAAATTTCCCACAGCTAAATAATGATACGTAAAACATTGCAAACCGAACATTTCTTTATCTTAAGTTAAGCATAGGTATATGTTTACCTATTACTATGTAGAATATACACTCCTTAACGAATTAAACGATTATTATAAATTTTTGAACACAACTTCGAGGCGTAAGAGTATGTAATGTGAGCTGTATTAAGTTTAATTTTGTGTTCTTTAAAGAAACACATTCAGGTACCTCCGATTTTTGTTAAATTGTAACAATAGCTAGTAATTTGTACACGTTGTTTGAGCGGTGTTTGTACAGTGTCAACTTTTATCTTTTCCCGCTCATAACTAGTCTGCATTAGAAAATATTGGTGGACTCTCGTGGAAAAGAAACACGACTTGGTATTCGCATGATTGAGTAAGTAACTATAATGACTTATTGCATTATAGTTTTTATTGGCGAAACACTTTAGAAAAATGTTTCAAGCAAAAATATTTCGCTTTCAACTAATTCTGAATTCCGTTATGTCTACTTTTTTACGGAATATCAAAAAAGCTTTAAAAATATTCTGTGATATCTTTTTTTATATTATTATATCATGTTTATTTCTTTAAATTTGTAAAACACGTACCTAATTAAAAATATTAATGTAATGATTTTTTTATTATTATATTATGTTTATTTCTTAAACTTTGTAAAACACGTACCTATTCAAACAATTCTTTAGACTTACGTTAAGTTTGAACTCGGGTATTCACATCGTAAAACTATTTTGCTTTCAACTAATTCTAAATTCCGTTATGTTTTCTTTTTTACAGAATATCAGAAAAGCTTCACTTTGTTTAAAAAATATTTATGTAATGTCTTTTTATATTATTATATTATGTTTATTTCTTTAACTTAGTAAAAGAGGTACCTAGTCAAAAAATATTAATTTAATGTCTTTTTTATATTATTATATTATGTTTATTTCTTTACATTTGTAAAAGAGGTACCTAGTCAAAATATTAATGTAATGTATTTTTTATATTACTATATTATGTTTATTTCTTTAAATTTGTAAAAGAGGTACCTAGTCAAAATATTAATGTAATGTCTTTTTTATATTATTATATTATGTTTATTTCTTTAAATTTGTAAAAGAGGTACCTAGTCAAAAATATTCATGTAATGAATTTTTTATATTCTTATATTATGTTTATTTATTTACATTTGTAAAAGACGTACCTACTCAAAAATATTCATGCAATGTCTTTTTTATATTATTTTATTGTGTTTATTTCTTTACATTTGTAAAAGACGTACCTAGTCAAAATATTCATGTAATGTCTTTTTTATATTATTACATTATGTTTATTTCTTTAAATTTGTAAAAGACGTACCTAGTCAAAATATTCATGTAATGTCTTTTACATATAATTACATTGTGTTTATTTCTTTAAATTTGTAAAAAACGTACCTAGTCAAACATATTCATGTTATGTCTTTTTTATATTATTACATTATGTTTATTATTTTAAATTTGTAGAATTGTGTACCCTACGGGCGCAAATTATATTATATATTAAATTGTTTTTAACGAAAATACGTAGTTAAAAGGAATTAAAATGTTTTGGACAATTAAAATTATTTTCAACGCTATCGATGATGTTTACCCATTCATTTATTTATTTTATTATCGCTTATATTTGAATTAATGTTTTGAAACTATATATATATATATATATATATATATATATATATATATATGTCAGGTTCAATTTACATTCCAATAACCATGTTTTTATTCTATTGTTTTTATTTTTATTTTTTCACATTAAAAAAAAATGAAATTTCTTTTAGATGTGTTTTTTTATGGTCCGTTTCGTTTGCCGTGAGCCAAACAAAATTGTATGCCAATATCGTTTCTGCAACACTACAAAATCATCAGAAAAAATCACAAAGAGTAAAAAGTTCTTGGATTAAAATATCCTGAAAAACCCTACTATATATATATATATATATATATATATATATATATATATATATATATATAAGAAAATATTGATAAGAAAATGTAACGTTTTTAGTATAAAACATAGGGCATAAGCAATACAACACATAGATAAACTAATAAATGACAAACAATATGAAATAAATATTTTTTGTTTAATTTTACGGCAGTCGAAGTTCTCAGAAATCAAGGGGCTAGTAGTCCAGGCAAAATAAGGTTCGACTTGTAACAAATTGCAACATAATTTTTTCACCACCAGGCATTCCCATGAGGTGTCTAGAACATCATACTAAAAGTCCTAAGAAATCAACGTTGAGGAAATATGTCTAATTTGCATAAATCCAAGATGGCCGCCAATTTTCGATAATTTGCCACATCTCCGCATTTAGATGTCATAATTGAGTGATTTGAAGTGCTAAAATGGTGTTTTTGAACACAAGGATTTACGTGGAATAGGTTACATTTTTATTGGATAAAGAATTTATAGCCAAAAATCCAATATGGCCAAAAAATCATCAGCATTCAGTACTTCAAAATTCCTCCAGCATTGGAACCTATCATCTACAATCCACTGGTTCGCACGACAGAAGAGGATCCAACATCAGAGTTAGATATACTGTGGAAGACATCATTACTTCTCCACTCTCCAAGGCCATCATGGTCTGGCATGATGCAGTTCCTGCATCGAGGTCAACACCCAGGAAAAGCTTCTGTGACATTCCTTCCAATGATTGACCTTGAGCCCAGTCATGCTTCATGTATCTACTCTACAATGAAGTTTGTGTCTACCCAAGCTCAACTATACGACGTTACTCCAATCCTCACATTCGACCAACCCTTGTACTGGAAAGCTTTAACGATTATAATGTCTCAACCAAATGACAGTGATCTCAAGCGCATAGTTCTCAGGCTTGGGGGATTTCACATGCAGATGAGCTTTCTTGGGAGCATAGGTCACCTAATGGCAGGCTCGGGACTGCAAGAGTTGCTCGAAGTGGTATATGCTGGAAACACAGTGCCCCACATGATGACAGGCAAAGCTGTTTCCAGAGCAGTGCGGGGACATATGCTGGTAGATGCTGCACTGAACACCATTTTGGTCGCTGATGCCTACAATGTGCCTGTGCCAACCAAAGACACAGTTCAGGAACCACAAGCGGCAACTGCTGATACTGAGACAGATAATGTAGAACCACAAGATATTCCTTCAGATACAGTGACGACTGACATAACTACAGCAAGTGAATTGTATAACAGAGCAATGTCCTCTTCCCTCTCAGTGGAAGAAGTTTGCTCTGCAAAAGTGTTGCAAAGAATCCAGGCTGAACTTGACAACAAAAAGGAAATGATGACTATGCCAACAGCAAAACTCTGGTTGCAGTATCTCAACATGGTGGACATCTTGCGGAAATTTATTAAAGCTGAAAGAACAGGGAACTGGAGCTTACACCTCCAATGTGTGCACGATATGCTTCCCTACCTTGCCGCTTCTGGACACCGACTGTATACAAAGTCTGCATATGTTTACCTGCAAATGATGACCGAACTACCAAATACACATCCGGATGTGTATAAGAAGTTCCAAGAGGGATACCACGTTGTGCGGCGCAGTGATAGATACTGGGCAGGGCTCTCCACAGATCTGATCATCGAACAAGTTTTGATGAGAAGTATAAAGACGCATGGGGGCCTAACTCGAGGAAAAGGGATGACAGAGACTCAGCGCTTACTGTGGGTGCTATCCATGCCAGATGCGCAAACATCAACGATGCAATGCAGAAGTTCAGCGGGGTCTCCTACGAAACCAGCGACCAACACAAAGATATTTCGAAGGCTAGACAGGCCAGAGATGTCGAGGACACCCTCGATCTTATCAGCTATCTGAAAGAAAAGGATCCATTCAAGGAGAATACCTCACTTCACAACATTGCTAATGGCATGGCCGCTCAGGACGGAGTCAATGTTGACCAAACAAAAGAAATTGGAGAAAAGATTCTTGTGAGCATGGCAGGGAAATCTGTGGAAGAGTTCACCTTCCGAAAAGCCGATGAAGCAATGACACTTGCATCCAGATCAACTGTCAAAGTCAGAGGGGAATCTGTAGTAGTGGATCCACAATTGGTGTTCCAGCGACTGGTAATTGTAGGTGAACGGTGCAAAGACTTGTCAACGTTATTCAAGTTCGAACTTTGTAGCCACCCTCCTGCCTTATTTGACTCGTCATCCCTTCCCTTGCAGGCCAATAAGGCAGTCCTTGCTGATGTTCTGTGGAAGTCTATAGATGAAGAACAACATGAGCCGAGTGTAGACCAAGTCCAATATGTCCTTGATGGCGGCGCGCTACTCCATCGGATTCCCTGGCCAAGAGGTTCCACATATAATAGTGTGTGTCAGATTTATGTCAGATATGTGACACAGAAATATGGAGCTGCTGTCATTGTTTTCGATGGCTACAAAGATGAACCCACAACTAAAGATGCCACACAACAAAGAAGAACAGGAACCTGCTCTAGTTTGACCGTAAGCTTTGCTGGTGATATGATCATCCAATCCAAGAAGGAGGACTTCCTGAACAACAAGGCAAACAAACAGCGCTTCATACATTTTCTCAGCGACAAACTAGAAAGGGCTGGATGCAGCACAGAACACGCAAAGCATGATGCTGATGTCCTCATTGTTCAAACAGCCCTTGCCTCTGCCAGAACAAGAGATACGGTTCTCATTGGTGACGACACAGATTTGTTGGTCCTCCTGTTGTATCACGCTGATATGACCGAAAACGAACTGTTTCTGGTATCAGAGTCAAAGCAAGCCACCAAATCAAGAAGGGTGTGGTGCATAAAGCAGTCGAAAGAGTTGCTGAGTCCTCAGATTTGCGACCATCTGCTCTTTGTCCATGCTATTCTTGGCTGCGATACCACTAGTCGCCTGTTTGGATTGGGAAAAGGTTTGGCAGTGAAGAAGGTGAAGACTGATTCCCTGTTTCGTGAGCAATCAGAGATGTTCCACAAATCAGGGCAAACACCGGAGGACATAACTGCTGCAGGAGAGAAAGCTCTGGTATCACTGTATGGTGGTACCAAAGAGGTAGGACTGGACAGCTTAAGATACAAACGGTTCTGTGACAAGATTTCCAAGAACACATCTTCCGTGGAACCACAAGCTCTACCCCCAACATCAGCAGCTGCCAGATTCCATAGCCTTCCTGGTATATTACCAGGTAATGGAGTGGAAAGGAACATGGGTCAACATGAAGCCACAAGATTGGGGATGGCACCTTGTGGACAGAAGGTGCATGCCTATACAGACAGATCAGCCCGCAGCACCACCGGAGATACTGGATGTCATCTGTTGTAGCTGCAAGAAAAACTGCAAAACAAGGAGGTGCACATGCCAAAAATATGGTCTCCATTGCACTGCCGTGTGTAGAGAATGTCGTGGTACAAGTTGCTCTAACTCACAGGTGCCAGATTTGTCAGATGATGTAGACGACGATGCTTAAGCCGGATACCGCAAAGTGGCACAACTGGAATTGACACTCTTGAAATTAATATTGATGATCTGTTGTTGAAACACAGGCTTACTGTTGTTCATGAGTATGATAACAAACTTATCTATGGCTACAATTGTGTTTTCCTACATTTCAGTAGGCCCTAGGTTAAAAAATGTACCGAAAAAATAAAATGTTGAGCAAATACATTCTAAAAATAGACATTCTTTCCAGCATATTAGATTTTTGGCTATAAATTCTTTATCCAATAAAAAAACCCGATTTTAGCACTTCAATTCACTCAATTATGACATCTAAATGCGGAGATATGGCAAATTATCGAAAATTGGCGGCCATCTTGAATTTATGCAAATAAGACATATTTCCTCAACGTTGATTTCTTAGGACTTTTAGTATGATGTTCTAGACACCTCATGGGAATGCCTGGTGGTGAAAAAAATTCTGTTGCAATTTGTTCCAAGTTGGGCCCGAAAATGGGCTATATTGCCTGGACTATAGCCCTTGATGAGATACATAGATATTCTATTAAAGTCCATCTTACCTATCACACCTTGAGTTAGTAAAAAAGTTAAGAATATTAATTTTTCCTTTTTCAATTGACCTGTTAACTATGTTATAGTACATGCATCATTCCTTCCCTTATAGAAGTAGAATGCCTGTATGTCTTGCCGCTTTAAATGTGTTAAAATTATCATTGTTTATAAGCTATTAAGAATTGGCCGATCGGTTAACGACGTTGGATTTGGGTTGAAAAATACGTGTAATCCAGGGTTTTGAATCGTGTGACCGGTAGTGAATAGTCATACTTCTATGCTGATGAGTCTCGATTGAAAAGAGACGAAACGTATACGTCCATAGATAAATAAACAATGAAAAATATGTTTATATATATATATATATATATATATATATATATATATATATATATATATATATATATATATATATATATTTTAGAGGTGAAAGATGATAATAAAACATTGTAAAGATACAATATTTATTAAAAACATCAAAAGTTCAGAGCAAGGAGCCTCATATCCTTAATCCATGGATTTTCAAAGAAAATATTTCTTCTCATCAGAGGATGGGGAAGCCAACAATATGATTATAAGTATTGTCGGCAACAATAAACTTTGAAAATTTTATATGAAGTAAAACAAATCAGAAGTAAAGAAATAAGATTAGGGCCAGGGGTTAAAAGTCTTATTTTGAGGTGTGTGCGTAGAGTCAAAATGGGTGAAATAAAAAATAAAAACAAAAATAAAGGCATCCGTTATTTAGGGATGAATGCTTGAAAAAGAAAGCGATACTTAAATTGTTCAGGGGTCCAAAATGTTTTTGCAAGACGTTGATGGTCTTTGGTAATAAGTAAATTCCAATTCATCCCGTGTAGTATCTGTATCCGTTTGCCGCTGGAATTTTTTCTTTTGTTATGGTTCGGTATATACAAAAAATTGAGGATTTCGAACAACCATCGCTTCCTGGTTGAAAACGAATATCGGTGGTAATATATATACATCCATATATCGAGATTCGGTATTTTAGGTCAGAGCCTAGTTTTGCGTTGTTAAATAGTGAGGCGTTGGATAAAGAAAGAAAGTGTTTCTTCTGTCGAGCTGGGTGCGAATATTAGCTGTTTATGATGGTTGGGGGGAGGGGTTACTGGGTTCAGTCGAAGCGTAGGGGTTAAAGGAAGGGTTGGGATGTTAAGTATACATATCCACGCTCACACATACATGCATAATAGACATATATATGATGTACACTAAACTTGATTCACAGATACTAAGATAACACAAATATATACATACGCAAAACATAAAACTGTGTTCACATATATTTTTGTTTAAAAGAACCTTCTTACATTTATTTTTTATCTTATTTATCTATCAGAGTGAGTGTCAGATTTCGCTTGGTTTTTTTAAAAACTTAATGATGTTTATGGCGGAGGAGTAGAGTTTGTTTATATTTCATTTGGTTGAATGATATTGTTTAAGGGTGCTGCTGAAATTATAATTCGTTTCTTGGCTTTTAAAAGGCTAGAGTTATTATTTTAAGGCTATTTTTATAGAGAGATTATTGTTATGCCATTCTCTTAATGGAATATTTATGTTTAAAATCGATTTTTTCTTAGGGAAGTTATTCATCAATTTTTAAAAACTCAAATTCGCCAATAGATATTTTAAATTTAGAAAGGTGGATGGTATTAGTTTATTAGTTTATTGTCTGTTAGGTGTCAAATAAAATATGGTTGCACTAATTTTGAATTCAAATTACGGATTCATAAGACATGTATATGGTTTTAGGGTGAAAGAAAAGCGAATAAAAGTGTAGATCCCTCATACGGATGCATGTGGGTGTACATCTACATATAAAGGGTTGTTGCGCGGGATAATGTGTGGCACAATAGAGGTACGCACATAAAACAAATTCGCATATAGATAAAGATGCAAATACACACACGTAATATACATGCATACAACATACAGAATGAGGTAAATCGAATGCAAGTATATATACCCACATACATACATTCACATATATATACGCATCCCGCATACATACATTCATACATATAGTACCCATAGTTGGATATCTGAGTTATAAATTCTACTAACTTATTTATTATTATTATTATTATTATTATTATTATTATTATTATTATTATTATTATTATTATTATTATTATTATTATTATTATTATTATTATCATATTGGTGTATGGTTTACATATACAGTAGATATGATATATCCTGACCCACACATACATACACATATATACACAATACATACACATATATACACATATACATACATACATACACACATATAATCCAACACACATATATATATATAGAGAGATATATAGATAGACATACATACAAATACATAAAAATACATATAAATACACATACATATACATATATACAAATATGCACATGTACCGACATACACACATATATATAGATATAGACATACATATAGATAGACACATATATACATACACATGTGCACACCTACATGTACATAGACACAAACATCACATATATAGATATATCTTTCATAGATATAGGATACATATATACATATACACAAACATACAATGCAATGTACATATATTCGGAAGTGTAAGCTTACTTACGCACATATAGACAAGCATACATACACATCGATCCAAAAGGGGCATATGTGGGATACGTATGTTACGGGTCGGGCCTATAGGTTCTGTGGTGGGGGTGGTGTCTATTGGGCTTATAAGTTGGGCGTATTTAAATTTTCTTTTATGGTGACAGTATGAAATTATCTCATTTCTTGAGTTTACGATATTTCTTTCTCTTGCAGTGGTGATTATCAGTAGGTCCTCAGAAGTGGAAAGGTGGCAATGCTTTGTGCCTGGGGTGTATGATTTTGATTTTTTTAGGATTGACCATTTTAGAGAGAATGGGATATTATTTAATTTTAAAATTTTGACTATGTTCGTTAGGGAGGTTTTATTATTGTTATTGTTGTTGAAAGAGTACATGTGTGAGGAGATGCGTTTCTTTATTACTTGGGATGTCGAACCTATGTATGTGTATATAGTAGGTCTAGTTATTCTAGTGTTAATTGGGGTATCCCTGTTGTTCGGATTTGTGGTGGTATGGGTGTTGTCTAGGTGTGCATTTCTAGTATTAGGTAGTGTTAATTGCTGGTGTGGTGTATATTCGTTGGTTTTATTGAGATTGGAGGATTGTTGGGATAATTTAGTTACAGTGCAAGCATAGACTACGTCTTTATGTATGCAATTGTTATTTAGTGGACATTTTTGTGGGTTATGGCAGTTACAGTTGTTGGTGATTGTTTGAAGGGGTAGTGATTGATTGGGCTTGTCTAATTTTGTTGTTGTTAGTGATTATTATAGTTTGAGCCAAGTTAGGCATTATGGAGTATGATATCTTGATGATATTTTTATTCAGGATATTGTTATATTTGTGTGTTATTAAAATGAATTTTCAATTATTTTGAAGAATTCCTTAGGGATGTTTGTCTTAACATTATTATTGTATGGAGGGTTGAACCAGATATTTTTCCTTCTCCTTAGGGTTTTACGTTGATTTTTACTTTGAGGTTTTAAATGTATGTCTGGTTCATTAGGGGTATTGGATTCGTCATCTTGGATGTTGTTTGTATTAAATATGTTATCATTGGTGTTAATGGCATTAGTGTTAGGTGCATTTCTGGGATTTCTATGTTTTTGTGTCATGTTGTGTGTGATAATATTGAGGGGTCGCTTATGGCATGCAGGATGTTCCTGTTTGTATGTAATCTGATCGGAGTAGCCTGAGTTAAATAGTGCATTATTATAGAAATTAGAATGTTGGTCGAATGTTAATTTGTTTGCTGAAAGTTTGGAGATTCTATTTGAGATGGATGCGATTATTGAATTTATGATGGATTTAGGGTGGTTGGAGTGCTTATGTACATATAATAGAGTCAGGTTAGGTGTGTGGTAGGGAGAGAAGGATATATATATATATATATATATATATATATATATATATATATATATATATATATTGTGGTCTCATGATACTACCGGATTCAAGGACAATAATTCATCTAGTCTGGTGGAGTATTCATCTAAATACTGTATCTTGAGGTCACATTACTTAAGGAAGGTGCACTATTCCTCGTATAAGACAGTGTATAGTCGTGTCGAGGGGATCTTATTTGGGCGTTGAATACTATATTATTTTTAATATTTAACTATGTGTGCATTAATTACTTAAATTCACCAAAAACAAAGCACATTGTAACTGAAACGTGAGGGGCTACTGGTGATTAGGGGCTACATTAATAGGATAATCCTTAGTTGGGAGTTGTGCAGCGAGATGTTTCTTCACATTACATTTAAATCTTGGTACAGTCGGGGAAACAAGAAGCAGGGAGATAATACCAAAAAGCAAGCTGTTCGTGGAAAGAAGACATTTAACTAGAAAACTTTCCGACATTTGGCAACCTCTATAGTGAAAGTGTGGGATTTTGCCGATTGTTGTTTTGGTTCGGTGTATGTACGTTGAGGTGGAACAAATGAGGCAGGTTCGTCAGAGCACATTCCATTTAAATACTTGTAGTACAAGCACATGAATGCAACATTGATGTGATGGGCAGGGGCTGGAGCTTCGTAGACAGTGTGAGACCTATGCCATTAGAATAGTTTGACCTTGTCTTAGAGGAAGAAAGTAGTTTTTGCCGCAGCCCATATGTAGCAGCAATACTACACGCATTTCGAATTGTGGTGTTGTAAGCATATAAAATACCGGCAGGTATGAAAAGTTTTCTAGACCGGTAGAGTGAGCCCGCCTTCTTTGCAGTAGACTTGGCAGTATCTTCTATGTAATTGTTCAAATTCATGTCAGCTGCAGATGTTAGGCCGGGAAGTTTGAATTTCAACACTCAGGTAGGTTGTTATCACCCATGGCAATCGGGATGTTAGAAAGGTTACTCATGATTGTTAAAATAAATTAGCTTTGTTTTAGTGGCATTAAATGCAACTATCCATCTATGGCACCGTTCCACTACAGAATACGTCTTTATCTTTAATTTACCCTGTTTTGCTTTCGTTTCTAATGCTGATTATGAAAATACCTTGTGCTTTAACTACTTACACTATTTGATTTGAGATTGTTTTTAAAATCTGGAAAGGCGAGTCATCGAGTTGATTACTTAGTATGAATCCTAACCTATCTATCAAAGAAAAGATCGATAAATGTCGCCCCTGATTATTTTTCCTGCCTGCCACTCCTAACACACACACACACACACACACACACACACACACACACACACACACACACACACACACACACACACACACACACACACACACACACACACCCCACACACACACCCACACACACCCACACACACACACACACACACACACCCACACACACACACAGATTGAATATGAAAAACAAAATTTTCTATCTATTTTCCTTAATTATATTCATTTTGCCTTTCAGATATTTCGTTCTGATCATGCTCTTTTGTCCGGCTGTCAGTAGCGATCTGGTTTCTCTTTATAGCCATGTTCATTCGTATGTTTTTCTTCTATGGGGTTCAGGAGTGGGAGCAGGAGCTTCTCGCTATTCGCCGATCGGCCAGGTTTTATTTAGCCGAAACGCCATTTTAACCATTAAATCGTCTTCCATTTTGTCTTAAACCCTCATGAACGATAAAATTAAGCATTTAAATGCGTCTCACTTGGTTCTTTTTCTTCCTGTCTTTTTTTTGTTTCTTATTCCGAGAGCGAATTCGCGATGTTAATCTTCATCCGGAAGAATTTCCACTTTAAACGCGCGGGTCAAATGCAATCTGAGTGCTATTTACGCCGCAGGTTTCTATTTCTGATTTGGACATCATTTAAATCGAGCGGCGTTCAGAAAGTGAGGCAGATTTACACACAACTTAAATGCTTCCATGCACCCCCTTCTCTCTCTCTCACTCTCTCTCTCTCTCTCTCTGTCTCTCTCTCTCTGTGTTTCTCTCTCTGTCTCTCTCTCTCTGTCTCTCTCTGTCTGTCTCTCTCTCTGTCTCTCTCTGTCTTTCTCTGTCTCCCTCTCCCTCTGTGTGTGTCTCTCCCTCTCTCTCTCTCTCTGTCTCTCTGTGTGTGTCTCTTTTTCTGTCTCTCTGTCTTTCTCTCTGTCTCTCTTTCTGTGTGTTTCTCTCTCTCTGTGTCCCTCTCTCTCTCTTTGTCTCTGTTTGTCTGTCTGTCTCTGTGTGTGTCTTTCTCTGTTTCTCTCTCCCTCTGTGTGTGTGTCTCTCTCCCCGTCTCTCTCTCTTCCTGTATCTCTCTCTGTCTCTCTCTCTATCTCTGTGTGTGTCTCTCTCTGTCTCTCTGTCTCTTTCTCTCTCTGTCCCTCTTTCTGCGTGTGTGTCTCTCTCTGTGTCTGTCTGTCTCTTTCTCTCTCTCTGTGTCTCTCTCTGTCTATCTTTCTGTCTCTCTGTCTGTCTGTCTCTCTCTCTCTCTCTGTCATTCTCTCCGTCTCTCTCTTTCGTTCTTTCTCTGTCATAGTGTACAAGTGGTTCAATCGATGTCGATGTGGACTAAGGTGTAAATGGGACGAGTTAAAAACCAATCGGATCTTTTGCATTCAATCTATATTCATATAAAGTTAGTTATTTCTATTTCCATGCACGATATTCACTCTTAAGTTGATTAAGCGATCAGTATGCATTTTAGAACACTGTTACTACGCGTAAGGGTGGATAAAGTGGGATATATTAGATTCAATAAAATGTTATGCAAACAAAGTAAAAAAGGATGGGAGGCCTTCGTTACATTTCAGATACCTCAGATTTTAGTGAAATTTTAACAATAGATATACATCAATTATAGAAATATTCACTCAAATTCAGTTTCTTTGGTGCCTGTAAAATATATTTAGAAAGAACACAATATGAGCAACACCTCTCATTTAAAAATTCTTCAAATATTTCAGATTTGCATTGAATTCTATCCATTTAACTTAACAAGATTCCCTGAATTACAATTTCTTCTTAAATTTTATACAATATCGAAATCAAAATAATGTAATTGCTTTTGATCAAAATTAGAAGAAGGATTCTAGATATAAGGTTTAGCATTATTATATCTTGACTTTACTTTTTGTGAGGGAATATAAAACTGGTGCAAAACTGTTCTGTTTTGAGAATTAATTGTACGGATCCTCGGACGGTTATTCTTCCAGTAACATTATAATATCAATGGAAAACTTATGAACACAATTACCAGTGAAATGACATTCTGTGTTCAATGAACCGCGTACAATGACTCAGTTTATCTCATGTAAATATGGTAAGGGTTATTTAATATCTAAATACACCGACGCATTGTAAAATATTGATTAAATAGTAATGTTTTGATTTTACACGTAGCTGTATGTGTCTCTACCTTTCCCCATAATATTACAGTGTCAGTGTGTCAACTGTATTTGAACTAAGATTAGACGATTTTACAACTTATGAATACTTCCAGTACACGTCATGTGCCTACAAATAAGTATGGTATTGTTATTTAACTGGTGTCACGCATGGTCAGTATATGACACAATGTCGACTAAATAATCCGCAAAGCAGTAAATCTCATGCGTGTTTGTTACCAAAAACAACACGGTTGAAATACTTTTTTAATGTATTTGTTTCTTGGCTACGTATTTCTGGATCCTCATCTGACATTAACAGAAAACAGAGAATAGCAACTTCCGCATTTGGACGTCTAAAAGAAACTATATGAAGCATTAAAAACATATCTACGTCTTTGAAGTCAAGACATTCCAATGCATTGATGTGTTCTATTGCTGGACTTGCAATTGAAACATGAACTATACTGGCAGGGCATTACAGAAAGTTCAATGTCTTTGAACGTAAATGTTTAATAATTGTCTCTAGAGAAACTTTGCGAGATATACGAAGTCTTGCAGATATTAGAAAGACGCTCGATATTAACAGATTAATAAACAACGCGATTAAAAAAAGTAATTAGCGTGATTTAGACATGTATCCGGCTACCATACCCCGGTTATGTAATGAAATCATATTAAAAAAAGTAATTGAAGAATGATCAAGGCGCCAACTATAAAAAATGGTGTGTCGTTTCTGACAGATGAAACACCGGCACAAGACAGATATGAATAGCGAAATGTCGTTTGCAATCACGTGACAAAGCTCTATAGAGTATGAATATAATCAAGTAAGTACATTTAACAAATCTCAGTCCTAACGATAATGCTTTACATTGCCACTTAGAATACATGCAATAGTCATGGCCGCACCTAGTGGGTTCAGTAGAAAAGGTGCTTCCCGTGACTTAAGTGCTGTATACATCATGATTTATAAATCAATTGCCGTTAGTCAACTAGCATCCTACCATGGGGATGTTTAGCTATTAAATCCCGACCGATAATTTTTTTAGTTTTGGTAGTCTAAGGAAACATGAACTAAGGGGCTATTCTTTGTATACGATCGTTTAAAAAAAGCAAGTGATTAGGAAGTAAGATACATTAAATAAATCAGGTAAATAGTTCTCTGTCATAGAGGATGTGAAAATAGAGTTTACTTGACTTAAGTCATGAGTTACAAATCAATTTTCTATCTGAATTTGAGCCTCAATTAAATGATCTTGAAATTCTCAATGTTTTATAATATTTTAAGAATTGATTCTTGCGTACATTAATTAAATAAAATTACAAGTAAACAAATAAAACTCAGGGCTACATGGTAACTTGAAAACTTATTTACACGAAATACATAATATCCAAACATTCGCACAACACCAACAGGTGTAAAGTAAAAAGAAAACAAGTTAACCAATAAGGATTCATATGTCGTAAAACATCACAACAAATTACTACACAATATTATATGTCTCTTTCTTTTCAGTAGGTTATCTGGGAAATAATCACAGATTACAAAGAAAAGCATTTATTTTTAACCTATTTATCAAACATGGCACCGTTAAAATTTGTATCAGATATTCTTTCCTAAATTCGAACTATTTCTCAACATGGGAGGGGCAGGTAGCAACTGCGTAGTGTTAGAGCTATGCCGACTAAAATTCATTCTCCTGGCTGGGCCAGCTATTGAGAACAGGTTTGACGCAAAGCGGTACAGTGCCGCAACTCGGTTAGCAGCGCTCTGGTGGAAATCTCGAAGGAGTCGCCATCAGGATCTGTCGTCCTCTGGTCATCTCTGTCTATGCATGTGGCGAACAAAGACGTATCAGGAACAAATGTATATGTATATATATATATATATATATATATATATATATACATATATATATATATATATATAGAGAGAGAGAGAGAGAGTGATAGAGAGAGAGAGAGAGTGATAGAGAGAGAGAGAGAGAGAGAGAGTGATAGAGAGAGAGAGATAGATAGATAGAGAGCCAATGTTTTTCTGTGTCATTTACTTGGGTGTTCTGCACTGAACTTTTCCCGACGTCGTATGCAACCGTTGAGGTTTGTTTCTCTCAGTGACAAGGAATAAACCCTACAATTGTGCAGGTTAACAAACAACTGCGACTAACAAGGGGGGCTTAATGCAGAGCAAACAATCTTGAGACACGTGTATCGTGAGCTATACTCGCTTATTAACGACAAAGTTAAGGAATTTACCATCGAGAAAAATGTCCGCTTATGACTTGAGTCTAACATCACAAAAATCGTACAACAACAATACGTATTAAGTGAAATAATTAAAAAAAATAACAAGGGTTGATATGCCGTAAAATATACTAACTCTATTTCGTTGTAGATCGGGGCCAATTATTGATGGTCACATTTAAGGCACAAATAGTAAGCGCTATTCCGTTGACAACTATAAGGATTCTTTCCATCACCGATCGTCATGGCGGAGAGATGAACGTTCAAACTGATAGGCCTGACATTTTTAGGCAACATGAGTTGGAATAAGGACAAATATTTTGTCAAGTCTGCTTCAAAGAAGGTAGGCTCAGTCGTAGAAAACTTCTCACATCTGCCAGTAGTTTTTATCCTAATAAAGCCACAATTCGCCCGTGCATTGAGTATTGTTGCCCACATTTGCATCGATGCACAAATCACTAGACCCCCCCCCTCTTGGACGTGATGCAAACAGGAATGTCTTACCTAAGATCGTCCCGCACTCTGGCAAACCCTGTCGCATCACCGCAGTGCTTCACCCCTGTACTTGTTTTACAAGTACTTGCACGGAATGTGCTTCGATAACCTTACTGCACTTTACCCCTTAAGTATAATACACCCGACCCACCCGACGAGCAGCAAAATCCCGCCTATTCATGTCAGAGGTCCCTAAATTCCGGAAGGTGGTCCACCCTCATAGCTTCATTCTTCAGGTCGCTTGCCTTTGTAATTATTTTCCTGTTCCCTATTTAACTGACCGTACACACATGCAACACATTAAATGTAATCTGAACAACCATTTTGAAACCCAACTCCCCACCCACGATGAGCACCTATTAATCTGGCCCCTATGATAGTAGCCTATTATCCTTCAGTGGCAATATGCTTTGTTTGGATTTAATAACAGTTAGAAAGACAAACAAGAAATTACTAGGTTGTTCGACAAATAGTCACACATCTCAGAAGAAACCCTTTACTTTAACAAGTTTATCGAGCTTTCTGAAAGGGTCGGGCACCGTTACAATACTGACATAAAGTGCCTTAGACAATTATTTTATTGAACAATTACTTTCAATCACGACACCTATACGCATTTATACCTTTACTTTTTGCTGAGGATAGGGCATCCTACCGGATATAAGATATTCACCCTGAATTTCCGACACTCCAACCGAGAGATCTTTTTTACGATTCTAACCGTCCCTTTAAGCGCAATTGTTTGGATCTCTCTACCACTTGGTTTACCAGGTATATTCGCCAGGTAGTTTTAAAAAATTATTTTTAATAAGCCTGGCGGCTCCTATGATTACTGGAATAATGGAGGTCTTCCTATGATTCCAGTTCCGTTGCATGTCGTACAGAAGACTATGGTAGTTAGTCATCGTTTTCCTTCCTAAGTCAGCATCATTAGAAACACTAAGTTCTACTAGTGTCGCTAATTTCTCCCTCTTGTCTCATAACGCTATGTCAGGTTTAACAGCTGAGTGTTCTAAGTATGTAGCTGCCGGGGTTGCATAGTCATAGTCGACGGTGTATGACTTATTTCCAACTGTTCTTTCTGGTATATGTTTAAAGACTTGCTACTACACCGGCTATCCATTTGTTTTACAGATGAACTAGTTGAGATATCTACACACTCTGTTGTGTCGCATTGTATAGTAGCCGTCCCCCAGCAGACCCGTACAACTTGATCTCAATTGACTCACACTCTCTACTTATGTCTGACAACGTGCACGTCTGTGCTGAGACCACTACTCTTTATCCAGGCATTTGCCATGGGGCGTTGATCTTAGTAAGTAAGAGTTTATATGCGCCAAAATATTTATTAGATACTACTAATCAGGTATTAAGCATTTAACATATAAACACAATGCAAAGTTAACAACCTTAAACTTTTTTTACGTGAGACCATAACACAATCTTCTTCTTTCGTGTGAATCAGATTATTCTAGTGTTGGCATTAGTTTCACGATGTTTTTCTACTTAGAAATCTTTCTGGAAAGACATCGGGTACTTACGGGAAAGACCATGAGAAGGTTGCCAACATCCCTCAGAGAAAGTAGTACTGTGGAACGTCCTATATTCGAACTTGGTACACCTAGGTCTTCAGTCCGTGTCGATATCCACTTAACCATCGTCACCTCCCACTATAACACTATAACTTCTATTGATAGTAGTTATTTCTCTTGATTTTATAATAGTATCGCGCATTGTCGGACTAGTACAAAACATAACGAGAGCACATACACACTCTTACCGGTAGGACAGCCACGCGAATATATAAATACACATGTATGCTTACCGTACTTACAAACACTGATAGGCATACGGTACTGGCCGACACCAACATGTGTAATTAATTTCTCATAAAAAAAAACAACTCTTCTTTCACCATAACGTTCTTGGGGCTCTCTGAAATTTCATATTCAACGAACTCGCTATTTTGCGTTGCCTGAAGATGCCCGTAAAAATTATTATTATTTTGTACAGATAGATTTTGTCATTCTATTTTTTTATAATGTCTTATCATCAACAAAAAAGCTAGTTACAATACCGAAACATTTCCAAAAAGGGGAATGGAGAACACAGATATACTTATGTGGCACAATGCGTGAGCTTTTAGGGGAGCTAAGTGCTCCCCGTTATATTCGTAACCCTTGTGCCAGGCTTGAGTTGCAAATAAAATATATTTGCCGAACTACAAATGTCACCTCACTGATCGGGGTATTCGGTGTAATCCGATGTCAGCTAAAATATCAACAATGCTGGAGACACCAGCCAGGTTCAAGAGATCAAAGAAAACCTGTCACCGAGATTTGTTGAAACACTGATGACGGCTGTATTCCTTCTCTCTCTTTTGGTCTCGCTGTCTGTCTCTGTCTCCTTCTCTCTCTCTCTCTCTCTCACCTTCCCCTTTCTCTCTAGTAAAGAGATTGAAAATTCAGAGTTAGCTTTTTGAAATCTGAACGAGGAAGACGCGTTTGTCGCGCTCTGAGATGTTTCTTTTCGAAAAATAATGAATTATATTTTTATGATAAGTAAAATGGTTTGTATCATTATTACATAATGTTTGGTTTCCAGCATATGGCCCCGACCAAACAACCATCCAGCCAGTCCCAGAAGCAGACGACAGTGACTATCGTCAAACGATGATTGCTCACTGGCGATAACAAGACGAGACATTGCACATGTTGTCACACATCGTCTCGTCATCACATATCGTCCCAAGATCTACCCCGTCAAACAGTCGGATCACATTTATCAGATCATATTGGTTCCGCGACCAAAATATACCCCCCTCGGCCAAGCGATTGGATCACACTGAGGCATATACTCACTAATAAAAAGATCGATGTATTTAGAAAGAAAGAGAGAGAGAGAGAAAGAGAGAGAGAGAGAAAGAGAGAGAGAGTGGTATTTGTCTTGCAGTGTGTTATTGCATATTCGGGTATCCTTTATTGTACCAAAAACGATGGAATTGAGATGAAATCAAAATAAACAGCATCCTATTTGTCTTAAATAGGTCGTCTTAATTGTATTCGTCCCGTGGTATCTTCCCCGTTAGTATAGAAATAACATACATGAATGAATGAATGTATATCTGAAATCTATACACAAAGAAAAATTACAGGAAACGTAATAAATTAAAGAATTAAAATTGCTACATTAAAAACACAAAATATTACAAATAAAAAAACACAAATTCACCACGATGAAATTAATTAATACTCAAAATAATGTTTTTTGTTGTGTGCGTGTTTTTTAAACATAGTTCACCGCAAAAAGGCAGGCCGCCACTGTAGACGTAAGAGGCTACTGAGTAAAAGGGTGAACTGTTTTTTGGGGGGAGGGGGTAACCTAAATTAGGAGCTGCACAGCGAGATGTCTGTTTACATCAGTTTTAAATTTCTGCATGTCAGTACCGTCAGGAAAGCATGGAGAAAGGAGGGAGGTCAACAGCACGAGGAAATAAGCTTTTCGTGTAGAAATCCCTTCGGCAGGTTTATATAAAAACATAAATAAACATGAAATATTAAGTATAAATTTGATGGAAATTAATTGTTGCATATAAATACACACATACATTTGATATTGACAATTCTGTCTCAGGATATCATACTGATGCTCTCAAATGGTTTTCTGATTTTTCCATATATTAATGCTTAATCCCTGCGATATTTTCACAGTATGTTTTACAAGTCAACTACAGCCGATTAGACTCCTCTGAGCGCCGTTTTCTCTAGTGGAAGTACATTATTTTCTCTGACTCGCAAAAATCTATTTACAAAGAATCCGAATTAAAGTTGTTATTTATGCGGAGAGGTCTAGTTAATTCTTTAGTCTTTTTACCAGTTCCCCTACGTAACATTTATTAATTAACATTCCTCGCAACTTCGTACACAAGGCTAATCAGTCAATCTGTTTGTGGGGAGATATACTCTTTGCGTCTTTTCGCTTTCATTGATCAGTTATTTCGCTTTAAAAAACGGGCCCCCGTGTACACTTTATGTAATATCTCCTTTATTTATTCACCGATTGCCCTTATTTTACAGGACATGGCAGAATCAACGACCGTGAGTACACCAAGACCTCAGTGAGAACTGGGACTAAGAATACACTGTGTTAAATTTTATTACAAGACAGGCTCGTTTAAGAAAACCCAGGACAGTTTCATGCATCAGTTCGAATGTGAAAAGGCTCCATCCAAAAGCAGAATTCAAAACTGGGTGGACCATTTCGAGAAGTATGGGACCGTGGAGAACCTCAACGCTGCCAGTGAGAATCGTCCAAGCAACTTGGGACGTCACAAGAAGCGGACAGCCGAGCTGGTCGAAAGTGTGAGAGGGTCTATCCAGGAGAGTCCGAAACGCTCTGTGCGTAAGCGAAGTCAGTCCCTCGGTATCTCCCGTGAGACTTGCAGGAAAGTGCTGGTGAACGATATCAGGGCTTACCCCTACAGAATACAGACGCTGTAGACCCTTACAGCCTCAGACAAGAAGCAGAGGAGCGCTATGGCAGTCAAGATGCTCGATAAGATCGAGGAGACACCGGATTTCCTTAACCTCCTTTGGACCTCAGATGAAGCCCACTTCCATCTTGACGGAAAGGTGAACTCCAAGACAAATGTCTTCTGGGGGTCCTCCAGACCCAATGAACTAGCCACCAAGCCCCTGCACTCTCCTAAATGCACGGTGTCGGCTGCAATCTCGGTCAGAAGCATCATCGGACCAATCTTCATCGAAGAATCTGGCGCAGCAGTGACAGTCACCAAGGAGCGGTATGTGGAGGTTCACAAAACCTTCAAGAGTGAGCTCCAGACCCTCTACCCGTCGCTCATGAGCAAGTTCTGGTTCCAGCAAGACGGTGCAAGTCCTCACACCTCAAACCTGTCCCGAGATTGGCTGAAAGAGAACTTCGGAGGCCGAGTGATAAGTCTCAAGACTAATTTTGAGTGGCCACCCCATAGCCCGGACTTAAGCCCTCCAGATTTTTTCCTTTGGGGGCTAACTTAAGGACAGAGTGTACGCAGGGAAACCCAGAACCATCACGGACCTCAAGGAAGCCATCAGAGAGGAGATGAGAGCCATTCCCAATTCAGTCTGTAAAAACGTCATGGACAACTTTGTTCTGCGCCTCAAGAAATGCACGGAGCTAAATAGAGGCCATCTAGAACACATACTGTAGAACGGAGAAAAAAAGGCCAAAGACCCTAGTGTTTAGATGTGATGTTTTGAATATAATAAACTAGTTATGACCAAAAATTCATTTCATTCGGACGAAACACTAAGAAACAAGACCTAATTAAATTTAGGGCCCGTTTTTTGGGGGTCACCCTGTATATACTTTAGAAACTTTTCTTGACAGATTTTGATAAAAATCTAAAAAGAAATCAGAATTAACTTGATCGTCTGTTGACACTATCGTATGTATTTATTTTTAATTCTATTATTTCAGCTAGAGATGATGCCTTTGTGGCGATAATTGAACGTCACAGCCAGCGTCCATACATGAAATTCGACTCTGTACTATCGATTCGATCATGTCGACTTCTTGCTGCTGTTTGCGCCCAGGGTTATCCAAAATCATGAATTACATTTTGAAAAGTTCATTTTTACTTTTACATTTTTTCCAATAACCGCCGAGCGAGATCGATTGATCTGGTCAGATTTCTATTCTAGAGCGGCATTAACTGTGGACGGGTTTATTCGGCTTTCTCAGAAGGAAGAAGTGTCTACGGAATGTTAGATTTACAAAAGGTTCCCAGTCGCATGTACATCCCGGTAACTCTAGATTATTTGAATGACGTTAGATTTATCGGGTTTTTTTTTTGAGGAATGTATAAGCGTCTTCGCACATACAGTGTCTGTTATTCCCAAATGTTTACCCATCTGATACTGACCGGGCTCCACGTCGCTTAACTTCGATGATCTAACAAGAAGAGATGTGTAAATATCATCATGCCGTTGTCAGAGTGGCTTAGTAATCAAAATTCCACCTCAATGTACTGCAATTTTCGCTTTTAAATCTTTCGCGAAGCTCTCATTAATATTTTAAATATTAATTTCTCTTATTCATATATCAATTATTATTTTTTCTTATCCACGAATCAGTGTCGCATATTGATATCATGTGTGTTAGAGTGTGTGTATGCATAAATGTTTATATATATATATATATATATATATATATATATATATATATATCTATATATATAAATATTTCATAAGGTGTGTGCGCTATTGCACTGCCGTGCCGAATCGAATTTGCGTTTGTACATGCAGGCATATATGTTCGTGTGAGTACACTCAGTGAATATGCTTCCAAATTGACGCATCTGACGTTGGACGCATCCGACGTGGATGCGTGCGTAATTGTGCATTTCTTAAACATCAGAGGAGATAAAGTCAATTACATTTATTAAAAAGCACTCAGAAAAATTGACATGATTATTTGTACTTATAAACAACTGCGTATATATATATATTTATATATATATATATACACACATATATATATATACATACATATATATATATATACATACATATATATATTTATATACATATATATATATATTTATATATACATATATATACGTATATATATACATATATATATATATATAGAGAGAGAGAGAGAGAGATAGAGTGAGAGAGATGAAAAACTTATTTCAATGTATTTATATGTATAGTTATATATATGTAAGCTTGTATGAATATATATATATATATATATATATATATATACATATATTTTATATATAAATTCTCATATATATATAACTATTAATATATATACGTATATATGAGTACTTATCTAAAGCTATTCACAATTAAAATGTAGCATACTCATCCAAACATATTCAGATGCTTAAGTTTCTTTTTACATATCATTACTTATGTTTTTTTGTGATTATTTACGTATATAGTTGTATTTAGTTTTACATGTATAATATCCCAGATTAAATTGTTATTATACAAACAGAATATATTTTAATTTATATATATATATATATATATATATATATATATATATATATATATATATAGAGAGAGAGAGAGAGAGAGAGAGAGAGGGAAGGCGAGAGAGATACATAATATTGAACATAACTTTTCATATTTATGCATTGCATTTAATTACCTGATACTTTTCTATAAAATGTAAAAAGCAATCGAACTCACATTCACCCCACGTATCAACTATTAATCTCTCTCGTTCTCTGTGGCTCTGTCTCTCTCTCTGTCTCTCCTTTTCACCCTCTATCTCTTTGTCACTCATTCTCTCTCTGACTCTCTCTCTCTCTTGCTCTCTAGCTCGCTCTCTCTTTCTTTCTCTCTCTCTCTCTTTCTTTCCCTCTCTCTAGGTAAAAAATAATTTGATATTTACTCAAATTAATATTGTTATAAACCCCATTAACAGATTGAAGTTGATCCCTGTTAGAGGAAGTTTAAAATAGATAGTCACGAAGCTATATAGCATGGACTACTCTATACAGTGTTTCTATATATACCCCCTTCGCATGAATAGAACTTACATTCCCTTTCTTGACGTGCTAATGTTTCGTGGCCGTTTGGTTATGTAGATTTCTTGCGGAGTCGAGGGTGATTCTGTAAGTGGGTTCGAATCTGTCGACCGTCTGATATCATCATCTCCTATGAGAGCGAAAGCTTGAAACGCTGGCGTATGTAGGTAAAAATAATTGAATATTAACTTCAGTCAATATATATATATATATATATATATATATATATATTTGTATACTTAGGCAGCATTTCTTCATTGATGCATGTTTGATTAAACAACAGAGACAATTACTGCTGATTATTGTTTTTTTGATCCATCTTTTCATGTTGACGGACTAATGATCTAATGTTCTTTTCGAGTATGAACAGGAACTCGCCATGCCTTTAATATATTAAAAGAAAAGTTTTAATCGAGTTTCTCAATAAATTCACCAGTTTTAGTTTGCATAACTCCGCACGTGCCTCATGAAGACTCACGGGAGTCGAAAACATTAGCAGTTTTGGCGAGGTCCTGTTGACACACGAACAGCACATCAAAAAAGGAACAAGCAGGAATGTTCTCTGTTGTTTAATAAGACATGTATCAATATATATATATATATATATATATATATATATATATATATATATATATATAAGAAGAGAATGGTAGTTTGCTTGAAGCATTGCTGGGTATAGTAGTAGTATGTTTTTTAAAGGCTGTGGGCAATGCAAATTCCGGGTAAGATGCAAGTTGTAAGGAACAAAAACAATAAATCGAATACGAAATATGACTTACTATTTATTTTTCCTAAAATCTTACATAACAGTAAGAGTGTCATTAGCTGCTTGTGTGATGTCCGGCTGATTAAACATCATTATTGAATATTTCGGGAAAAGAAACTCCCCTTTGTCAAAAATAATCAATACCAGAAGAATTCCCCGACTATGCAGATAATCTGACAAAATAAAATGGCTGCCAAAGCAGAACAGCAGCGAAAACTTGCATCTTACCCGGAATTTGCATTGCCCACAGCCTTTAAAAAACATACTACTACTAATATATATATATATATATATATATATATATATATATATATATATATATATATATATATATATATATATACACTCCTGATTAAAACAATCTAAGACCACTTGAAAACATTTTAAAAGAAAGCTTGTTTTAAGGATATATTTTAAACTCCTCCCATTAAGGTTACCAATACTACACTCTAAAGGGTTATGGAAACAAAAAGTTACTTTCCAAACATTTTGTTCCGAAATTTACATTTTTATAAAATGAGGCATTTTACTCTTGGTCAAAATTATAAGACTAGGGGTATAAATTGTTGGATCTATGGCCTTTTGTTTCCATAACATTTTAGATTGTAGTATTGGTAACCTTAAGTGAGAGGAGATTAAAATATATCCTAAATAAAAAGGCTTCTTTTAGAAGATTTTCAAGTGGTCTTAAATTTTTGATGAGGAGTTTATATAACGAACTTAATATAGTTATAGTCAAATTCGTTTCGAGATAATTATACGAATCAATCCCAAATTGCCATGGGTAGATCAATATGAATCATACACAAAATAGAGCACAATTATATCTATTTTAAGGTTTATGATAACATTTGAATCAAGTTTCAATAAAGAAAAGTCCCAGGAAACATGAATGTTACGGACGTTTTAAGATGAACGTTAACAAATGAGTTGGCAGAAACGCAAGTAGTAACGTCTTGTAAAATGAAAGGCTCTAAAATCTGCCCTTCGTCAGAAAATAAACATTTTGTCAATATGCGATGCTAATGAATACATGCCTACATTAGCATGTAGACAACAAAAGAAAAAATATTAAAACAGAAACACATTTAAGAAATCGACATTCGTATGATAAATAATCCACGTAGTTTGAAAAAGTTTTTCAGTAAAAACCGGCATGCAGGAATTGTTCAAATCTGACACTAGGAAACAGTAATTGTTATTGCCAGTGACCATCTCTAATTCTATTTATCTTCCTCCCACAAGGTAAGATGTGACACAAGGTCGGGAAAGTGGGAAAGAACCATCGCTCGAGAATTTGAGAACTCTGGCTGTTTAAAAATTGACTGGGCAGCCCCGTCGGCATCCCCCGGTAGGGGCGCATCAGGCACTAATAATGTCTCGTATGAGAACTTTTAGTAAATAAATACTATTACTACTACTACTACTAATAATAATAATTCTACTTACAATACTACTAATAAAAATAACTACCGCTATAACTACTACTACTACACTACTACTACTACTACTACTACTACTACTACTAATAATAATAATAATGCTACTTACAATTCTACTACTAATAAAAATAACTACTGCTATAACTACTACTACACTACTACTACTATTACTACTAATAATAATGCTACTTACAATTCTACAACTAATCAAAATAACTACAGCTATAACTACTACTACTACTACTAATAATAATAATGCTACTTACAATTCTACTACTAATAAACATAATTATTGCTATAACTATACTACTACAACTACTACTACAACTACTACTACTACTACTACTACTACTACTACTAATAATAATAATAATAATAGCAACAACAACCTTCAAAGAAAAATTCCATAATCTGACCTATTCTGCATCAACAGAAAGCACAGAATTAAAAGACGTATTCGTGCCAGAGAAAATGTCCATGAGGTGTCAGGGATGATTGAAAGACCGAGAAGGGATAGCACACCCCAGACCACTAATTGAAACGCACGCACTGTAATTCTTAGGATACATATTTTCACTCGAGTTATCAGTGATATATCAATGGTAAAAAGCCGTTGCAATAACAAAACGTATTTGCACAGGTGGTTGAACCAATTGGAGAGTACGGGTCATCCGAAGACAATTGTTGTTGAAACGTTATTATTTACTGATGTGAAGTAGTCCAACAGTAAAAAGAAGTCAAGCCGAGGTTGGGTTAAGATAACAAGTGTATTAACATAAAAGGTACACAGGTAAGGAAACTGACTGGCACTCGGCTAGACAGTTACAATACTGTCCTTTTACTCCCTGGTGATAGTCTACTCGCACTATTTATAGTGAGAGCCGGTGTAGTTTCTGTCCTGTTAGAACGGCTGGTGTAACAGTTACCATGTTACATTTTCAATCAGACTCAAAAGACCACCTGGTTTAGCCAGTGAAGGAACACTGGTAATGACTCGTGCGAGAAAAAATAGAAGTAAGTAATACTACTACTACTGATGCTACTACTACTACTACTTATAGTAAACATAATATATTGCTAATGGGGATTTGGTGTATGTCTGTCTGAAGACGAAACTATATTATTACTTCTATTAATATACTACTGTACTATATTTTAACGCTAATTCACTTTATTTATAGTAGAGGAAGGTACTATCTGCCAATGTTTAATATAGAGGGGCACGGTAATTTTGTTCTGTTGCCATTATATAATACTCCCAGGCATTACCTACTCCTTTTGTTTTATTTATGTTTGGGGGTGTAGTACAGTATATGTTCTATTGTTATGAAACCACACTCACAGGAATTACACCCTCCTTGGAAATGTGGTATGATACCTGCTTTATTAAAAAAGAAACCCCCCAGGCATAACTTTCTCTTTTGTGAGGTAGTGTAGTATATGTTCGTCGTCATGATACTAAACTCCCAGCATTTACCTTTCGCGTTGTGGGGGCAGTGCAATATATGTTCGTTTATCATTATACCATTCACCTAGGCATTACCTCCAGTTTTTGTGGGGTTAGTGTAGTATGTCTTTTGTAGTCATGACATCATCTCGTCAGGGATTACCGTCTCCTTTTTTGTGGGGAGGGGGATAGTTATATACGGAAAAAATAATTTTCTTGTATATTTTATATTTTTTTCGTCATAGTCGTGTATTTGAGTGTGGATAGGGGGTCACTTCAAGAAGGAAGAACGCCTTAGCGTACTCAAGAAGAAAAAAGGTATAAAAATAAGGAGAAGAATAAGAATACGAATAATAATGAAGGCAGGAAGAATTATTTCGACGATGTCTACACGCAGAAGGCGGGAAGGGAAAGAAAAAAAATCATTCTGAGAAGACAAAATTGAGAGGAAAATATTGTCGGTCTAAGATGCAGTGGTATGAAAACAACAAAAAAAAAACGTCGGCTATAGCATGGAGGCACTCAGCAAGATTGGCCAGCAAATAATTACAAAGTTGTTGACTCCAATGATGATCGCCATAATGATGACGATAGTAGGGGCGGTTGCACCATTAACAGACGATAATTCAACTACAAAATTCAAACGAATCGTTTTTTTTAACGCTATCTTGTTTCTCCATAGAAACTTGGCCGGAAAAAAGATATCACGTGACTACGTTCTTCTTCGTCGTCATCTTCTTCTTAGTTTATTATTATTGATGTTTTTTGTAGTTTTATTACAAATTATATATATATATATATATATATATATTCTTTTTTCTATGATATATATTTTTGGAAAGCGTTCGGATCAGTGTTGGATCTTGAATAAGGAACAAGGAAAAAGAGTACTGGGAAATTCGTCTCCCTTTAAACTGTCCGTCAAAGGGATATCTGATTCCTCTATTTACTTGTCCGGTATAATCTTTCAATTTTTATTTATTTCTTACGATTTTTTTTTAGGAAAATGTGTCTTTAGACATATGTAACCTTCCTCCACCAAATTCACGCTCTTATATTTTTGGTTTCTTTGTATTTTTATATGATTTTTCGCCTTAGTCGTGTATTTATGGGTGGATAGGGAGGGGTCACTTCAAGAAAGAAGAACGCCTTGGCGGACTCAAAATAATAGCTTCAGAGATTAAATTATTAAACGTTTTCTTTTTTTTCTTCCGTTTCCGTTTTGAACGAGCCACATGCGTTTATGTGTCTGACGTCATTTTGTCTTCAGATAGAATAATTTCGGTTACAGTGAGGGGTGGCGAGAAAAATCCATGCTTCTATCATCAGAGGATCACTTTATCTATACACATGTGACAAGAACGCTCGCACACCTTCACACACACCCACACACACACACACACACACATATATATATATATATATATATATATATATATATATATATATATATATGTGCCTTTAAATCGCTGCTAAAAGAATTCTTATTTACGCGTCTCCATCAAAACTATCACGAATATTCGCGTATATCAAATACTACTTTGATATAGATATTAAAAATTGTTACGAGCGAAGACAAAACCAAGTGATTTTTTTAAATATATATTAAAACTATTTTGTACATTTTTTCATAGCAAATCTTACTTGATTAGGCAAGACTTAACACTGTGATGTAATGTGTGTGACCGTGTTCTATAATATATTATTATAGAACACGGTCACGCACATTACATCACAGTGTTGAAGTCTTGCCTAATCAAGTAAGATTTGCCATAAAAAAGTATTTTTTTATATATATTTTAAAAAATCACTTGTTTTGTTTTACTTCTTAACGCCAACATATTTCCATTTCTTGCAATGCGATATCTTTCTAATACGCCCCCCCTCTCTCTCTCTCTCTCTCTCTATATATATATATATATATATATATATATATATATATATATATATATATATATAGTTCGGCAGCAAGTCATTTATTATGCAAACGTCATTAAAGACCACGGAGTTGTCTATCTTCACGAACTTTCTTGTCAGTTTCTCGGCGCGGCGAGCGATTCTTCGGGTTTCGGGTGTTAATTGGTAAAGTATGCCACCTAACGTTGTATCGTGGGCCATTCCTCTAGCGCTTTCTGTCTCTCAACCGTCTTCAGGAGACCGTGTCTTATTCTTACTAAGAGCCGTATTTATAGTTTTATTATTAGTTATATATCTATTAATTTACATATGTACACACACACACACACACACATATATATCTTTATCTATTTATTCATTTTATTATCATTATTATTATTATTATTATTATTATTATTATTATTATTATTATTATTATTATCATTATTATTATTATTATTATTATTATTATTATTATTATTATTATTATTATTATTATTATTATTATTATTATGTATTAATTGTTAGAGACTGATAGGGCGTACGCACTGTGGTGAATGCTATTTTCTTAATTGTGGGTTGTAATATTTAGTCTGTTGGTGCAGTTGTGTTTTTATGTATGATCTTAGTATTAGTTGTTAATATTTGTCTAAGTTCGGTTTATTTTATATTTATATATACACACACACACACATATATATATATATATATATATATATATATATATATATATATATATATATATATATATATATGTATACTTTATAATTGCATTCCAATGACACAGTTTTAGGAGTATGTTCAAATTTCGGAAGCAGGTTTTTTTGTTGGGGGAGTGGATTTTTGTCACCATTCTTCATATGAGTTGTTCTTCTGTATTCTTGTAAAGACTTCTTAAACTTTCATTATCTTCTTTTCTTATGTCTTTGGAATAATATATTCCCCCATTCTCAGTAATATAGCTGCTGCTCTGGTGATCAGCAATGTTTACTTAAGACTCATATTTATCTTCACTTTGCTGTGAAACGCGCGTAGCATATTGAAAAGATATTAATTGTGTAACTATTAAATAAACACTTTTTTTGTTTGCGAGACGTGTAAAATATAGGTATTTATCGAATCATGAAAATAAGGAAATTTGGTTTTGGATTAAAATTTACTATGGTCATTGGAATGCAACTTTAAAGTATATAGGCTTTGAAGCTTGTAATACACTTTCGTTAAGCTTGCAATTGTAAACATTTCACAGATTATAATGTATATAAATAAATATATGTTTCATAAGAACTCACAAATAAATACATATATATATATATTTAAATATATATATATGAAGATTGCGTTAGCATAAAACATCGATGTCTGTAGGTAATAAATAATTAATATTTATTTATAAATATTATTATAAGCCCCCTTCACCAAAGGTCGGGCACTCTGAGTGACTTTAATAACAAGCAGTACTAATAGCGAAATGCACGATCCGAATACATTCGTCGATCACTCTAAACTGCTTATGTAAATTAAGCCGCCGATTCGCTATTAACAAAGTTAAATTCCTCCCTAATGAATAACTAGTTCTCTATGGCCGAGGGATTAAGACTTGACTATAAATCAGTGGCGATTTGTGATCGGGGTTCGCGCCCGCCGACCGTTGGGGATTAGCTTCCTGCACTGAAGATTGCGTTAGCATGAAACATCGATGTCTGTAGGTAATAAATAATTACTATTTATTTATTAATATATATATATATATATATATATATATATATAAATTATTATCTTATCATCATAAATAATTACTATTTATTTATTAATATATATATATATATATATATATATATATATATATATATATATAAATATATATATATAAATTATTATCTTATCATCATCAAATGTTAATAAAAAACAAAATAATTCCTGGTTAAACTATCACATGGTCTTCACCTGATTCACCTCACTCCCTTAAGATGGACCCGGGTGGGTGTGAAAGTACTTGTGACACAAATGAAAACTATGGCAGATTTATCGGCCAATTCTTCCCCCAAAACTAAGATTCTGATTCGGATAATGGAAAAGAATCTACGAAAGAATATCCAGACATAAGTTTTCTGTTATATTTAAAAATACTTCCTTTAAAGAATGGATGCTGCATATATATATATATATATATATATATATATATATATATATATATATATATATATATATATATATATATATATTGGATGTCCGATGTATTTTTGAAAAAAAGAGAATATATAAGATGAGAAGCTGAAAAATAGTAAGACTAATAAGACTGAAAGCCTTCATACCCTAGTGAGGGCATGAAAAAAGATGCATCGAATGGAAAATTTCAGTGCCGGAGAAGGAAAATAAACGGCCGAGAAAATAATGAAATAAAAACAAAAATGGTCAAAGAAGGCAGAGAAGAATTGAACAACAAAAAAAGTAAAATGAACATAAGAAACGTATGAAAAGAATCTTGAATTGCATGCATCTAAAGAGGGCGGGAAAAGTATAAACGAACACAAAAATAAAACGTACCGAAAATAGAAAACAAAATGGTGTCGAGGAGGCAGTCGATAAAGATAGAAAGATATGAAATGAAAC
>OY744515.1:88499879-88599879 GCA_963556195.1 Sepiola atlantica
TATGACAAAACCTTTTTTCTTTTACCACCAACGCAATTGAAATAAATGGCTCTCTTGAGGTTGTTCCCTGCTTTGATAAGCTTATAAGACCGACCTTCACTTGAGACTTACATAATATTCGTTAGTAAGGTCGCTAGAACATTGGTAGGATTATTCTACTGCTCCAGAAAGTGTCTAACACCTGACACAATTCTCTACCTGTATGAGAGTCAAATAAGTTTTAAGATGGAGTTCTGTTGTTTCATTTGGGGCTCATTTTGTCATCTCAGAGCATCCTTTCCTACCTAAGCTGAGTACAAAACCGACTTCGAAATCTAGTGGAGTAATTCTTTCCTCTCCCTTACAGCAACTTTCATAGAAAATAGATGTTGAAAGTCTTTCTCTGCTCTATCGTTATTTTCATGATAAGTGCTCGACTGAGCTCCAGTTTATGGTAGCCCTGTAAAAAATTCACAACAAAAACTCGTCTAGTTACAACCACTGTCAATAATTTCTTTTCTTCCCACTGTGTACCTAAAACAAAACGGAGCTTCCATGAGCAAAGTGTGTTTCCCAGAATTACCAGTCCATGGAAGACAATACCGTGGGGCTGCTTCCCAGCTGACTACAACATGGTTATTTTCAAGTCTAATGCAAACAGATTCTTGATGAACCGTCTTTTATAATAATCAAATTCTGCTCAGTTTCAATTATCACGATTTTGTCTCACCGCCCACCTGAGAAACTCATTAACACTTATCCTTGAGTAGCTTTTGGACCTTGATAATTGGTGTCTTATAGATAAATATATATAAATATATATATATATATATATATATATATATATATATATATATATATATATATATATATTCTATTTTCATGAAATTGAAATCATATGTATAATATTTTCTGGAAACGACAGTGGAAGCGGTCCTGAATCATCACGTTACACCCTAGGTGTCGAAAATCTACGTACCCCCACTACTAACATAGCCCCCTTAAAACTATACATACGCATATCTGATTTAAACGAAATTTAAACTATATGTATAATACACTAATTCAGAGAGTTTTCTAACATTTCAGCTTCTTCCGACTACATTAGGGGGCGAAAAGGGAGGAAGGTTCCAGTAAAAACAAAAAAGTAATATGGTGTTATGAGCGGATTAAAACAGTTAATACTAGTGATCCTCATTCAATTCCGAGCAACGTCGGGTTTCCCTGCTCGTAATAAATAAATTTAATAGTTTACTGTTGTTGGCATGGTTTAATAAAAAATAAAAACACATCATTAAAAAAAATGGTTTAATTTACGTATAAACATTCGAGCTTCACTCTATCATATACTCGTTGCATGAGTTGAATAAATCATCAGGTCCCACACAAGAAATATTTATAACAACTACTAAACCTTCAAGCAACGATTAACTACTGCCTGGGTGGTAACCAACTTCCAACAACCAGCAAGAAACCATCAATTTGTTAACAAGAGGCTGATATCAACAAACAACGGAATGATTTCCTCTGATGCTAAAAGCTTGCATTTTTGAAAATCCATGGGTTAAGGAAAAAAATTGTATTTATATATTTCTTATTTAGACTGCTTGATGATTCAATAAATATTTTTTTCCGATTTTTATTCTCATCACTCATTATATTCTATTTTTTTCTTCGTGGAAAGTAGATTCTTGGATCTTATCAGCTAGAATCTCATTGCTCCACTTTTCAAACTTTGAGTAGTGGTAGCAAAACAATAGCAGCTTCTTTTGTGCAACAGTCCATGGTTATGATTTTAAACCTCTTATGTTTCTTTTTGTTGTTGTTGTTGCTGTATTTGATCGAGATAGGGGGTTAGGACCTTTTGTCTCAAGGCGTGATGGCTGACCCTTGTTGGCCTCTGTATTGGCTGGAGCACCATTTCCAGAAGCAGGAAGGTTTACACCGTTGCTTACATCTTCCCGTCTGGTGTATGAACAGTTATCTTTGTTGACATTTCCTACAAAGAACATAATTCGCCCTATATGTGTTATCGTGTTGTTCTTTCGCATAGCACTGCTTTCATATGTTCTCTCTATCGCCCCCTCCCTGACAGGGTTACGGTTATTGAGTACATTTCCGACAAAATTTACAAGATCCTGTCTGCTCACCCTTTTACTTTGTATGTGGTTACTTAAATGTCTACAATGCTGAATGGCGAGTTCATTCAAACAATACTGACGACGAATTGCGGTTTTGTTAGGAATTTCCCCTTGCTTATGATCTAACACAGATTGCTGACAAACCCACCCGCGTTCTCGATGTTGACGGACATTTTGCAAGGCTTCTTTATCTTTTTCTTAAAAACTCGTCCTGAACTATGCTCATCGTCGGTTCTGTTTCCACTGGGATCTTCCGATTACTCCGTAGTCTCAATCAAGATTATAACAAAGTGCAACAAGTCCTCTGACGTTCCTCTTCATCGCACATGTATCGATACCTGATGGCCGACTGGGAAAGTCTCTGATCTTTCATATCAGAAATTCTTTTACATTCTGTTTAAAAAGAATGTGTCCTGTATCACATCTGATTTAACTGATTGGCTAATCACTGGTATTGAGAATTCTATACCCTCCAAGAAATTCAAACAAAAATCAAACTCCCAGCAATGGTACATCCTTAAATGTGCCGCTGCTATCGCCTACAGAAACCACAATTTCAGTAACTTTAAACAAAATAGATGCTCTAAAAACAAAGTCGCCTTTAGGGGTGCCAGTAACTACTGCAAAAAAGGTTAAAAAACGCAAAAGAAAAGTACGCCCAATCTATATAATCCAGAGTGAACGAGCAGAAGACTGGTTCCCACGAGTTCTGGCGTATTACAAACAGGGCCCGGAACAAAAGCGTATCTTCTATTCTAACCATTATCGGTTGACCAGATGTGTTTTGCTCAGCGTCTGACAAAGCCAAACTTTCGCAAAAAAATGTGCATCAAATTCCACCCTTTTCAATCAATAAGTATAACCCTAACCCTAACCCTACCTCATCAATCTCCACGACTGTAAAAATCCTGAGCAACATACATATATCTGTCCAGGATGTTGTCAAACTCATCCAAAATCTTGATGCCAGAAAAGCAACTGGTCCTGACAACATCCCAATAATCGTGATTACAAGACTGCAACCTGACATAGCTTCTATACTTACAAAATTCTTAAATCATTGCTAAAAAGAGAGGTGCTTCCCAACACCTTAGAAAAGACGTCAGCCCGTACAATATTTAAAAATACTTGTGATCAGTCCTCTGCATCTCAGTTCAGACCAATCAGTCGTCTGTACGTCATGAGTAAGTTGCTTGACTTTGTGATAAACGAATAAGTTTTTAATCACATAGCAAAAACAGCCTACTCAGCGACAAGCAATATGGCTTTCGTCCTGCGAGATTACAGACGATGAGCTCAACTGTAATATCACATAGCTCTTGACATATCAATGGCTTTTGACAGGGTTTGGCATAAAGGTTTACTTCACAAGCTTGCTAGCTATGGAATATCTGGAAATGTACTCTCAATCCTGAAATCCTTTCTCCCTCTTAGATTTATAAAAATAGTAGTACCAACACCGGCGTGCGTCAGGATTCCATTCTGGACCACCCCCTTCCTGATCTTCATAAATGATTTCTCAACCTACATTCTAAGATCATTCGTCGACACAATGCTGATGACACAACCATGTATGGAAACACATCGAAGAGCATTAATGATCAGATTCTTTCTGGCTCTCTCTCTCACTCTCTCACTCTCTCTCTCTCTCTCTTTCTCTCTCTCTTCCGACCCGGGGCAAGTGCTGCAATGGTGGGAAAATGGCTGGTTACTTTTAATGTGTCAAAGACTAAACTCCTCTTCTTTCACCACCAACGCTCCGATCCCTATTTTGTCCCATTTGATATAAACAGCTCTCCCCTTGAGGAAGCCCACTGCTTTGATAAGCTCCTGAGACTGACCTTATCCTCAGACTTGAAAAGGAAGACTTACATCAAAGCTGTTGCTAAGACCGTAGGAAAAATGGTTGGATCATTCTACCGCTCCAGAAAGAATATCACACGCGACGCCATCCTTTACCTGTATCTGTGTGGGGAGTTGCCGCTTATGGCACCCTTTTCTGCCTCGACAGAGACCAGACTGACTTGGAATCTAGTGGGGGGTGTCCTTTTCTCTTCTCTATAGTCACTCTCTTACAGAAGAGATGTTGCTAGTCGGTCTTGGCTCTACCGTTATTTTCATAGTAGATGTTCAACTGAGGGCAAATCTATGATCACCCCTTGTAAAAACATTCACAATAAGAACCCGGCCAGCTACTACCACTGTCAATGATTCCTCTTTCTCCCTCTGCGTGCCCAAGACGAAGCGAAACTTCCATCGGCAGATCTTTTTCCTTAGAACTATCCGTCTGGGGTACAGAGTGCCGGGAATTTACTTACCTGCCAACTACAATATGGTCGTCTTCAAGTCTAATGTAAACAAGTTCTTGTATAACCATCCCCGTAAATAATCAATTTCTGCCCTGCTACAACCATCGTGCCGGTTAACGTGATGTTTTCTCCCCATTCACTTGTAAAACTCTTTAACCCTTATCCTCGAGTGGCCTTTGGGTCTGGATAAGCGGTGAGTGCTTCGGGGTATATAGAAAATAAATCCATAAAGTGCTCGATCGTATAAATACCAGAGCAAAAATAGAAAGTATTTATAAAAAGAATATACATTACATAATTCAGAGACATTCATTGGCATATGGTAGATTTTGACTGTTTAGAAAAGGGCCTTACACACCAATGATCTACCCTTGTCAATTAAATCATGGTATGTGTCTGAAATATGAAATGTATAGTTTCTAAATAAATAATTTGTATATAAAACAAGTTAAAGATCAACTTCTCAACATCGCAATCAGGGGATGAAAAATAAACCCTATATTTTATTTACGAATATTGAAAGTCTCAGAAAGTGGGCAATCCGCATAGGAATGGAACTTTCGCAATATATCCTACTTACAAACATTTATATATATATATGGGGTAAGGTGCACGATATTCATGAAAATGAAATGCCGTGGTAGACAAAATGTGTGAAAAAAAGACAAACGGAAAACAAGTTAAAATACAGGAGAAAAAAAAAACAAAAGCATGTGTGTTCCTTCAAAATAAATTGGTTTCCAAATACGAACAAAACCGGTCAAATCTCTTGTTTTTCTTGTTTTTCTCCTACATTTTAACCTGTTTACCGTTTGTCTTTTTTACAGACATATATATATATATATATAATATTATTTAATTAAATTTTGACATTTTCTGCGTGTCTACTCCCAATTGTCTGCTGCGGTGTTTCAATGGTTTGACACCGGTTTTTCCCGTTTATTTCGACCCTCTCGGTCTTCTATTGTTGTCTTTTGAAAATGAAAGTTTTTCTTTCGAAAATTAAAGATTACCTTTTGCCGAACTTTTTATTTACCAGACAGTATTTACTATTCTGGTATTTAATCAGTTTTTGGTGAAATTATTAATAAATCGTTTTGAGTTTCGTTTTCTTTCATCGTTTATTTCTGTTCACTTTTTCCATCTTCCGGCAACTACATCGCATTGCTACATCCTCGGACTACTAATCTGCACTTATATTTACCAGTAATGCTTCAAGCAAACTACAATATCATTATATATATATATATATATGTATATATATATATATATATATATATATATATATATATATATATATATATATATATATATATATATATATGTTTAAAGGTTCATACTTTTTTTTTTAATAAGCATCCGTTTGAAATTTAATAAAAAAGAAGTGTAGTAAATAAATACCATCAAAGCTTGTTATAGATGCAATATGTATTTTACAAAAAAAAAAAAAAAAAAAAAAGAAAAGACAAATCGAAGACGATTTTTTTTTTTTTTTTTCCTCTTTAAAAAAAAAAAAAAAAATCGTCTTCGATTTGTCTTTTCTTTTTTTTTTTTTTTTTTTGTAAAATACATATTGCATCTATAACAAGCTTTGATGGTATTTATTTACCACACTTCTTTTTTATTAAATTTCAAACGGATGCTTATTAAAAAAAAAAAAGTATGAACCTTTAAACTATAACCTTCCACGTGCTTGCGTGATTTCATACGAGAGAGGAAAAAAAAAACAACATCCCACTCGCCGGCTCACATCAACAGAAGCGGGCTTTCCAATTACATCGGAATTTTCAACTACAATTAATAAGCTAATTTTATTAGCGAAATATCTGTATAACTATAAACTACATACATACTTAATGTTAGTTTATATAAAGAGGAAAAAAAAAAAAAAATCGTCTTCGATTTGTCTTTTCTTTTTTTTTTTTTTTTTTGTAAAATACATATTGCATCTATAACAAGCTTTGATGGTATTTATTTACCACACTTCTTTTTTATTATATATATATGTATATAAATGTTAAGACTAGCGTAAATTCTTGGAAGCAAACTTATATAGTGGCTCTAAAAAGTTAATTGACTTACAAAAAAGTGATTTTCCACCGAACGACTTAGGGCTAAAATGTATTTTTTCTTGTTTTTTTATATAGTTTTAATGGTTGAGAAACTTCCGAGACCCTATATATATATATATATATATATATATATATATATATATATATATATATAATATTACAACATAAGTTCAGACAACATGGTATCTAAGGTTTAATACTGGGAGAACCGACTCAGATGAAAAAAATATGGTACTTTCTTGAGTTTTACATATACTAATACATCACTCACCGTCTCTCGTCGGTTATAAACGTTTTTCTTTTAATTTGCTTTGTTTTTCTGCAACACGAATGACACATTTGCCTTATTAACCTTCGACATCTTAGACATTAGATGTGTTATGTGTTTAAACGTTCCAACTGAATTATTTTGAAAGGTTCAACTAACTGCATGCAAAAATAGTATCCGCTCGAATGAGTTCAAGGAAAAGCACCATTCCTGATAGTCCAACGTTCAAACTCCATAGACTGACATTCTCAGCTAGCAGTTTGCTAATCTGCTGCAAAGAAGGTAGGATCCCTTTTCTTGGCTACAAAACCTCTTACATGTGCCAGTATCTATATCCCGCCCGTGCATGAAGTGTTGTTGCCACATCTGGACTGGTGCACGAAACACTAGCCTCTCCCTGTTGTAGAGGGTACAAACACAAAAATTCCAGCCTAATAGATCCCGAACTGTCTGACAACCTTCAGCCTCTGCAACATCGCTCCAGAGTTGCACCCCTAGTGCTGTTTTACAAGTGTTATATATACCTTCCCTTTTACGGGAACTCTAATGTCTCACAAATAACAATCGAATAAAATACGCGGACGTTCATAACATACTTTGTTTCTCCCAGGTTTAACTAAAGCAATCCTCCGTAACTGAGGCAGTTATTGCACGATCGTCTCCGACTGTGAATTATAGCTGGAATTACAGTTGGATACAACAATACAAAGAAAAGAACAATTCGAAAAAAGGGCTCTTTATTGGGCTGTTTTCATTTTTTTTCTTTTCTGCTAGCGCCAGTGGGAAGGGAGTTCGACAACGGACATTTGGGGCTTTCGGGATCTTAATTTATAATCGATGTTAAATCATTGTCTACACGTGGTGTTCGCTTCACACGCTTCCAACTAACTATCAACTCTTATTACCCCCTCTCTATTCTAGTTATGTGACGTCACATTTTTTTTCAGTAAACGGCAATCTCAAGATGACATTGCATGCACTTGCTGACCTGATAACCTTGGTATTTCCTGTACGTGTTAACGTTCGCCTGCGAATCTAAATCACACAATAAAACGTAACCCTCGATGAATTCACTGTACCTGTGTTAGATAATGGCTCTATAGGAGTGGACGTATCTGTTAGGAATCGTCGATTTGACATGCGCGAATTAACGCGGTGAATTTCCCCCAGGTGAAATAACAACGCTTGAATAAAATGAATTAAATTTAAAAGCAGAGTTTGTCTTCGGGGGCGACATGGCTTTTATTGCAGACAACAGACGACGGCAGAGAAGAAAGAATTCATCCACTGGATGACCACTCACTGGACAACACGACCAACCCTCTACCCGACGAGTATACGAAACACGTACTGCCGCGGTCCAGGCAGGAGTAGTATGCAACACCTGTACCCTCTCCCCAATCTAAAAACCGCGATTTGCAAGACTAGCAGAAAAATCCTACTCCTTTACTGTAAATTTCCGTGGATGCCGGAATATTATCTTCTCTGAAAACGTCCTTCTTCGTAATGCTTGCCTTTGGAATTCCCTCCCAGCTCTTTGTTTCTGCGACCATACACCCATGCAGACATTTTTGTCTAACGTAAACCAACTACTTGTGCACAGTTTCTTTACCACCCTCCAAAAACGTAATCTGCCTCTCACAAAAAAAAAACTGTGAGAGGAGGCAGATTATTTTCTACGCTTCAGTAGCAATATATCTTGTTTGGGGCGAATAAAAGTAAAAATAAAATGAAACAGGAAAGGTAAATCTTTTAATCGCTTTTTATTAGACAAACAACATAGAAAAATCAACATTCCTTTCTATGTTATTCACAGAGCGAGATGCATATTGTTTACTAGAAATATATTTTCTTTAAGATGAGGTTTGCTTTTGTTTGGTTGTTTTGTTTTACGACATATCGACCGTTTTCGGGTTATTTAATGCCGAATCTAGTCATTTTGCTGAAGGTTTTTATGCTTCAAGTTCTTTATATCTTCAAATGTTTAATCATGGCTTTTGGTTTGGTTGTTTTTGTTTCACGGCATATCGACCCTTTTCTGGTTATTTAATGCTGAATCTGGTCATTTTGGTGAAGGTTTTTATGCTCCAAGTTCTTTATATGTTCAAATGTGTAATCATGGTTTTTGGTTTGGTTGTTTTATTTTCACGGCATATCGACCATTTTCGGGTTATTTAATGCCGAATCTGGTCATTTTGGTAAAAGTTTTTATGCTTCAACTTCTTTATATGTTCAGATATTTAAGCAAGGTTTTTGGTTTAGTTGTTTTTTTTGTTTTACGCCATATCGACCCTTTTCACGTTATTTAATGCTGAATCTGGTTATTTTGGTGAAAGTGTTTATGCTTCACGTTTTTCATATCTTCAAATGTTTAATTAGGTTTGGTTTTTTTTTTTAACGACATTTCAACCCTTTTAAGGTTATTTAATGCCGAATCTTCTCATTTTGGTGAAGGTATTTATGCTTCAAGTTCTTTATATGTACAAATGTGTAATCATGGCTTTTGGTTCGGTTGGGTTTGTTTCACGGCATATCGACCCTTTTCATCTCATTTAATGCTGAATCCGGTCATTTTGGTGAAGGTCTTCATGCTTCAAGTTATTTATATGTTTGAGTAGTTATTCCTGATGTTTGGTTGGGTGCAAGGTGGGAGATACACCAGAGAGGGAAGAAGAGGGGAGGATGGGAAATTGTTGTTTTTTGTTTTGGATTTTTCAGAACATGATTGCGTTTTTCAAAGGAAAAAGAACAATAAAACATCAATGTTTGGTGCATTTTGAGTCAGGAAGTCAATAACTTTAGACAGCTTGATTTGGTAGCGCCAGTAGGTTCTATTTGACCCATAGATGGGGCCCTTACAGGTACTACCACTCCGGGCCAGAGTGGACCTGGGAGCAATGGCAACTAAGGGGAAACTCCACATTTCCACAGCATGAAACGTTCTACAGGTAAGACAAAGGTCTGCAGTGACTTGATACTAACGTAGGTAAAGGATATACAAACCTTTATTGTAGACAAGTTCTCGTCATTATGTTTCGGAATTATTCACATGTTAATTGATAATTCATATCATTTGCATTATTCTAATTTGCATGTTATTCGCACAACGTTTCAGCCGATGTAAATTGCGACCTTCTTCAGGTGACCCTTGTCGAACTCGGGAATCTTTATATAGAATTCCGCAATCTGTAAGAATTTCGAACGAAACTATTTAATTTGATCCAGGAGGATAGACAGCTTTGAATAACTAATGAATGGATAAAATAAATAATGAATAAATAAAATCAATAACTAAAGAAAAAATGCCCTGTGGCGCAACAGATAAAGTGATGAGTGAAATTCAGTTCTAAATAATAGTCATCTGGATGTTGAAAGCATTACGTAATATAATTAAGAATTACTTAAGACTTCTACTCTGCCATGGCTGACGGAACAGGACAAGTCTACCACCATGGATTGAATACAGAGTTCCGTGAAAAATTCCGTACAGATTCCGTAGTCTGACAAGTCGTACCTGAAGAAAATCGGAGGTTACATCGGCCGAAACGTTTTCGGAAGAACATCGAAGATGGAAACAGTACTTTTCTCTCATTTCAGCTAAGCATTCAACATTTTCACAAACTCGCCGTTCTTACCATTGCCCTTTCACATATACATGTCTGTGTATGTACATTCTACCCAATCCCCCCTAAAAACTATGATAATACGCAAGTGTATAAATAATTTTATGCGCGCGTTATAGAAAAAGGGATACGTAAAAAACAGCTAAATCCTCCGAACTTTCTGATGGAAGGAACATCAAATAATACCACTCAATATTGCTCTCCTCATAATTGGTCAAATTTTGGTGATTACGACAAATACCGGATGCAAAGGGATCCACCGGAAGTTGTCTTTTCTTCATTTTCTTTCTCCTTTTTTCGAGTTATTAGCGAGCACAGAAAAATGGCGGAAAATGAGCAGGGTGGAATTCTTTTAGATATTTTGCTGATATTTATTTCTTCAGTTTTTACGTAACGTATTGGTCGCTTTAATGTAACTTTTCCTTGGTCAATAATAATAATAATAATAATAATAATAATAATAATAATAATAATAATAATAATAATAATAATAATAATAATAATAATAATAATAATAATAATAATAATAATAATAATAATGCTCATCATGATCATCATAATAATCATAATAATCATAATAATCATGATAATCATGATAATAATAATAATAATAATAATAATAATAATAATAATAATAATAAAAAAAATAATAAAAATAAATTTAAAAAAAAAACAAAAAAACATATATATAGATATATACATGTTCATCATATCCTCTTTCTAGTGTGCTACACTGATTTCAAAGCTTTTCTAACAACTCGATACGTTTTTTGTTACTGCAGCTCATCAGTCATAGTCAGCGACGCTCATGAGCAGCGGTAATGGCGACACAAGTGTCCATGGATAACTATTTTATCTATAAATAAATATAACTAAATAAATAATACAAAAAGAAATATATATGCATTTTATTTACCTCCTCTCCAGGAGGTTAAACACAAGGTCAGGTGTGAGTTTTGATGAATGTGTTTCTGTGGAACGAACTGGATTCGAAACCGGCGCACCCAGGTCCTCAGTCTGCGTCGTTAACCACTTAGTCACCATACCATCCAGATATATATGTGTATATATTTATTTATTTATTTATTTATATATATATATATATATATATATATATATATATATATATATATATATATATATGTGTGTGTGTGTGTGTGTATATATATATATATACATACACATATATATATATATATATATATATATATATATATATAATTAATTATTAAAGACAATATATGTATTATCATATATCATCAGATCCTTTTACTTTGTAGTCTCCTTTGAAGATTCAGCTCAATGTTTGTCAATTATTGATAACAGAGCAACATATAGAACAGTTTTTTATTATATTCGAATAACCATGGTCTGTTTTATTACTTCTATTTTTATTTTTATTTTTTTCACATTTCCAAAAATTCCAAATTTCTGTGAGATATATTTAACTGTCCGTTTCATTTGTTTTGTGCCAAAAAACATTTGTATCTCAATATCGTCTCTGCAACACTACAAAATCATCAGTAAAAGTTCACAAATAATAAGAGTTCTTAGATTAGAGTGTCTTGAAAAACACCCACATCATACATCAGTTTAATTTTAAGGTGAAAATAAACAAAAGAACAAACAACAATTTTAGAGCAAACACTTACATGTGTACGATCAAACTAATCAGCCATTTTGATTTTTCGATATTGACATACAAATGTTGTTTGGCACAAAACAAATGAAACGGACCGTTAAATATATCTCACAGAAATTTGGAATTTTTGGAAATGTGAAAAAAATAAAAATAAAAATAGAAGTAATAAAACAGACCATGGTTATTGGAATATAATAAAAAAAAAAACTGTTATATATATATATATATATATATATATATATATATATATTTACACATATATATTTATTCATATATATATGTATATATATATATATATATATATATGTGTGTGTGTGCGTGTGTGTGTGTGTGTGCACGTACCTTAAAGTGGGGCAATAAGGGATATGCAGAGGAGAACACTTGTGCGTATGTATAACGCAAGCAACTAAATACGCTCAACAGTGGCTAACGACTCGGACTGAGGACCAGAAACACTTTCATCAAAACCTACACCTGACCTTGTGTCTAACCTCCTGGAGAGGCGGTAAATAAAATGCCATTAGTTAATAATCGCTAAAAACACTAGCAACAAATAGTAACTTAGACCATTAATTGTCAAGTCATTTCAGACCGGTCACTTAGCGTTACAGTTAGCGCACTTGGTCACAGCCTCAATGACCGGGGTTTGAGCCTAGTCATAGTCAGCAACGCTGATGAGCCGATTTAACGGTGAAACACATGTCCGTGGACAACTATTTGATCTATCTATCTATCTATCTATCTATCTATCTATCTATCTATCTATCTATCTATCTATCTCTATACACACACATATATATATATATATATATATATATATATATATATATATATATATATATATATATATATATATATATTCATCTTGGTACAGAAAAATTAGTACAACATTCGTACCGTCGGTTTCAAACACAGAAGGACTTAGCCGTCCGGCTCTTTTCAGCTTATGTTGAAGAGAACCGGATTGCTAAGTCTTTCTGTGCTTGAAACCGACGGTACGAATGCTGTACTAATTTTTATGTACCCAACTAAATAAATATTGCGCTTTTAATTTTTAAATTTAATTTTAATTCGCAATAAATCGAGCACTCTACTATATTACAAAGAAGTTATATATATATATATATATATATATATATATATATATATATATATATATATATATATATATTTATATGATCATTTGTATTCATACATACATGTACAAACTCTGCGACACTTTCATGTCGATGTTATCGATCTACAGCTGTAAAAAAATTAGAATCTAATCCTTCCCTCAGATCGTATTTTGGAAGCACTTTTCCTTGATTACTATATATATATATATATATATATATAATCCAATTTTCAAAACATGGGCAGTATTTTAAATACGATGACCCATAAAATAAATGTTGCATTGTACTGACTGAAATAATTCTAGCTAAAAATAAGATAGATAGTATCAAATAGAGGATTGCCATTTTATTTCAAATGTATTAAAATCAATAGGCACTTACATTTTTATGTTGACAGGCACATTTTCACCGTCTTTCGCTGGTTGTGTGTCTTGTTAGTGGAAAGAAAATGAACTGAACTAATAAAACTGTTCCAATACTATTAATAAGCAATAATCATTTTTATTATTTGATTTTTCTTTGATTTGTTTGTCTTTAATCTCAACCCCTATCCCCCTTTTATGTATTTATAATTTTTTACAACCAGTTCACATACCTCACATTCAAAATCAAAGAAGAACTGACGCCAATTGTTGACACGCGTACAGCCGTGAAAAAGATTATATTCACTAATTTTGTCTTACCTAATTCAACAAAGCCTTTGAAAAATAATTCCCACTTTTGAACACCAGTTTTAAGGTTTTCCAATGCTGAAGGACAGGAAAAAACCCAGGTTTCATTTTTTTTTACACAAGTGAAGTCAATTTACATCGTATGTGTTATATAATTATGATGTATAGATTTTAATTTTACTGGTAATTTAAAAGAAAATATTTATCATGTTATCATTAGTAGAAGCAATGGAAAATTAAGTTCGTCCTTTTTTTGGAATCGTTTATGCAATCGGAAATTAAGCCTAAATTGTTATATATATATACATATATATATATATATATATGATAAGTTTTTGATCTTTGAAAAGCCTGGCTTAAGGAAAATTTAACTTGAATAAATTGCCCTTTTTTGCGGAATATACCTTGCTCTGAGCAATTGAATTGAATTATGATTTGGCTTTTGCTTTTCTAATTCCTTTCCATTCTTCTTCATTCTACCTGCTCTATCCTGGATATTGAGCTGTATACTCTTCACAATAGGTTTTACTTTTCCTAAAAGTTCGCTTTTAGTACACCACTTTATATATATATATATATATATATATATATATATATATATATATATATATATATATATATATATATATACAGAGAGAGAGAGAGAGAGAGAGAGAGAGAGAGAGAGAGAGAGATAGATAGATATGCCATAAATCACAGGAAGGATGGACGGCCGAATAAAACTTGGGAGTAAGTGATTGCACAAGGTCGCACAGGGTGGAATTCAGAGACTTCTGACCCGCTAAACCGTGAGAGATTGACAGTGAGCTTTCGTAATATCGTTGAACGTCTGAGCCGTGAACAAGAGGCAAGTGACGTTAAATAAATAAAAGAAGTAAATAGAAGATACATATGCTGATGACGGCTATGAACCAGAAACACGTATCCATTGATTACTTTTATGTACGTATGAAATTAATAAAAAGTATATATATTAACGAAAATCACTAAGGAAGTGAAACAATCGAAATAGTAGTAAGCAAATAACAACCAATACAACAATCGCCAATAAAAAGAATTACATAAAATACATTAAGTATTTAGGCGATAAAAAACTGTACATATTTCCATGCGGGGCGTCTTAGTCCGAGGGTAAACCGCCAGACTATAGGCATCAATATCGAACGTTAAATCTTTGTCTAAGTTACCAACGCTGATGATTGCTGTGAGCCAGCAACACGTGCCCATGTATTACTTTTGTGTACATATAAAATTAATAAAACTATATATATTTACGAAAAATACGTCCTATAAATTAATCCATGGATTATATTCATGTACGTATAGAATTAATATATATATATATATATATATATATATATATATATATATATATATAAAGAAACAGGCAAAATGCCTTCAACAAACAATGTGTTAGATGCAGAAATTTTTATTAAAATCAAACTAAAAAATCAAAACAATATATATATTTTTTCACCTTGACTTTTTTTTTCATATAAAAAGAAAGGGAGAGAAGGTTTAGCGAAGAGCGAAAGAGAAAAGGAAATACCTTTGGTGTGCCTATTTTACGGCATATCAACTCTATTTGTGTCATTGAAGACTACAACAATGTAGCTATTGAAAAAGATCACGTGTATACGATTACTTAAATACAAGTTGCTATTCAACACGGAGCTGGTGTAGAAATTGCGGGTTCACAACTTTCTCCAGATTATGTACACATAAGTGACCAAAGTCAATCAGATTTGAATTGAACTAAACAGATTCCATTGGCTGCGTCGTTTTACATTAGACCAATGGCGCCTTCGAGATCTTCAAATAAAGAAAGATCATATCACGTAGAACAGTTCAGATCATTTAAAGACGTAATCACGAGATCTATATACAGCATTATAACGTTTGCACACTGGTTGTCAGTAGGTGTTCGTGCTAGTCGGTGATAAGTCCTTGACAATCGGTCCGACACTAGCTCTATCGATGACGACCTGCGGTATAGTTCTGTTCAGTTTAAGGAGGTCCATTTACCATAGCTTCACTTTCTCTCTTTGAGAAGGAGTTAATTTATTGCTAATTGCGTGAGGTTCCCCTGTCGGAGAATTCCGCCGGGCTGCTCAGGCACTTTTTGTCAGCCAGAGTGCGCTTATCATAGAGCGCTGGTTTTCAAAACCAAACCTGACGTTTTGGCATAAGCTCAACTGAGCTTGTCAATGTGATATTCTCTATAAATTCCCTTTTGCGGAAGAAGTCGACTTAACTTGTCTAGGATGTGCGAAGCACCAGGATAGGATAATCACGAGATATGAATAATACTGTTGCTCGTTGGATTTGAACTCAGCATGCCCAATTGCATAGGGCATGACTGTATCTATGAGATAAATTGTAACCTTACCCAAAAAGCAAAACGGAAAGTATGACAGAAGGAAAACAAAAGAGTCGGAAGAAACAAATGTAAAGCAACGAGCAATGGATTATTGCCCCAAAACTCGAAATTGCTTCCAAGCCAAACAAATCATTGTGCAGAATAGCATTTCTCTTTGTTTTGTGTTGATGTCTGCAAAGACAGATTTTCATTTCTTTATGTCCATTCAGTTTCAGCTGTTCAGATCTTTGTTGTGGATGTCAGCCAGACGAAATTACAAAAACATAGTCATATAATCAAGTTTCCGCAGTCCTGCCGACAACGACAACACATGTTCTCGAATGCTGAAATAGACAGTCAGTACTTATATCTCATAGCACAATATACGCAGCTGCGTCCACTAAGTTAAATACGCGTCCACGGAATTGTATACATTGACATGGTACTATTGTACATTTTTCTTATATATATATATATATATATATATATATATATATATATATATATATATATATATATATATATATATATATATATAAAGAAAACACAAATCTAAACTATGACAAATTCATCAGCCAATTCCCTTCCGAAACTAAGATTCTGATTCGGACTATTGAAAGGATCTACCAAAGGATATCTAGACATGAGTTGTATCTTATAGTCAACAATACTTGCCTGCGATAGAAGATACTGTCTCTCTCTCTCTCTCTCTATATATATATATATATATTTATATATATATATATATTTATATATATATATATATATATATATATATATATATATATATATATATATATATATATATATATATGTCAGGTTAATTTTATATTCTAATAACCATGTTATTATTTTATTATTTTATTATTTTATATTTTCACATTTCCCAAAAAACATAACATTTCTGTGAGATATATTTTTATACGGTCCGTTTCATTTGTCGTGAGTTAAACCACATTTTTATGTCAACATCATCTCTGCAACACTATAAAATCGTCAGACAAACATCGCAAAGAGTAAGAAGTACTTGGATCAAATTATCTTGAAAAAAACTAACACAGTTATTGGAATAAAAAATTAACCTGACGTATATATGCTCTTTTGTTACTAATTGACAATTATCGAGCTGAATCTTTTAAAGAGACTGCAAAGTAAAACAGGCACTGGTAGTATATCCTGATACATATATTGTCATTAATAATTATATATATATATATTCAATATTTATAAATAAATATTAAATCCTTTATTTATACATAAATATTAAACAGTAATTAAGAAAATGAGAGTGATCGCCTTAGATAGTAATTCAAAATGAGAAGGAAGAAAGAGTTATGTTCCCTTTAAACGTTGCTTCCGGAAAAATGCTATCGTGGATTAAATTTAAACCAAATTCCACACATGAATAAATAAGAGACACGCATATACGTACGTTACCAAATAAAATACAATATGGATAAGAATATTGAATAGCCAGGAAAATAAGAAAAGGTAATACTTCATAGAACTGCATAAAAAGCAACTTACGAACTAGTGACCGGAAGTTGACACTAGCGGATTATAATATTGTGAGTTAGATTCCGAATTCGAATATCATTGTATTTGGCGTTAAACCACTGGTTACGGTAAATAAAAAATAACGTACCTTTTTAATAAATTAACATAGATTTATTAATTAAAATGGAATGAGCGGAAGACTTAAAAAGCTCAACGTTTCGCCCAAATGTTATATGGGCTTGGTCAAGTGCGAACGAAAAAAATGCAAAAAAGGACAGAAAACGTCTTTTGTCATTTTTTGCATTTTTTCGTTCGCTCTTGACAAAGCCCATATAACATTTGGGCGAAACGTTGAGCTTTTTAGGTCTTCCGCTTATTCCATTTTAATTTCATATATATATATATATATATATATATATATATATATATATATATATATATATATATATATATATATATATATATATATAGGATCAAATATAAACCAAAAGTAAAACTTTTAGTAGATGGAACCTATAGTGAAGAGGTTTAGCTCAATATACGAGATAGAGCAATTGTAGAGATAGAAGAAAAAAGAGTGAGAAACATGCGACGATTGTCCAAATTTATTTCTAATTTCAATTGTTCAATGCAAGGTGTATTCAGTAATAAACTAGTTTTTTATTATTCTTTCCTAAAGCCAAGGGTTTTCAAAGATCGAGATCTTATAATACAGATAGATAAGTTGGCTTTCGAAAAAAACAAAGTTCAAATATTTGAAATATGTTATTAAAAAAAATGCAGTGAAAGAAAGTTCCGTAAAAAAGATATGTGGTTTGTCCGGGTGGTAATTTTCCGTTGAAAAGATGTCCAATGAATATTTTTTTAATAATATTTTTTCAAATATTTGAACTTTAGTTTTTTCGAAAGCCAACTTATCTATCTGTATTTCTCCTCTGATGATAAGATCTCGATCTTTGAAAAGTCTTGGCTTAAGGAAAGAATAATAAACACTAGTTTATTACTGAATACACCTTGCATTGAACAATTGAAATTTGAAATAAATTTGGACAATCGTCGCATGTTTATCACTCTTTTTTTCCTTCTATCTCTCTCTCTCCCTCCCTCCCGCTCTCTCTCTCTCTCTCTCTCTCTCTCTCTCTCTATATATATATATATATATATATATATATATATATATATATATATATACTAGCTGGCTCTGTCAGCTTGCTATCGCTTCGCAATGTTCGCTCCTCGAAATACTTGAAACCAAATTGTTACATTTTAAACATTTCATTTATAGGTTTGTTGTAACCACACACATTAACATTTTGGTAATTTCGACCTTTTTAATGAAATCGCCAAAACATGCACATGAAGAGGAAATCAATTCGCTCTGTGTGTGAGTGTGTGTGTGTGTTTTCTTTATTTTTATTTATTAAAAACAATTTAAAAAAATGTAACGTCGGTCGCTGACCGTGGAAATCAGTCAGACACGCATCCTCTTCCTCTATATAGCGTCGCTTACGGGAGAGAGGGAGAGGGAAGGGGGTACATCAGTCAACCTTTTCTACTTTTCAGAACTATTTCTTATGCCCATGTATATTTATGTGGCCGTCGTAAAGCCACGATCTTACTCTTTTTAAATTACCTACACTCGCAAATATTTTAAGAAAAATGTAATAATCGATCCTCTTTCTATTAAATTATTCTAATCAATTACTGTTACTATCGACAAAAATATTGCATATATATGGAATACACAGAACGATAAAATTACGAATGAATGACACAAAACATAACTTAATTAGGAAGTGTTTAAAAATAGTTATGCAAATTAGGAATGCAAAGAGTTCTTTGTGCCTTTCCACTCTACGATATATATATATATATGTATATATATATATATATATATATATATATATATATATATATATATATATATATATATATATATATATATTAAACTATTGTGTTGTATTATGGATTCAAATAACCCTAACCCGTTTTGATGGTAATATAGGAGGGATAAATAATAAATAAACACTGTCGCATTTATTTATTTAGATATAAATAGATGTATGTATGTTTGTATATAAAATTTAAGTTACTGAACTAAAAAATATCAAGTGTTATCCTGGATGAAATTTAATCTTGTATGATTTTTTAAAAATCAAAAACATATATTAACAAATCTTTAAGATATAGTTCAGAGCTTCAGTTAAAATTAAGCTAACGTTCATAGGCTTAAGAAGTCACATATAGGATTCTGGAATAATACCATTGAAAAATTCAATATAATATTGCTTGGACGAGATCCCCATGAAAACTTATTGTAAATCATATTAAATTTGAATAACTACATCCGTCATCTATTTTTTAAAAAAATTACCTCCTATTGAAAAGCCTATTTAAACTAGATTACGTAGGGAAATGTATTAGACGGTTTGAATTAAAGAGTGGTTTTGCATACGATAGTGGTTGAAAAAAAAATAGATAAAAACTGCTATTTAAAAAAAAGTTATTTAACTACTTTTAAAAATCTATTTTAATTAAATAAGAATCTGATGAAATCTGTGATTTTTCGATAATTCTTTCTAACTCGGAACTGTTCTTTTAAGATGTAAGGTATGTCAATTTTTTTTTAAGATTTAAAGTATGTCAATTGTACTTTTAAGATGTAAGGTATGACACTTGTTCATTGAAAATGTAAGGTATGTTAATTGTTCTTTTAAGATGTAAGGTATGCCAACCGTTCCTTTTAAGATGTAAGTTATGTCAATTGTTCTTTTAAAATGTAAAGTATGTCAATTGTTCTTTTAAGATCAAATGTATGTCAATTGTTATTTGAAGATGTAAAGTATGTCAATTGTTCTTTGAAGATGAAGGTATGTTAATTGTTCTTTGAAGATGTAAGGTATGTGAATTGTTCTTTTAAGATGTAATGTATGTCAATTGTTCTTTTAAGATGTAACGTATGTCAATTTTCTTTTTTGATGTAATGTATGTATATTGTTCTTTTAAGATGTAAGGTATGTCAATTGTTATTTTAAGGTGTATTGTATGTCATTTTTTTCTTTTAAGAAGTAAAATATGCCAATTGTTTATTTAAAATGTAAAGTATGTCAATTTTCTTTTAAGATGAAATGTATGTCAATTGTTATTTGAAGATGTAAGGTATGTCAATTGTTCATTGAAGATGTAAGGTATGTAAATTGTTCTTTGAAGACGAAGGTATGTTAATTTTTCTTTGAAGATATAAGGTATGTGAATTGTTCTTTTAAGATGTAATGTATGTCAATTGTTCTTTTAAGATGTAAAGTATGTCAATTTTCTTTTTTGATGTAATGTATTTATATTGTTCTTTTAAGATGTAAGGTATGTAAATTGTTATTTTAAGGTGTAATGTATGTCAATTGTTCTTTTAAGATGTAAGGTATGTCTATTGTTCTTTTAAGAGGTAATGTATGTCAATTGTTCTTTTATGATGTAAAAAACGTATTTTGTCATTTTTTGCATTTTTTTCGTTCGCTTTTGACAAAGCCCATATAACATTTGGGCGAAACGTTGAGCTTTTTAGGTATTTCGCTTATTCCATTTTAATTTCATATATATATATATATATATATATATATATATATATATATATATATATATATATATATAGGATCAAATATAAACCAAAAGTAAAACTTTTAGTACATGGAAACTATAGTGAAGAGGTTTAGCTCAATATACGAGATAGAGCAATTGTAGAGATAGAAGAAAAAAAAAGTGTTATTTTAAGGTGTAATGTATGTCATTTTTTTCTTTTAAGAAGTAAAATATGCCAATTGTTCTTTTAAAATGTAAAGTATGTCAATTGTTCTTTTAAGATGAAATGTATGTCAATTGTTATTTGAAGATGTAAGGTATGTCAATTGTTCTTTGAAGATGAAGGTATGTTAATTGTTCTTTGAAGATGTAATGTATGTCAATTGTTCTTTTAAGATGTAATGTATGTCAATTGTTCTTTTAAGATGTAATGTATGTCAATTTTCTTTTTTGATGTAATGTATGTATATTGTTCTTTTAAGATGTAAGGTATGTCAATTGTTATTTTAAGGTGTAATGTATGTCATTTTTTTCTTTTAAGAAGTAAACTATGCCAATTGTTCTTTTAAAATGTAAGGTATGTCAATTTAATGTAACCAGTTCATGAAAATTTAAGAATATTGTTATTTTACTAATAAAATGTATATAGAAAGTGACATGATTTAATATTTTTCCGGAGAATATTTCATACAATGTTAGATACTAATGCATATTTCTTAATTTTTTTAGATATACAATAGTAATATATTTTTGGCATAGTCGTATAATACAACATGAAACATCTTAATATATGGTGGAATGCTGGAGAATTTGCTTTAGTCATTCTGCAAGAAGAGGACATCTTATACACAGCATGGCATGTGCCGCTATGTTTAGTTTTGATTATTTCTGTTTTGAGCAGATCCCACTTGACTTACCAATTTTATGGAGACAATATACATTAAGAACCATCGACATTCCATATGTAGACAGAACGTACACCTTCTAGGCTAGTGTTTAATCCTGTTAGCCTCTAATTACTTATACACACACACACACATATTTGAATGCCTACCAGACACTGTCCTCAGGTGTCTACGATCTCTTTGTCAGAAATACTGACATGAGGATACTTGTCATTTGAAGTAAACCTTGACCAAATATTATATATATATATTTGGTGTGATGAACATTTTTTAGTAGATGATGATTTTTCGAGGGATTTGTTGCTTTTTTTCTAAATTATGGAACCTGGTTTCCTTGCAGATTAATTGGGGTGTGATTAGTGTTTAGACGATTGATCAGAGTCTGAATCGGAAATCGGAAAATTTTTCGCTCAATTTCCGATTTAAGAAAATATTTTTTTCATTTTTGTTGTTGTTGTTGTTTAAAACTGAACTTTCTATTGCTGGTATTAATGATACAATGATAAATATTTGTTGATTAAAAACTACCAGTAAAACAAAATATATATAAATCATGATGACGAATGTAGGTAAAAATGGTACCGGAACATGCTCAGGTAAAATGGCATCGGTAAAAATGGCACGAGTTGATAAATAGTAAAAAATGGCATAATTGAAAAATATAGATGAAAATCTTACAATGAGTTTATAAAAATCTTGGGTAAAACACATCAAAGGAAAACATTAACAAGTTTGCCAAATTAAAAAGTAAATACTATTTACATGTAAAAGTAGATGAGGGGTATCCGCTAAATCACTCCCCTTACCCCCAAAATAAGATTCTACTTTTTAGGCGATTTTAAGATCGAAATTGGAATCCATAATTGTATCAGAATCGGTAATTAAGAACATAATCGATAGCTGTATCGGAATCGAGGAAAATATTTAAATCGTTCGCAGGTTTAGTTTAGATAACGGCATATCAACCATCTATTGGTTATTTAATACTGAATAAAGTTGTCAAATATCATTTTATAGGTAGGTTAATCTATATATATATATATTACTAGAATACATTGTTCTATGAATATATTGCTCGTAGAAGGAAAGTTGGTTCGTTTTACGGCATATACACCATATGGGTTATTAAATGTCGAATGAAGTTGTCAAATAATTCTATAGGTAGGACAATAATTTCTATTTCCTAAAATACTTGGAAAGCATGACTTCAAGAAAACACGAGTTAGAACGGACATTTAACAGCGGGTGTCATCATTAATCAAGTACAGGAAAACGGAGCAGCCAACCAGTGAGCCTACTCTCAGAACAAATTGTTCCTGGATAACATAATGCTTTGAAAACCTTCCTCTTTAGCATTGGTAATCATTGTTCTCAAAATAGTTGACCCTCAGCTAGAACCTTCTACTATGTATTCGAGGAGAAAATCAAAAGGAGAAATACGGTTTAATCTGTTTTCTAAGAATCAGATTGAATAATACGGTTAAGATCAGAATCGTCCCATCACTAGTTACGACGAAGAAGCAAACACGGAAGTCAGTTTTCATTGGTTATTCTGTAAATTGTTAAACGAATTGATTGAACGAAAATTAAATTATGTAGACTTTGTGATGACAACAAGTATAAAGAAAATGTGCCTGCGGAAGAAGCAGCCATTGTTTCGAATAAAATATGACTTAACTAAGAAGAATGCTGGCCTTACTTTATATATAAAATGTAATACATGAAAAAGGCAATGCTAGAAAGATTTGAGTTAAGAAATATTAAGACAGAAATATATTTGTATAATTTTGGTTATTCAGACTACATTTCTCATCTTGAGTGTTATCATCTCAAAGCTGTAACCGCCGGCTTTCTTCAGGTGTACCTCTTCGAACTCGGGAATATTTCTGTCGAACTCGGGAATCTAGACGGAATTCCGAACGGAACCCTTTATTTAATAAACGGGGGTAAAATGTTCTTGTTCCGTAAGCCATGAATGGGAGAAGTCTTCAGTAATTCGCAACGAGAACTGAACCTTCAACCTTCAGATGACTATCACTTCGGAGTGAATTTAACTTAGTACTATATCCACTGCGCCACGAAGAAAGTCGGAGGTTACACTCAAGATGAGAAATGTAGTTCGAATAACCAAAATTATAAAAGTTATCCAATATAGTACAGGTATTATACAAACATCTACGTTGCCTTAAGTTTATGGGTTTGTCTTTCTTTGATAGCTTTTTAAATGATTACTAATTTACCGTCTATTTCGCATTGTCATTGCTTTCTGATGACAAAACGTTCTATCCTACACACAATGATTGAACATAATAACAGACACTTATATATATATATATATCAATTCATGTACGTTATCAACGAATCTTAGTTCGTCTTTTTAATTACATTAACATTTTTATCAGCGAACGGCTATGAGTAAATATAAGTTGGCAATTGTCTATAAACCCGAGTGATAGGAGTAAGATAAAGAGAGAAAGAGAATTGAACTTTGAAAATAACATGTCCTTTACGAACAATAATAGTCCACCACATCCCATCCATCCACACACAACACATTACACACACTCACACACACACACACACACATATATATATATATATAAATATATATATATATATTAATATATATATATATATATAAATATATATATATATAAATATATATATAAATATATATATGCATAAGCATAAGTAATTATATGTTATACATTATAGAATTAAACTATGTCGGTGGATGAAAAAGAAGTATATAATTATATATATATATATATGTATGTAGGTATAATTTAATTAAGTCATTATTAGATTAATTGTCTGCGTAGAGAAAATGTTTTGGTTGCCTGAAACTAGATTTCTTTTTCCTGTAGATGTTGCTAAAGATAATGTTTTTAGTCTTACTGGTCGTCTGTCTTTCTTTTTTTAGGTATTAGCAGGATTTCTGCTTCCTCCATATTGTATTTACATCTTATACACATATATATATATACAATATATATATATATATATATATATATATATATATATATATATATATTCAAAATGGCGTATTAGTGGGTTCCCCCACGTGTGAGTATTTGCTCTCTTTTTGTTTGTTTTTTGTTTGTTTTCACCCAAAAATGAACTACTGTATAGTGTAGGGTTTTTACTCTTTGTGATTTTTTTCTGATGATTTTGTAGTGTTGCATAGACGATATTGACATTAAAATGTTGTTTGGCACAAGACAAATGAAACGGACCATAAAAAATATATCGCACAGAAATATTATGTTTTTTTGAAATGTGAAAAAATAAAAATAATAAAATAAACCATGGTTCTTGGAATATAATATTAACTGACTTATATATATATATATATATATATATATATATATATATATATATATATATATATATATATATATATATATATATATAGAGAGAGAGAGAGAGAGAGAGAGAGAGAGAGAGAGTTGTATGATCATTCGAAAATAAGATATATATATATATATATATATATATATATATATTTATATATATGCAGGTAACCTTTTAAGATTTTAAGGTTAGCACTCGTTGGGGATGTTAAAACTAGCCCGTCATAAAGCTCTAATCCAAAGTTCCGAATACGTTTGTAGAATACTCTAGACTGTTTCGGAACGATACATATCAAGAGAAAATGGATAGTTCAAGAGAAACCTTCTACCGAAACAACTATCTCGAGAGCATGACATCAACTGCAATAAATTAAGACGCAACACCAAAGGACACCACGCGAGAACTCACCACAGTTTGTATACCATAGATATGGGGCTTGTCGGAAAAAAATCCAAAGAATATGTTATCCACTTAACATCAGGATAGTATTCAGGAGCGAGTCAACTCTCCGAAAGCATCTTGTGAGAGTCAAACCCCCTCCGGAAAAAGTCATGACTAAGAACGGTGTGTATGCGATTCCATGTAAGTGTGGGAAAATATACAAAGATTATACATGTCGTCCACTAAAAGTAAGGCTCGAAGAACGCCGGAAAGGCGTAATACGTGGAGAACTCGAAAAGTCGGGTATTGCTGACCACATATGGAAGGAAAAGGGAAACCATCTACCCTTATGGGATGAAGTGAAAATTATAGATAGAGATGCACGGTGGAGAGTAAGATGACTCAAAGAAGCAGCACATATGTTAGGCGACAATGACTTACTAAGCAGACCTAGTATAGAATTACATACAATATGGAAACCTATTATTATAACTTATAGATAAGTCGTGATCTATAGTGATAAGTAGTTGGATCAAAAACAAGAATCGGCGTAAGGCTTCCAAAATTCATACTAGAATTGTCCGCAATGGATATAGTACTAAGTATAATTCAGTTCTAAGTGACAGTCATCTGAAGGTTGAAGGTTCAATTCTCAGTGCGGGCGATACGAAGAATTGCGAATAATTAAGACTTATTCCCAGTTATGGCAGATGAAACGAGAGTATGCGACCCCCGTAGATGCAATAAAGTGTTACGTTCAAAATTCCGTCTAGATTCCCGAGATCGACAGAAAGATTCACGAGTTCGACAAAGTACACCTGAATAAGGTCGCAGGTTACATCGAGCGAAACGTTGTGATAAAAAACACCCAAGATGAGAACAGTAGTTCGAATATACCAAATTTTGCAAACTCTCAACTAGTCTTCTATCTGTTCCCACTTCTAGGTACATATATATCTTAATTTCCCTTAATTACTTGACAGTTTCCGTTGGCCGAGTGAATATGGCGACTGCTTGCAGAATTTGGGCTGACTCTGTGCCCCCGGTTCGCACCTCCCAACCGTCTGAAATTGTTGCTTTCCTGCACTGATGAGAGCAATAAGCTTGAAACGCTAGCGTTTGTAGGTATTAATAATATTATATATATATATATATATATATATATATATATATATATATATATATATATATATATATATATATATATCTGTATGGCTAAGTTTCCTTCCTCTTATCTACTTACCTTTCTGGTACCTAAAGTACTTAAGTTTTATTTCTTATTTCTTATTTATTCATTTATTTATTTATTTTTTAATGCAACTTTAATTCCTATATAAGTTTATTGCTAGCTACCATATTGCAGAATGGTTCTTGGGTGTAGGGTTTAGATATTATAATTATTATTGTTATAATTAATGTTATTTGATATGCAAATTACCATATCATACGGTAGTTTTAAGGGTGATATCTTATTATTATTATTATTATTATTATTATTATTATTATTATTATTATTATCATTATTATTAATGCATTTATTTATTTATATATTAGTGAAATTTTAAGCTGAATTATTTCGACACTTGATTATTGGGGAAATGGTAGTTTAATCAGTACGATTGGATAGCCATGGATATTATAACTGTCCTGTTTTTAAATCTCCGAAACAGTTACATGGTAAACAGCTGATGAGCCCCGTGTTAATATTAGACGCCTAAGGTCTCCTGTTTTTGTTTCACTGTTAGATATTTAACCCCTCCCTTTTTAAAAATGTTATTTACTTATTTTTTATTTTTTTTATTTTTTAATTTTTTTTATTTATGAATTTTCCAACGAATGTAAAGTCTGCAATAACTTGGATTTAGTTTGTTTCTCTGCGAATTTAAACTGCATTTTACTTCTTTTTTTGTGTAAAAATGACTTAAAGCTTCTTTAGACTATATATATATATATATATATATATTCTCGTTTATTACAGAGTGACAGAAGCAAGCCTAGTAAAATCGTGTAAATAAAGAAAGGAGCTTGGATGACACAGCATACATTGAGAGAGCGTGAAAGTGATAGAACATTATTAAGAGATGGAATACTTGAAGAGTAATTTGTAAATTCCCCAGCAATATTTCTCAAAAGTAAATATTTTAAATTAATGCAACAACAACAAATTCTAGTCAATATTTTTTAAAAAACTAAAAGACAGAGCTACTTATGTTAGATAATTATTTATCTTGTACCATTCCTGTAAAATGCTAATTCTATTAATATGTGACGACACGAATGGAAGGCAAATACATCTGAATTATGAATTATATTAGAAATAAGAGACATGACCCACTTCCAGTTTTCCTGTGGTAACTTTGCTAAAAGAGTCGACGCAGTCATTGGTCAACATTTCATTTATCTAATGTGGGTGAGAAATAAGTTCCCGCCGTTTTGTGAATTTGTAATTGAAATGGTGTAATAAAAAAACAAACTAATTCATAAATATTCTATCCTCTCTTCTTGTTTACAACTTCTTCCTGTTGTACCACCAGAATTTCAATACATCGTTTGTTGAAATCAAAAAGCCAAACAAATAAATAAATAGCAAAAAAAGAAAGGCATTCCATTTTAATGATTAGAAAAGTAAATAGGAATGAACTTAATTAAACTCACAACAAAAAAACTAGATTGCAGAATGTTTCCAAAATAGAATCGGCGAAATAAAAATCGATCTAAAATTAAAAATAGAAACGCCGGGAACCTTTTTAAATCTGAACTCCCTACTTTCTCTCTCTCTCTCTCTCTCTCTCTCTCTCTCTCTCTCTCTCTCTCTCTATATATATATATATATATATATATATATATATATATATATATATATATATAAATTGTTGAATATAAGCGACAGTCATGTCTGGATATCCTTTGGTAGATCATTTCAATAGTCCGAATCAGGATCTTAGTTTCGGAGAGGAATTGGTTAATCAATTTGCCATAGTTTGGATTTGTCTCCCAAGTACTTTCAGACCCATTCGGGTAAATTTTCAGGGGAATGAGGGTAATTAAGTACAGACCATGTGTTAGTATTATAGAAGGTTTGGGCGGGAATTATGTAATAAGTACGAAATTATATTTACTTACATTCAAACAATACTTGCCCGCAAGAGAAGATGCTGCCTATATATATATATATATATATATATATATATATATATATATATATATATATATATATAATGATAGCCTTATATAACGCCTCTATATACATATTACACACAATGATTCAAGCAAACTATATATATATATATATATATATATATATATATATATATATATATATATAATACATTTTTTAACATAGCTCACCACAAACAATGCATGACGCCACTATTGACGTAAAGGGCTACTGAGAATGAGGGTGGAAGTTGGAGAGATCAACCTAAATTGGGAGCTGCGCAGCGAAATGTCTGTTTACATCCGTTTTAAATTTATGCATGTCAGTACCGTCAGGAAAACAGTGAGCAGGGAGGGAGTTCCAGAGTCCAGCAGCACGAGGGGAACCAGTGCACCAAGTCCATTGAAGTACTTGTAAAACAGACACAAGGAAGAAACATTGCGGCAATGGGACAGGGGCTGGAGCTTAGTGGATAGTGAGATACCTATTAAGTTGACGACTCTTTTTTTACCTTGTCTAAGAGAAAGAGACTAGTGGATGATGCCTCAGCCCAGATGTGGCACAATACTCCATGCATCGGCGGATGGTTGCTTTGTAGAGATATATGATGATGTTAGGTGTGAGAAGTTACTGGCACGGTAGAGGGAGCCCACCTTCTTTGCAGCAGCGCTGGCAATGTCTTCAATGTATTTATTCCAATTCATTTTATCTTTGAAAGTTAGGCCGAGGAGTTCATATATATATATATATATATATATATATATATATATATATATATATATATATATATATATATATATATATATATATTAATAATGGAGTTTATGTATCTGTCTGTCTGAAGCCGAAACTCCAGTATGACTATTTTAATGAAACTTATCTTTTTGAAATTCTTTATATACTGTCATCAAAAGTCGTTCAGACACCAGAAAGGTTTTGCCATTAACATAAGTCATTCCTTTAAACCTTTAAATCAATTACATCGATATTTACAAATATACACTTATAACTGCTATTATCAAATTTACATATGTATTTACAATATTTTCCGATAAGGTTATGTTAATAAACATTATTTATACAATTAATTAAAGCCATTTTCATCATAACCGGCGTGTTACTAAACCATTTCAACGGCGAGTACCGTTAAAATTGCAAAGTCATTGGCTGTTTAATCAGTGGTGTCCTCCCTTCCTCCGGTAATTAAATATGGCGCAACTGAATAAACAGCCATCGTTAACGCTAGCATTCACCGTGCTTTTTTTTAAAAACCGTTCTAAGTTAGTTTATTTTCATAATGTTATAAACCATTATGTTTTAAAACACAAATTCACTGAATCAAATTGTTTAATTAAAATAATAATTGATTAAAAAAATACTATTAAAACACACACACACACACATATTATACAGGACCCGCGCCGCAATACACGCGCGTAATTTGTAAACAAACGCTGGCATTACCATATTACTTCAACTAACGCTGTTAAGCTTTAATTCACAATTATTCCATGTTTTATTTATTAAATATGTGATTTTTTTCTTTTCTGTCAACAACAAAAATAATATAACTGATTTTAGAAACATATTGTTTAATTAAAAAAGGTCATTAAAAACACACACGCGCACACCCACACACACATAAAAGAGTACGGATGTTTACATTGTTTCATTTTATAAACACTTTTCTTCCGAGTCGAAAAATACTGTTCGCTGTATTTAGTTTTTTTTTTAATTGTTGAAAATTGTTTAATTTAAATAAAAATCGATTTAAAAATTACTACTAAAAAAAAAAACCACACACAAACACACACACATTCTGACAAATTTAATTAGATAAACTTTCTTGCCGAGACCATTTACATAAGTAACCATGTTCACTATATTTGATTTTTTGGTGCTTTTACACTTTAGGACCCGCGCTAACTTTGACTCCAGCGTTAGTGTAAGGGTCAGAGTCAAAGTGGGTGTTAGCGTTAGTGTTTGGGTCATCGGCAAATTCAGCACAGATCCTACAGTAAAAAAATACAGATTTTTTTATTGTTTTATTTTATGTACACCTTTCTTCCAATTCAAAAAATACTGTTTGCTGTATTCAGTTTTTTAAATTGTTGATTTTAACAATTTTACTGAATCAAATTCTTTAATTAAAATGAATATTTATTTAAAAATTATTTAAAATATTTCTACCTATGGAGAAGAGTAACACAAAAATCGGTGTGTTGTCGAAATTTCTTTTTTCTTTACTTACATCTACAAATATACTTGATCATAAGTAAAAAAAATATCAACGTCTAACCATTCAAGAAATATGACTGAGGCTACATCAGTTTACACGTCAGCGTTAAGTTCTGACGCGGCAGCTTACCAAAAATATGCGACCGGAGGGAGCATATATTTGCTAGTATTAATAATGGAGTTTATGTGTCTGTCTGTCTGTCTGTCTGAAGCCGAAACTCCATCAGAGTAATATTACTATTAAATTAGCCCGCCAGATACTTTACTACTACAAAAACCGCCGTAAACACTATGGGCATTTCACAATTTACATAATTAATTGCTTTTACACTTCTAATAAATTAGTATTCGCAAATATACACTCATGATTGTTTTCTTCAGATTTCCACATGTATTTACGCTATTTTCCTCGCTAATAATCTTATTTATAAATTATAATTATTTATTCTATTATTTATATATATATACATACATGAAATGAGTAACGTAGTTAATATATCTATGCCGAAACTGATTAAACAGCCAGCGTTAATCCATTGAATTGGTTCCCGCCCTCCGATGATTTAGTATGGACGCAAGACGGCGCGTTATTTAAAATGTAAACAAAACGCTGGCACTTACCGCGCTACTTTTACTCTGATTTTGTTTTCATTAAAACGTTCTGATTTTGTTTATTTTCTTAATCTTATTAGCCATTATGTTTTAAAACACCAATTCACTGAATCAAATTGTTTAATTAAAATAATAATTCATTTAAAAATTACTATTTAAAAACAAGCACACACACATTATAAAGAATTTAGTTTAGGTAAACTTTTTCTTTTCGAGAATTAAAACACTATTCGTGTTTACTGTATTTGATTTGTTAATACTTTCATTATAGATACACCTTTTCTTCCGATTTGAAAAACATCCAATATTATCATTTTTCACGACTTCAACTGAATTTATGATTTCGATTTCACCTCATAAGCTGTTAAGCTTTTGTTTACAAACTGTTTTTATTATTCCATGTTTTATTTATTAAAATATAAGATGTGATCTTTTTTCTTTTCTGTCAACAAAAAAACTAATACATTGTACTGGAAAACTATACAACTGATTTTAGAATCAAATTGTTTAATTTAAAAAAGGTCATTATACAAACACACACACACACACACATTCTAATGAATTAAATTTAGGTGAACTTTCTTTCCGGGAGCATTTAAATAACAAATTATGTTCACTGTATTTGATTTTTTGGTGCTTTTTCACTTTACAACCCGCGCTAACTTTGACCCCGTCATTAGGGTAAGGGTTCGGGTCATGATCAAAGTGGGGGTTAGAATTACTGTTTAGAGTTAGGGTTAGGTTGTTTTTTTTTCTTTTTAATTAAAACTATTTATATGTATGGGGTAGGAAAAAAAATTGGTGGGGGGGTCAATTTTTTTTTCTCTCAACTAAAAATATTTCTATGTATGGGGAGGGTAAAATAAAAAATTTGAGGGGGGCAAACATTTGTTTTTCTTTCTTTTTAAACTAAAAAATATTTCTATTTACATCAAACATCGGGGAAGGGTCGAATTTTTTTTCTTTAACTTGAACTAAAATATTCTTTGTCGGAAACAAAGAAAATCAATGTCTAACCACCCAAGAAATATGACTGGGGCTTCATCGGTTTACGCGTGAGCGTTCATTTCTGACGCGGCAGCCTAGCAAAAATATGCGACCGGAGGGAGCATATATTTGCTAGTATATATAATATATATATATAATATATATATGTAGATATAGATATTATATACATATTTATATATATATAATATATATGTATATAATATATATATATATATATATATATATATATATAATATAGATATAATATATATATGTAGATATAATATATATGTAGATATAGATATTATATATATATTTATATATATATAATATATATGTATATAATATATATATATATATATATATTATATATTTATATATATATATTTATATATATAATATATATATATACATACATATATATATATATATATATATATATATAGTTATAAAGATAGACGAAATAAGAAGGATAAACATGTACGAATGACAACTCTTTTTCATCTAGCTTTATAATTGCTCTATCTCGTATATTGAGCTTAAACCATTTCACTATAGATTGCATCTAATAAAAGCATACTTTTAGGTTCATATTTTATATATATATATATATATATATATATATACATATATATATATATGGGAAAATGAAAACCAAAAAATGGATGTTTTTTATGTGTATATCAACGTTTCGTCCTTATGTATAAGACTTCATCAGGATGATAAAATAGAGAAAAAATGTCATGCAAGCACAGATACATGTAGGGTAGACATATTGGGAAAAATAGAATAAAATAGTGGCCAACTGCTGGGTGAACGTCCGTATTTGTTGGAGAAATAGAAATGAATGTAGAAAAGAATGAGTGGGGAAAAAATGGAAGGATGGGGTGAGCCAGGACTACTGTGGCTGGTGGTAAGAGAAAGTAGAAGATTATTAGAAACTGCCCTCATCACCGCCTCTACCACCATCAAGCAACGTAATGGTTTCTTTAACCTATCACCCTTAATAAGCAAGATCATCCTCACAGAACAAAGACTCTTGCCTGATCATGGTTAAACTTTTTTCATCTCCAACCTCTATAACACTCTCCCATTTACTTTTCCCTTTTTTTTTCTCCTTGAATCTTCATTTTCTCCATACTTTTTCCTCACACTTTTAATACTGCAGTCCAAATAAACTTTCTCATGTTTCAAATATCTCAAATATTCCATACCAACCCTTTCAATCACCGCCCTCCTCCACCCCCCCAATCCCTCACTCATTGCTATCATTTTCCAAATATTTCAAATATTTCACACCCTATCACAACAAATCCTCCCTCTCCCCCACTCAACTATTTTCTCCCATACCCCTTCTTAAATTCCCTCATTTTCTCAAAACGCTCTCTAAGACCATAACTTTCGCTCATCCACCAAAATCACAGCCCCCTTCCTCTCTACCCATCCTCCTTTCCCTGCATACACCCCCCATACACAAACATTCCAACTTACTTTTTTCCCCTTCAATCTTGAACTGCAGCCATCTGGTCAAACACCCCCCTCCTCACCCCCTCTTCCTCACCTCCCTCTCTGCCATCCACTTTACCCCTGCTCATCCCCCCACCTCTTTCTCTTACCACCAGCCACAGTAGTCCTGGCTCACCCCATCCTTCCATTTTTTCCCCACTCATTCTTTTCTACATTCATTTCTATTTCTCCAACAAATACGGACGTCCACCCAGCAGTTGGCCACTATTTCATTCTATTTTTCCCAATATGTCTACCCTACATGTATCTGTGCTTGCATGACATTTTTTCTCTATTTTATCATCCTGATGAAGTCTTATAAATAAAGACGAAACGTTGATGTACACATAAAAAACATCCATTTTTTGGTTTTCCTTTTTCATTTTCCCATCACGTCGGATTACTTTCATCCTTCTCTTCCCATATATATATATATATATATATATATATATATATATATATATATATATATATATATATATATATATACATATATTCTTTTATCGCTTTTTCGTTCTTTTTCTGTTCCTTTTCTATAAGATTTAATCAAGTAACTTTTAAACTTTGTTATTCTTTAACCTTTTTACTAGTCTCCATAGTTACTGTATCGTGTTTGTCTATTTTTTTACCTGATCATTCTATGCCGAGAGTCCATCAAATACATTTTTTTAGAATTTAATATACATCGAAACCTTTTTGCCATCGTACAATCTTATTTTAAAAAAAAACCTAAACTAATTTAATCCTCGTCTTAAATAATTTGATTCACCCAAAACCAAGAATATTGCCACTGATGCATAGGGGCCAGGTTTATTCACCCAAAACCAAGAATATTGCTACTGATACATAGGGGCCAGGTTTATAGGAGGCAACCAAGGCAGGGAGTTGGGCAGCAACACTTTTGTTCAGATAGCATTCAAATTTCGGCATGTTCGAACTGTTAGGGAAACGGTGAGCAAGAAGGGAACCCCAAAATGAACGTGGTCGGAAGAAATAAGTTATCAGAGTAAAAAATCTTCTGGAATCTACAGTGAATGGGTAAGCTGTCGCTGCTGGTCGGGTGGATCGGAGGTATTTACGTTGATGGTGTGCAAGTGCAGTACGGTCATCAGTACACATTCCGTGGAAGTACTTGTAAAACAAGCATTGACATAACACACAGTTATTTAACCATTACATTAATAATGTTTAATGGCAAAAATACATGAGTGTGGGTTATCTAACCATTTAAGTAATAATATTTAATGGCATAAATCCATTGGTATATGTTATTTAACCATTAAATTAATCATGTTTAATGGCATAAATACATTAGTGTTGGTTATCTAACCATTAAATTAATAATATTCAATGGCATCAATACATTAGTATATGTTATTTAACCATTAAATTAATAATGTTTAATAGCATAACTACATAAGTATATGTTTTCTAACCATTAACTTAATGTTTAAAGGTATAAATACATTAGTGTATGGTATCTAACCATTACATTAATTATTTTTAATGGCATAAATACAGTAGTGTGTGTTATCTAACTATTAAATTAATTATGTTTAATTGTATAAATACATCAGTATATGTTCGCTTACCATTACATTAATAATGCTTAATGACATAAATACATTAGTGTATGTTAGATAACCATTAAATAAGTAATGGGTAATGACATAAATACATTAGTGCATGTTCTTTAACCATTAAACTAATAATGTTTTATGACATACATACATTAGTGTATGTTATCTAATTATTAATTAATAATGTTTTATTGCATAAATGCATTAGTATATGATCGCTAACCATTAAATAAATAATGTTCAATGACATAAATACATTAGTGCATGTTCTCTAACTATTAAATTAATAATATTTAATGGCATGAATACATTAGTATATATGTCATCTAATCAATTAATTAATAATGTTTAAAAGCATAAATACATCAGTGTATGTTCTCTAACTATTAAATTAATAATGTTTAATGACATACATCCATACATTAGGGCATGTTCTCTAACCATTAAATTAATAATGTTTAATGACATGTATACATTAGTATATGTTCTCTAAACATTACATCATGCTTAATGATGTAATATGTTTACTGATGGCTAAGCTAATAATATTATATGTTCTTCAACGATTAAATTAATTTTTTAATAGCATTTAATTATTTTAATAGCATTTAATCATTATTATATATTTTGTAACCATAAAATTATGTTTAAGTTGGAAGTGAGGGAAAGGCCATTGATTCGTGCAGCAGCCCAGATGTGACAACAATACTCCATGTATGGGTAAATAGCGACATATGTAAAACTATTTAAAGATTTTAAAAACTTATTCAGAAAAAAATGTTTATTATTTAAGAAAAATCAAAAAAATCTATATAGAGGAGTCATAGAAGTCTATCACAATGCAATGAATGTTGAGTAAGAACACCATAAAGTGATATTTTAGTAAATCTTATTTCAGTCATAACTTCTACCCAGTTGTCTAATGCGTGATCCCATGTTTCATAATATATTTCGAGGTAAGACCTCTTTATCAAAACGTAGGTTTTCAAATTTCCTGAAACTCGTGTGGTCTTAAGCCTTGATGATTTAATTTTTTCTTTTTGAATGACTTTGTTTTTTCCCTACTCAACACCAGCATATTCCCACTTTTTACATTGTGATAGCCTTCTATAACGCCTCTATATACAAATGATACGCAATGCTTCAAGCAAACTATATCACTTTATTAAAACAGTTCTAGTATATTTATCAAAACATGTATTTACAGAATGAATGAGAGAATGCCCACCGGTTGTTTACATATAAGAAGCGGAACATGACAACAGCTCTTTAATAGTTAAACCTTATTTGCATTAGAGTTCTTTGTAACAAAAATGCGATCCATGGTGCCTGCATTTTTTCAGATGTTTTGCCTCGGATTATTAATAAAAATTATTAATAAAAAGATCATTTAAAGTAGAAAAATATACAAACCAATGATTTTCCCTTCAAGCTTTAAAAAATATCTTCTTTCAAGTATTGTTGTTTACGGACTTTCAATCGGATACTAAAGATGTGAATCATACTCATCCACGAATGCACATATTTTCATAAAATTAGAAGAATACCCGTCCCAGGAGAGGAAAACTCAATTCCCCGAACAGACAAGTTGTTCACGACTTTATCCACCCACTAACGATGCTTAGTATGAATATATAATGTTTATATGTCGTTCCAGTTTTGATCAAAATTAGGTTTTTAATGATTGCCAAAGAAGCCAAAAAAGGTTTAATCACTTTTTAATTGTTGCGATCACTTAACTGCATCTTTGTTGTTGTTTCTATTTTTACGTTAATCATAAAAAAATGGCGATTTACTGTTCAACAGTTTATTTTTTATTCGGATGGAATTATTTCTGACTTTGTTATTGTTTTGTTTTTGTTTTTGCTTTAGAAAAAAAGCAACGACGCAAAGCAAACACCAATTTTGAATACTTATCCTGTAGATGTTTTATTTAATCACCAAAATTTATTTTCGATTTTGCTAACACGAAATATGACAAAATAAGAAATTAATATCCTTGTTATTTCTTAATTTTTTTGATGCGTTTACTTCACATTGTTTTCGTAAATAAATTCGTATTCAAATAAAAGTTGAATATAAAAATATTTTTTAATATAAAATACGGGAATAATACCCGTCCGAAGACGGGTACAATTAATTCACTGAACAGAACAGTTTTGCACCACTTTTATGTCCCTTATGAAGATTGGAATAAAGACATTAAACCTTATGTCTATAATCCTGATTGAAATTCGGATAAAAATGCATTACATGATGTTGTCTCTAGAAAGTATCTAAACTTTAAGGCTTAAGCTTAAGGATTCTTAAAAATAACTTGAAATTCAGAGAAAGTTTGCTCATTGGTTTTATTTTAGAAAATAACTAAAATTTACAGCTTAAGTTTGAGAAATCTTAAAATTTATTGAAATACAGATCAGTTTGCTTACTTTTAACTGAGGAGTTGTGTGTATGTATTGTCCCCTAACAGCCCTTCAAAATACTTCAGTGGTATTTGTGAAATATTCATAAATTGATGTTTAATAGCTTTTGTGTACATGTTACAGAATTAGGAATGTTCACGAATGTTTTCCACCCCTATTTACACAAAACTAATTCAAACTTAATATATTCCACATTACCACACTTTACGCTTATCATCTGTATTCCAACATTCATAATAATATGTTAATTAGTTTAGGATAGGATCCTGCACATACAAATATATAAACATATGCACACACTGAACTTTACATGAAATATATATCTGAAAATAAATTTCAACATATCAAACAACCGGGCAACGCACGGTAGATCAGTTTGTATGTGTAACACGGGCACCGATACATACTCATGCACTCTTTTTTACTGATAAGTCACTAATTATCAAGGCTAAAGACTACTCGAGGATAAAGGTTAATGTATTATACAACGTATGTGAAGAATGATGACACTTGCAATTTTCGGCTGTAAGATGCTCTATCTACATTGCTTCCAATGACCACTTAAATTTCATACATATGTTCTATTACTTTCTATGTAATGGGATGTCTAAGACTCTGGATGCCACGATCAAATAAGTGTGTTTTATATTTAAATTTTAAAATCAAACTAAAAGTCGTTAACACCCACTGATAAGAGGCAGATATTTTTTAAAATTATTTTTGTTTCACTTTTGTTTTAAAGGTTTTATACCAAATGAATTTAACACAAAAGTGTCAAAAAAATAAAAATATTTGCATATCGGTTACTTTCAACGGCTTTTTGCTTGATTTTAAAATTTAAATTAAATAACAAAATGATGCTACTAAGAACTTGCAAATGCTATCGTACTTATTCGCAGGCTACGTACGTAAATTCTGACTAAGAATGTTCAAATACACCGTTTCATTATATCAAATGAACACGACCACACGTGTGTTAAGGAACGTTACTAAAAAGATGTAACGTTTACTATTATATGCCAGAAACACCCAAAATGTGTCTAAAGAAGAGTATTATTTCCTCTAAAAATTTAAGACAAAATGACAAAAAACAAAATTGCATCTTATCAGTGGCTTTCAATGGCTTTTTTCTTTATTTTCAAATTTACATTTAAAAATATCGATGCTTCTAGGAATTTGCCAATTCTGTTCAAGCAGGGCTACCCGGCGTTGCCCGGGGTCATAAGAACATGAAATAGAAGAAAAATCCTGTGTAACATGTTTATATTCAAACTTCTATTTCGCTCCCTCTATCTATAGCCGTCTCTTTATCTTTCTAATTTTCTTTTTCACCGCTACTTTCTCATTTTGACTTTTGCGAAAGCTGTTTCTTCCCCACCATTCCTCTTCCGTTGCCCAGGGCAAAATTATAACATCTATTATAAATGCGTTTTTATCGAATGTAAATGAACAAATCATAAACAGTCCAATTAAATCATACCTCATGTCTTCAACGTTCAAGCACAGTAGTCGTCCGAGACTTAGAACACTACATCAATGATCTTCTCTCGGGTCACTTGTAGTCCCTCAATAGGTGACTTCCTGTGCGAAATATTCTCGCCCTGGAATCAAAGTCGAAACTACAACATAAAGAAAATAATTCGACCTGTAATTTGAAAAAAAGATCATTTTATCAGTTGGCGTTACCTCCATCTTTACTAGCGGCACATCGAATAAATATTTATGCTGCAGATTTGGGGGGCCTCCCCTCTTAGTTTTGATTATCCACGATTATTTGTCATTTTGTCTGCGTCTCATCGCGTTGGCTTCCATGTCACCCTCTATGCTCTTTCGCGGCTATTCTATCTCATCTGATCTAATTTCGTTTAGCTTATGTTCCGAGATGAGACAAAGTACCTACAAAGGTCATCTACCTGAACCCCCGTCGGACTTTATTTGCCATGCGAATGTTAATCTCAACTATGTACTAGTTCACGCACACTTAATATTTAACACGTGTTCGATGAACTAATTCGGTTATTTGATTCAGTAAACAGTCAACATGGAAACCTGGAGTGCGTAAATACTTACAAGATCCTGCTGGAGGTAAACCTGTATGTTACCCTTTGTGTTCCAACCCTAACCATAACCCTAACCCTAACCCTAACCCGAACCCTAACCCGAACCATAACCCTAACCCTAACCCTAACCTTAACCCTAACCCTTACCCTAACACTAACTCCTAACCTCTACCCCTTACCCTAACCATAAGCATAACCCTAACCCTAACCCTACCACTAACTTTAACCTTTACCATAACGCTAACCCTAACCCTTACCCTTAAGTCCAACCCCAACCCTATCCCTAACCCTAACCCACAGTGTATTTTGAGCAAATACGTACTTTAAAGCTTACGTTTTCCACCCTCCTAGAAACCATTGCTCTGCCAACCAATGAGCATACATTATGTGTTGACAATAGGTTATCACAGCCAGTTGTGTTCGAGACAACCTAAATCTGTTTTGAAAAGAGACAATGGTAATACCATTAGAGGGTCTATCATCACCTCGGTCAAATCCCACATATTCCAGTAGTGACGCAGACCTAGACGGCACCAAGGCATCAAGAGCAGCATAGCCTGAAAATCAATTTTAACAAGATCGATATATGAATTACTGAATATCAAACATCTCTAAATTGAATCTGCATCCTGAACCTCGCTCATGACAAAACCGACATTAAAAACGTCGCCTACACGAAGACAATAATTCTATTAATATACACCGTATTAATCCTTGTGAGAACGCCACCACAAAATTGTAAAACAAGATTTATCGTAGTTTTCTCCTAATACAACTATTTTTTTTTAAATTTTGTACATATATCGTTCATTTTTTTTTCATTTCTGACTATCATTTTTACCGGCAGTAGTACAACGTGACATCAAAAATGCTTCTCATATAATCGTTTATAATATTAATGATCTTTTTTGCAATCCCACTAAGTTTTTTTACAATAAATGTTCGTCTATGTCTGACTTGTCCACCGAGTGTTAGCCATGCATGTCCAACAGTATTATTTTATTTCCGTTCAATCATAAGAACACCTGGATAGAACGTGCCAAATTGTTAATATCTCTAACACGCCACTCCCTTGCCACTGCCCTTATTCGTACTGTGATTCCTACCCTCAATTCAGAAATTGTTTCCGGATTATTTTGAAATGCATTATTGTTGATATAAGCTCCCCGATAAATATATAGGGGTTAAAATGCGATAAGTGTAAAGCCAATTTGGAATCATATCTCCTCCTGCTGAGAAAACTACCAATGTTTCGCCACTTATTATTGAACGCTGATAACACAAAGACTGTTGGATATTCATGATGGGAACTTGGAGGGCAAGTCAGGTATAGAGTGAAGATTATGTGTATCAATTATTGTTGGATTGCATGAAGTATTGTTAATTGTATTACGAGGGGCATTTTGGAGGGCTCTTGATTTTTAGATTCGTCCGAGCCTCGATCGATCAGCCGGTAACACATAATTGATGGCTGGCTGAAAAAACATAATGGCTGTAACACATAATGGATGTAACATATAATCGCTGTAACACATAATGACTGTAACATATAATGGTTATAACATATAATGGCTGTAACACATAATGGTTGTAACATATAATGGATGTAACATATAATGGCTGTAACACATAATGGCTGTAACACATAATGGCTATAAAACATAATGGCTATAACATATAATGGCTGTAACACATAATGGCTGTAACATATAATGGCTGTAACACATAATGGCTGTAACGCATAAAGGCTTTCTATATAATTGTCGCGTTATGCACTGTTCTTTTACTGGCCTCTAAATCCGAAAACTATTCCAGGACGCCTTCTCCTTCATAAAAAATGAAGAGTCAAAATCCATGTAGCAAGCTCCCCAACCCCCGCTGGAGGGATCCAAAGGCGGAACGCAGACTCACGATTAGCTCTTCTGTTTTCTCCGATTCTTTCTTAATCGGTGACAGTAATTCTAAAAAATGTTTTCTTTTCACAAATTCCTCAACCCAATGGAACTCAAGCGACAAGGTTTATATTTGCATTTTCCTCTCAACCTTGAAATTAACAAAGCAATCACAGTCACATTACAAATGCGATCTTTACCAATCAACCGCTCCTTACCTACATATTATTATCATCTCGATTACAATTCTTATTTCCTATCCGAATTCTCTTTATTTTTTATGTGTACACTATTCTTTATGTGTACTATTTTTTATGTGTACACTATTCTTTATGTGTACTATTTTTTATGAGTAAACTATTCTTTATGTGTACTATTTTTTATGTGTACACTATTCTTTACACTATTCTTTACACTATTCTTTATATTAGGTGCTTATGTCGCTCAGTCGATATCATTGGCAAGCTTCCGTTTGAAACAACATTTTCATTTTTACTCACGCGGTCCGAATAAGCGTATATTATCTCCGATGCGCCTGAGAGTATTCCTATCGGTCTGTCTGACAGACTAAACATTGTAGAACATGCCTTTGTCTGTCACACTTAAGTTGAAAATATCATTTTCCTTGGTCTGTCATGCTAAAGTTTTAAAAAATATATATATTCTTTAGTCCGCTACGTTTAAGTTTACAATAGCATGTTTGTGGTCTGTCACGCTGAAGTGTCAAATATCATTTTCGTTGGTCTGTCATGCTAAAGTTCTAAAAAGCAATTCTGTTTGTCTGTCATGCTAAGGTTTTAAATAGGATTTTTCGTCTGTTACGCTTAAGTTCGGAATAGCATTTTTGATTAGAATAGTATTTGATGAGGCTTCAGTTTGAAATTGCATTTTCTTTGTCCTGTCACGCTAAGGTTTAAACAGAATTTTCCTCTGTTTTTTTTACGCTTAATTTTTATATAATATTTTCATAGCTCAACGCGCGAATTGAATTGCCGTTTCGTATCTGTTCTTGTTTTCGGTAAAACGTCGTGCGGAACCGTCGAGGTCAAATAAAGTACCTCATATGCATTGACATCGGCTGAATTCTTACACAGATTCAGCTCGACATTTGACACGCCAAAATAAACCCTTTCTCTTTTAAATAAAGATCATCGTCATTTCTTTATTGTCTTGACATTCTCTTCTTATTCCTGTTTCCCTATTTCTATTATATATTGTCCGTTAACCTGTGACATTTTGAGATTGCACGACAGATACCCAACAATTGGACAGCTTTGAACCGAATCACATTAGCAGATTGGCCATTAATCCCGTCATTGATCTAAAAAAAAATCCCGACAAATAAAATATTTGTACTTCTACTTTATCTCGTTTCAATTCAACATACCTCTTTGGTAACATAATTCCTGGTAGCTACCCGGACGCTAATGGATACTCCGAAGACTATATCATCCGTATAACTCAATTGCGTATTAAAAACGTGTGCACATGTATGTTTATTTACTTCGACTGCAAAAAGTTCCACACAAGTTAAGGCGAAGTTCTGAAACACCAGCGCACTAATTGAAGTGCAATCTACAAGAATGCCTGAGGAGCCCCGTTTGTATTCAATTAGCAGACCCCCTTTTCAGAGCGAATGTAAAGCCTTGCAGGGAGATCTTCTAGGACTGAACAGAACCATAACACAATCATATAGCAACAAAACCACAAACACTGATTGTAGATTACATTACCGAGGCTGGTCCGAACAACACCGACTAAAACTGTACGAGGTATGGGCATAAAATTCCATTATGCAAACGTCATCCACAAAAGTCACCCATAGAATCATTAATAACATTCAGAATAATTTCTAAAGGAGTAAAAAAAACTAACAGTTTATTCTCTACTTCTCTCTCTCTCTCTCTCTCTCTCTCTAATTCCATCTATATATTTATCTATCAATTTATAGATATAAATCTTCAACACAATGGGAGAAAATATGTTTAAATATAATAAACAATAGCATACGTCATTTGTGAGACTGCATATCTCCTCTGACAACGTAAGAATAGGCAAAATACTTTTGTGGGCATAACTTCTTCATGTTATATGAAATATATCCAAAGTTATACAATTGAAAAATCAATAAATCCAAAGATATTTACCTGATAAAACTGAAATTGTGTGGGTACTGTTATGAATAAGAACCATAGCCGTATATCATATTTGTCAAAAATCAGCAAATTAAATTCTTTCATAAATTCGACCATGACTGACTTTTCAACGTCAACGTCTAAGGTCTAGGTTACTGTCATGTTAGATATGGGGCCTCGCTGGCAACACTATGAGCCAGATAGCTCGTCTCGACGATGAACCGAACTGAAGCTGTGACCCAAAAGTGTTAGTTTCCCTTTTTGCATAATCTTCACTTTGATCTTTGACTTAGATATCACGAACTTTCAAGCTAATCTACGTTAGTAAATGACGGATATTTTGATCATGTTTCTGTTGTGGGGTACAAATCCCCCCTATTGAAGAACTAATAAAAGCAACCATCTATAATAAATACCATGGTTGCAAAGACTCAACAGAGGACATTCCTATCATGTGAGAGTCCTCGTACCACGTGTGGTATCTGTTCCGATGGATACTACACCCTATAGACCGGTGTTGTCTTGGCCTTCGGGGCATGATTCCGCCGGTCTAAGGGTCTGTCCTGTGCAGTTCTAGGAGGTCCACCCTCCCAGGCTTTGCCTCTCCTCTTTGGGGAGGAGTAAGTTTATAGCTTACTGCCTGAGGCGCCCCTACCGGGGAATGCCGACGAGGCTGCCCAGGCAATTTTTAATGGCTAAAGCGCTCACCTTCTCGGGCGCTGGCTTTTCAAATCCCACTTTCCGACCTTGTGTCACATACTCCTATAGTGGGTAGGTGTTAAATAAAGGACATCCCTATAATGTTTTACCGCATGGTAGGAATCCGGTCATCTCCTACCACATTTAGTGGCGTTACTGTATTGCTATGAAATAAATACATTGTATATTTTAACCTGTCACAATTTGTGGTTGTTATCTTTGTGACCCCTAGCACGGGTCTACAACAGTTTCATAATGACTGATCGTGCGCTGTGAACGCTTAACTGTACACACACCCACAAACAAAAAAACACACTCGATCTAAACAATAACCTCCTTGGCATAGCCCATATAAACAAAGTGTAGTATATGTTCTGATGTTGCACTTTGTCTTTTCTGTCAGTGAAGGATTCCTTCCAGACTGAAGCAAGTTTTATTTTTGTTCAAATCACAGATACTCGTTTCGTGGGGAATTGGTATTTAAAAACCGACCTCGTGGGGACGCAACTAAATAGGAACCTGATGACAAAATAAAGATAAATAGTATATCTTTGTATTATATGCTATCGTGATTAGCCAATGCGTAATATACAGGATAGAACAGCAATATAAGAAAATGAATGATGAAAACAAAAAATTGATAGAATACAATATTTATTAGATCATGAATTAGATTAACCAAGGAATATATACTAAGTATTAAAAACACTTTTCAAATGTGTTTTTATATATACCTTGTTTTAACTAATTGATGATTTAATAAATTTTGTATTTATCCATTTTTAATTTTCATAATTTTGTATTAATATATATATATATATATATATATATATATATATACATAATTATTTTCACAATCAATCAACGCCGCAGCTACATAAACCATTACAGTCAATGACTGGAAATTCTAGACTCAATATATATATATATATATATATATATATATATATATATATATATATATATATATATATATATATAATATAAAAATACCCTTTTTATATAGTCGAGATCGACTATTATTAGAACTCATTTTCTTCCCAGAAGTGGCAACAGTACTAATTCTCAGGACGTCTCTGGCTTTTATACAGGTAGACCATTGCGTCAGGCGTGAGATACTTTCTGAACTACATACTTTTACTTCAAACAGCATTTCCCCGGCTTCATCCATCCTCGTCATTGCGTCTTGCAGGGCTGAACACTCCTGGCTATTTGAACTAAACGATTGGGTGATTTCTAATCACCAGATGTTCCAACGGCAGAACTCCGAAGATACCTAGGTTGGCTTCCAGGTCAGTTTTAACCGGCATTACCCAGGTTTATTTTGTGGTCTACTTTCTAGGGCAGGGGAATGATCTAACAGTTTTTTTAGCGACATTTACAACCGATTTAATGTGAGTCTTCCATTTCAGGTTAGTATTGAAAGCCAGTCCAATGACTCTTAAGTAGACAGAACTCTCCACAGCTACCTACTCTGGAAAACGCAGCTGTCAAACCTGACATTGTCATATGGAACAAGAGAGAGAGAGTGGCAACTTTGGTTGAGGTCAGTGTCCCTAATGATGGGAGCCTAAACAGAGCTGAAAGGGAGAAAATAACAAACCATCAAGGTCTAATGTATGATATGAAAATAAACTGGAACCTCAAAGAGATCTCCATCATTCCAGTTATCATAGGAGCCACTGGACTCATGAAGAAGAACTTGAAAAAGTATTCAGCAAGTATACCGGGTGAACCAAGTGCAAGAGAAATCCAAGCAACTGCACTCAGAGGAACAGCTAGAATCCTGAACAGAGCTCTCGGTTGGAGTCTGTAAATAGCGGATGATCGTATGGCATTTGGAAGAATGTCACGTCTCTAGCAAATGGATGAAAATAAAATTTTTTAAAAAGTCTGTACTTCTTATATTTGGAATCTAATTTTCATCACAAAACGCGCTGATTAAATAGACGCATCCAAAGGATAGCCAGTCGTGTTTCTCTGTTTATCTACCTTCCTGTGAAATGGAGAAAGTTTAATCTGATTCACTAAATTCTAAAATGTCTGATTGATCAACTGAAAAGATCGTTCTTAGATTAACTCGCTAATTAATTCAGTAAATAACTGTGTTTTTGTCACTGAAACTAAAATGGTTCACGGGAAGAGACGAACTGGTAAACATCCCGGAAAATAAAAAAACACTAAACATTTCGCGGGTGTGAGGAACATAACAATCGAGTTTAAGAAAAACAAAATATTGAAATGTCAGTTAGATTTCAAAAAGAAAAACACTTTTGTTTTTTTAATTTTTCATTGATCTCTACTCATTACATATTGAGCTATGCATTGTCTAAATGTATCTATTCATCATTCTATCTATATATCTATCCATCTATTTATCTATCTATCTATCTATCTATCTATCTATCTATCAATCGTGCATACCCACTCTCTCAAATAAATAGGTATATATATATATATATATATATATATATATATATATATATATATATATACATTTATTCATACATATTTATATATAAATATATATATATATATAAATATATATATATATTTATATATACATTCATTCATATATATATATAAATATATATATATATAAGTATATATATATATATATATATATATATATTTATATATTTTTTTTTAGAAGTCTCTAAATAGATATAATTTATGAGACAACTCTTTCTGCTTACAGAGAGATGGTTTTCGCATTGTAACACTAACTGCCTCCAAAACCTTGAGATGGTGTTTAGAACGGGCCCTGTGTACAATGCGAAAACATCCATCGGAGTACGCCTCACCACACCTTTTATTGTCGTACAGGTGCTGTCCAATGGATGACTCGTGGACTTGTGAGCGCCCGGATGTGCTCTGCAAACGCCCGGATGTTCTTTGTAAAGACCCGGATGTGTCCGTCGCTGTACACGTGATCTGCGAAAACATGTACCGATATGCTAGGTCACTCTGACTTCCAAGCGCTGAAGAGTACGACCAACATAGTCAGCTTCACACTGACATTTGAATTTATATATAATCAAACTTTTCTGTAGTGTTAGAAGTACATCTTTCTGAAAGGCTGGAAATGTAGTTATGGTGTCAAACACTACACGGGGCTGTACTGCATGAAAACAACGAGATACAACCGATGAAATTTTATCTGAAAAACCCTGACTAATTTTACCAATAAAAGGAAGTTTCAGATTAACAGGAAATTTTGGTGGACCAAAGAAAATGTTGGCATTAAATTTCGTAAGTTTTAGATCAATATACTTGGAAATTAGACCCTCTGGGAAACCATTTTTAATAAGAATGTCAGTTATCTTTCTAAGGTCAGCCGCGAGTTTGCTAGCAGTGCAAATCATCAGTGCGCGGTGAACAAGTGTTTTTGACCAAACTGATCTTTCTACTCATGGGAAAAAATGAATCCCAACTGATATACAGGCCCGTAAACGTCGGTTTCCTATATATAGTTGTAGTGAATTTGTTCCCCGTCCTTTCCACTAAAACGTCCAGAAATGGTAAAGAGCCATTCTGCTCCTCTACCACAGTGAACTGTAGTGCTGGGTGGAGCCTATTTAATTTCAGGTCCAAATTAAGGGCAAGATTACATCGTTGAGAGCCAGAATGGAGTTTCTCAAGTCTTGCTTGGAGAATTATGTCGCCCCTGGCTTTATTTCTAGGCGCATTGCACAAAAAAAGCGAGGAATACTCTCAACTTAGAACGGGCTTTCATCAAGGACGAATGAAATAATTTCGCTCGTATCCTTGATTTAATTGTTGTAAAATAAAACCGTTTATGGTCTGCTGCATGAACCAGTCTTTTCTGTTTTTGATAAGTTAAAATTCTCAAAATATTTATCGGCTGGTGACAATTTGCGCAGCAACAAAGCCCGTTCCAAGAACCAGCTTTACCTTGACGCGCTCATTCGGGCGAGGCATGGTACGGGGATGATCTTCTTTATATGAAGGCAAGATTAGCTGAACTAGCACATAAGTTCGCTAATTCTCCTATCAATTCCCGAAAGTTTGTCTCGAGTAAGATCCAGTACCAGGTTGCCAAACTTCTGAAGGCAAATAAAGAGATCTACATTACCAAACCGGATAAGGGTGCTGGTGTGGTCATTCTTAATACTAACGACTACACCGATAAAATGTTGAGCATTTTAAGTGATACAACAAAATTTATAAAACTTGGCGACGTGTCAATTGATAATACTTTAAGTACTGAAGTAAAGCTTCAAAAACGTTTTCTTCAGTTACATAGAAAGAAGTTTTTTGATAAGGATACCTATGACAGGACCCGCCCTGTGGATTCTCAACGACTTAGAATGTACGGGCTACCTAAGATTGATAAGGAGGGAGCTCCATTGCGACCCATCCTATCTATGATTGGTTCTCCTCAGCATGAGCTGGCCAAATGGCTTGCTGATATCCTTGATCCTGTCTTACAAAGGTTTTTAGTTAATTGTATTGCTGATTCTTTCCGTTTCGCTTCATTCATTCGCGATTTGGAATGCGAGTCGCATACTAACTTTCTATGTTCATTTGACCTTACCAGCTTGTTCACTAATGTACCCCTGAATGAAACCATTGAAATATGTGCTGACATGCTTTATCGTAGCACATTAACCCCATCCCGCCTTTCCAGAAAGCATTTTTCTGGAACTCATGGGGCTGGCCACTAAGTCAGTCAGTTTCAGTTTTGATAATATAATGTATCAGCAGATTGATGGGGTGGCGATGGGCAGTCCTTTGGGTGCTATCCTAGCGAACATTTTCCTAGATTTTCAGGAATCCTTGTTGTGTTCACGGGTTGCCAGACCCTTTCGTTATTGGCGTTATGTGGACGACACTTTTACCATTTTTGAGTCCCGTAACGAGGCAAGTGATTTTTTTCCTGAAATTAAATACGCAACACCCAGCACTACAGTTCACTGTGGAAGAGGAGCAGAATGGCCGTTTACCATTTCTGGACGTTTTAGTGGAAAGGACGGGGAACAAATTCACTACAACTATATATATATATATATTTTCCTATTAGTAGAAAGATCAGTTTGGTCAAAACACTTGTTCACCGCACACTGATGATTTGCACTGCTAGCAAACTCGCGCCTGAACTTAGAAAGATAACTGACATTCTTATTAAAAATGGTTTCCCAGAGGGTCTAATTTCCAAATATATTGATCGAAAACGTGCGAAATTTAATGCATGTTTTCGCAGATCACGTGTTGTAAAGACAAGTACAGCGACGGACATATCCGGGTCTTTACAAAGAACATCCGGGCGTTTGCAGAGCACATCCGGGCACTCACAAGTCCACGAGTCATCCATTGGACAGCACCTGTACGACAATAAAAGGTGCGGTGAGGTGTACTCAGATGGATGTTTTCGCATTGTACACAGGGCCCGTTCCAAACACCATCTCAAGGTTTTGGAGGCAGTTAGTGTTACAATGCGAAAACCATCTCTCTGTAGGCAGAAAGAGTTGTCTCATAAATTAGATCTATTTAGAGACTTCTAAAAAGTAAAAAAATAAAAAATACTTTGCATATATTTATATATATATATATCTATGAATATATTTATATATATATATATATATATATTTATATATATATATATGAATACATTTATATATATGTATTTGTGATGATTTACATCATTTGAAAATCCTATTCCAAATAAAGAGTATACCCAATTTTGTTAAGGTGTTTACAGCTGTTTCAAAGCTTTGCTAATTTTAAGTCATGTAATAGAAAATCTTTTTTTTAATTTAAAACGTCGAATGTCATCATAATCTTATCTCATTTGTAGCAGAAAACAAACTGCGACAATGTACAACATGTTGCCTTGAAAATCTGTACACAACGTAAATGCCTTCTTGTATACTCTTTGCTTGGAACATGATTTTAGAATGATTACACACATCAAAAATATATATCTAAAATATTGAGCTACTGGTGTTTCCAAGTTGATGATTGATCTTTGTAGTTAAATCTAAAAGAGTTTTCTAATTAATCTAAATGTGTATGCGCACACGCAAACACACATACACACACACACACATTCCCCTCTCTCTCTCTCTCTCTCTCTCTCTCTATATATATATATATATATATATATATAAATATATATATATACATATATATATACATATATTCTAACAATACTTTTGTACTTACTACATAATTCCCGCCAAAACCTTCTATAATACAAACACATGGTCTGTACCTGATTAAATTCATTCCCCTGAAGATTGTCCCGGATGGGTCCGAAAGTACTTGGGACACCAATCTAAACTATGGAAAATTCATCAGCCAATTCCCCTCCGAAACTAAGATTCTGGTTCGGACTATTGAAAGGATCTACCAAAGGATATCTAGACATGAGTTGTCTCTTATATTCAACAATACTTGCCTGCAAGAAAAGATGCTGCTTAGATATACACCCCCACACCCCCACACATATATATATATATTTATTAAGGAAAGTTTGAATTACTTACTGGGTAGTTTGAATACCTCCTATACACCATCCTCGGGTGTCTCCGGTCTCTGTGTACAAGGGTTTGTCAGTACAACCGGACAGGAGGATACTTCACAGTACAAGAAAATCCTGACAAAATATTCAAACAAACATAGTATTCTAATCCCAAATAAGATCCCCGTGACACGGATATACACCTGCTCATATGATGAAAATTGCACCTACGCCAAGTAATGCTCCCTAAACTAACAACACTTAGCTGCATACTCCACCAGACAAGATGAATTCTTGTCTTGGAATCCAGTAAGATCAAAAGACCACAATAATATAAACTATAACATAGTTAACTGGTCAAATGTCCTTAAATAAATGTTCTTAACTTCTTTACTAAATCAAAGGTTTAGAGTTAAAGTAGAACTTTAATTAAATAATCGAATGTCTTTGTATCTGATAGAGAGATCAAGTGTTAGCCACAGGGAGGGAACATCCACCGAAGTAAAATGAAACAAGCAGGATTCACTCCACACACACACATATATATATATATATATATATATATATATATATATATATATATATATATATATATATATTAGAACAATATATAATGTTTTAACAATATAAAATAACAATTCTTTTTTATAGTGCAGATCTATTCATATGAGAAGTAGAAGTAAAATAAAAAGAAGAAGAAGAAGGAGTAGAAGGTTACAAACGAGATAAAGAAAACGAAGAAGAAGAAGAAGAAGAAGAAGAAGAAGAAGAAGAAGAAAATACTAGTGGAGGTGGTGTTTGTGATGATGATGATGATGATGATGATGATGATGATGATGATGATGATGATGATGATGATGATGATGATGCCGCTGCTGCTGCTGGTGCTGGTGCTGCTGCTGATGATTTTTGAAAAATTAAAACTCATTTTGTAACGGTATCTATTTTCAAATAAATATAAAAGATAGAGAAAAAAGAGGACAGTAAAGAAAAGAGATGAAACACAGGGGGCGGAGAAAAAAACACCGGTGAAGGAGTAGGAGTAATTGAAAGAGATAAAGAAAAGACAGATGAACACAAAGATAAAGAAGAAGAAGAAGAAGAAGAAGAAGAAGAAGAAGAAAGAGAAAGAGAAGAAGAAAGAGAAGAAAGAAAAAAAAGAAGGTGTTTTTATTTGCTGTTTGTGTGTTTTTGGATTAATAGCAATTATCATATTTTATTTATTCCTTTTTAATGAAACTTTGTCATTTGATTTCCCCGTTGGTTATATTTTTGTTTTATTCCAATGGAAGCCATAAACAAAAGTTTCACGACATCATTTCAGTTATTTCATTCGGATAAAATTATTTATTTATTTTTAATTAAAGTTTTATTTTATTTTTTTAAACTGGGATGTATGATCATCAATGGACACGACTATTGCATGCCTTTTACTAATACGCTAGGGAAACTAATGAAATTATTCAAACTATGAATGACACAGTAGGATAGACTTAATCACAAGCCTTGGTAGAGTAACTATTTTAGGAAAGAGAACTATTCGAAATTACATCAGTCCTGTTCGGCTTAATCCAGCATTATATTTGATTGTCTTGGATTCCTCCCACAACGGAGTTCAGAAATGCAAGCATAGGCAATGTGTGGATGTGGATTGTGTAACACTTGTTTCACTATAAACTCTTCATGCATCCTTTGAGAAAGGGTGTCTTCTTCTCTATATCATCACCAACATAATTCGCAGTCCTAAATCCTAGTTAATAACATGCTTTTCATAGTGTGGCCATGGTACTGGGGTGCATGGAAGCCAGTTGAGGACACCTCTGGAGGATAACTCGGAAAGATACTACGACTCGGTACACTATTTACCTTCGTAAAATAAAGTGTGAACATCAACATACAATCATGGATAAACGCACGGATGCACTATGACAAATCTATTCGGGTAAAGAATTGGACGCATCTGTTGAAGATCCGGTTTGACTTTCGCGAATTATAGCGGAATCACCGCTGAATAAGTGTAAAAGAAATATATATATATATATATATATATATATATATATATATATATATATATATATATATATATATATATATATGTGTGTGTGTGTGTACGTAATTATTTAAAAGAATGAAACCAAAAGAAAAAAAAAACACAGAGAACTTTTCATTGTACGCACACACACGCAAAATCTGATAGGCGTAAAAAAGAAAAAAGAATATATATATATATATATATATATATATATATATATATATATATATATGTACGGGATGTTTTAAGAGAAGACAACAAAATAAAAGTAACGGTGAATTTAGCAATGCACACACACGCAAAACGAAACTTTGTATGGAAGCAGAGAAGATTAACAGACTTTTATGACTTTCTTTGTTCTGTAAATTATTGATAAGTGATTGTTTTGTGGGGGGAGGAAGGGAGATATTTTTGTTGTTGATGTTGTTGTTGTCGATAATTGAGCGTGTTTGTTTCTTTGTTGTTTAAGAAAAAAAAATTGTTATGTATATCTAATGAGAGAGAGGCGTTATATTTTTTCCAGTGTTTTCTTACGTAACCAGAAAAAAAGGAGTTTTGGTTTTACGTGCGTTAAAATTTTAGTATATATAAAAAAAAAACAGTAACCAATTAAACATTAAGTTGTGGTCAGCCAATTAAAGACATTTTTCGAATGTTGAGGATTGACCTTTGGGAAGCGGTGATTAATTTTTGTTGCGGAGGTTCCGATTGGGGATGGCTGTGAGCCGATATTGATCGTGGGGAGAATTTCCTTACATCCCTGGAAATGTGTCATTTCAGACTGAGGGTTGAGATTGAGTTGTGTTCGCTACGCGTGACCCGTTGAGGTAGCCGATGAGGGGGCTTGCGATGATACGAACAAAGAGTTGTTCGGTGCACACCCGTGAGATAGCGATTTTGTGGCTATGAGAAGAATAGCGGATTATGAATAATCCTTGGTGACCTCAGGGTTTGCCGCATTTTGCATTGGTCAATCCAGCATGAATGGTGATAATTCTAAGTTAGGGACGGGTCTGTTCTGGGTTTTGGATGTGACCGACCGTGCGCATAGACGCCTCTCCACCCCCACGACATAGTTAGAATCACGGGAAGGGTACAGTTAGCAAAGCGATGCAAGCGAGTCCGCATCATCGGGGTTGGAGTTAATTTTGGTGAGAGGGGGCATTTCGTGCGTGGGTCGAGGACAGCTATGACCATAGATGGGTCGACTACGTGCCGTATTTTGGGGTCCTGGAATAGTAAATAGACAAGAAATGTGTCTCGGATCGAGATCTGATGTGTGTGTTTTCGAAATAGACACGCGAACTCCACAGAGGGTCGATCTGGATATAGAGTTTAATGATAGAGCGGCACGTAAAATTAATTCGTGCGCTGACTATATTAGGTAAATGTTTTTGTAATAGGGGTTTCTGTTTGTTACCCGTGATTCGCAGTAATACCGCCAGTTGGAGAAAATTATTATCGGTTGTATGCCGATGCTTGGGATTGTGCGTGTGAGGTGAATTGAGGTATGCCTATGTGTTGGTATGAATACCCCGGGGTCGGAGTTTAGACCGTTGTAGGCTCAGCGGCGAACTGAGCGGGTGATGGGGCCCGATAATGTTGTGACGGGGATGGCCATAGCGCCGATATTGATCGTAAGAGAGATTTCCTTACATCCCGGAGATTACGTCATGGGCCTCGGAGTGGCCGGTTGAAGAGGTTGAACTTTGGAGGTCCAGCCGTAGTAACCCCTGATTCTGACCAAACCCGTGGAGGGGTGTGTTAAAATAAAAAGCTTAGGATTGTGTGTTTGTATAGGAAGGGGAGGAATGTTGGATAATTGACCGATAGAATTGGACGCATCTGTTGGAGGAGGGTTTGACTTGCGCGAATTGTAGCAGCGTCACCGTGTGCAATTTGGTGCGACGGTTTTCTCACGGTTCGGGTGACAGTGACGAGACCCGGGGGGTCAAAGTTTAGGTCACACTTGGTGTTGATCACGAGATTTCGTGACGTCAGAGTTTTCGCTGTGAGAAAACTAAATTAAGATTTCGACAGTTCTCGATTGGAAGCCTACAAGAGAACAACGATAGCCATGTAGCTGTTACAAGTTAAGGGATTCCTAATCCCCAATATAAGAGCCAGAGTGAATCACCCTTTTCCTCCCTGTACAAATAACTAAATAGTTAGGAATACTAGCGTAAGCTCTCTTACTCTCTCTCTCTCACTCTCTCTCTTAAACAAACATTGCTCATTGTCGTCTAATTAGATAGTAAATAAAAAAATGGCTCTGAAGTTTAATTCAGAGCCAGTAAAAGCCTTGTTATACTTTATTGTATTAGAAAGATTGATTTCAGCTTGCGAGGAAAACCGCCGGTACGAAGAGACTCAGAGAAGTTGACGCAGCGAGCGACAGACAGATAGCAGCTCGACAAAGTAGGCGACGACAAATGGCGGTGAGAAGAAACACGCACGGGCAGTACGAATAGTCAGCATAGCAGCGGCGACACAATGGAGAACGCGAATGGTAGTAAACGACACATCGCCCCGTTTCGGATCAACTGACGAGAGCTCTTCTACGACGCCGACATTACAACGTATGTCATAAACCAAACAATGTAACATTTGTTTCTACACTTGTCTTAAATGAAACGTTTCAAATTCCATAATTCTTTGTGTCTACACCTTTCTTAAATGAAACGTTTCAAATTCCATAATTCTTTGTGTCTACACTTTTCTGAAATGAAACGTTTCAAATTCCATAATTCTTTGTGTCTACACTTTTCTTAAATGAAACGTTTCAAATTCCATAATTCTTGGTGTCTACACTTGTCTCAAATGGAACGTTTCGAATTCCATAATTCTTTGTTTCTACACTTGTTTTAAATGAAACGTTACAATTCCATAATTCTTTGTTTCTAAAGGAAAATACAGAAAATGTTGATTATGTTTTAACTATTTTGCTATTTACTTGAGTCTGGTTATTATTTTCGGTAATTAATTGTTGGATAAGGGGCATCTGGGAACGGGCGCATCTCTGAAATCATTGGTTTGACTTGCGCGATTTAGTGTGGGTGGACCCGTACAGTCGGGTGCAGAATAGGGCTGTTCTCACGGTTGGAGCTTACAGACGTTACAGGCCACCATTTTGATGAGACCTTTTTGAATGGGCCTGCGCATAGAGGCTCTGTGACGTGACAGGCTTTTGCGTGGGAAGCAGAGTTTTAGCCAGTCTGGGTTTTGGAGGCGAACCTATGAGACGTGATTTAGGATGTAGTCCGCAAAATATTTAGGGGAACTAATTCCCTAAGAAAATACAGGCGAAAGATCTGTTTCCCCCTCTCCACGAATGGTTAAGAACTTAATTGATAAGTAATAACGAAAGCAGTAATTTGCTCTCTCTCTCTCTCTCTCTCTTTCTCTCTCTCTCTCTCGGCGATGGTGAATATCTTCAAGTCGATAGATAACTAACGGCTTTAATAAAAAGAACTGAAAGTTTTAAAGATTGTTTCTCTTCTGAGTCGGTCATGAAGCTTTTTGTTGTAGTGGCGATATTCACGGCAGTACAGAAGAGAAGAAAGAAGGCAACCACTGGACGACACAGCACTCCACGCGACGAGGAAAGGAAAGATTGAGGGTGCGACAGATTTTAAAGGTATGCAAACTATATGATTTATGGTGTTAAAAATGACGAGTGATTAAACGAGGACTGCCACGGCCCGTTCCGGGACGAGTATACAAAATGAGAACTGCCGCGGCCCAAGCAGGGACTATGCAACACAATTCCACTTACTGACAGTAGAAGGCATGCTCGCTGGGGTTTCGGAGTCAGAGTCGGAGTTAAAAGGACTCAGATGTTTTTAGAAGGGATCGGAGTCAGAGTTGGATTCGCAAGAATGATAGGATCCCGAGTCGGAGTTGAAGAAACAATAGAGAGTCTGAATATCGGTAGATTTTAAAATAAGGAGTCGGATATATTGGAATTCTAGGAGTCGTAGTCGGCATTTTTGGAATCCCAGGAGTCAAAATCGGACCTTACAACTTATTGACTCCATAAGACTGATGCTTGTAATATTATTTTGTGAGTTTCAACTGCATCGCATTCCAACAATTATGAGTTAGCTGCTTGTTCATGCGCGTATGCACAGTGTGTCCTTTTTTAATCTATTCTTGCTTATATAGTGTTATGCTTGTATAAACCGTATATGTGGAGTGAACGCGTGAGCATGTTCTCAAACAATATAAAGAATGACCATCATGGATCATATTAAAAGCGTCATCGCATCTTTATAAAAAGGCTTTGTCGGTCGGTCGGTCGGTCGGTCGGTCGGTCGGTCTGAACAGCATTTTCTTCAGTCCATCATAGTTAAGATGCTATATTACTTCTCTTATTCTGTCAAACTTAAGTTTCAAATTACTTACCCGGCACAGCTTGTGTAGTTGTGTTTTTACCAGACGGGGATACGTCCTCGACAATTAGTCCGATTGCTGTCGGGATGAGGTATAGTTCTGTTAAGTCTCAGGGGGTTAACTCATCCCAGGCTTTACCTTCTCTTTAAAAAGGGTGTAGTGTATTACTAATCGCCTAAGGCGCCCCTACCGGATAATGATGATGGGGCTGCTCAGGCATTTCTGTTAGCCAGAGCGCGGTAATTCTAGTGCGCTGGTTTTAAAAAAAACACACTTGACCTTGTGTCTAACCTTATGGATATAAGTAAAATACGTCTGGCACGTTTAAGATTACTATAATTTGTTCGTCAATCTGCCACGCAAGTTTTAAATGTTATGTTACGGTGTGTCCGTTGCTATCTATTCGAGGGTTTATCTGTTCATTGATCTGCCACGGTTACGTTTGAAATAGTATTTTCCTTGGTCTGTCATGCCTAAGTTTTAAATAGCATTTCTGTCAGTCTGTCACGCTCAAGTTTGAAATATTATGTTCAACAGTCTGTCACGCAATTTGGAATATTATGTTTATATGTGTCTGTGGGTATATAAGATTTTTGTGTGTCTATCACTTTGTCACGTTTCATCTGTGAGGTTTAAGTTTGGGATAGTACGTTCACAAATCTGTCAGGCAAGATTAAAACATAATATTTAAAACATAATATTTATATTTGTCTGTGGATATATGTAAGAAATGTTGTCCGTTAAGCGGTCCGCTACGTTTAAGTTTGGAATAGTACGTTCACAAGTTTAAAACATAATATTCATATTTGCCCGTGGATATATATAAGTAATGTTGTCCGTTAAGCGGTCCGCTACGTTTAAGTTTGAAAAAATATGTTTCCTGGTCTGTCACGCAACTTTGAAAAATCATATAAATGTGTGTACGTTACTATCTATAAGTATGTCTGTCAGTTAATAGGTCTGTCACTTTTAAATTTAAAAGACCATTTTATTTGGTCTGTCAGTTTTAAGTTTGAAATAGCGTTTTATTTAGCTTGTCATGTTTAATTTTGAAATAGTATATTCCCAGGTCTGTCACGAAAGTTTGAAATATCATGTTATGGTTTGTCCGTAGATGTCTGTTCATCGGTCCGTCACGCTCCCGTTCAAAATAGCCTTTTCATCGCTAAATGCGTTGATTCAGTGGCCGCATCTTCAAGAATAACTGAGTTTCCCTTCGTTACGAAGCGGCATTTCGAGTAAGACAAACATGAAAATAAAATTGTAAAAAAAAATTTCGCTCCTAATTTCCCACCGCGAACACGTCTCCACGTGCCGTCCGTTAACACAAACCCAATTAAGAAAAAAAACACAAAATAAATAAACGATGTACTTTTCGTGAATAACCACCCATACATCAACCCACCTCCCCTTCTCCCCCGCTACCAATTAAAATTCAAAAATAATTAGTAAATGGGCGGTGCCTCTGTTTAAATGAACAATGGCCGCCCTTTATTAGTTGACGGAGGGGGGTAACAAAGAAATATATAAAATTAACCACTAAAGATTAAAATTAACAAAACTTAATTATTTCCAAACTAACGTTAATTTATTTTACTAACAAAAACAAGAAATACATTTTTAAAAAAGAAAACTCCGCGCGGAAGACACGTTTTCTTCTCTGATTCATTACGGACTTTTTAAATCCCGAACTTGACTCATTCAATACTTCAATAAAGTAAAAAAGCAAATAATCAAGGACCGTCGAAAGATTGCGCATTAGAATCAACGTGCCGTATCTGTTAAAATACACATGCTCTATCTAGTATGTTGAGCACTTTTGGATTTCTATATACCACATACCGAATGCAAGACACTAATCTTATATTATCTCCCGTTTAGAGCGCTACTGAAACAAGCAAAATAAAAGTAAGAATGTCTCCAGAGCACTACTAAAACAAGCAAAATAAAATTAAGGATGCCCCCAGAGCAGTACTTAAACAAGCAAAATAAAATCAAGAATGCCTCCAGAGTACTTATAAAACCAGCAAAATAAAATTAAGGATGCCTCCAGAGCACTACTAAAACAAGCTAAATAAAATAAAGGATGCCTCCAGAGCACTACTAAACAAGCCAAATAGAATGAAGGATGCCTCCAGAGCACTACTAAAACAAGCAAAATAAAATGAAGTATGCCCCCAGAGCACTACTAAAACACGCAAAATAAAATTAAGGATGCCTCCAGAGCACTACTAAACAAGCCAAATAAAATGAAGGATGCCTCCAGAGCGGTACTAAAACAAGCAAAATAAAATTAAAGATGCCTCCCGAGCACTACTAAAACACTCTTTCCGATTTTTTTGTCCACCATCCTACATAGTCTTGAGATGAGAAACATTAAATAATTTTGAACGAAAATATCGAGCGGAAGAAATATATTAACATTACAGTGTTTTTTTTTCTCTAAATTATGGCTTAAATATTCGACCGTTGTGACGAAATTTATACTGTAGCAAGTTTTGCACTTAGTGATTTGGTAATACTTCCATTATCTTCCCGAATTAATTTTACATAAGAATACACTTTTACATTTTAAGTAGATTCTCTCATTTTTTTTCTGTTCGGCACACACACACACACACACACACACACACACACACACACACACACACACACACACACACACATACACATATATACATATACACACAAACATTGCATTTTTTATATTAGATTGTTACTTTTATTCACCCTAAACAAGACACGTTGCAACTGAGACGTAAGGTTCTACTGTGAACTAGAGATACAATTAACATGCAATCTTAAGTTGTTATTGGTGCAGCATTATATTAGATTTTTGCATGTTGGTGCAGTCGGAGAATCAGAGGTTAGGGAGAGAATTCCAAGGGAAAGTGATTGCAGGAAAGAAGCTGTTAGAGTAGAATGCTTGCCGACATCTTGGGACCTCTAGAGTGAAGGGGTGGGATATTGCTGCTTGACGGGTTGGTGGGGGATGCATACGTAGAGGGGGCACAAGTGTGGCAAGTTCGACGGAACACATTCTGTTGAAGTACTTATACAGCAAGAACAGGGATGCAACATTGCGGCGATGGGACAGGGGCTGACGCTTGGTAGACAGTGTGGGACCTATTAGGTTAAAGGCTCTTTTTTGGACCCTGTTTACTAGGACGCGACTAGTGGTTATTTCACCAGCTTAGATGTGGCAACAATACTTCATGCATGGGCGAATGGTGGTTTTGTACTACATAGACTATTTCACTCTTCATCGCACTGGCACTATTTTCTGAGACAAGAGGAGGAGGATAGTCAGTGATGCAAACTATTAGATGCAACGCAATGACGATATTTAAACTCAGTATAACTAGTGTGTGAGAAGTGTAGTAATTACATACTAATAGGTAGTACTACTACATATCTAGAAATAATTAGTCTACAAAAGTAATTGTTGACGCGAAGAAGTCTGATGCAAATAGTTTCCATTTTTTTAATGGACCATTTGAACTGTTGATTATACAAGAATGTTTAGTTTGAATTTAAGTGTAAGATGAAAGTCAGTGGTTATAGGCAGTGGCGTTAAAAGATCTGGTGATGCATTGATAATGCCTGGGACGAACTCCTTGATTATCTGCCCAAAAGACTGAAGTATAAGTCCTAGTATTTAGAATTATTATGAGAAAAGGAGATCATTTGAATAGTAATCGATGTCATTTCTCCATACCCCATCGTCTCCCCTCTGCACGCCACTAATTATAGACTATTTATATCCCTGAATGCAATTTAAAAACGGGATTCTTGAACGTGCAATAGTATAAAACCGAGAAAGCCTGAGTAAACGAAGGGGGCATTAGTTAGGAGGTGCAATCAGTGCATGTATACGCCTGGAATTTTCTGATACCCTTGTCACATATAAAACGGATTCTCTAATCTCTGTCAAAGGAAAGATGTTCTTTTCATGTTGTTACTGATTCTGGTGCTCGATTTCCACTTACTTTTGGAAAAAATGTTGAAATTTCCTGAGATTTTCAGCCGAGGATTAGGAATATTTTTCGTTGGCGGATAAACTAAACGAGGAAAGGGGGATTATCTTTGACAAGGATACGATTAATCCCCTTCATATGGGGAGAGTGAAAAGCAATTCTAAAGATATGCGCATTCTATAAAACTACCTATCGGTTTATCTATCTATCTATTTCAGTATGCATTATCCAATAGGAGAGTGCAGTGATGATGTGGTTACGCACGTGGACTCTAGACTTGGCGTGCAATGTTCGAGTTATGCCGGGGAAACAATTTTACTAATACCTTTCGGAAATGTATGCATCTATCTATCCTTCCATCAGTTGTTTCGACGAAGTAGTATGGTACACTAGACTATCACGCCTTGAAAATCTCGGATAAGGAACACTGCGAAATAATACTTACCACTCCCAACATCCCACGTTCAATCTATGAAAAGAAAGAGAATAACTTGCCAACCCTTAATCGTCAAGAGAACACTAACGTATTTACTGATCATATGTGGATGATACCGAAGTTGGCTCTGAGGTGCGAATTTAACTGTTCTTGACTTATTATACTAACGCCACAAGGTTTAACATTCTTTCTATAATATAATTAGTTTTTTCTTTTCTTATCTTTTTGTTTCTGCTGTGGATGGGGCATCCTACCGGATGCCAGACATTCACCCGATATTTCAGACACTAACACCGAAAGATAATTTTAGGATGCTAACCGACCCTTTAAGCGCAATTGTGTTGATTCTCTTTCACTTGGTTACCGGGTATATTCGTCAGGTAGTTTTTGAAATTCTCTTTCATTAGCCCGGTAGCTCCTATAATTACTGGAATAATATAAATCCCCATATGATTGCAGTTTCTTTTAATGTAATACATAAGACCTTAAAATCTCGATATGTTCTTCCTCTCAGCTCTCATTCATTTCCTTCATAGGCTCCAAAACTATTCATTGGAATTGCATCAAATTTGGCAGGAAGTATACTTGATATTTCGAGTCTGTCGTACGAGAGTTTATATTAATACGGATATAGCTACTACTACTACTACTACTACTACTACTACTACTACTACTACTACTACTACTACTACTAATAATAATAATAATAATAATAATAATAACATTACTACTACTACTACTACTACTACTAATATTACTACTAAAAACAATACAATCATTCTCGTCTAATTACACCACAAACCAAGTCTGCCGCTTTCTTTGTTGGCTTGATTTAATGTCATATACGGCCGCTTCATCGGCTTCCGGTTCTCACTAGTCAACAAGGTCGATCCCCCGACTCATTCGTGACCCCTTGTGTAAAACATTTCCTGTTTACCAACATATCGTAACAATAGGTAGTTTTTAATAGATATACGTTCATCAATATTTAACACTACTACAATTACTAAAACAATACGCGTTGTAGAAAATCCCACCACATTTGACATGAATCGCCTTCACAGTAGGTTACGAATCAACTAGTACTCCTGCTATTTCGACTATTGCTATTACTATTATCGATAATAATAAAGACAAAAACCTCATGGATTCAAGGCATTTTTACAAATACCCATCTCGTCAAAATCCCACTACTACTACTAGTATTATTGCTACTACTACTACTACTACTACTACTACTACTACTACTACTACTACTACTACTACTACTACTGCTTCTGCTGCTGCGGTTGTTATTAATAAACTATATAAACTTTTGCAGAAGGCTCATGAAGATCGTGCCTCACGGTTATTTGGTCTGCATGAATTACCGATGTAGTAATGTGTCATACCTGTAAGCATTCAGTTATTACCTCTGACACCGAGAACATCAAAGCCTATCGGCCGTATACGAAGTCGGGGAAGGTTTGGCCCAGAATGCACCAAATGAATGCACATGCGCATAAGCAGCAGTGTTATCTTAACTCCAGGTTTTTTTCTGTTTCGAGACTGACACGTGGTATTTGCTTGGCACACTCAGAAGCGGAGATAACCAGAGAATGACCAGTGTTGATGCTGACTCGTTCCGGAATATGTTTCTCCCTAACGTCACCTGTTTCGTGTTTTTATATTATTTCTCGTTATCATCAGAACAAAGAAAACAGTAAACATTTTGCTTTCACGAGTTCCACCGACCACTCCACACCGACGAGTAAACATGCATGTCTGAAAACATTCAAAAGTGGTTACCCTTTTTCTTTGCACGCACTATCTCCCCCCCTCTCTCCCTCTCTCATTCTCTTTCTTTTTGTCTTTCTTTTTCCTTATCTAGTATATCTTTCTTCGTCGTATGAGGTTTTATAAGTAACTTGTTTTTTTTCCTTTACCCCCCCCCCTCTCTCTCTCCTCTTTTTCTGTTTTCCCCTCTCTTTATTTCTTATATCTATGTTATCGCTGTCTGTAAATTATATATATATATATATATATATATATATATTTATATATATATATATATATATATGTGTGTGTCTATATATATATATATATATATATATATATATATATATATATATATATATAACTTTTATCCTTTTGTGAATTTTTCTGATCATTTTCTAATGTGGCAGAGACGATATTGACATAAAAATGTTGTTTGGCACAAGACAAATGAAACGGACCGTAAGAATATATCTCACATAAATGTTATGTTTTTTTGAAATGTGAAAAATAAAAATATAAATGAAAAAATAAAATAAAAACATGGTTATGCATATTATCATATCATACGCTAGTCTTAAGGGTAATATATATATATATTATTATTATTATTATTTATTTATTTATTTATGTATATATTAGTGAAATTTAAAGTTGAATTATGTCGGCACTTGATTATTGGGGGAATGGTAGTTTAATCAGTACCATTGGAGAGCCATGAATATTATAACTGTCCTGTTTTTAAATCTCCGAAACAGCTACATGGTAAACAGCTGATGATCCCCGTGTTAACGCTTAATGTCTCCTGTTTTTGTTTAACTCTTAGATACTTAACCCCCCCTTTTTATTTTTTTATTTACTCATTATTTTATTTTTTTATATTTTTTTATGTATTAATTTTCCAACGAATATTAAGTCTGCAATATCTTGGATTTAGTTAGTTTCCTTGGGAATTTAAACTGCATTTTAATTTTGTTGTTGTTGTTATTGTTTTTGTTTAAAATTACTCAAAGCTTCTTTAGACTATATATATATATATATATATATATATATATATATATATATATATATATATATATATATATATATATATATATATATGAGAAAGGAAGGATGAGGGTAAACCGACGTAATGGGAAATGAAAAAGGAAAAACCAAAAAATGTTTTTTTTATGTATTCATCAACGTTTCGTCTTTATTTGTAAGACTTCCTCAGAATGATAATTTTAAGGTTATATATATATATATATATATATATATATATATATATATATATATATATATATTTGGATTTATCTTCCTCCCACAGCAGTAAGATGTGACACAACGTCGGGAAAGTGGGATATGAAAACCAGCGCCCGAGAAGATGAGCACTCCGGTCAACAAAAAATGCCTGGGCAGCCTCGTCGGCATTCCTCGGTAGAAGCGCCTCAAGCAGTAAGCGATAAACTTCCTCCACTATGAAGTGGGGAGGCACAGCCTGGGAGGGTGGATCTACTAGAACTGCACAGGACAGTACCCCAGACCGGTGGAATCAAGACCTGAAAGCCAAGACGCCACCGGTCTATAGGGTGTAGTATCCATCAGAACATATACTACACTTTGATATTGGCCAAAAGGTCAAGAATTTTAATCACATAATAGTTTTGAATTTTTTTCATATTAATATTATGTAAAACATATAATAATTTATTGCTACTTTTAAAAGAGCGAAAGCAAAATGAGTGTGATTAATAAATTCAGTCGTACTCGTTCGTAAGTTAAGAAATCAGAAACGAGCAATAACAGCTAAACCGATCTTCTCGACTCCCAGGATCAAGTTTGAAGGTTAATATAAGCGACCAAGGAACCTATCTAGTTTCAGATGCGACGTCTTCATCTATAATTGAAACATGAATACACAGGTTTGATAATGAGTGAAGACAATTTTAACATCATCAAACGTATTGTACATAGTGCAAGCTACAATTATCGTCGAAGGTAGTCGAAATATACCTACTGACTTTCTAGAATAGTTTTGGATGATACAAAAGTTGTTTTATAAAAAAAAAAGTCGTTTTTTTTTCTATAAAAAAATTCAATAGAAAACAAATATTCACAATGAATTCAAATACAATGAATTTTATTAATTTCGCTTGGAAAAAATAATTGACCTCATTTTTCCCACTCAATACAAAAATAACGACAAAGTAAAAACGAGTTGAACAAATTAAATTGAATAAAAGCTTGACTGATATATTTCGTAGAAAACCAACTTCTTGATCGATTGGTTTTCGATTTTCTTCGATCTTTTCAGTTTAAATAAAAGAGATTATTGAACTGAAAATATGCGATATTTGCACACGATTCATTTTGCCTTTATTAAAAGTCCCGTTTACTTTCGATATCTCATTTACTTTCTCTTCTCTCTCTCTCTCTCTCTCTCTCTCTCTCTCTCTCTCTAACTGTATGTATAACTCTCCCTATCTCAATATCTTTCTCACCTTATACAACCCTTTCTCTTGCACTTTCCCTTTCTGTCTTCATTCCCCCTCTTTCTATCTATCCCTCTGTGTGTTCTTCCCCCTCTGTCACGATTTTTTAATTTTTTTAATTTTTTATTAGCCCTTTTCTATCACTTTAGTTTCCCTTATCTCTATCTCGCATACTTTCTTTCTGTCCATCTCTCTCTCTCTATCTCATCCTTGTTCCGTTTTCTCTTTCTTTGATTATCTTTCTCTCCATCTGATTTCATATTACTCTTTCTGTGCACCTCTATTCATCACTCTATCCCTATCTATTTTCCCTCTCACTTCCCCTCTCCCCTCTCTCTCTCTCACACACACTCTCTCTCTCTTGTTCCGTTTTTCTCTTTCCTTGATTATATTTCTCTCCGTCTGATTCCATCTTACTCTTTCTGTGCCCCATTATTCATCATTCTATCTCTACGTTCCTTCTCTCTTCCTATCTCCCCCTCTCTCTTTTGGAAAGTCAATCTTTTCTATAATCATTTTCATTCTTACACACATGTTCCATCACCTACCCACTTAATCTAAGTATATCGCTGTCTTTCAACCTCCCCCTCTCTCATATTTCTACCTACTTTCTTGCTATCTCTCACATTCAACCAGTCTTCTCTCTTTCACTCTCTCTCTCTCTATATATATACCTATCTCTATCAATCTCTACTTTTCTCTATTTAGTTAAAAGTAGCACCTGCGTGTCTGGAATATATTAATATAAAAGTAAGCTATACAAAATACACGTGTCTGTATACGTCTCTCTCACTCCATATATATATATATAGAGAGAGAGAGAGATAGAGAGAGAGAGAAAAGAGGGTAGTGCAGTATTAGTGCAGTTCCAACGAGAGAAAAGTAAGAGTACATGTAAAAGAATAAGGCTACGAACATTTGTAACAAAATTTTTTTCAACATCTATTCATGTTTTTGTCGTTATTATATCATTTCATAATTTTATATAACGCGTTACAAGCGGTGGTCCGCTCTCATCAGATATGTAAATCCATTTGAAGAAATGTCTTTCGATTTGAAACAGTGTTGTTTCATTTGAGGAAATGTGTTATTGTTTGGTGTTTCTACGCATGTGTGGGTTTGCGGGTGTAGTTGTATGCGTTTTGATATTTTGATATTTTTCTTCTTGTCTTGGTCAAATTCGTGTTTGTTTATGAAGTACGTGTGATTTTGACCTTTATTTTATCGGTCATCTCCATTTCGTGAAGTGTGTTGGGTTTTCTTTTTAAAAGTATCATTTTTATGGCCCTGGTGCCGAATTGGCTGTTGTGCTCGTGTGTGTGTGCGTACAATTAGTTATGAATCTTGTACATCGGTGAGCGACACACACACACACACACACGCACACACACACACACACACATATATATATATATATATATATATATATTCATATCTATGCTAGCGGGGTTTTTCTTGGACATTATTGCTTTGCAAGTTTTACTACCCAATATACGAGAAAGAAAGAATAAGGAAATAAGGAATGTTTCTATACTGTTAGCAGTTTGGTATGTTTCTGTGGATGGTGTTTCTTGTTGATAACCTAATTAATACTTTTCGCTTGCATTATATTATTAATGATGAATACATACACACACACACACCCACACACACACACACACACACACACACACACACACACACACACACACACACATATATATATATATATATATATATATATATATATATATATATATATATATATATATATATATATATATATCCAAGCAAGCGTTGTTGAAGGTCACGGAACTTTCTCGTTTGTATATCTTCTTTGTGAGGTTCTCAAACCGCCGAGCTATGCTTCTGGCTTCAGGTGGCAGTCCGTAGAGTATTTCCCCGATTATTCTAAGAAAGTCGAAAGCGCTCGGGGGGAAAAAAATGGCCGAATTAAGAACAATCGGGGAAATATTCTACGGATTGCCCCCTGAAATCAGAAGGATAGCTCGACGGTTTGAGAACCTCAAGAAGAAGATTTACAAACGAGAAAGTTCCGTGACGTTCAACAACACTTGCTTGTTTGTATTTTTATCTATGCATAAGTAACTGAAAGCGTTTTCGTATCTGAGACCATTTCGGAAAAATCTTCGTAAAGCGCCTTTTTCGGTTCACCGTGGAACAGGCTGTCAGAGGCAATGGTCAATCTACAGATGACCAAACAGTACGAGGCAGCATCGTGACTACTGATCTTTGGGTGATTGCCCCTCACTCAACCAATGGATGAGTTAAGGTCGAAATAACTTATAATGTGTACAATCCGAATGTATATTTAGTCTTTTTAAACCTCATAACGTATTCATGCTCTGTTTGAACGGACATAGAGATCTCTGATTCGGAATCCTATCGAAAATAATCGAACCTGAATACTATATATATATATATATATATATATATATATATATATATATATATATATATGAAGTGTTTTAAGGTTCATATTTTTTAAGAAGCTTCTATTGTTAAATTTAATAAGGAATAGGTAAAATAAAACATAAAACATAAAACATCTTTAATGAAACATCTTTAATGCTTCAAAAGGTATTTATTTTACCTATTTTACCTATTCCTTATTAAATTTAACTATAGATGCTTGTTAAAAAAACTATGAACCTTAAAACACTTTATACAAATCACGTGCGCATTCACGTTCTCATATTTGAAAGTGGGAAACAACAGCTAACCCCTTTGGCCCGGCTGGAACCACAAAAGCCGGTAGGGGTAAAAATACAAATCCGATGACATCAGGATATATTACACACCGATGATGGCAAGTTTTTGGCGAAATATCTGTATCACTTTAAACTAACAAAAAAAATGCTGTGATGCACTTGTGACCCCCTCCCATTTTTCCCTAAACTTGTCGCTGGTGTTCATTTCACTATTGTAAGTTTTTAATCGAAGTTCATGAATTATTTCCATTCTGATGAGTGTGGGCGAAGCCGACTTAGTAGATGTATGTATTGATTTTTTTCCTCTCGTTTATACACTTTTTAATTTCATTCCAACCAAAAAATGTAACAAACGTCTATATTCCTTACCTTAATAAAATGTCGTACAACTAAAAATGTATATATATATATATATATATATATATATATATATATATATATATATATATATATATATATATATATATATATATATATACAGGGTGATTCATAAGTCACTTCACTTAGTTATTTAAAATGATTACAATATAAAGCACAAACAAACTATGAACTTTTGATGATTGTTATCTAACTCTCTAATTACTGCTATTTGTTATTTAAAATCTGTTCGTTTATATATTTGTTTCTATATATATTTATTTCATAATCAATCAAATATGCTACAAAGAGTCGTAAATTCCTTGCAAAAAAGAATGGAGCTATGCCTGCAGAACGAAGGTGGACATTTTGAAAATCTGCTGTAATCTCAAACTCCCATAAATGAATTTGTTGAATACCCTTTCTGTTTTGCATTACCGTATTTTTTAACTTTAGAATTTCAAAAATAAATAGCTAAGTAACTTATGAATCACCCTGTATATATATATATATATATATATATATATATATATATATATATATATATATATATATATATAATTATAGCATTGAAAATAGAAGCCTTTATCCATGCCAGATTAATTTATTTTTTTATTTTTTACTTTAATCTTATTAATTTCGGAATAATATTCCATCATCAGAGTTGACCAGTATTTTGCCATTAGTATTTTGTATTTTGTCAAATGACACAAAACTGGTCAACTCTGATGATGGAATATTATACCGAAATTAATAAGATTAAAGTAAAAAATAAAAATAATAAATTAATCTTGCATTGATAAAGGCTTCTATTTTCAATTTCATAATACTGACACACCAATGCTTTGAAATGAAGGACCCATTTTCTTAAATATATATATATATATATATATATATATATATATATATATATATATATATATATATTTCTCCAAACGTACTTTCTACACAATGTAGTCGTGTGTCGACGCAGTAAATGTTTGGGTATCATCGCGCGAGTGTCTGAAGAAAATTAAACTGAAATGAGCCGGAGTGTAAATAAAGAAGATTTCTTTAATTTAAAAAAAAAAAAAAATTATGGAAGAAAAACATATATGAAAAGCAGAAAGAGAACTATTCTTTATAATTATATACGATCAGCGTAAACTCAAATGAACCGAAAATAAATACACGGTTAAATCGTCTTAATAAAAGCGACGAAATACAACAGGAAATAAGTGACCCTCATCTGAACAGTTTCATAATAACAAGGCACGAAGAAACGTAAATAATTGCAAGAGCTTAAGCGTAAAACATTCGGAAAACGATCTAATATCTATTGCAATGGTTACGAACGGCAATGCCTGTGGCAGTCGCTGATCGGATGACTGGTGGTATAAACGGTGCTGATTCTCATGTAAGTAGTGTACAAGCGACGCGGGATTATGGACATGGGGGATATTGCCAACATGGATACATCTTTACTTCTAAATACATCCACGTATTTGCTCTTAACCGATGCTAAACTTAGATTCTCTACAGCGTATTACGGGTATCAGTTGTACGTAAGCAGCACAGTCTTATTCAATCTCTAATTCTAAGCTGCGTCCCCGTCGGTCGATCAGCCGGTCACGTTTCAGTTTATATTGAAATTTTAGCGCTAAATGCGCAAATTGAATGGACGCACTTTATTTTAAATACGTCCAAGCGTTTTTATAATAAGCACTGTCCGTCGGTTTGTTTCACTCTAAAGGTTGGAATCGAGTAGATGGTTTGTCACAATTTATTTTTTACAGCATAATCACATTGACATACACGTTTTCATTAGATGCTGAAAGTAAGAGAGGTTGAACCTGGCGAGTATCAGATGGGTTACCATTCTGGGAATAGTTGTCTGTATGAGGACGGCGAAAGCACAAAGTCAAAGAATACAGCTCTGAAGATATCTATAGTAAATACTTCAGTAGCACCTGCTAATCAACACATGTTCGTTAGTCTGTCACGCTAAAGCTGTAATTGCGTATTGTTTAGTTCGTTAAGCTGGGCATATTTTCTGTTCTCAATAATGTGGCGAAGCTCCCTGGAAGGAGTATACATTCGTTCGTATTTTCATTCTTTTATTGTTAAGTTCGAAATAGCATATTATATACGTAATAATAAATGTTGCTGTCACTCGATGTGTCACTCTCATGTTTGAAATATCATTTTTGGTCGCTCTGTTACGCTTCATTTGAAATTGCGTATGGTTAAACTGGGAGTAAGTCCTGTTCTAAATCATATGGCGAAGCTCCCCGGAAAGAGCATACATTTCACATTGCAACGTTATTAAGTTCGAAATAGCATTTTAGATACGTTCTCGCGTCTCTAAATATAAATGTCGCCTTAAATCGATATGTCATTCTTTTTGGCTAAACTATTATGCTTGTCAGTCCGTCACGCTTACTTTGAAAATGCTTATTGTTTGTTAAGTTTCAGTTTGTAATAGCATAGATGCGTCCAAACATTCTAATAAAGTAGGCATGTCCGTCGGTCGGTTGTCCGGTTGGCCTGTCTCGCTTTCATGTGTACGTGTGAAACATATAGACTAGACGCATCTTCCGAGTATCTGTTTATCTTTTATAGATTGTTAAAAGAAGGGGAGAGGATTCTCGTTCGTTTGGGTAGGGTAAGGGGGATCCAAGAAGTAAGCCCGCCCGTCGTTGGAGGAATTTAGAGGAATTGTAGGATTGTCTTTTACGGATATTATCCGATCCGAATCGTCTTTGTTACCCGCGCAGAAGCGATATTCTACATTTAATCCGAAAACGAATTGTGACAGCACCCTGGGAAGAATAAGCGACGAGCAAGGACAGAAGGAAAGCACACGAAGAAACGGATGATTATTGAACAAGGCGACATTGTTCAACCAAATGCACACTCTGACTAGGTGTTTCGGGGTTCAAATATTAGCAAGGTGCGTTCGAACCCAGCAATAAAGCTTTGAAATTGAAATTAATATATGAATTTTTATCTTTTATATTGAGAATTAACTTTTAAGACATAATCTATATTAAGGATAACATTTTATTTTTATTTTAATTATATATATATATATATATATATATATATATATATATATATATATATATATATATATATATATATATATGTATATATATATATATATATTACATTCCCGAAACAGTTTTTTCATGGTAAACAACTGATGATCCCTTAAAATAGTGTTAGAAACAAACTAATATAATAACTGTAAAAAATAAATTGACTTACATGAGTGATTTTCCACTGAAAGACTTGGGACTATAAGGTTTTTTTGTTTTTTTTTAAATATAGTTTTAATGGTTAAGAAACTTCCGAGACTATATATATATATATATATATATATATATATATATATATATATATATATATATATATAATGCATTTTTATGTAATTATTTTCATTGGTGATTGCAGCGTTCGTTCTTTATTTACTCACTACTAATTCGATGGTTTCACTAAGTGATTAAGATGAAGAAAATTGCATTATTAGTCGCCCTAAACTTTATAGGACATATTTTTCGTTAATATATATATTTTTATTTATTTTATACGTACATAAAAGTAATCCATGAATACGTGTTTCTGGCTCACAACCGTCATCAGCATGGTTAACTTAGACAAGGATCTAACCTTCGATAATGATGTCTATAGTCCAGCGTCTTTATCATTGGGCCAAGACGCCCAGTCAACATATATGTACGATTTTTATCACCTAAATATTTCATGTATTTTTATGTAATTATTTGTATTGGTGATTGTAGCGTCCATTGTGTTTACATAAAAATACATTAAATATTTAAATACAATTATTTACATGATAAATTGTTCAGAATATTAATTTATAAAATTATTATTCGATTGAAACACCTTGTTAAGTGTTTTGGCAGTCATATGTTGAGTATATATCATATGTTTTAAAATAGTTAAATATATGATTGAATTAAATAAGCTTAACGTGGTTTGATATAAATATAATCGAGATATATAAAAAATGCATTTATGTATATATATATATATATATATATATATATATATGTATATATATATATATATATATATATAATTCGGGTAAGGTTTTTATCCACTAAGCTTTACTTGTTCATATAATAGTGGTCAACCATAGATAGAACTATACACACACACGCATATATAGGAGCGTCGACTGTCAGCTCGACGGTTGAGTTTCAATCCCGGCTTGAGGCACTAACTGGTCTAGCCGCACTGAAGAGATGTGATACAGCGAAACAGTCTGTATGTGGATGACTATATGAAGCTCCCTCCTTGGGTGGAGCTTATTTGTAAGGATATCGCCAACTGCCATTAGCTTTAAGGCATAGTTTATTAGGTAAAATTATTCGAGCTCCGGCACTTGAGAATGTTTACATTGAGATGTTACTTACATTCAGTCAGTTTCGTAAGATAGCGCAGGGGTAGGAGCGCCCACTGTCAGCTTGACGGTTGTGTTTTAATCCCGGCTTGAGGCCCTAGCTGGTCTAGCCACGCTGAAGAGCTGTGATACAGCGAAACAGTTTGCATGTGGTTGACTGTACATATATATATATTAATAGCATTTTAGTGTTTTTTTATTAATTTTAAGTGGAAGGATATATATATATATATATATATATATATATATATATATATATATATATATATCCTTCCATTTAAAATTAATAAAACACACTAAAAAAGCTATTATTAATCTGTATTATGGAATTACTTTTGTATGACTTCAATGGAAACATTTACACTCAAATTGACGGAGTTTCAATGGGTTCGGTTCTTGGTCCGATTCTTAGCGAATTCTATATGTCAAACATAGAAAACAAAATACTTAATCACATTTCAAAACCCTCTATTTACGTACGCTATGTCGATGATGTTATTTCTCTAGCTCATAACAATGAACAAATACACAAACTTCAAGACCTTTTCTAAAACAAACTCTGTTCTTAAATTCAGCATAGAACTGAACGTAAATAACAAACTCCCATTTCTAGATGTTCTTATTGATGCCTCTAATAAATAGTATAACACTTCCACTTATAAAAAACAACCAGCTTAAATTCTAGTCTTTTAAATTTCAAGAGCGAGTGCCCCTATTCCTACAAAATAGCTGTTGTTAAAAATCTATTAAACCGTGTCAAATTAATCTCACCCTCTAAAAAATACTATTCATTGAATTAAAAAATATAAAACAAGTACTTATTTACAACAAATTCCCTAATTATATCGTTGATGAACAAATAAAATTAATGATTCGAAACTTAAAAAATACCAGTACAAATAAAAATAATATTCAACATCACAACTCAAACAATATTAACATATACCATTGTAATCAAATGTAACCAAACTAGAAAAAGCCATGCAAAATATTATACACAGATACATATCCCCAATTGACAGTAACAATAACATTAGACTCATTATTTACTATGAGAAATTTTAAACCCCAAATCTTGTAGTAAAAAACAATTCCTCCCCAACTCAAAAAAGCACTAAAAAGAACCAATGTTATTTATAAGTGTACATGCTTTTTGGGAGAATGTAACTCCCATAATAATAATAAAGCTAATAGCTACATTGGTTTTACAAGCACTACCCTATCCCGCCGCTTCACCATGCATCTTGTAAACTCTAGCTCAATTTACCAACATCCATAAAAAACATAACTGCCCTCTCTATGATTTAAGACAAATTCTAGTTAATAACACTAAAATTATACATTCGGAAACCAATGTAAAAAAATTAAAAATACTCAGAGCTATCTACATAAAAACACAACAACCTAAAATGAACAACATCACATATAAAACCAGTGGTAACATTTTGAAATGCTTAACGTGATCCGATTTTGTTCTGTGCTGTCATCCAACGTCGCTCAATTTAAAATCGCCAACAACTTCCTGCAACAATGCGAAAACGTTCTCTGCGCGTTTCTCCGCTGTCTTTTAAAAATTATCTTCTGTCTCCAGCTTTTTTGTTCATTTGTATTTGACACCTGTGGATGATTCGACGAAGAATCGAAAACGTTTGTGAAACATGTGAAACGTATGGAACATCTATAAATGTTTGTTTTTTTATACAAAAAAGACCATCGGAAAAATTGAAAAATAAAAAAGGTGTGATTAAACAACAAATTATGTTACTTTTAACAATCTTTGCATGTATATATATATATATATATATATATATATATATATATATATATATATATATATATATATATATATATATATATATATATATATATATACATAAAGTGGTGAACTAAAAGCGAACTTTTAGGAAAGGTAAAACCTATTGTGAAAAGTATACAGCTCAATATCCAGGATAGAGCAGATAGATATGTAGAAGGATGAAAAGGAATTAGAAAAGCAAAAGTCAAATCGTATTTCTATTCAGTTGCTCAGAGCAAGGTATATTCCGCAAAAAGGCAATTTATTGAAGTTAAATTTTTCCTTAAACCAGGCTTTTCAAAGATCAAAATCTTATCATCAGAGGAAGTCGCTGGGATAGATAAGTTGGCAAAGGCCAAGATTTAAAATTTAACTTCTTTGTAATATAACAGGAAAAATCCCAGCAGAGTGCTCGGTTAATTAAGAATTAAAGTTAAAAATAAAAAATTAAGAGCGTAATATTTATTTATTTTGGTACAGAAAAATTAGTACAACATTCGTACCGTCGGTTTCAAGCACATAATGACTTAGATGAAGAGAGCCGAATGGCTAAGTTCTTCTGTGCTTGAAATCGATGTTACGAATGTTGCACTAATGTTTCAGTACCAAAATAAATAAATAAATAAATATATATATATATATATATATATATATATATATATATATATATATATATATATATATGTGTGTGTGTATGTGTGTGTGTGTGTGTGTGTATAATAATAATGTGTTATTTATACAAACATTTCGCTACACATACAGACATGTTCAAACCGTAGCTCCGAAAATCTTTATTTATCGCAGACTGGAACAAATATCAATGTCTGCTCTTTAGGTGTTCATATTAAATAATGGAGAAAGCTTCATCCCGTAACACTCACATCACTGAATTCAATTTTTTTATTTTTCAATATGCAAACCGTAAGATTCTCAATAATCAGGCATCGACTGATTACACTTATTCGATGTAGATCAGCCATTAGCTGTTGACATAGTTACATATTTTTGAGATAGGAGGAATGGATATATGTTTTATCTATGACATGTTATTGAGGGATACGGGTTTGTTTGGTGAAATGTTTCGTTAAATTGAAACACGCATGAAAACGACACATCATTTACTTGTCATATATGGAACCATATAATAATTACACACACGTACTCGCAATTTATACGACGGTAAGATGAGGATTGTCTATGCGAATTAATTTGCGAATTAATTTGCGAATTAGTATTTTATGGGCTGAGCTGATCATAGAGTAAATGCTAAATAATAATAATAGTAAAATCATGCAATTAATGTTATAATTAATAAATAGTAGTAATAATAATAATAATAATAATAATAATAATAATAATAATAATAATAATTAATAAATAGTAATAATAATAATAATAATAATAATAATAATAATAATAATAATAATAATAATAATGACGGCAATAATCAAAACAACTGCAATCTTAAGGAAAATCCTTGAATGCGGAAACCAACCCGCATAAGCTGCAAAGGGTAACCAGTCACAAGGAATTTACAACAAGGAGAAAACAAAACCACACGAAGAACACAACACCACGAATTATGGGACAGAAACTACCAGAAACATCATTTCATAATCTCCCCCTTTCAATAAATTACACCGGCCTAAGCTGACACCACACAAAAATGAACAAAGGAACAGAAATGACAAGAAACATTAAAAGCTCTGTCCCTTCCCCTCTCCTACCCCCCCCTCCCCCCCAAAAAAATGGTGCCGGCCTAGGCTGACACCAGACAAAAATATTTGTAGACGGTCGAGGAGGATGAGAAGACCGAGGAGGGATAGCACAAACACAACCTCCACTGGAAAAGTGCGGAGAATGATGGGATCATGTGGAGGCTTATTGTCACCCAAATCCCAGAGAATACCAATTGTCCTTACCAGCGAGAAATCAATGGTAAGAGGATGTTGCGATACCGCAAGGTTATTTGCGGTGGTTATCGAAAAGAGGTGAAGAATACTGGAAATCTGGGGAGGCTTTTTTGTCACTCAGACTCCAGGGAATACCACCGGTTGTCTGTGAGCAATCACTGATGACCTGTGTGAGAACTAGTGAGAACAAATAATAACATATATATGAATGAAATTTGTGACTGCCGTGAGTTTTAAATGTAATACGTCTACTTGAGAACAAAAACTGTTGAAATTTTGACTTCACTCTTTCTTTTTTAATTCCTTGTTTCTCTCATTCTAGTCTGATTCGTGACATTCTTGAAAAGTTACGAGGGCAAGAATGTGTTTTTTTTTTATTTAGTGGAGAGGGAGAACTTAAGGTACGCAAGGGAGACATGGATACTAAAAAACGAATGTCTAAATGTATTAAACACGTTTCCGGTAGATTTCTTTACAGTGCTAGGGGTAAGAAACAAAAGAAGATAATGGTAAAATAAAATAAAAATATCAAAGTACAGCGACTAAATATAGACATGAAATAAAATAGCGGGAATAATATAGATAAAATGGATAAGAAGAATTTATTTTTTTATTTGAATTATTTATGTGTTTTTTTTATTAAATTATTTATATATGTCCTTTTTTAAGCTGACATGTCGGGTGGCGATGGTAGTTAAGTGGATAACGTCGCGGCCTGACGACCTGGTTATGTAAAGTTCAAATCCAGTGTCTCGATACAATCACTTTTACTTTCACTTTCACTTTTGACTAGTAGCAGCCGCTACGTAGTACCTATTACAATAATGGCCATACCATTCTTTGAGTGAGAGTCAAAGTATAGTATATGTTTTGGGGAGTGGAATTCCTTCTTGACTACAACAATTTTAATTTATGTCCTATTAAAGGTTCGTCTTTTTAAGGTGTTGGATATTCCCCCACATTGTGGCTGATTTTGTCCTCGTAAGGAGGCAAGTAAATAGGGAGTTTTGGTGTGAATTGGTACTTGTGATAGAGAGAGATAGGAGCTGGTAGATAGAGATTGGAGCTTGATAAAGAGAGAGGGGAGAGTATAGAGGGCAGGAGGGGGAGAAAGAGGAATAGAAAAGAGAAAGAAAGCACCTACTACAGAAAACCACGACGAATAAAAAGGTAAACACATGATATGGGAAAAATTTTAAAAATAGATAAAAAATAAAAGAAATAATAAAATGACCGAATGCAAAAAAAAAACAAGAAAAAAAAGAAAGAAGGAAGAAAAAAGAAAAGTTAAAAAGAAAGCAGGGAAGGGTTTATGGTAGAAAAATTAAATAAAATATGTAAAAAGAAAACGGCAAATGAAAAACGGACAAACAGAAATAACGATACAAGAAAGATTGAAAACACCATGGAAACATGTTATTTATCTACCTCCCACAGGTCGGGAAAGTGGGATTTGAAAAGCCAGTGTCCGAGAAAAAAAATGCCTCAGACGATTAGCAATAAAGTAACCCCTTCTCAAAGGGTGAGAAGGCAAAGCTTGGGAGGGTGGACCTCCTAGAACTGCACAGGACAGACCCATAGGGCGCCGTAAATCAAGCTCCAAAGGCCAAGACAATACCGGTCTATGGGGTGCAGTATCCATCGGAACAGATACTACACTTTGATCTTGGCCAAAAGGCCGAGAAACACCATGGAAACATAATATAATTTGAAAAAGGGAAAATTATTAAATAAATACAAAATAAAAATAAAAATAAATAAAAAGGAATAAAAAAGAAAGAAAGATTAATAAAAAAGAAAGGAAGAGATGCAGAAATAGAAATAATAAAAAGACAGAATAGAATATATATGAATGAAGAAAAAAGTCAAGAAAAATAAAAAAAAAAGAAGGAAAATAAAAAAGTCAAAATGAAACAAAAAAAATAAGGATTGATGATAGGAAAATTATAAATAAAGTACTATATGAAAAAGAACATAGTACAGAAAGAAAGAAAACACAATTAAAAGTACAGAAATTACGAAAACAGGAAAGAAAAAACATCATTGAAACATAAAAAAAGCTGAAAAGTGAAAATGTTGATAAAAAAAAGAAAAAGAGATAGAAAGAGTAAAGAAAGAGAAAGGAAGCGAGAGAGGTGCAGAAATAGAAAGAAGAAAAGAAAGAACGAAAGTATACAAGAAAAAAATATTGAGGGCAGAAAGATTGTACGACCCCCCCCCCCTCCCCGAAAAATGTAAGAACTGCAGTAGATACGAAAAGATGAAGAAGGGTTGATTTTATACTTTCATCCTAGTTAATGTGATAAGGCAAAGATGACTAGGGATCTTCGCCCCGGGTTAAAAGAATCTCGGGCACTTTACAGGAATTCGACAAAGGCGACATTCCTTTTTTTCATGGCGTAAGGGTTGGAAGAAACAATAACTACAGATCTTTCCCAACGAAAAAGAAAAGATTTTGAGAAGGACATGCGTCGGGGGTGGAAGGGGGGGGGGCAAAACGTTTATTGCAGGCAGGCAGAAAGTATTCACGCCACTGCTAGTATGTGATTTTGCATAACCAAAGCCGTGTATTGAGTTATCTATCTCGAGATGTTCATGTATTGGGTTGGAAACCAAGTTTCCGTCGTTCTTTTTCAAATTTTAGAATTTGGAATCTATTTTTCTTCCAGAATTTTATTTTGAAATCAACTTGCAATCTATTTGGCTTTATTTTAGAGTTAATTTAAGTGTATTACTGGTTGTTGAATTTTGTTTTTTCAGATCATTAAAATGGAGTTATGAAAAAATGAATACGTTCGACACCTCTTTTTTGCTTTTACTGTTTGTTCTTTTTTGCTTTCTATAACGATGTTTTGAAAACCTGTTTAACGTTTAGAAGCAGTTGTTAACAAGAAAGGATAATACATTATTGATTATTAAGTTGGTAGTTTTTATTAAAACCTTTCAATCTTATTTTATATTTACAAAATGGCGTGCACTTAGTTGTCAAAGTCATTTAAAACCCAACTTATACCTCGAGCTAGCTATCGTCGTTCGTTTCTGTTACTGAAATATTTGTATACAGATGTATACTGATAAAAAAAATGACTTATACTTGCTGTCTTATTTAAATTACACATTTTGCGAGTTCGAATAAAAACATCGTTTTGTGATTTTATTCATGCTTTACGCATATTTCTATAGCAGCTCTGAGTTATCTACCTGCTAGGGTCAAGCGACTCTGTTCATAATAGTAATTTGAATATATTGGCTCCTTATGCGGGTACTCTTTATTAAATACGCTCCATACAGAGTATTGATTTACTCCTCTCCAGGAGTTAGGCACAAGGCCAGTGTTTATCTTACTCCCACAAGTAAGATGTGACCCAAGGTCGGGTGCTGATAGATTGTGATGTGGTGAGCTGTGACTAAATATTGGAAGTTATTTGCTCATATATATATATATATATATATATATATATATATATATATATGTATATATATATATATATATATGTATATATATATATATATATATATATGTATGTATGTATATATATATATATGTATATATATATATATATATATATATATGTATATATATATATATATATATATATATATATACTTGTGAATAGACAAGCAATCATTCTTAAACATGACTCATTTTAATTATATCTTTTAAACATTTTTCTATTTTCTGAATAATTGTTTTTTCCAAATGCAAAAAATAATAGTATGCATAACTGAGATGCAAGGGACTACTGTGATTGGGGCAAACTTTATAGGGAGCTCCTAAGTTGAAGTTCTGCAGAAAGATGTTTGTTTTCATTACATTTAACTTTCTGTATTGTTGTAAAGTCGGGGAAACAGGATCAGGGAGGGAATTTCAAAAACAAACTGTTTTTTTGTATGTGTCATGTGTGAGTATCTATTATTAATCTTATTATTATTTTATTATTATTAATTTTTTAATTTTTTTTTATTATTATTATTTTTATTATTCGTGTTATTATTATTATTATTATTATTATTATTATTATTATTATTATTATTATTATTATTATTATTATTATTTATTTTTGTATAATTATTTTATTATTATTATTATTATTATTATTATTTTTTGTTATTATTATTATATTTCTTATTATCATTATTATTTTAATTATTATAATAATTATTATAATTATTATTTATTTTTTTATTATTATTTTTATTATTATTATTATTTTTTTTATCATTATTATTATTTATTTATTATTATTATTTATTTATTATCATGTTATTTTCATTATTATTATTATTATTTATTTTTATCATTATTTTTATTATCATTATTATTATTTGCGTTATTATTATTATGTTTATTATAATTATTTTTTATTATTATTATGTTTGTTATTATTATTATTATTATGATTATGATTATTATTATTATTATTATTATTATTATTATTATTATTGAATTTTTACATAACATTCCATACTATTTGATCTCGATCATTTTCAGGTATTGGAAGTTATCTGTTCATGCAACATGTCCGTCATCTATTTCCGAACTGTTTGAAACCGGTGTGCTGGTACAGAGACTAGCTGAGGGCATGTAGGCAGTCGAGTCTACCCAAAAAATGTATATGAAGAAATTTGGAAGCATCACATGATGTTCTCTGCTGACGACCATGAAAGTTACAGTATTTTCTGTGTGAATTGCTTTTCGAATGTACATCCATAATAATAATAATAACTCTATTTATGAAAAAATAACTAAACTAGACATGAATATAGATAACTTCATCCACTAAACAACGCATCGATTATAAAGTTCAACACTACACCCACACCTAAAGCAGGTATACATTCTATCGTTTATCTAGATTGCGACCAGGTCTATATAGTACCCACTAAAAGTAATATGTGCACATTAATTTCTAAGCACACAACAGCTATTTAAACGAACATCACAGTAAAGGTACTACCATATACTTACATTTGATAGTTCTGTAACTTTAATAATGTTACTGTGGTTAATAAACTGACTGGTTAATTAATTGAATCGGCTATCATAGCAGATTCAGAAAATATAATAAATCAGAAAATGGATACCGATTTTAACTCTCTCCTCCCTGCTTAGATAATAATCCAAGAAAATACTATACCCTTAGACATTAGATTATCTCCTAGTTAAGATAATGTTCTAAATTGAAAGATATATATATATATATATATATATATATATATATATATATATATATATATATATATATATATATATATATATATATATAAAGAGGGCAGTGCAGTATTAGTTCAGCTCCAACGAGAGAAAAGTTATATGTAAAGGAGTAATGGTACCAACATTTGTAAAAAGTTTTTTCAACAGTTATCTATTTTTTTGTCGTGATTATATCATTTTATCATTTTATATAACGCGTTTCAAGCGATGGTCCGCTCTCATCAGATATGTACATCCATTTGAAGAAATGTCTTTCGATTTGAAAGAGTGTTGTTTCATTTGAGGAAATGTCTTATTGATTGGTGTTCATGCGCATCTGTGGGTTTGCGGATGGGGTGTATGTACTTTGATATTTTTATATTTTCTTATTTTTTCTTCTCTTGGTAAAAGTTGTGTGTGTTTATGAAGTACGTGTGATTTTGACCTTTATTTTATCGGTCATCTCCGTTTCGTGAAGTGTTTTTGGCTCTCTTTTGAAAAGTATTATTTTTATGCTCCTGATGCCGAATTGACTGTTGTGGTCGCGTGTGTGCGGTTAGTTCTGAGTCTTGTACATGGGTGAGCGACATACACACACACACACACACACACACACACACACACACACATATATATATATATATATATATATATATATATATGTAAAAATAAAAATGGAATAAAGAATAAGCAATTGAACAACTAACAAAAATAAACTCAAAAACTCATGTTGTAAAGTTCCACCGAGATATTTCGGCCGTAGATACGACCATTTTCGATCAGTTAATAAACTTTATTTCAAAACGGAAAAGTTTTCAAATTTATACAGAGAATGCGATTGGAAGAAAATGTCACGTGCAGAGAACAACAAAACGTGGAGAAAAAGGAATGCGAGGAATGTTGTGAAAAGAGAAAGAAAAAGAAGATGAAGAAGAGGAAGAAGAAGAAAGAGATACCAATCAACCAGTATCTTTAGAACGTCAGTTGAAGAAGACGAAACGAAGAAGAAGAGAAAGCGAGAGCAAACGTGAGAAAGGGTAAATCGACATGTTGTTGTCGAAAACTATTAAAGAAGAAAAAAAAAAGAGAGAGAGAAAAAATCAGTGCTTAGATATCGCCTGCTGATAGAATACGGGCTGAGAACGTCAAAAGTCTACAGGATTAGTGGAAATTGGAGCAGTTAACGTCGAGGGACGAAACAAGTAAATAAAATGGAGTAAATAAAGGGTTTCCTCGAAATTCTGTCTCCTTCCCGAGTTCGAAAGAAATATTCCCGAGTTCAAAAAAGTACACCTGAACAAGGCCGGAGTTTACAGCGGCCGAAACTTTGTGAGAATAACACTCAAGATGAGAACAGTAGTCAGCATAATCCAAATTATACAAATTATCAATCCTCACCTAAAAAGTTCAGAAATACAAACAATTCCTGTTTTTTTTTAATCCATCTTTGCAACTTTGTCGGCCAACGATCCAATGGTCTGCTCGACTGTGAATAGGAACCCGCCATAACTGCAAACGTTTTCGTCTCTCGTGAGTCTGCGTCAGGCACGTGACCAGTTACAAAATTAACCTTTGTGAATTTATTGAGAAAGTTGATTAAAACTGCATTTAAAGCATTTTAGTATACTTTCAAGCTGGGTTGATTGTGGGTTTGTTTGCTCGAATGAGTAGTCTTCGATGATGGGGAGGCACAGGTTGCAATTTGAGACAGCGGGGATTATTTTTCATTCATATGTTTCTGAAATGTGTGTGTTGTGTGTGGGGTCGTGTTCTACCAGATATTGGTAAAGGGATATATATATATATATATATATATATATATATATATATATATATATATATATATATATATATATATATATATATATATATAGCATAAACTATAGGCATACACCTAAAAGCACAGGGGATGCGAATATAATAATAAAAATAACAATCAAGACATGTTTTCTTTTTCATTTTAAATTTCATGTATTTGTATTTACGTTTTGCAATCATTTCGCTAAAACATAGCCTTGTCAACCAGAGAGATATTAGAAGTAGTAGTAGTATCTTGTTCTGTCAGAATGGAAAAAGGACGAAGATGTTATTTTCTTTTTATCTACTTTTTGAATATGGGAAACGCCGTGCAGCGTGGAAATGTTAAAAATTGGTGTGTTAATACTCCTTTAAAGCATCTTTTAAAAATTAAGAATAAATTGTTTTCATTTTAAATTTCATGTATTTGTATTTAAATTTTGCAATCATTTCGCTAAAAAAATATGAATACACCAATTTTATATATATATATATATAAATATATATATATATATATATATATATATATATATATATATAGTAAGTTATGAAAATATATTTATGGCAATTAAGCTACACAGGTTTCCGCGTTTCATCCCCGGAGGAATCTTCAGACTAAAGTGTATGGAGTAAGTTTTGTCGGGTGTTTTTATATACACGGCTAGCTAGTTAACCAGTTATATTCTTTGTTGTTCTCTTAGCCAATCGTTGGGCTTCCTACGAAGAAAGGTCCGGTTAGTTTTACTTCTTATTTCCTGTTCTATTGTTCTGTTTTCTATAGAGTAACCTATATTTTGTTTAATTGTTGTGTCAATATAATGGGTGAACTACTTTTAACACGTGGTTCCTTGTATTTCTATTTTAGGTTTTAGTTTTTCAGTTGTTAGGTTTTAGTTTTGTTTAGTTTATTTTTCCTTATTTGTTTGTTTATTTATTTATTCATGTATGTTTAGCCTAAGGGAACTTTTATTTCGTGCAAGCAGCTGTTTGTTATGTCACTTCTACAGTTTAATAGATGTTGGTGGTCTTTAAATATAGATGTATATATATATATATATATATATATATATATATATATTTTTATATATAAATATATATATATATATATATATATATAGATAGATAGATAGATAGATAGATAGATAGATAGATAGATAGATAGATAGATAGATAGGAAGAGAGCGAGAGAGGAAAAAACATACAATCAGACAGACATTAGGATCTGTCGAAGATAGAAATAAAGATAGGAGCCTTCGAATTATTTTCAAACCAGTCGTCCAGTTCTTCTTCTACTGACTTCGCCGGAGAGAAGTGTTGGCCAATTCTTGAGGCTCAGAATAATTCAATATTATTGTTTTGAAATCTGAGCTTTCTTTGATTTGTGACTGGAGACGTCGTGGTGTTTGATGTTGTTATTTTTGCCGGCGAACTGAAGTCAAGAGACAAGACGAGACAAGCCTGTATGGAGGGGACAATCAAAGCCATGTCAAGTTAAATTAGCTGGGACACATCTCAATGGACACAATCGGTTCAAACCACATCACGTGTCGCGGGAAGGTTTTGAACGAGACATCACGATAACCACTTGAGATAGGGATAAACAAACACTGCGAGCGGTGTGAGCATCAAACGCTGGGGACATTTGTGTACGGGGAGAGAGGCAGTGGCTATGAGGTTGAATAATAGAGACTGGGTTAGAGAAGTAGTTAATGGACAGGATTAAAGAATAAAACGAATAAGAATAAGAATAAGAAGAATGCCGGAAGAAGAAGAAAACAGGAGTACGAACATTGCCCGTAGAAGGAAAATAGAAAAAAGAAGAAACATAAAACGAAACAAGGCCGTAAAAAGTAAAGAAGAAACATAATAAGTAGAAGGAGAACAGAGGACGAAAATTGTCCGTAGAAGAAAAAGAAAAAGAAGAAGAAGGAAAAGAAGATTAAAACAGCCCGTAGAAAGTAAATAAGACAAGTACAAATAATAATGATAATAAGCACTAGGCCCGAAAGAAGATAAAAAAAAGAGGACGAAAATTTCCCGTAGAAGAAAAAGAGAAGAAAATAGATAATCATACGACGGCCCGAAGAAGAATGATATGAAGAAAAAAAGAGAACGAACATTGCACATAGAAGGAGACAAAGAAGAAAAGAAAAACGATAACGAATACGGTTCGTAGTAGTAGAAGAAGAAGAAGAAGAAGAAGAAGAAGAAGATGAAGAAGAAGAAGATGAAGAAGCAGAAGAAGAAGAATTAGAAAAAGAAGTAGAAGAAAAATAAGGAAATGAAGAAGAAGAAGAAGAAATAAAAAGAAGATGAAGAAGCAGAAAAAGAAGAAGGGGATGAAGAAGAAGGAGGAGAAAAAGAAAAAGATAAAGAAGAATGAGAAGATGAAGAAGAAGAAGAAGAAGAAGAAGAAGAAGAAGCAGAAGAAGAAGTAGAAGATGAAGAATGAGAAGAAGAAGAAAAGAAGAAGATGAAGAAGGAGGAAAAGAAGAAGAAAAATAAAAAGAAGAAGAAGAGGAGGAGGAGGAGGGGGAGGAGGAGGAGGAGATTATGATGATGATGAAAAAGAGGGAAGCCCGGAAAATCGAGAATGTAGTGGATAACAACAATATGAGAAATAGTAAAATTATAAGAAAAAAAGATGAAAAATATAAAAGAAAAATATACAAGCAAGGAGAAAAAGAGAACAATGAAGAGAAAGGAGAATAACAAAAACAACAACAACAACCGGATGAAGTGAAAATCTAGAAAGCAAAAATAAAAATTAAACATTTTAAAGTAAAGATTTAAAAAAAAACAAGGAATAAAACAACATAAATATCTAAAAAAATTAAAAGTTAGATAAGAAGTAGGAATGAAAAAGAAAAGATAAACAAAAGTATAAAAAAGAGATAAGGGAAGAATGATAAAGGAAATGTAGAAGAAAGGGAAAGGGGAGGAGGAGGAGGGGAGGAGGAGGATAGAAAACGAGGGGGTAATAGGGTGAGAAGAAGTAGGAAAAAGGAGAGGCAAGATAGGTGGGGGCAGAAGATGAAAGAAACTGAAGATGGAGAAAGAGGAAGGCGAAGAGATGAAAAAGAAGATATGTAGGACAAGAAGATGAAAAAGAAGGCAGTAGACGAAAAAAGGAAGAAAAAGAATACGATAGAAAATAATAAGTGAATAAGAAAAGAAAAAAGTTTAAGGTGGAAGATGAGAAAAAAGAATAGATGATTAAGAAGAAGAAAAAAATGAGAAGAAGAAGACGAAGAGGAAGAAAAAAGAATAATAATAATAATAATAATAATAATAATAATAATAATAATATCAATAATGAAAATAATCAAAAGAAGAAGAAGAACAACAAGAAGAAGAATGAGTAGAAGAAGAAGAAGAAGAAAAGGAAGAAGAAGAAGAAAAGTAGAGGAAGAAGAAGAAGTAGAAGAAGAAGAACAAGAAGAAGAAGAAAAATAAGGCGATGGAAGAGGAGGAAAAGACAATGGAGGAGAATAAGAAAATAATAATAATAATAATAATAATAATAATAATAATAATAATAATAATAATAATAATAATAATAATAAGAAGAAGAAGAAGAAGAAGAAGAAGAAGAAAAAAATAAGAAAAAGATGAAAAAAAGGAAGAAGAATAAAATGAGAAGAAGAAGACGAAGAGGAAGAAAAAAGAATAATAATAATAATAATAATAATAATAATAATAATAATATCAATAATGAAAATAATCAAAAGAAGAAGAAGAACAAGAAGAAGAAGAATGAGTAGAAGAAGAAGAAGAAAAGGAAGAAGAAGAAGAAAAGTAGAGGAAGAAGAAGAAGTAGAAGAAGAAGAACAAGAAGAAGAAGAAAAATAAGGCGATGGAAGAGGAGGAAAAGACAATGGAGGAGAATAAGAAAATAATAATAATAATAATAATAATAATAATAATAATAATAATAATAAGAAGAAGAAGAAGAAGAAGAAGAAGAAGAAGAAGAAGAAGAAGAAGAAGAAAAAAATAAGAAAAAGATGAAAAAAAGGAAGAAGAATAAAATGAGAAGAAGAAGAAGAAATAGAAGATGAAGAAGAAGGAGATAAAGAAGAAGAAAAAGAAGAAGAAGAAGAAAAAGAACGCGATGGAAGAGGAAGAAAAGACAATGGAGGAGAATAAGAAAATAATAATAATAATAATAATAATAATAATAATGATAATGATAATGATAATAATAATAATAATAATAATAATAATAATAATAATAATAATAATAATAATGATAATAATAATAATAATAAGAAGAAGAAGAAGAAGAAGTAGAAGAAGAAGAAGAAGAAGAAGAAGAAAAAAAAGAAGAAGAAGAAAAAGAAGAAGAATAAAATAAGAAGAATAAGAAAAAGAAGATGAAGGAGAAGGAGATGAAGAAGAAGAAAAAAAAGAAGAAGAATAAGAAGAAAAAGAAGAAGAAGAAGAAGAAGGGAAAGAAGAAGAAGAAGAAGAAGAAGAAGAAGAAGAAGTAGAAGAAGAAGAAATTACAATTACTGAATGAAAATAAAAGAAACATAAAATGATTGAATCCAGGATACTCATATCGGACGATAATGAAGGCCTCATAATTATGCTGTTTACCCCCCCCCCCCCTCTACTGGTGTAATTTCGACGAAGTGCAGCACTAAATACGAATGCACATCGTCGAAATGTCTGGCCAGTGTTTGGGACGATGGGATGGGAGTAGGACGACAATGGTGGCAGTGTGAGGGACGGGATGAAATGCACTGTTTTCTCGGGATGTACACTTGTGCGGGTCGGTTGAGGGAGAGGCTAATCTTTTTCCCCTCGAGCGTCGTATATGTCAAGTAGCCTCAATCTTACTGCTTTTCAAGCATATGCTGAATGGGGGCCCTTTCAACTGCGGTTCAAGTGGCTTAGTAATGACGAGTGACTGGAGCGATACGGACGGGACACGTAAGCAACATCAGAAGCATAGGCAGACCAGATCTCACACAAGGGCAGATTTAATCTGAGTCGATCCCTGAAATGAAGTATTTTTCCTGCGAGAGACGACGGAATTCTCGAATTGAGCTTTTAAGGTTCAGTTGACATTATTCAAATAGTTTCTAAAGCCCGGCTTAAACATAAAATAAATGAATAACTATCGTATTTAATGACATATAATACGCACATTAGAATAAATACTTTCTAAATCCCCGCTTAATAAATAAATACAGTTTTTTTTTCCTGACGTATAGTACGAACTCTAAGGATTAACATGATCTAAAGTAACGTTAAAAAAAATCTGTTTCACGACCTATAATACGCACGAAATACAATTTTCAAGAAAAGAGATTTAAAAGTTTTTAAACAAGTATTGTAATTCACAATATACAATATGCAGCAAATCTAATACTCTGTCTCTTTTATATTTTCGTCATCATCGATAGCTGTCTCCCTACAAAATCAACATTCGTTTCTCAGTGGTGAATTTTTCTTTAGGATCATAGCAGCATGTTGTTATGAAAATAAAACGTAATTTGATGCAGGTCCTTCCAAAAAATACATTGTCCTGGTAGGAATTATTTTCAAATAGCCGCTATCTTAAATTAGGAGCGTAGCCCCGATTACTATCACATGCATTACTAATCTTTAATTGATTAAAAAAACTCATCCGGCAACATTTAAAAGTGAATAAAAATAAATTGCAAAGAAAAAATCCACCGGGCAACGCCGAGTGATTAGAGATAGTCATGAATATTTTCGAATTTCCTGCATGAAAATAAATGAATAAATATTGTATTTTGTGACGTATAATGCGCTTCTAAAGATAGAGATTTTCGAAAATCATGCACACAATCCTCCACTCTATCATAAACACAAAAGTACGTTAATTTATATATAAATAAGTATAAATCCGTCCCGTCACACAAACATTTACGAATGAAAACGTTTCTTTTTCTAGACAGTGGACGATATCTCTCTCTTTTTCTATCTTTCGTTCCCTTTCTCTTTTTCACACTCTCTTTTCCTTCTCAATCTCTCTATATATACTCTCTCACTCTATGTTATTCTCTTCCTCTAACTCTCTCTCTCTCTCTCTCTCTCCCTCTCTGTATATCTGTGTTCTTGTCTCTCAAGTTTCCATCTATTTTCCAACCGTTTTTATTAGATCCTAAAAATCAATATTTCTCTCTTTTCCTCTCTCTCTCTCTCTCTCTCCCGTTCTGCATCGATTCCGCTTTACTCTCCCTCTCTCTCTCTCTTTCTCTCTCTCTTTCTCGCTCTCTCTCTATATATATATATATATATGTATAGTACATGTATTGTATTAGTTTCTGTAGATGTAAATCCGTTGAAACTCAAGTCTTTATAAAAAGTGCTCAATAACAAGTAGAGCTGTTCATAAGTATACATTTTTATTTATACAAACATTATAGGTTACATATGTGCATACATGTTTCGGTTGTACTCTTCACAGAAGGTCAACCTCTTCAGACCTGAAGTCTTTGGTCTGAAAAGGTTGACTCTCTGTGAAGGTTACAACCGAAACATGTATGCACATATGTAACCTATAATGTTTGTATGAATAAAAATCTATACTTATATATGTATATATATATATATATATATATATATATATATATATATATATATAATGTGTGTTTGGACCAATATCATTAGAACATTATTCTAAGAATTCAAAACCAACAAGCATTCGGCGTACGGTCGTTTCCAAGACTTTCTGGAAGAGAGAAAGCAAATAGAAAATCAGACAACATTCGCCGCCTGTAATTAATTCGGAAAGAAAGTATTTTATCTAAATGAATACATGCGAAAGGTTTTTTCTTTTCAAGTTTCTAATACATTCTATTCTGTAATATATCTTTCTAATGTATATTGCAAATTTGCTCCTAGATACGAAATCGTTTTATCAATAGAACTATATTTAGTTATATTAATAATGTTAATAAGAGAAGTTTTATTAAAAAAAAATAACGTTTAAAACACGTTTTCGGAATTTCATTTTAAATGGAGATCATTTACTTCCGACATTAAGTAACACATCAAATGTTGCTGAGATGCAACAGCAGATACTACACTTTGATCTTAGCCCCAAAAAAGAGACACTAAACAGTGATGTTTTTGTAACTAGGCATATTTAAATGAACGAAAAAAAAAAATCGATTTAATCGGAATATCTTTTAAAGTGGTTGATAGTATCGGTGTAGTATCGGTTCTGTTGGTACAATAGCGTCGTTCCAGGAATTACCTCCTCCGTAAGAGCTCAATATTTTCCTACAAAATTATAAACATACATAGTCTGAAAAAAATGTAAAATGTAAACAAATAAAATTGAATTTTTTGTTTGAATTGTAATTTTTTATTTAAAGTTTTCTTTCACTTCTTAATAAATCCTGATATCAACATTTCTCGCCCCCATGAATAAAAAAACATCCATATTTTCATTCAATTCACGCGACTGAAATAGGACTATTAAAATACTCTTTATTTGAGGTTAATAACTATTTCAGTCACGTAAATTATTAAGAGTTAAATAAGTTTCAGAATTACTTATCAACAATTAACTTTTTTAGAACTTAAACCATATTTTAGTAAAAAAAACAACTTAATTTAATGTTGGCTTTTGTTATGGCAAGTTAAACCGTACACGTAAAACACCGAAATAAAAAATTAGGTACCAGAAGTATATTCGTCATCAAGACAAGACGAGGAAAATGCTAGGTGAGGAAAAACGATAACTCATGTTTATAAACATGTCTTATTTACTATAAAATTATGAAAGGAAGTTATTGTTCTTCCTTGGCTAGTATATTTCTTTTTTATAAAGATGACGACTATATTTTTCGCCCAATTTTTATTTCGGCGTTTCACGTGGGCAATGCAACTTGCCATTTTTTTAAAATGATATTGAAATGAATACAGAAAAAAATATTTTCCACATATCTGTACTATATTACCATTAAAACGGTGTATGTTTATTTAATTCTCGTTAATATATTTTTATTCGTCACGATACATTCCTCCCGGGCATTACCCTCTCTTTTAAAGGGGAAACAGTATAGTATAAGTTCGTTTCTCATGATACTATACTTTCCAGGCTGACCTTCTCCTTATTTTTTTGGGGATAGTATGTTATCTATACTGTTGTCATTATATCATACTCTCAGGCATTAACTCCCACTTTTGGGGAGAGGTAGAGGGGGTCTTTCGTCATGATTTTATTATCTTAGTCATTGTCGCCTCTTTTGGAGTCAGCGTATATTATTAGTTCAACAATATATCATCCTCACGTACTGGCAAAAATATGCGACCGGAAGGAGTATATTTTTGCTGTTTCTAAATAAATATATTTGCTAGTTTTAAATAAACAGTCAACTGTGGGTATTTTTTCTATAAGTCATCATAAATGATAATAATGTATGTATGAAAATACGTAATTCTATATTTTATATGAATATTAGTGCGAACACTGGCGAACCATAATCTTTTTCACTTTTTTTTGACGAAAAATGTACAATATTAGTATCATATGTAATGGCGTATAACACCCGTATAAATGATCACTAGTTAATTTTATTTACTGCAGAAGAAATTTTTTTGGCAAATGTATTTTAAAAAAAACATTGTCATATAGTATAAATATGACTGGAAAATCTCATATGAAAAAGACATCATTCGTTCCATATTCGTTTCTCTATATCTCTTCAGATATGTGAAAACAAAATGTGAAAACCTTTTTCTCTCGGCTTTTACATATGAGGAGCTCTATTATATTGCGAAACATCATATTTTACCATAAAAAGCGTCGCTACTTATCATTCTACCATACTTTTGTATATATTTCCTCTTATATATATATATATATGATTGCAAAACAAAAAAAAATTTAAATTCTTGAAAGTTAAAATGAAAACAAAATCTGTGTTGATGTTTATATTTATTAACATATTCTGCATCCTCTGTGCTTTTGGGCGTTTGCCTCAATTTTATACTAAATTTCTTTAAAGATGCTTTAAAAGAATATGAAATAACCAATGCTATCAATGGGCGCAGCATGGCGTTGTTCATATTCCAAGACAACAAACCAGTAGTAAAAAAAACAACATTGTCGTCCCATTCACAGTTGACGGACAGCTGCAAACAGGTATTGTTACTGCATCTACAAACTCTATCTGCTTGACAAAGCTAGGTTTCTCTAGCGAAATGATCGCAAAACGAAAAAAGTAAATTCATGAAAGTTAAGATGAAAAAAAAAGTCTGTCTTGATTCTTATTTTTATTAAATATTCTGCATCCTTTTTGGGCGTTTGCCTATATTTTACACTAACTTTCTTAAAAAGATGCTTTAAAAGAATATGCACTAACCAATTATATATATATATATATATATATATATATAGTCTCGGAAGTTTCTCAACCATTAAAACTATATTTAAAAAAAAACAAAAAAACTTATAGTCCCAAGTCTTCCAGTGGAAAATCACTCATGTAAGTCAATTTATTTTTTACAGTTATTATATTAGTTTGTTTCTAACACTATTTTAAGGGATCATCAGTTGTTTACCATGAAAAACTGTTTCGATTTATACATATTAGTACTTCATGTATCTACATAAAATATTATAAGGAGATATAATTTTTTATGTGTCCGTTTTCAGTATTTACTTCAACAGTGCTCGATACGTAAGTAGAGCTAGGTAGTAAGCAATGAAAATATATATGGCAATTAAGCTACACAGAGGCTCCCGTGTTTCATCCCCGGGGGGAATCGTCAGGCTAAATGCATGGAGTTATTTTTGTCAGGTGTTTTTATATACATGGCTTGCTAGTTAACCAATCAGATTCTTTGTTGTTCCCTCAGCCAATCGTTGGGCTTCCCGCGAACAAAGGTTGGTGACGCTCCTATGCCTATCCTATTTTTTGTTAACAATAGAGTTTCCTATATCCTGTTTCCTTTGTTTTGTCAATACAGTGGGCGAATTTATTTTAATACGTGGTTTCTTGTATTTCTATTTTAAATTTTAACTTGTTCAGTTTTTTATTTATTTATTTTTTATTTTTTTATTTTTTTTATTTATTTTTTATTTATTATATATCATCCTAAGGTAAATTTATTTCTGTGTAAACAGCTGTTTGCTATTTCACTTCTAGAGTTTAATAGGTTTCGGGGATCTTTAAAATTTAGGATTTCATATCTTTCATTCAGGCATAATCTACACGGGTCGTCTAAGTTTCTACATGTACTGGCCTGTCTTACTATTTTCCATTCAATTATTGGTGAGTGTCCATTTTCTTTGAGCTCCCAATATAGTTAGCTAGTGCTGTTTTAGTTCGACGTTCTTTGTTTTTAAATGTGCTTTTGTGGTCATAGTATCTGGTCTTAAAGTCTAGGGATGTCATACCCACGTAGTATTTCTTGTTATTTGGTCTTTCGTTGGCAAATATCGATTCTTGGTATACAACACTTTTAGTTAGGCATTTATTTTGTAGTAGAAAAAGTTTACGATTTATGACAAAAATAACTCCATGCATTTAGCCTGACGATTCCCCCCGGGATGAAACACGGGAGCCTCTGTGTAGCTTGATTGCCATATATATTTTCATTGCTTACTATATTTATACATATATATATATATATATATATATATATATATATATATATATATATATATAGTCTAAAGAAGCTTTGAGTTATTTTAAACAAAGATACAAAAAAAAGAAATATGCAGTTTAAATTCCCAGAGAAACTAACTAAATCCAAAATATTGCAGACTTAACATTCGTTGGAAAATTCATAAATAAATAAAAATATATAATAGTAAGTAAATGAAATAAAAAGGGGGATTAAGTATCTAACAGTGAAACAAAAACAGGAGACCTTAACGTAAGTATCTAATATTAACACGGGGATCATCAGCTGTTTACCATGTAACTGTTTCGGAGATTTAAAAACAGGACAGTTATAATATGCAGTGCTCTCCAATGGTACTGATCAAACTACCATTTCCCTGATAATCAAGTGTCGAAATAATTCAGGTTAAAATTTAACTTATATATACATAAATAAATAATAATAATCAAATGATAATAATTATAATATACTACCCTTAAGACAACCGTGATAATTTTCATATCAAATAAAATTAATTATAACAATAGTAATACTAGTAATAGTAATAGTAATAATAATCATAATAATAATAATAATAATAATAATAATAATAATAATAATAATAATAATAATAATAATAATATCTAAACACTACACCCAAGAAACATTCTGCGATATGGTAGCTAGAAATAAAATTATATAGGAATTAAAGTTGCATTAAAAAAGAAAAATGCTTAAGTACCTTAGGTACCAGAAAGTCAATTAGATAAGAGGAAGGAAACCTAGCCATACAGATCTAAATACCCAATATATAGTCTAAAGAAGCTTTGAGTTATTTTAAACAAAAATACAAAAAAAAAGAAAAATGCAGTTTAAATTCCCAGAGAAACTAACTAAATCCAAAATATTGCAGATTTAACATTCGTTGGAAAATTTATAAATAAATAAAAATATATAATAGTAAGTAAATAAAATAAAAAGGGGGATTAAGTATCTAACAGTTAAACAGAAACAGGAGACCTTAACGTAAACATCTAATATATATATATATATATATATATATATATATATATATATATATATATATATATATATATATATATACACAAGATGATTTAATGAATTAGAACATTCCAATTGTTCAACGAATTAGAACAAAAAGTCTAGTATGGCGTACGGTCGTTTCCAAAACATTCTGGAAATACTTATTTTTTTTATTTATATATATATATATATATATATATATATATATATATATATATATATATATATATATATATATATAAAGTAATCCAACAAAAGATATAAGCGTCAACTAATATCTTATAATTAGTGAAAAAAAGATACTTTGCTTGAACTTTGAATTTTAATAAAATTTGATTGACATCTTATTTTATTATTTCATTTCATATTATAATAAATATATATATATATATATATATATATATATATATATATGATTATTGAAATAGATTCTCACAAATACTGCAAGCAAACACTATTTGAGATTAATTAATAAATAGGCAACTTATCAACAAAAGTAATGGGGGTAGGGCAATGCCATACATTCTAAACATTTGTCTCAGTTTTATTTGTCTGAAAGGAATAGAAAGTAGATCTTGAATTTGCTTTCGGCAGCTTCGTTACTCTCGCCTTCCTATTTTGTGCTTTAGTCCTTACATTTTATGAGTAATGTTTCTGACAAAGGGGGAAGAATTGCTTTTTTCTGGATCAGAATATATCCATATAAAACTTACCGTTGGCTGGGTTTTCATCTTGAAGTGGTATTTTTTTATCTCTTTACATCAAGTGACTTTATGCATTGTCGAGGGCGATTTCCATAAACAACCCATCTAACTTGACATCGTATGGATACAAATACTGCGAATATAGCAAGACCTTCATTTGTATAAAGAGAGTTTGTTTTTGTTTCTTCCTGACAAATAAACTTGGTATTAAACATCTTTTGCTTATTCAATTTAAACATTTTCTAGTAACCCATGGAAGATTTATAACAAGGAATTCTCATTAATTTTACGAAAAAAATTCAACATTTCATTACTATTAAACACCGCAAGAAAACAATATCTAGCTCATGCTCCTCTTCAAAGATAAAAAATACCTTTCATTACTATTGAACACCATAAGAACACAATGTCTAGCTCCTGCTGCTTTTCAAAGATTAAAAAAATACATTTCATTACAATTGAACACCATGAGAACACAATATCAAGCTCCTGCTGCTCTTCAAAGATTAAAAAAATAAATTTCATTACAATTGAACACCATAAGAACACAATATCAAGCTCCTGCTGCTCTTCAAAGATTAAAAAAATACATTTCATTACCATTGAACACCATAAGAACACAATATCTAGCTCCCGCTGCTCTTCAAAGATAAAAAAAATACATTTCATTACTATTGAACACCATAAGAATACAATATCTAGCTCCTGTTTCTCTTCAAAAATAAAAAAAATACATTTTATTACTATTGAACACCATAAGAACACAATATCTAGCTCCTGCTGCTGTTCAAAGATTAAAAAAATACATTTCATTACTATTGAACACCATAACACATAAGAACACAAAATGATAGTGTTATACAGCAGTTTCTGGTCAACCACTTAACCAGTTTAGGGTTGACTTTTTTGTCAACCAGCGTTGTAAATACTTCCTTCCCTATTGGACTTTTGAAGGGTTTACTTTTCGCTAGCTAGATTGGAGTCCAAGAGATTAAACACTGATTATACAGTCTCTTTCAGGCTTAGTTTATCTTAGAGTGATTCTACCTTCCTCTCTCTATTTTATTATTATTATAATTACCTCCTTACAGCAAGTGGATTCATCCTTTGTCTCGAGCGAAAAATAGCTCATAGGTCTGCAATGTTCACTTAGGCAATATTAACATTTAGAAAGACATAAACCATTAGCTCTTCGCCAGCGAAGGCGAAAATAGTGGTTTGTTCATAATGAGAGATTGATAATGTATCATAAACACTCGGTGCATAGGGTTGCAGAGAGTGTGTACCCTTCTGAGTTGGCCGCAAGGTGCGTCTTTCACTGTCTTCATGCATCCAAGCTAAATAGTGAATGTATGTCCCTGCGTTTAAGGGGTCGCACTCTTATCAACGTTTACCATGCTAATATGCATGGGTATAGATGGAACAGAGTTAATCGAGAGGAGAACATTTTGACCACAGATTACACGGGTAGGTGTAGTTCCAGTTGAAGTCATCGATAAACTGGTGATGTTATTCTTAGAACAGCATTCGCTCGTATATGATCATATATATTTGACAATAGGAAGGAATGCCTGTTTCAATTAGTTGAGGACCATGGGATACCTGATGGTTTGGCGTGCCACATATATAATTAGTAATTTGATAAAACATTATATTCCACCATCAATTGATGAGAAAATAATGTCAATGTAAGTCGTTTATAATAAATAACGTAATTAATGATAAGAAGAAGAAGAAAAAGAAGAATGACGAGGATGATGATGATGATATCAATAATAATAGTACTAATAGTAGTAGTAATAATAATAATAATAATAAAAATAATAATAATAGTAATACTACTACTACTACTACTACTAATAATAATAATAATAATAAATGTTTAACAGGCTTAATCTCAGTTTATAAATGCTGTAGATCGATAACATCGACATGCCAGTGTCGCAGATGATGTACATGTCTCTATAAATAAAAAAGCATATATATATATATATATATATGTATATACATATATATATATATATGTATATATATGTATATATATATGTATATATATGTATATATATATGTATATATATATATATATGTATATATATGTATATATATATATATGTATATATATGTGTATATATATGTATATATATATGTATATATATATGTATATATATATATATATATATATATATATATATATATATATATATATATATATATAAGCTCTATATTATACTGAGCACATTTTATAAGCCCGGTTGAAATTCTTGGATGTTTACTTTATCTGGATTACTATATCTATCTATCTATCTATCTATCTATCTATCTATCTATCTATCTATCTATCTATCTATCTATCTCTCTCTCTCTATCTATCTATCTATCTATCTCTCTATCTCTCTCTCTCTCTATATATATATATATATATATAATTTGATTTGATGTGCAATATTCCAAAGATAACTCATAACTCATTACTATGTTTTTTCTGCATTCATGAATATTTTCATAGTGAACCACATTTGCTGTTTAAGTTGTTTATTTTTTTGAAGAAATTCAGCTTCGTTTTATTGCAGTGAAATTTATGATAAAGCATGTACTGCCCTATTACCAAAAGTAAAAAATGAATCCATCCTAAAATATACGTTTTTGGTTTTTATATCAAGAAAAGTTTCAAAAAATAATTCTTTTTTTTTGCTAAAGAAAATAAAACTAAACAACTCGTCAAAGTTGTGTTTTTTAAAAACGGA
>OY744515.1:88604879-88617379 GCA_963556195.1 Sepiola atlantica
ATTCTGATTCGAGAACACGTGTATGATGTAAAATATTGATTCAAGTACATGTGTATGATGTGTCAAATGTAAAATTGTCATTCGAGAACACGTGTATAACGTGTAAAATTTTCAGATTAAGAGGTCTTCAGGTTAAATTTTTATTCACAAAACTTTGATTAATTACTGTCTAATAATTATGGGTTACATTCAATGCAAATCTGAAATATGTGACCAATTAAATTGGAGGTGGTACGAGTATTATGCTCTCTAATGCCTTTGTAAAACACGTGAAATGGACGGAAAATTAGGGAATATTTTCATTGATATCTATTGTTTACATTTCAACAATCGGAGAAATCTGAATTCTCACGATGGGCTTAAATAACGACTTTGCATCTTTCGCATTAAAGTAAATTAAATTTAATATAGCTCACATTACACACCATTACACCGAAAAGCCTTGTTTCTAAATTGATAATGATCGGTTTCTTAGTTTAGAAGCGTATCTACCACATAGAAATATATAAAAATATACACATACCTTAATTTATATATATTTATAGATAATACCCCCCCCATAATAAACACTATTTGCACAAATCATATCCGTTATACTAAGAATTGACCATTACTTTAGTTAAATAAATTCAACATACAAAGCCAATTAACAGAATAACAGAATACCAAAAATAAGAGATTTGTCTCCCCTTAACCAGCAAACTTTCCACAACTAAAACAATAGGCATTTAAGAGATAAATTAAAACCAATAAATAAGGATTAAACTTAACCAGGCATAACTAAATTTTAATATACTGCACCGACAACAAATAATTAGCTATCTACAACACATTTAAAATCTAATGCCGGAATCAGCCTGTTGACAAACATATATACTATAAGTAATAACTACGTTTTATATACGGAAAAAAAAACAAAAACAAAAAAAAACAAAAAAAACAAAAACAAATAACAATAATAGTAAATATATAAATAAAAATTAAAATTAAATAAATAGAAACAACAGACAATTACATATATATATGGGTGTATATATATATATATATATATATATATATATATATATATATATATATATTTAAATAAATAAAAAAAAATTAAATAAAAAGAATCTATTTAGTTTTCCTCTGAATACTTTACTCTGAACACTTCCGGTTTAACCCCCCAGCGCTCCTGGCATTTTCTCGGTACCCGGGATTTTTCTTTTATTTATTTTTGACAAGGAGAGGAAGAAGAAAAAAAAAATCTCTCGAAATATCAAATTGATTCTTGATAATCCGGACATTACAAACTAACACCCTTGCTGTCTAGAAAAATAAACAAACCTTTCGATCTATATCCGACTTATTTCGGTTTTGTTCTGTTTTTGTTCTTCACAGCTTCCAGCAACCCGGATCTTCGCATTGCCTTAAACCTTTTTAAAAACTCTTATTATTACTCCCAGCAATGCTTACAGCAAACTACCAATTTCTATTAACCCTACGTCTAGGCCAGACACAGTTTGCACTAATTAAAAGACTATTCCGACTCTCCGAGAAGCGTGCCAGACTCAGCTGCCAGATCACTTTCCTTAAGAGATGCCTTAAACATAATGTCATACCCAACACCATACGGAATATCCACTTACCTGCTTGCCTCCAACTCCCCAGACTCTATCCAACCCGTAAGTTCCTATACACCTACTGTATCAGGAACATCATAAAATTCCTACATTGCGAGCTACAAAAAATCATCCGCAACATCACAGAGATGAAATCGTCTGACCCCGAATCAACTGACCAATCAGCACAGACCATATCCACATCTGTCGACCACGCCTATCTCCAATGCTTCAACCTAGAGAAGAATAGACTCCAACGGAAATTCACCTGGCTTTCATTAAAATACCCTCAACATCAAACACCTAGTGGAACAAATATCGACCACACACATGACCTTAACATTCCTCAAGCTACCCACCCCCTAGTTACTGACCTCACCAACTCCCTTTCTACAGATGAAACAAATCTACTCAGCCTTGGCCCCAAATTCATTACTACCCAAAAACTGAACGACCATGCAAAATTCAATATAGAAACCCAATTCTGTAGAACAGCCTACCACCTGAAATGGCTCTCGGCATTCAATTCCAATACCCCTGACCACCCCAATAACACGAACAACCCTAACGAATCCTTCCCGGTTTACCAACTAGACCATCCTCTACACCCTCCACCCAGCAACCACCTACTCGACCACAAACTCACCAGATTAAAACAAAGAATCTTTACCATACTGCAACAAGAACAACACCACATCACCCCTAACATCACCAGATCCCAACGCCTTACACTTAAAACACTAAAAGATAAAGACTTAATCTACCTACCCTCCGATAAAGGCAAAGAATTCTGCGTCGTCTCGCAAGACTCCTATAACACCCTTGCACTAAAACACCTAGACAATAACACATTATACACTCCTGCCCCTAACATATCAGCCATTAAGATCCAAAATACTATAAACAATACCTGGTCTAAAATCTGCGCCAAACGCAACCTCCCTAAGAAATACAAAATTAATTTCACTACTAAAAATAGCAAGCTCCCTACCTTCTACCACCTTATCAAAACCCATAAGACCAGCAATCACACTCAAATTAGGCCCATCGTCTCCAGCGTCGAAGGACCATTATATAAAATCTCCTGGCTACTTTCTAGACTCCTGAAACCACTACTCCCTACCTTCCCTGCACATGTCAGCAGCTCTGACCAAGTCATTAGCAGACTAAACCTACTCCAACAACAACAGCTAAGCTCTAACAAATACACATTTAGCCTCGATGTTGTTTCCCTATACACATCAATACCCGCACACCCAGCCATTGACCTCATCTCCGACCACATCTCTTCCTCCGATAACTTAGAACTCTTCGGGTTAACACCTGAAGACATACACCAACTCCTAGACATTATCATTAACAATACATATTTTACCTTCCAACACCACATATTTAAACAGATTACTGGTCTTCCCATGGGTTCTAGCCTGTCTGGCCTCTTAGCCATATCCTACATGGACAGACTCGAGCAACAAGCCCTCAACACCTGCCACTCACATATCTTCTTCACTAGATACATAGATGACATTCTTGTCCTCACCTCATCTCGTGAAGAAGCTATCAGCATTTTCGACACTTTCAACAACACCGACCCCCATATAAAATTTACTATTGAACACCCTAGCGACTCCGGCTCACTATCTCTCCTCGATTTCAACCTCAAAATCACAGAAGACGGTTCTATACAGACCAACTTCTACAGAAAACCTGCCTGTAAAAACCTATTTGTTCATTTTAAATCTGCCCTGCCCCTTAAAGCCAAACTAGACTATGCCCGTAATGAAATTACCCGCATACAAAATAAATGCTCATCTACTGCCAATAAAATTAAACACACCAAAGACTTCCATCAAACCCTAATCACCAACGGCTACCCCACTTCCACAATAACCCACCTCAGCAAGACCAGATCACGCAGACACAACACACTCTCCAACACATGCTTCCTAAAACTACCTTTCTTTAACGACAGAATCACTAATGCCATCCGCAGTGCAATACATAAAGAAAAACTAGACATTCAACTCACCCACACCGGCACCACCTTACGCCAACACCTTTCCAAAAAACGCACTACACGCACCCAAGAACCATGCTCCCTAGCCAATTGTCCCATTCCTACCACTGGACTATGCCACCGCACTAACTGTGTATACAATATATCATGCACTATTTGTAACCACTCCTATATTGGATATACTACAAGACAATTACACCAACGTATAAAAGAACACATGAATACAAATATATCTTCCTTCTTCAAACATACTTCCTCATGCAATACTACACAACAAGACATAAAAGTTTCCATTTTAGCCTCGACCAGGAACCTAGGCGACCTAAGACTGATGGAAGCTATTCTCATTTCCAAACTTAGCCCATTTTTGAATCAAAGACATGAATTAAATTCTACCTTCATCATATAACCTACCCCCCCCCCCCCCCGAACCCATCCCCAGATAATACCCCCCCCATAATAAACACTATTTGCACAAATCATATCCGTTATACTAAGAATTGACCATTACTTTAGTTAAATAAATTCAACATACAAAGCCAATTAACAGAATAACAGAATACCAAAAATAAGAGATTTGTCTCCCCTTAACCAGCAAACTTTCCATAACTAAAACAATAGGCATTTAAGAGATAAATTAAAACCAATAAATAAGGATTAAACTTAACCAGGCATAACTAAATTTTAATATACTGCACCGACAACAAATAATTAGCTATCTACAACACATTTAAAATCTAATGCCGGAATCAGCCTGTTGACAAACATATATACTATAAGTAATAACTACGTTTTATATACGGAAAAAAAACAAAAAAAAAAACAAAAAAACAAATAACAATAATAGTAAATATATAAATAAAAATAAAAATTAAATAAATAGAAACAACAGACAATTACATATATATATGGGTGTATATATATATATATATATATTTAAATAAAAAAAAAAAAAAAATTAAATAAAAAGAATCTATTTAGTTTTCCTCTGAATACTTTACTCTGAACACTTCCGGTTTAACCCCCCAGCGCTCCTGGCATTTTCTCGGTACCCGGGATTTTTCTTTTATTTATTTTTGACAAGGAGAGGAAGAAGAAAAAAAAAAAATCTCTCGAAATATCAAATTGATTCTTGATAATCCGGACATTACAAACTAACACCCTTGCTGTCTAGAAAAATAAACAAACCTTTCGATCTATATCCGACTTATTTCGGTTTTGTTCTGTTTTTGTTCTTCACAGCTTCCAGCAACCCGGATCTTCGCATTGCCTTAAACCTTTTTAAAAACTCTTATTATTACTCCCAGCAATGCTTACAGCAAACTACCAATTTCTATATATATATATATATATATATATATATATATATATATATATATATATATATCTGTGTGTGTGTGGGTGTGTGTGTGTGTGTGTATATATATATAATTAGTTATTTTTTTATCTACATACGGATACGTTTTATCCTTACGGGAATCGTCAGTGTAGAGAAGGATTATTCATAGAGGTCGCCGGACTCAAACCCTGGAACAAAAGTTATATTTCAAACTCAAATTGAAACGGCATATTCTCTTGCAGGCAAGTATTGTTGAACATAAGAGACAACTCATGTCTAGATATTCTTTGGTAGATCCTTTCAATAGTTATAATCAGGAGCTTAGTTTAGATTTGTCTCCCAAGTACTTTCAGGCCCATCCGGGTTATCTTCAGAGGAATGAGGTTAATATATATATATATATATATATATATATATATATATATTGATGCATGTAGGTAAAAATAATTAATATTTACTTTAAAAAATACAATCATAGTACCTTTACTAGGATTGATGTACTCTGTCGTTGTTGTAGAATCACTTTCAACTGCTCAATGTAAGCGCTCGCTGATTTGGCGTTTATAGATTTAAACCCCTCCTTATTGTTGTGAATCCCTGCCGGCCGGCCGAGGGGAAAGTTATCCGTACACTGAAGATTGCGTAAGCATTAAACATCGATGTTTATAGGTGAAGTTAATTAATATTTTCTTTAGAAAATAAAATATTAATATATATATATATATATATATATATATATATATATATTCATGTATCCATATAAAATTTCATAAGAGTATATCACTTTTAATGTATCAATTTTCAGTATTTACTTTAACAGAGCTCGGTAGTAAGTTATGAAAATATATTTATGGCAATTAAGCTACACAGAGGGTCCCTCGGTCCATCCCCGGGGCAATCTTCAGGTTAAAATGCATGGAGTTAGTTTTACCGGATGTTTTTATATACACGGCTAGCTAGTTAACCAATCAGATTCTTTGTTGTTCCCTTAACAAATCGTTGGGCTTCTCAAACAAATGTCTCGTTAGTTTAACTTGCTATTTCCTTTTCTATTGTTCGGTTTTCTTTAGAGTGTTTCTTCTCTGTGTTATTCTAATGGGTGACTTTATTTTAACACGTGGTTCCTTGTATTTCTATTTTTGGTTTTAGTTTTTAAGTTTTGAGGTTTTAGTTTAGTTTAGTTTTTTTTAGGTATTTGTTTGTTTATTTATTTATTTATTTATTTATTTATGTATTGTTAGCCTAAGTTAATTTTTTCTATGCAGGTAGCTGTTAGCTATCTCACTTCTACAGTTTAATAGATTTGGGGTATCTTTAAAGTTTAGGAATTCAAATTTCTCATTCATGCATAATCCACACGAGTCGTCATAATTTCTACATGGACTGGCCTGTCGTATCATTTTCCATTCAGTTATTAGTGAGCGTCCATTTTCATTGAGCTCACAATAGTGGTGTACTAGTGCTGTTTTAATTCGACGTCTTTTCTTTTCAAATGTGCTTTTGTGGTCATAATATCTGTTTTTTAAGAACAAGAAGTACTACGTTGGTATGACCTCCCTAAATTTTAAACCCAGATATTATGACCACAGCAATAAAATAGATATGAAAATATTCGGAAACATTCCGATTTCTGAATTTTTTCCGATGAGGATTGATACTTTGTATGCTTTGGATCATCATCATCATCATCATCATCATCATCATCATCATCATCATCATCATCATCATCATCATCATCATCATCATCATCGTCATCGTCCTCATCGTCATCATCGTCATCATCATCATCATCATCATCATCATCCTTTTAACGTCCGTTGGGCGGTGTTCAGAAATTGACTTCAAAACTAACCTATCTCTGGCCAGGTCTTCATCCATCCCTCTTTTTTTCAAGTCCATTCTTATCCCCTCCTCCCATGTTTTCCTCGCCCTGTTCCCTTTGCATTGAACCTGCTATCTCAACTTTTTTTTACATCTACAAACCCATGAACTTTCATCCATTCTTTCAATGTAACTATACCATCGAAGTCTCCTGTTCTGCCCATATCAAATCTTCCTCGGGGGTTATCACATCGAAGCCTGTCTTAATACCCACATTACACATCGATCGTGTCATTCTCACCACATTTCTCTCCATGTAACGCATATCGTCAACCCTGGTCAGGTTTCACTTCCTTACATTATCACACTGCGTACACATGACTGATGGACATTTCTCTCGGTTGACAGTGAATAATACAATATTCTCATGTATTCGTATCGGTTCATGTGTGTGATTGTGTGTACACGTTTGAAACGCAAGGTAAATGTGTTAGGTCTTTTTACTTAAATTTTATTTGGTTTGAAAGGCAAACCAAATGGACTCATTTGACTCCTCTGAAATCGCGTGCTATTATCAACGATTCTCTGTAATTCAGAAAGTAACGAACGCCAAACAACAACAAAAAATATGAACACAAAATAATAACAAAGAATACAATTTCGGTTTCATTTTTTTTTTTCTGGAATTTTTATTCACTTCGATTTTGCTATTCCCTTATTTTTTGTTATTTCTTTTTAATTCCTCCGGTGTGTATTTTTTTGATAATCTTTAAGAATCTGATTTCGGTGAAAAATTCTTCTTCTTGCAAACGGATTTCTCTACGTAGTCCAAACGGATTATCTCCTCACCAATCCCGAGATAAAAGGGTTAACTTCATTCGGTTCCATCTTTGAATCCTTAACTGCATTAAACGTACATGTAACTCTTTTTATTGTTGTTTTTCCCCGTAGCTTTTCCATCTTTATTGACACACACACACACAAACTCACAAACACACACACCCACACACACCCCCACACACACACATATATATATATATATATGTATATATATATATATACTAACACACATATCATACATATATACATATATATATATATATATATATATATATATGTATACATACATATGTATAAACAGTAACATATATATATATATACATATATATACATACATATATACATATGTATATACATATATACATATGTATATACATATATATATATACATTAACATATATATATATACATATATAAATAGTTATACATACATACATATGTATGCATATATTTATATACATATATAAGTATACACTTTAATTTATACGAACATTGTTAGCTACATATGTGCATACATGCTTAAGCTGAGACTTCATTCTAGCTGGAACATGTACAGAATGTTGCAGCAAAATCTGACACTTGACAAAAACGAAACAAAATAGAAGAATCTGCTGGGAAGTTTTGCGAAGCTCCGGAGAGACGAGATCGCCGCCGCACTCCTCTACGTCTTCCAACAGGACTCCGCTCTTGCACACATGGCCTGCACCAACCAGGCGTAGCTGCCTAACACTATTTCTTACCACTGGTCGCCGGACTGACGCACCATTGACTATTACTTCTGGGACGTGATCAAGGCCAAGATCAACAAACACGCCCAAAACACCGTCGAACCGTTCAAGGCTGCTATCATGGAGGCGTTCGCGACTATAGACATGGTCGACAAAGCGTGTGATTTCAAATGATCGTTTTCGTCGGTTGCAGTTATATTGAGAAATAATGTTGTTAAATAAACTGTCGGATCTCTGCATATACAACTTATGTTTTTATTGACTATTCGTTTTCTTTTTGTCAAATGTCGAATTTTGCTGCAATACTCTGGACAGTGAAGGAGTGGGGTTTTGCTGCAACACCCTGGGCAGTGAAGGGGTGAGACTTTGCAGCAACCTCCTTTACACTCATATGTAGCCAATAATGTTTGTCTAAAAAATATACTACCATCTAGGAAACCACCATACAAGCACTATATATATATATATATATATGATTTACGGTGTTTTGTTTTTTTCTCAATCGTTTTCTCCAACGATAACAATTTTCCCCTCATATCTCATTCGATTTTCTTAGTTTTAAATGTATCATTCTGACGTTTCTTCTTAGAGGGTCAGACGATAAGGCCTTAAGGAAAATGTTAGCATTTATTTCCACCCGCCGTTTCATTGATTAAAAGAATGTTTCCTCTGAAATATATATATATATATATATATATATATATATATATATATATATATATATATATATATATATATATATATAAAATAAGGCTTAATCGAATTTCTATTAAGGCCTGGTTTTGTCGATCCCTGTTGGTCTGTCAATCAGTTTGTTATCCCTAATCACACTGACTGAAAAGGCACACCTTATATGGGATTTATCCAGTAAATAAGTACTGTCGGTCACTTAACTTTGCAATAGCTTTTCCCTTGGTCTGTCGCCCTTTAGTCTGTGTATATCATTTTCTTCGCAAAAGCACACATAGAATGAACCAATGTTTTATATATATATATATATATATATATATATATATATATATATATATATATATATATATATATATATATATATATATATAATCACGGTAAAACATCCACAGGGTCGTAATCCAAAGAATTTCAACCGGGTTTATAAAAAGTGCTCAATAACAAATAGAGATTTTATATGTGATTATTTTTATTTACACAGACATGTACAAAATCCGATCTTAACCGTAGATCATATTTCAAAATATGATTTAAGGTTAAGATCGGATTCTAACTCTGGCTGATGACAATTCAGTTTATAATAGCTGTTGATCGATAACATCGACATGCCAGTTTCGCAGATTTTGTACATGCCTGTGTAAATAAAAGTAATCTTATATATATATATATATATATTAGTAGAGAATGGTAGTTTGCTTGAAGCATTGCTGGGTGTAGTAGTAGTCAGTTTTTGAAAGGCTGTGGGCAAAATTCTCTGCACAGTCGGAGAAATTTATCTACTGGTTTTATTATATTTGACAAAGGGAAGTCTCTTTTCCCGAAATATTAAATAATGATTTTTAATCACCCGGACATCACACACACAGCTAAAAACACTCTTGCTGTTATGTAAGATTTTATGAAAAATAAATAGTAAGTCATGTTTCGTATTCGATTGATTTATTGTTTTTGTTCTTTACAACTTGCATCTTACTCGGAATTTGCATTGCCCACAGCCTTTCAAAAACTTACTACTACTACTATATATATATATATATATATATATATATATATATATATATATATATATATATATATATATATATATATAAGTTTAATTGAAAGAGATTCTGATCGTCTGTCTCTTGTCACTTATTTTGAAATAGCATTTTCTTTTGGTATATTGCACTTAAGTGCAATATACCAAAAGAAAATGCTATATGCTTAATCTAGCATTTTAGATTGACTGTCAGGCTTTAGACTGTAAATACCATAATTTTGTTTTTTTGCTGAAGTTTGAAATACCATTTTTTTTTTGTCTGTCACGTTGAACTTTTAACAGTCATGTTTGTCTTGGTTACATTGAAGGTTGAAATACCATTTTTTTTTTATCTCTTACACTTTACTTTCTTCTGGTCTGTCAAGTTGAACTTTTAAATGCTATTTATTTGCTCTCTCACGCTGAAGTTCAATATAACATTCTTGTTTTGGCTGTTGCGACAAAAGTTTTAAATAATATTTTGTTTTGTTAGAACACCATTTTTTTTATTGGTTTGTCACGCTGAGGTTTCAAATACCATTTTAATTTTGGTATTTCACGCTAAAGTTTGAAATACCATTATAGTGTTAGTCTGTCATGCTGAATTTCAAATACCAGTTTTGTGTTAGTCATGCTAAAGTCGGAAATATTTTTGTTTTGATCTCTTTGAAATGTAAGTTTACATTTTTTTTGTTTTGGTCTGTCACGCTAAAGTTTGAAATACCATTTCTGTTTTGATCGTGCTAGAGTTGGAAATACTATTTTGGTCCATTTGGTCTGTCACATTGAAGTTTTAAATACCATTATAGTTTTTGTCTGTCAGGCTGAGGTTTTAAATACAATTTTTGTTTTGTCTGTCACAGTGAAGTTTTAAATAGAATTTTTCTTTGCTCTGTGACGTTGTATTTTAAAATAGTATTTTTTTATTTTTAAATTAGAAATACCATATTTATTTGGTCCCTGACACAAGTTCGAAATAACATATTCTTTTGGTCTGTCACGCTGAAGTTTTAAATACACTTGTGTTCTTTGGTCTGTCACGCTGAAGTTTTAAATACACTTGTGTTCTTTGGGCTGTCACACTGAAGTTTTAAATACACTTGTGTTCTTTGGGCTGTCACGCTGAAGATTTAAATACACTTGTGTTCTTTGGGCTGTCACGCTGAAGTTTTAAATACACTTGTGTTCTTTGGGCTGTCACGCTGAAGTTTTAAATACACTTGTGTTCTTTGGGCTGTCACGCTTGAGTTTTAAATACACTTGTGTTCTTTGGGCTGTACAGCTGAAGTTTTAAATACACTTGTGTTCTTTGGGCTGTCACGCTGAAGTTTTAAATATACTTGTGTTCTTTGGGCTGTAACGCTTAAGTTTTAAATACACTTGTGTTCTTTGGGCTGTCACGCTGAAGTTTTAAATACACTTGTGTTCTTTGGGCTGTCACGCTGAAGATTTTAATACACTTGTGTTCTTTGGGCTGTCACGCTGAAGTTTTAAATACACTTGTGTTCTTTGGGCTGTCACGCTGAAGTTTTAAATACACTTGTGTTCTTTGGTCTGTCACGCTAAAGTTTTAAATACACTTGTGTTCTTTGGGCTGTCACGCTGAAGATTTAAATACACTTGTGTTCTTTGGGCTGTCACGCTGAAGTTTTAAATACACTTGTGTTCTTTGGGCTGTCACGCTGAAGTTTTAAATACACTTGTGTTCTTTGGGCTGTCACGCTGAAGTTTTAAATACACTTGTGTTCTTTGGGCTGTCACGCTGAAGATTTAAATACACTTGTGTTCTTTGGGCTGTCACGCTGAAGTTTTAAATACACTTGTGTTCTTTGGGCTGTCACGCTGAAGTTTTAAATACACTTGTGTTCTTTGGGCTGTCACGCTGAAGATTTAAATACACTTGTGTTCTTTGGGCTGTCACGCTGAGGATTTAAATACACTTGTGTTCTTTGGGCTGTCACGCTGAAGATTTAAATACACTTGTGTTCTTTGGGCTGTCACACTGAAGTTTTAAATACACTTGTGTTCTTTGGGCTGTCACGCTGAAGATTTAAATACACTTGTGTTCTTTGGGCTGTCACGCTGAAGTTTTAAATACACTTGTGTTCTTTGGGCTGTCACGCTGAAGTTTTAAATACACTTGTGTTCTTTGGGCTGTAACGCTGAAGTTTTAAATACACTTGTGTTATTTGGGCTGTACAGCTGAACTTTTAAATACACTTGTGTTCTTTGGGCTGTCACGCTGAAGTTTTAAATACACTTGTGTTCTTTGGGTTGTAACGCTTAAGTTTTAAATACACTTGTGTTCTTTGGGCTGTCACGCTGAAGTTTTAAATACACTTGTGTTCTTTGGGCTGTCACGCTGAAGATTTAAATACACTTGTGTTCTTTGGGCTGTCACGCTGAAGATTTAAATACACTTGTGTTCTTTGGGCTGTCACGCTGA
>OY744515.1:88622379-88667379 GCA_963556195.1 Sepiola atlantica
TACTATTGCTACTACTAATAATAATCTCAATCGGGAGAGTGCGGAGGCTTATTGCCAGCAACTACTACTATTACTACTACTGTTACTCCTCCTCCTACTACTACTACTACTAAAAATAATAATCTGAATTGGTTATCATTACTCACTACTTCTACTACTAAAACTACTTCAACTCCAACCACTACTACTACTACTCCTACTACTACTATAACTACAACTACTACTATCACAACTGAACTGCTACTACAACTATCACTACAACTACAACTGCAACTACTACTATTACTACTACTGCTACTACTACTACTAACAATAATCTCAATCGGTTATTATCATTACTCACTACTACTACTACTACTACTACTATTAATGCAACTACTACTACCACTACTATTGCTACTACTAATAATGATCTCAATCGGGGGAGTGCGGAGGCTTATTGCTAGCAACATTCGAGAGAAAACCCAGTGTCGTGTCCAGCGAGAAATCAATAATAAACGGTTTGTGCGATAACGCCACATCATTTGCAATGGTTATCGAAAGAGGTGGAAATCTGAAAGACTTGTTGTCACTCATACTCCGGGGAAAGGCCACCGGTTATTGTTGCTGAGAATTCTCGCTCTGTAGCGGATCTCCTCATCCAACTGCCCCATTAAACATATTTTATTTTATATTCCAACTTTCATATTGCTGGTTAGCATTCATTGTTTATGGGGGTTGATTTCCGCATTCGAGGATTCACCGAAAGCGTTCAACTGTTTTCATCATTGCCGTCTGTTGCATAGTCTTGTAGCAGCGATGGTTACACATTTCGGTGCCGAAAATGAAAATGCTTAAACTCGTTCCTGCGCACACCGTTTGCGCACCCAGCCGCCAGAATTAATTAAAATAAATAATAAAAATATTTTGAACCAATCAGCGGATTTTTCTGAATTTATAGAAATTGTCTTTTTGGAGCCACTTCGATCCCATAAAAGGCCAGATTTTTCTTAAACTGCATGTTTAGCCCTAATCCACGAGAGAGCAAACATCGATGTTTTACAGCCCCCATCGCCCCCCTGTAAGGCCTTGGGAATGCTGAAAAACGATTTTTCTAAACTAACGCACACATAGCCACACTGACATCAACGCATACATATACACAATGCAGTAACTCTTTCACTGTCTTACGCATACGCGCACTGTTTGAATCCGCTTTCAATGTCGTCTGCTGATTGAAAACAATATAAACTTAACCATTTTAATACTTCATACATTTCTCACTGAACTTTCTACTATGGAAACAAATGATGATTGACGCTATTTAATAACTTTCAATGAAATGTAATTCATGGAATTGAGTGAGGAAGTTTTGATTACTAATTTTCAGACTCGTGTACAATTTACAACCTTTAAATTATCGACTCAGGTTTCCTCAATATCTCAACTAGCAATCCCCTTTGTTCGGCAAGGACACTCAAATATGAACAATTATTATATGTTTTCCTATCTTTGTAGACTCCCATTTTAAACATATATAAAATATATCTTTTGTGAATGTATGCTTTTGAATTCATTATTTTGTTTGTTGATCATATAAGATTTATCTCGCTCTCTCACACATTTGAATATTACTTAAAACTGTTTTTCTTTAAAATGTTTTTATAAAACTCGACTCACACAAAATCTCCCCCCCCCCAAAAAAAAAACTGGAACCCTAAAAACAAACCTTTAAAGTCTCAGACTTCCCTTTGTATTCTTATTTCTTTTCGTCTTTTTTTTCAAATTTTTCGGGACTTTTCCTAGTGGTGCCATGCTTATTATTATATTGAGTTTCTTCCATATTCTTTTCAGTTCTCTTGAAATTTCTGTGTATTTGCTTCGTTGTTTTTTTGTCTCCTTGTCATTCAACCTATGAACTGATGGGACGGAAAATCTACTAATAGACAGTTTTTTCTACCTTGTTAACTACAATGACATCTAGTCTTCTTGCTTATATGAGTTTATCTGTTTGTACTTCAAAGTTCCAGAGGATTTCATGATTTTCATTTTCTAGTACTGCGTCCAGTTTGTGTCTGTATAATTTGTCTACGTGTTCAAAATGCAGTTATTATCATATTTCTGCCTTTCGCAATCAGTCGTGCCTGTTTTTCGTATTTTAGGCGAGAGGCTAGTGTGCGGCATTCACTAATTTTGTGATTTACCGTTTTGTCTCTTTTCCCTTAGGTTCTACATTTGCTGTATTCCTGGGTTTTGGCTTTAATGTAGTAAGTTGTAATCGCATTGTTCTATGCGACTATCAGTAGTGATTCATCAAGAAATTTCTCTGACTTTTGAGAAAAATAACAATTTTAGGTCATTTTTGAGTTGGTCATCATTTTCATTAATGTTATTGTTTAAGTGATAAAAAGATGGTACTCAGATGGAGCAATGTCAAGTGAATAAGGCGGATGAGGCAACACTTCCCAATTGAAACTCATGACCTTTTCTTGAGTGAGTTTTGCTGTGCGAGGTCTCGCATTATCATGCTGAAGCACTACACCCTTCCTATGTAGTAATGCTGGTCGTTTTGTTTGATAGAGCAATTCTTAGATCATCCAGCTGCGAACAATATTTTACTGCTGTGATTGTTTGATTAGGCTCTAGTAACTCATAATGAATCAGTCCTCTCATGTCCCACCATAAAGAGAGCATAACCTTCTTTGGGTGTAGTCCTTGTTTTGGAACAGGCTGTAGACTTTGGTTTCGGTCTTTTGCGTTCGGCATTCTTGTAAAGAACCTATCTTTCATCTCCAGTCAAAATTCTTTGCAAAAATGGTCCTCGATGATTCCTGGAAAGCAGAGATGTGCAAACAGTCAATCTTTGATTGCGTTGAGCGTCGGTCAAATCGTGGGGAAACAAGAGTCAAAGTTTCGAATCTTTTCCTAAGTCGTGAAGGCATGAAATAATTGTGGTATGGGTTGTATTGGATTGTTGAGCTAATTCTCTGCTGGTTAACTTTAAATTGGTCTCCACAGCGTCTTTAATGGCGTCTTTATCAATTGATGTTAGCCTTCCGTAACGTCTCCGATCTGACAGGTTAAAGTCTCCAGAAAAAAATTTTGCAAACCACCGTTGACATTTTCGATCATTCAGAACATTTATCCCATAGACAGTTCCAATATTCCTTGTAGCTTCTGCAGCTAAGTTTCTTTTTTTGAATTCATAGAGCATGCAATGTCTTAGATGCTCCTCACTAATATCCATTTTTTGACGGCTGAGACCGTTAAACTTAATATTTTCCAACTAATTACTATATCTAAAAGGCAAAGCAATATATTAAGACACCAATTTACTAAAAATCTATAACTGTGTACAACTTAGGAGGCTGCAAAGTGATGAAGTAAAAAATGCAACATTACTTTCTTTCCAACCTGATATATAAAGAGATGGAGAGATAGTGTTCGACTACAAAACGCGATAAACCCCTTTTTAAACATTACAAATCCATCATTATAAAGAGTGTTGCATCTCAACACTCGAACAAACCACCAAATCATGTTTGACATGATATTATACCGGCGTGATTTATTTTTTAGTCGAAGTCCAGATATAATATGTTCATCTTTTTATTGTTCATCACTCAATTTTAACAAATTGGACTTATCGCGTTTTGTATTCTAACTCTTAATATATATTTAGATATACAGAGTGAAAGAGAGAAAGAAAGAGAGAGAGAGAGAGAGAGAGAGAATAAAAAGAAACATAGGTGTTTCTAGAGACAATAAAAACTGTGATAAACAAGTATTGATCGTAAACACTAAGACATTTCTTTATTTTCCCCTGGACGTTTTTAAGACATGGCTTAAAATGTCGTGAACAATTAAAACGGCCATCTTGTTTGTGTCTCGTCTCTTTTCGCTTTTGACCTTTCTTATATAGAAGTCATTTGTTTTTATATAACAGATATCGTCCATAACAATATTTTGCTTGTTATTAAATACGGATCAAGACACTAGTGGCATAGCCGTTATCATTTGACCAGTCGAGAATCAGGGGGATAAAGATGGAGTATGGGAAGGTAAGGCTTCTGAGTTTCTCATCACGTTGAAAGCTTGTATTCCCCGCCATCACGTGACACTAGATCATTGAATGACAGGGTCCCGCGCTTTTGATTGTCATTTAGGTATTCGCTCTATGGTAACCTGCTTTTGGAAAAAAGGACAGTTATTTTGCAGTGGCGGTAAAGAGTAGAGTTCTTGTTGTGAATGTTTTACAAGGGGAACCAGAGATTGAGATTCAGTCGAGCACATATCATGGGCGTAGGGATCGAGTAGAGAAAGACTAGCAAAGAAGATATGGACCACTAGATTGCGAAGTCGATATTGTACTCTATCAAGGTAATATAAGAATGTTTTGAGCAGAATTTTCCCAAATGGTACGGCAATCTTAGAATGTATCTAACTCTTATATACGTAGAGGATCGCATCTTGAATCAGATATTATGTGGAGTGATAAAACGAACCAACAATGTTTCTATCTAGCTCGGAAACAGATTTGACGTAAGTCTTCCGTTTCGGTTCCGGAGTGAAAGTCAGTCCTAGAAGCTTTTCAAATCATGGGGCTTCCTTAAGAAAGTAACCGTTGATTTCAACTGAGGCTAAATGAGGATATGCGCGTGAGTTAAATGGTAGCAATCGGCACATTACGTTGGATAAATATTTACTTTTATAATGTTAATATGTACTAGCTGAACCTTGTTGAAATTCCACAGCATTTTCTACATCAATCTGTTTGATTTACTGTTAATAATACCCATTTTTTAATCATAATAATCTTTCAGGTGTGGTGATATTAGAAAAAAAAAACGACTCTTGCTTCACTCGTAAAATAATTGTCATTGTAATATGCTTTAAAGAATCACATCAAATATATTTTATTTATTTATTTATTTAAAATTGTAGCAATTGAAATCATTCAGAAACAATTAATAGTCGGTCATCTTACCGTAAAACTAATTGCCAAAAACACATTCTTCAAATAAATGAAACGAATGTTATATCGTGAGATTTAATTATTATTTAGTAGACGGGGCGAAATATCTTCATTTTCGAAAAGTTCATTTTAAAACACGTAAAGTCGAAATATTTTACCTTAGCGACTTCAGATCAATCACTGATCATTATTATTTGCTGATCTCAATTTTGGATATGTCTGTGAGGTGATAACGTACGTATAAACAGGGAATGCCTTACTGTATTATAACATAGATTACACAACACCTGAAGTACGAGAGACCAGACGTCCGACCGATACAAATGATTCTGATAGAGAAACGAAGGCGCATGCGTAAAATATCGACGACGATGAATAGAATAACTCCAAAATGGCTTCTGATTTTTAAAAAAAAATGGTGGGACGTGTGAGTGAAATATGTCACGTGACGTATCGCGTTATTGATTTCGGTTTGGTTGGTGCATAAGACGCGGGGGGAGTCGTTCATTAGGAAGGCATTGTAATATTCACACATGAGGCGAAGCATTCTAAAGACAGGAATTAAAATTAAAACAGGACATAAAAAAATGAAAACATTCGATCTTTCTATCGATGGATCTATCAATTTATCAATCGAAATTTCAATTTATTGATCGTTCTTTCGGTCTGTCTTTCTTTCACACACACATATACGCGCTCCCCCTCTCTTTCTCTCTCTCCGTCGATATATATATATATATATATATATATATGTATATATATATATATATAGATTGATATATAGATTGATAAATTGATAGATAGATCGAATGTTTCCATTATATATATATATATATATATATATATTATTTATTTTATACGTACATAAACGTAACCCATATACACGTGTTTCTGGCTCACAGCCGTAATCAACATGGCTAACTTAGACAGGGATCGAACCTTCGAGATTGATGTCTATAGCTTTACCATCGTACCAAGACGCTCTGTCTAGAAATATGTACGATGTTTATCACCTTAATATTCAATGTATTTTTATGTAATTATTTTTATTAGTGATTGTTGGTCCCCAGATTTATAAAATCGGGGGACCTATGTTTTGAGGCATTTCCGTCCGTCCGTCCGTCCGTCCGTCCGTCCGTCCATCCGGATTTTTCTCCGCAACCATCCATTGCATTTCTCTTAAATTTTGCATGAAGTTGTAACTTTGGTCAGGTTAGAAGGTGACATTTTCCGATTTTTGAAAAAGAATCTGGTTAGCCCCCCAGGAGGTCAAAAGGTCCAGAAATGGCAAAAAATGACATTTTTTGCCCCATAACTTTTCATCCATCCATTCAATTTCTCTGAAACTTGGCCAAAATGTGGAAGCAATTGTTCTTTATAGAAAATAAGTACCGCTGACCTTGAAAAAAATCTGTTTTGTACGCCCAGGGGGTCAATAGCCTCCAAAATGGCAAAAATGACCCTTTTCTCCCATAACGTTTGATCCATCTATTTAATTTTTCTGAAACTTGGCCAACATTTAGAGACAATTGTTCTGGATATAAAATGAGCATCCTTGACCTCAGAATAATTCTGGTTTGCGCCCCCAGGGGGTACAATGGGGGTCAAAAATGCCCCAAATTGCCAAAATTTATTGCATTTTACACTCGCCACATCGAGTCACATACAGAGGGGGACCACGCATGCGCGGCTTGTTTTATTAGTGATTGCAGCGTTCGTTGTTATTTTTTTGTTTACTATTATTTCCATTGTCTCACTTTCTACGTGATTAATATGCAGAAAATTGCATTAGTCGCTCTTAACATTATAGGACATATTTTTCGTTAATATATATATATGTTTTATTTATTGTATACGTACATAAAAAAGCAAAGAACGCTGCAATAACTAATAAAAATCATTACATACAAATACATACACACACACACACATATATATGTATATATATATATATATATATATATATATATATATATATATATATATATAATAATTTAAATGGACTTATCTGAAGATTTAACGGCAGTTTCACGGTAAATCCGATAATCAGATGTGTATTTCTTTTCAAACCTATGTATACAGTTGAATGTATATAACATTAATAAATATATAAAATGGAGTTATCTTAAAAGAAAATTATCCCGGCTAGTTTAAGCTCGTATTCAAATGTACACATATGTGTTAAACAAGAATGCATTTCTCGAGATCGGATTTACCATGAAACTGCAGTAAAATGTTAAGATAAATCCATTGTATAGCTCTTTGTATGTACAAGATATGCTGTTTTTGATAGGATCGTTTCCGACTCCGAGAGATAATATATATATATATATATATATATATATATATATATATATATATATATATATATATAAAGTTAATCCAACAAAAGATATAAAAGGCAACTAATATCTTTCAATTAGTTAAACATCCGGATAAAAACTGAAGCTCAATATACTGGATAGATCATTAATAGCATAATATGAAATGAAATAATAAAATAAGGTGCGAATCAAATTTTATTAGAATTCAAAGTTCAGGCAAGCCATCTCAACGTCCTTGACTTATGAGTTTTCAAAGATACTTGTTCTCCTCAGAGGACCATTACCGCAGTGACATCACTGCAGGTGATTAAATTACACTGAAAATATATAAAAATATGTGCAAAAATGCATAAAAGTATATAACGCATCAAATATATCAGCCCAAAACATACTTTTGTTAAAGCTATACAATCCAAGTCATACAATTTAAAACAAATTCAGGAAAGATATCCAAGAGGTTGATTGAAGATTGATCCAGGTAGTGAGTGACAGTCCAAAAATGAAAAAAAATGATTAAATTGGAAAGGTTTATCCAGTCGGGAAATGCGTCCGCAAACGATGCAATAAATGACAGTTAAAATGCATCCAATGTAAACTTTTTCAAGTCAATCAACCTCTTGGATATCTTTCCTGAATTTGTTTTAACTTGTTGTGTTCCGCGAAGCAATTCTATCAGTCTTGAGAGGGATGCTACTAACATATATAAACAAACAATGGTTGTTTTTTTATAATCAGATTTCAATCACAAATTTGGCTTAACTTAGGCCACAGTTATAACACGAATCAGCATTGGCCTTTTGGCTAAGATCAAAGTGTAGTATCTGTTCCGATGGATACTGCACCCCATACTGGTGTTGTCTTGGCCTTCGGGTCTTGATTTACGCCGGTCAATGGGTCTGTCCTGTGCAGTTCTGGGAGGTCCACCTTCCCAGGGCTTTGCCTCCCCTCTTTGGGGAGGAGTAAGTTTATTGCTTACTGTCTGAGGCGCCTCTACCGGGGAATGCCGACGGGGCTGCCCAGGCAATTTTTAAACCCCACTTTCTCGACCCGACCTTGGGTCACATTTTACTTGTGGGAGTAAGATAAAAACTGGCCTTGTGCCTAACTCCTGGAGAGGAGTAAATCAGTACTCTAGATTTAAAGCTAGCTCTACCGAAGTCATTCGGTAAACAAGGGAGTTATAATCTTTTTCATGTAACTTCTATATTTTCGGAGTTTATCAAAGTTTTTCACACATGCAAACACATTCCCATTTATATATATATATATATATATATATATATATATATATATATATATTCATAATTATCTTTTGGGTTGAACACACATAAATGATAAGTTGTATATTTATGTATTTCAATAGTGTCCTAAGTGATATAGATAAATAGACAGGCGGACAGAGAAACAGGGAGACAAGAAATGAGAATAAAGAGTGAGAAAGAGCAAAGCAAACGAATTTTCGTTAAGCCAAGCACACACGCGTACAACTGTGTACTGTGTAGTGTATAGCAGACGAAGAGACATACACATGCATGTCAAAATACAGAAATACAGATAGAGCATCCGTCAATAGACGCAGCTTTCTTTGTACCTTCCATTAATAAAAGAGAAAAATACCATTTAAAAAGCAAAAAATAAGAAGTGTACAATAATAACAAGCGTCAGTAGGAGAATGTGGCGGGCGAGCAAACTAACCAATACGTTACAACTGTCAATCTAGTTTCGATCCAAAAGAACGCATTCCTGTACTACATTCTCAATAGCGCCGACTATGGTTCGAGAAGATAGAGTCAACATACCTTGGTAACTGTCAGTTTCTCTTCTTGTACATTCAGACCATCTGGTTTGAATATCCCTTCATATATTTTAGATTGGCATATGTGCTGATAACTATGCCTGTCTATCTGTCTATGTCTCTGTAACTATCTATCTTTGTTGTCTCTCTTTATCTCTCTATCTAAAGGTCTCTCTCTCTCTCTATATATATATATATATATATGTACAAAGAAAGAGAGAGCGAGAGAGAGAAATAGAGAAAAAGAGAGAGAAATTGGAAAACGTATAAATGTTCGTTTGTAAAGGATACCTGTATTATTTTATTTTCCTCCTCTCCAAGGTCAGGTGTGAGTTTTGATGTTAGTGTGTCTGTGGAACGAACTGGATTCGAACCCGGCACCCCCAGGTGTTCAGTCAACGTCGTTAACCACTTAGCCCCAGTGCTGTACCTGTACTATGTATGTATAATATATAGATACGTGTGTATATGTGTATACTATGTGTTTTTGTGTTTTCTTACACAAAAGATATTTTAATTTTATCCTCTCTAGCTCAGCGAACTTGCACAACACCGCCGCTGTGGCCACCGCCACCGCCACCGCCACCGCCACCGCCGTCAACACGGCCGCCGCCTCCGGATGGCAATTGCTAATTTGTTAGCTGACTTTGTTCTCCTTTGTTTTGCTCGTTTTCATACGAAAAACGTCGCTCATTCACACGCGAATTTCTAAAATCCAATCACATACACAAATCCTAATTAGTCCAAAGTCGCCATTGGTTGACGCGAAACTTTCTGTACTCCGTTCATATGTGTAAAGTTCACATGAAAAACTTTTATAGTGCACGTCATGTATAAGGTCAGACAGGGGAAAAGAAAAAGATGATTAATATATATATATATATATATATATATATATACATACACACACATATATATAAATATATACATACACACTTACACACACATATATATATATATAAATATATACATACACACACATATATATAAATATAAAATATATATATATATAAACACATATATATAAACACATATATATATATAAACACATGTATATATATATATACACATATATATATATATATATATATATATATATATATATATATATATATATATATATATATATATATATATATAACCGTGCTTTACACATCTTCAATTTCACTTTCTTCAAGTTCGTCAACAAGACCGGACGATCAATAATCTTTCGATACCACAACGGTGATTTACTTGCGAGTTTTATACCTTCAAGATGACAAAGAAAAAAATGAATAAAGAAATGAAATTACTCTTTGATAATGCTGTTTTACCAGAGAAAGTCCCAGACATATATTTATGAAAAACATGATTTTATTCATTTAATAAATATCTATATAATAATTACAAAATTAAATATTGAAAAAAGCGGTTTCTTTAGGATGTGTGACCTCTTCCTCAATATATATATATATATATATATATATATATATATATATATATATATATATATATATATATATATATATATGAAGATTGAGTAAGCATGTGATATCGATGTCTGTAGGTAAAAATAATTAATATTTACTTAAAAAATATAATTATAGCCCCCTTTACAAGGATTGGTGCACTCTGAGAGAATTTATAAACGAGCAGAAATACTATGGCTCAAAAGCGAGATTCCGACCCCATTTGTCAATACGTCTCACGGTCGCTCTTGTTCTGACAGGGTGAAGGTACAACTTAGACAGCTTGTCTGGCTGCTGTTTCCGATTGGTAGTACAGGAGCTTTCCCCATCAATAGTTGTATAATAACGGACCCTATAATAATCCCCGATAAAATTTCCGGAAGCCACAATCCCCATGGATCAAGTCTCGACCAATGGTTTGGTTGTTTGATCTGATTGGCACCAAACAAGCACCCACTATGCTCTCCTCACGTTATCTAAAACCAAAATGGCAGTAGAAAGAAAAAAATGACAAACCTAATCCAGACACCCACCAAAAACATCTTCGCTTCCGCCTTGCGGCTATCTTTCACAAATATCCGGGGGCTTAGAACAAACCTCAATTACGTTGAAACCTTACTTCCCGGAATATTCTAGCACTAAGTGAAACAACCCTAATCTCCTCAATCTTTTTGAAACGATTTTCACATGACTGACTACTCCCCCACCGTACCGTAAAGACTCTGACAAACATATGCACGGGCTATGAGTTTATGTTCGGAACACTCTCACCTTGAATAGAGAACGTAGGCTAGAATCAGATGCTCAAGCCTACATGTACTTTAGAGTAACCTAACAGCACAGCGTTAGTTTCTTATATTTCTTATACCGTTCTCTCATGACACAGGACTGTACCCTGCTTAAGTTTGTCCCTGAAAGCATGGATACAACACTCTCACTTGGCTCGAGTGCCGAAATACATGTATTTGGGAATTTTAATATACATCACCATGACTGGCTTAGATTCTCTAGCTATAGAGACACAGCTGGTAACTCCACGTATAGTTAGTCCATAGCACGCACTCTTTCTCTCACTCACAGCTGTAATTTTCCGGATCCGCCTCTCTGATCGTCTTGACTAGCACGCCTTAATTTTCGACCTGTTCTTGACTACACTGCCCGAGGCTTTGGCGAAGGAATGGCCATAGCCCGCTCGGGACGCTGATGACCCTACGGTAATGATTAATATTACCCTAAAATTTCGTCCCAAAGCTGATGAGCCGTTGCTCAAAACGACGAGATACTACAAGCGGGCTGATTGGGAATCCATCAGAGATCACATCAGACACGCCCAATGGAGTGAAACGATTTCTCTCTGCTGATAATTGCGCAAATTAGGTTTCCGAATGGGTCAAAGCAGACCTTGAAGTATATGCCCCCATGCGAAAATTCTACAGCAAGATCCACTCTTCACAATGATTCTCTTCGAACTCCGCAGCTGCTATGGCACAGGAGTAGCAAGAATTCCGAAAGTTCAACTGCCACAAGTCAACTACAAATAGACATAAACTTACAGCGTCAAGAAATCATTGTAAGACTGTAATAGATGAAGCAAAGAGAAGGTATACATTGATGCCCAGAAAACGCATTAAGTCACAGAAACTAGGTACTCGTGATTTCTGCAAAATAGTCAAATGCTTGATGATGAGCAATCAACAACACCCCCCCCCGCTATGAAGCCACAATTATGGTGTTTGCACGGCAACTGAAAAGACTGAACTACTTGCCCAGTGTTTCGCCTTTGACTAAACTTATGACTCCGCATACGACTCTCTCCAAAATTTCAGATTGCGGACTGAAGCCACACTTGATGACCTGATGTCCGGGATATCATAAAAACTTTGGCACCTCCAAAGCATGTGGGACTTATCTTATATCAGTGATAGTAATAAAGAAATGCTCTTCTGAACTGGCATCTGCCCTCTTTAAGCTCTACAACAAACGCCTTGCAGAATATTGCTCCTTTATTGCTCGAAAATTGCTTCTGTGGTTCCAGTCTTCAAGAATTCTGGAGATAGAACTAACACTCAGAATTATCGCCCCATCAGCTTCCTTCCGCTTTTCGCTAAAACTTTTGAATCTGTAATCAATCAGTCTGCTCGGTAATGCTAAACTTCTTTCTGGCGATCAGTATGCATTTAACATCCTGTATTAGTCCATGTGCACTACATGCATCCCTGTATATATTCTTAATTGAACCAGTGATAATAGTGGACATCGAACAGGATGTAGAAGCAGTCTCAAATAAAGAAACAGAAAGTATCCGTATGTTTTAGTATATCGTAGTTTACTCACTAATTGTTGTAAATCCTAGTTTAGTCACGTAGATTTTATGAGCTGACATACGTAGTAATCCGGAATACACACACGTTCCGCTGTTAGCGTCGGCGATTAATTAACATGGTTAAAGAGAAGATTGTTCTTTGAACCTGGCTTCCAGTTATGAATGTATAAATAGGGTCCTAATGCAGTTTACGGAGCGGGCTGAAATAAAGTGAAGGAGGCTATATTGCAGTTGAGATACGGAACACCTGGTGAAGATGGTGTACATTTATTAGTCCTTCGCTGTAGTTGAAGACCATTTGCAATGCTAATGAAATGGTTTATTGAAAACATCTTGGTTGACAGGCATGTTTACCAAGATTGGCGTGACTCCATTATGGAAAGATGACTGCTGTAATTATCGAGATATATCTCTTTTTAATGTGACATCAAAGGTACTTACCAGTATCCTATTGAATGGCCTGAATGCCTAGATCAGTCAGGTTATGCTTCCTGAGAGTTAGTGCAGCTTTAGAAGAAATATGATCTTTACGGCACTTCAAATGCAGGAAAGGTGGAGTGAACATTGTCTAGACCTATATACATCTTTGTTGATCTAACGAAAGCGTTCGATACAGTTGATCAGGATGTGCTGTGGAATGTATTGGCTAAGTTAGGATGTACGAAGGGCGTTCAATAAGTAATGCCCCTGGCCCATTTTCCATAGCAGTAGATTAATGAAACTTGGCACAGTTATTAGGCTATCTTTACATAAGAACCAACTATGCATTTCTCCCATCATTTGATGCAGCTCTGGACACCGTTTTTGTAGAACACCCCAGATTTGTCCTCCAACCACGTCATAACTTCAGAAATCAAGGCTGCATCATCTGAGAAATGCTTTCCTTTCAAAAACAATTGTATGGCTGGGAAGAGATGATGGTCAGAGGGGGCAAGGTCAGGAGAGTAAGGGGATGGGGGAGGATTTCATAGCCGCACGCACATCTCCAAATTCACCATCGAGTGCTCGACGCGTTCTTGCTTCTGGAAAGGTGTGAACAACCTGGGAATCCATCTGGAAGACACCCTATGCATATGCCAATGGTCATGAATGATAGTTTCCACAGACCCTGTACTAATTCTGACCTCTTGGGCTATTTGGCGAATATAATGCGTCGATCTTCCAAAATGGCAACCTTAACTTGATGGACAGATGCCTCATCAATGGCAGAAGAAGGACGACCAGGTCTGGAAGCTGTTTCCACAGACTTCCGGCCATGTTTGAATTCACCATGCCAGCGTTTTACAAGGACATATGATGAGGCATCATCACCATTAGTTTTTTCCATTTCATTAAAAGTCTCCTTTGGTGTGCGTTCTTTCAAATACAAAAACCGGATAACTGCGCGACACTCAACTGCCTCCATTTCACATCTGACTCAGTTCAAACGTCTGTAACTCCGAAACCACAATTAGTTCAGAGCTGTTTTTTGCAACATACCCCATACAGATATTAATCATTACACATGCAAAATTTCATGTAAATCAAACAATTGGAGGTGATACAGGGGCATTACTTATTGAACGTCCCTCGTAGAAGCAGGGGTCTTAGAGTAAGCCTGGGCAAGACAAAGCTATGTTTTCCCCAGCCCCTGGAAATCCGCATCAGAAACTGTATATATTTGTTGAAGGCCACTGACTGTCTCTAGTGATCGTTTTATGTATCCGGGTAGTGTTATTTCAAGAAACGGGTGGTTGGATGCTGAGAAAGTACACATATTGAACAGGCTTGTGTGTATTCTGGTCATTTGGGAAAGCGGATAGAGCACCACCTGATATCTGGCTGGAAACTAAGATCTTTGTGTATGAGGCCTGTGTCGTATCAACTCTATTATATGCTTGTGAGACATGGACCGTTTACAGAGCTCATGTTCGCCTGAAAGAGTGTTTCCAGCAATATTGCCTTAAGCACTTGCTTAACATCCGTTTGGATAGCTTTACTCCTGACACAAAAGTGTTGGAACGAGCTGCTGTTCCAAGCATCGAGTCTCGTATAAGGAAACGCAGACTTCGTTGGGCCGGTCATCTTATTCCTTTTACTGATGACAGACTGCCCAAGCAGGTGATTTATGGGGAACTAACTGTGAATAATCGCCCACACCACAAACCACGTAAGCGATTAAAAGATTGTCTCAAAGACGATTTGACGTGTGTTGGAAGTAATGTTAAAGGATGGGAGGGGCTGGTTGTAGAGAGGTCAAGGTGAAAGTAAGCGTTTTTGAAGACAGCATGCATTTTGAAAAGAATAAGATGACACACCAGTAAAAGAAAGCAGCATCACCAAAACATTGAGGGAATATGTCTTGAAATTTGGTAACAATGTCACGTGAAGGTTTGTTGAGTTACCAACGAGTGCATGGTTTGAAAAATAAAGAACAAATGACAAGACGGGGCTTAATTTATGACATCTCCTCAGGTCATTACAACAACTACATTAGAGCTGTCTTCTTCCCTCTTATCGCCTTCACCCCATCCGCCTACCGCCTCTCCTATACTAGCTCGGTAGGTGCGAAAATGAAAAAAATAAAAATAAAAATAAAAAAGAATAAGAAAAAGAGAAATAAAGAAGTATATGTCACTTACTTGTCAAATCATATTTCAATGCCGCTAAAAAAATGTTTTCATATGGTTCAATCGGATCATCTTTTCCTTCTCCCATGTGTGTGCCTTCAAAATAAAATTGTTTCCAAATCTTTACTTTTTCTGAAGACGTTCCTTAATACGAACGAAACTGGTCAAATCTCTTGTTTTTGTTTTTCTCCTGCATTTTAACCTGTTTTCCGTTTGTCTTTTCTTTTCACACATACATTTATATATATATATATATATACATACATATATATATATATATATATATATATATATATATATATATATATATATGAGAGAGAGAGAGAAAAAAGAGGGGGATATATATATTAGTGTTGTTATGATGAAAGTATATTCTATACAAGGATTATACTGTAACGTTGAAGTGATATGTTGCACATATCTGATACGAAACACTAGAAGTACAACTGCTAATATTACTAATGGTAATGATAACCATGACTATTATAATTTAATTTCATTTACTAGTTAAGACTAAATACACGGGACATTGTAACTGTTTTAGAGTAACCATTAATGTTACTGAAGTGTGAATGAAGATTCCCAACACTCTATGCTTCATTTAGCGTTATCGCAACAGTCCTTAACTATTTGTTTGTCGCTGGACACCTCCCCCAAAAAGGGGCTAATACCATATTAGAACGACTAAACATAAAATACACTTTATCATAACAACAGAACAGATACTACACTCCCACCTCTAAATAAAGTAGTGGGCAATGTTGGAGAGTATTGTAACATGATAACAGAACAGACACTACACTATCCATCTGAATTGCACATCAAATATAGCAATAACATTTGTTTTGCTTCAGACACAAAGATACCAAATCTCCATTACAAAATAAAAGTAATAGTATAATAACCGCTTCAGAGAGATGTATGTAAAATATCCATTATTAATAGAAGTAATAGTATTGTTTCGCCTTCAGGCACTGAGATACCAAATCTTCATTATTAACAGAAGTAATAGTATTGTTTCGGCTTCAGGCAGAAAAATATCAAATCTCTATTATTAATTGAAGTAATAGTATTGTTTCGGCTTCAGACAGTAAGATACCACATCTCTATTATTAGAAGTAATATAGTTTCCGATTTAGACAAACAGGTAACACATCTCCATGTGTAATAGATTATTATTATTACTATTTTTTATTCATAGTATCAAGGTGAGATTGTACCCATTCCCCTTTAACAAACCACTGGAAACATTGCGATGTTTGTTTTTAATTAAATTAGTCACCCTTTAATCAGTTGATTTTCCTCTTTCCTTACTAAATGTGTTTTGTATTTGATTCTAGTGTAATTCGGTTTGGGAAGAAACGCTACAGAATTCTGACACCAAATATTTTTTCGGATCTCATTTCGTGGTTCTTTCTTATTTGTATGAATATTTTTGCAGTAAAAAATTGGGAATCCGAACTGTCGTTAATTATTTTTAATTTCAAGATTTTTCCCCCATTTTTCTCTCTCAATTTTTTCACTTTAATTTTTCCAGGTTATCAGTTCTCCTGAGTTAGAATCTTCAGAAAGAGACGAGAGTGCACCAGTGGCGCAGAAAGATAGATAATACTATCTTCTACTTACATGAGAATACGCCTTCTGAAGCACCCCCACCCCCACCTCGTAGCTCAGAAACACCGCGGGTCTCATGGAGCACACTGAACAGCATTAGAACATGAAAGGGGCGATCAAATGATTTTATGACTGGATGAGGATACAAAACCGACCCAAACATCAGCGAATGTGATGCTATAGTTTCACCTACAGATGGGGAGATAACCCATTTTACATCTGTGTCGTTGTCGAATCTTTGGTTCCTGTTTGTATATACCAACGCCCCGGACGCCGATGTTGATTCATAAAAAAAGAGTTTATTCAAAAATTATGAGAGATAGTCACAGCAAATATCAGAGCGACGGGTTCCTTGTACGCGTGAGAAAGAGAAAGAATAGCAGGCAGATAGACGGATAGCTCGTCTCGCTACATCTAGTCACAGAGAATCGCATATCAGAAGTAACGTGGTTTTATCGACTTCCGCTTTTAGGTCAAAGTTTCACTGAATCTTTTCTATACAAACACAGGCCTCTGGTGATGTAACATGGAGAATAGGACAATACAAAGCTCCTTAGCATTTTGCCTAGGAGCATAGTATCTGTTCTGGTAATACACTTTATAGTTTATGGCTTAAATAGATAGGGACAACATACGTGAACTTAATACAATATTGACTGAGTGAAAAACCAACAACAATAATGGAGAGATAGAACTGACTCGAAAATAACACTGCAAGAAAGACATCGAAATATATCCACTATTTAACAATTGTCGAAAAAAAATCATAGGTAACTAAGAGTGAAGCTAGCTGAAGAGCGAGGTTGCGAAAAAATATAAACTTCCTTCCCGACTCTCTCCTTAGGTCTAATAACTACTGTAGTGTGGTGACAAATTGACGAGTAACGCTCTTCAGTAGTGAGGAAGGTTTTATAACAATTGAACGTCATCCCCAACTGATATAAATTCTCTGCGACAACCAGCAGCCACACTCTAGTAAGTCACCGCTCCTCCTATTTTCCACACAATATGTGTTTCGATAAAAATATTCTGTGCGAATTCTAGTTACCGCTAAGTTTACGCTTTGGGAGCTCACAGGTTGCACTTAGTTTTTAGGAATGATTTAATTTTTACCAATTGTTGAACTATCTTGCTTCCTGACAATTTTCTTCATATTTAGTGAGGAGTATCCGAATTGTGACATCGGTTAGCATTTGGAGAATCGTTTGGCAACAAACTTACATTACAAGTATTTACGGCTGTTTTGTTGAAAGTAATCTTTTCGTTGGATCACCACCGGTAAAAAATAAGAAGCCTGGTCTCGCGAATGTAGTGCAGTAATTTTCGTAATAGAAATGTCTGTAAGGCCACGCTTTCGAATAAACCTACGAGAGGTATGAACGCAACTCTATTACCCCTATCTATAGGTGCAATAGTAGGATGGGCATTAAATCGCTGGTAGAGCAAGTAGTCTAGGTTAATTAAATACTAGTCTTTCTTTGCTTAGTCTAACATTGCTTCCGTTCGTCTTGGATTTCTTCTTGCCACTGACTAATTGTGCAATTAAGCAACCTTTGCTTCTTATGCACTTCGGAGTGCACAGAGACCCATTCAAGGGGTATTAATTATTCTCCGAAAAAAAGAGTGGAACCTGTTAGTAGCATTGAAAAATGTACCCCACCAATTTAAGACTATTTTGTTATTATGCTTCTGAATTTTTTAGATTAGGGTTGATAATTCGTAGAATTTGGTTAGTTTGGACTACTCTTCTAACCTTGGGTGTTTTTATCACAACGTTTCGGCCGATGTAACATCCGACCTTCTTCAGGTGTACTTTGTCGAACTCGGGAATATTTCTGTCGAACTCGGGAATCTGGACAAAGTACACCTGAAAAAGTTCGGAGGTTACATCGGCCAAAACGTTGTGATAAAAACACCCAAGATGAGAACAGTAGTCCGAATATACCAAATACTACGAACTATTTTGGGAATCCAAACTGTTGACCTTCTTCAGGTGTACTTTGTCGAACTCGGGAATCTTTCTGTCGAACTCGGGAATCTGGACCAAGTACACCTGAAAAGTTCGGAGGTTACATCGGCCAAAACGTTGTGATAAAAATACTCAAGATGAGAACAGTAGTTCGAATATACCAAATTCTACGACTATTTTGCTAGTTTGTTAAACTCTTTTTATTTAGTAATAAAGAAAAATGTTGTTTACGTAATGATGATTTGTTGATTTTAACACTTTTATCTCAAATTCTTGGATACACAAATAATGATAAGAGATTGGTATAGTACAGTTCCGTAGAATTAATCGTTTTCTGTTTTTACTATCATAGGTTTTATAACTTCTTTGCGTGTGCTTGAAGCATGTGGTCATACAACGGTTTCCCATTTATTTACGACGATATTTGCCTTACCACTAAAATCGGCCAGATTTTATCAGTGCCTTTTTTGCATGGTAAAAGACCAACAATACAGTGCAGCATCGTATGCTCCCTATTTACTTTTCTTCCCAATGAGGGTAGATTAAGACAGAATGAAGGTTTTTAATGCGGGTAAAATACAGCTGCCCACCCAAAAAGAAACACTCTTGAATGGATAAAATATTAAAAAATTGCTTCAGTATAGAAGGACTTCTAAACCGACCGAGAATAAAAATGAATAAAGTCAAGTATCAGAACAAATACTACATTTTGATCATAGACAGAAGGGCAATTGTTTTTGTTTAGTGTTGTCTTCAATATCTTCTTAAAACTTCATATGAACACTGTCTGCTGAAGAAAACTGCTAACAGAAATTAGCCAACCTTTGCTGGCACTATTTTAAGGGGTATCCATTGTCTCTTGCGATATACGTCACTTAATTGATTAGTAGTAGCAGTAATAATAGTAGTTTTGGTTGTAGCCCTAATAGAAGTGATCGCATTATAGTAGTTCTGATTGTAGTGCTAGTAGAAGTGATTGCATTCTAGTAGATCTGATTGTAGTGCTAGTAGAAGTGATCGCATTATAGTAGTTCTGATTGTAGTGCTAGTAGAAGTGATCGCATTATAGTAGTTCTGATTTTAGTGCTAGTAGAAGTGATCGCATTATAGTAGTTCTGATTGTAGTGCTAGTAGAAGTGATCGCATTATAGTAGTTCTGATTGTAGTACTGGTAGAAGTGATCGCATTATAGTAGTTCTGATTGTAGTGCTGGTAGAAGTGATCGCATTATAGTAGTTCTGATCGTAGTGCTAATAGAAGTGATCGCATAATAGTAGTTCTGGTTTTAGTACTAGTAGAAGTTATCGCATTATAGTATTTCTGATTGTGGTGTTATTAGAAGGGATCGCATTATAGTAGTTCTGATTGTAGTGCTAATAGAAGTTATCGCATTATAGTAGTTTTTATTATAGTGCTAGTAGAAGTGATCGCATACTAGTAGTTCTGATTGTAGGGCTAGTAGAGTGATCTTTATTGCCCAACCTTTGCTGACACTATTTTAGGGTGTATCTATTGTCTCCTGGGATATACGTAGCTTCATTGATTAGTAATAACAGTAATAATAGTATTTCAGATTGTAGTGCTAGTAGAAGTAGTCGCACTATTAGTGTAATAAAAATGGCAGTTCTGGGAAAACGTGTTTAATTTCCATACCGATTTGATGTTTTGTCTTATTTTTTTAAATTCCACCTGAAATCATTTTTTTACTTTTTCACACGTCGACATCACTTTACACTGCCAAACACCTTTTCCTCAGCAATTATATTCACCTCTTGAACACGTCCGCTGTTCAGTTATTCCACTCTTTCTACTACCTGTGAGTTGAGTCCGTTACATATTGCATACCATTGCATATAGTGATATCTGGTCCATGTAATTTTACATTCTACAAGAGTGAGTCAGATTTTAGCGAGATTTTATTAAATTAATCTCGAGCTTAAATGTATTCTGATAATCTCTATGTTTATCTATATATTAATACGATTGCGTATATGTTCGTGTGTCACGCTTACATAAAAAAAAACTGCGCATGCGTGCCACACCTAGTTTTGAAAAAGCATTCCAGTCACCTAATTTTCGTAATATTTCAAGTATTTTCCTTTGGCCAACTTTTAGTTACGTAGGATTTTGAAATCAGTTTTTTAAGTCGGTCCGACTGGTTTTTAGTTCGATCCCAACCAACCTCTAAGCTTTTTTTCTACATCGAATGAGGGAGGTAGGGAACGGAGTACCGGGAAGACATATTAATAAAATAGCGTGTGTGTTATTATGTGTGTTACGCTTACATCAAAAACCTATCATATTCAATGACTATTAATAAAGCTCAAGGACAGACTTTCGATACGGTTGGGATCTATCTACCACAACCTTGCTTTACTCATGGACAATTTTATGTAGCCTTCTCAAGAGCAAGGTCTATGAACAGTGTAAGGGTTAACATTTGTCCTCAGAATAATTCTACTCATGGCCAGAAAACAGGGACGACCTTCACTATAAATATCTTATATATAAAGTAAAGACGTTTTTTCCCCTGTACCTTCGCGTCGAATAGGAAAATAACCACATACATCACAGGCTACTAAACTCACCGCTATACTACACTTATTCACTCGAGCGTGTTTTAGTAAAGTTGTTATTATTTTTTCCAACCTAACACTAAATATTATATTTGGCCCACCATCAACGTCTCTCCGAAAAACCAACTCTATATAGGTGGTAGCAAAGACTTTTCCCCCTAACAATTGTGTACTGTGACTACACTCATCGACACCGGGTACTAATAAACACAGTTTACTTTTCACAAAACAGTCCGTCCTTATTTATTATTTGCCTGGTATTAATTTACTACATAATATAAAGCAATACGCAAACAAATAATAACCGCTCCCGTTCAATCCAATGATATTCCGCGAATATCAGATTACGTTTTACCTATTTCTAACTATGATTTCCACATTTACATTCATTCCGGAATTAAGCGAATGACATTAACGAACACAGTACCTGCAACATTTATTCTTCAAACATGACGGCTAAAATTCCTTCATTAAATCGACTTCCTACTTAATTCAATAGCCGCCAAGATACTACATAATAACAAATATATTACATTTCATCTCTAAACAATTATATAAAAAAAAATATGATTTCCACATTTACATTCATTCCGGAATTAAGCGAATGACATTAACGAACACAGTACCTGTAACATTTATTCTTCAAACATGACGGCTAAAATTCCTTCATTAAATCGACTTCCTACTTAATTCAATAGCCGCCAAGACACTACATAATAACAAATATATTACATTACAGAATTTGACCCAACGTAATACGTTCGGAAAAAAAAAGTTATAGATTAGCCGAACGACATTCCATACTTCTTCCTTCGCACGTATTTTTCCCATTCTTTTAATGGCTATTCATTAAATGATAACTTTTTATTTTCACAATAACTGTTCACTATTTTGATACAGTTTATTTCATATAATAAAAATAAATATTATTATTTTTATAAATTATTAATAAATAAATTACACTAACAATTGCTTCCTTGTGTAAAGTTCCCTCAACGTTAAATACTTTCAGAAAATTACCAAACCATACACAAACACCATAGATACATTTTTTTAAATCCAATGTTGGGGGGGGGGGAATTGAAATCTCAGCGATTAATTAAAGAGGCCTACAGATCTTTGTATAGAAATTCCATTTTCTTTGTCTCAAAAGACAATTGGAAAATGAGCATTACAAATTGTATTCGGATGGTCGGGGGGAAATAAAATGACGATTATATGATTATTTTCAATAAGGAAGACTATTCGCTATTTTTTTAATTGACTGCGATTGAGTGACATGAGTCAAATGCCTAGCAGCGGGTGTGTGGCGGGATTGATAGGTTAATGTGGTGGATCTGTTTTGAAAAGTAACAAAATATAAATAAACCGAAAAGAAAAATATCGTATTCGAGGGAGGGGGGCATAAAACACCGAATTGTACAATATATTTAAATCGACAGAAGACTCTGGAATGTGCGGAAAATCCATCAACGTTAATTATAGTATTTCGAAAAGTAAAACAAATAAAACTAAACCGAAATTAAAAAAAACATGTATTGGGAGGGGGGAAATTGCCTATTATATGATTATTTATAATAATAAAGACTATTCTATATTTTTTAATGACTGCGATGGAGTCACATGAGCAAAATGCCTGGTGGCGGACGATGGTGGCCGTGAAAAGTGCTGCCCGTTTTATGTTACGATTCACCTTCTGGCGAGCAAATGTATGGGGCGATTAGATATAACTCTTTCTCAAACACTAAATTAGATATTGTTCTTGCATTGCAAAGCATGCTTCACAGAGAAAATATAAACAGATGTTCACTCTGTCTCAAAGATGGACACTGCAGTAAGAGATATCCCAGACACTTCTTGAGTGAAACTCAATCGGATACAAATCGCTACCCACAATATCGACGACTATCTCCTTTAGCTGGAGGTTTTAAGACGACAGTTACCCTACCTGGCAACATAACAGTTCCTGTAGACAACCGATGCGTTGTACCACATAATAAACTGCTTTGTAAGATATTTGATGCACATATCAATGTTGAATATTGCAACAGCGTGAAATCAATAAAATACATTTGTAAATATGTAAATAAAGGTAGTCATCAAGATACATTCACACTTGAAAGTAATGCAGTACTGCGGCAGATAGAGTTGCTTCTGTTTGAGACTACTTCTACACAATGTTAGAGGTACACAGAGCTTTAATGACCTAAAAACGATCAATGGTAAAGTTATGACTACATTCAGGGATGCATGTAGTGCACATGGACTACTTGAAGATGATAACCACTGGGATGCTACACTACAGGAAACATCTATATCTGATTCTGCAAACAATTTTAGACATTTGTTTGCGATCATGTGCAGTGTCTCATCCAAAACATTTGGGATGCATACAAAGAAGCTTTTACTGAAGATTTCCTTCTTAGGAAACGCAATCAACAGCCTGAAGTTGATATAACACTTTTAGACGACATCTTCAATATGGCTTTAGTACATATAGAAGCTATGACTTATAGGATGAATGGTAAAACACTGACAAAATTGGGTCTTACCTCACCTAATCGATCTAATACACATCCAGTCATTAGTGCATGGACGCGTGAAATTAGTTATCAAACTCATGAGCAAGCATCAATTGTTCGAGATGGTATCGCACAACTAAATAATGAGCACATTCATATTTTTCGTACTATAGTTAATACTGTAGAAGACAGCAAGGTGTCCTGATATTCCTTGATGCACCCGGAGGTACAGGAAAGACATTTGTTACCAAGTTAATTCTTGCTAAAGTTAGGTCAGAAAGCAAAATAGCTGTGCCAGTGGCATCATCGGGCATTGCAACCACTATTCTTCCTGATGGTAGGACAGCTCACTCCACATTTAAGTTGCCATTATCCTTAACAAAAGATGCTGATCCAATTTGTCAAATAGAAAGAGGATCAGATCCAGCTAAAGTTTTACAGAATTTTTCCTTGATCGTATGGGATGAATGTACAATGGCACATAAACAAGCGTTCGAGGCTCTAGATATAACATTGCGTGATCTCAAGAAAGGTGATGTTGTTATGGGTGGCATAACACTTTTAGTATAAGGTGACTTCCGACAAACGCTTCCTATTGTTCCACGTGGAAGTCCCGCTGACGAGCTTAATGCTTGCATTAAATTGTCATATTTGTGGAAGTACATTAAGACTGTAACGTTATTTACAAACATGCGTGTACATCTCAATAGTGACCCAATGGCTGGTGAGTTAGCCTCCCTCCTCCTAAAAATAGGTGATGGCAAGCGTGCAACAACCAACAATGGCACGATTGTTATTACTCCAGGTATTGGCTCAATTGTTTCATCACTCACAGAACTTAGTAGCAAAGTTTATCCAAATATAGCTGAAAACTATGTGCATCCTGAATGGCTAACGGAGAGAGCAATTCTAGCTACTAAAAATGACATGGTACATGTCGTCAATCAACAACTGCTTGATGAAATTCCAACGCATGAAACCTCATGTGATAGAAGCTGTAATACTAACTGGTGTAGCAAGGAGCAAACTGACATTTTTTCCCAGAATACCCATTATTCCGTCGGATTCTGCAATAGAATTTAAAAGGCTTCAGTTCCCAGTTACATTGTGTTTTGCCATGACAATTAACAAGTCCCAAGGACAATCATTGGCAGTGGTTGGTATAAACTTGACTTCACCTTGCTTTAGCCATGGGCAGTTTTATGTAGGATGTTCAAGGGTAGGCTCTCCACAATGTCTATACATTTTGGCACCAGAAGGTAAAACATCAATCCTATTTTAATTACTTAAATTACTTCCAGTGAAATGATTTATTTTCTGAATCTATTTATTTAACTTATAAATTAAAATCAGGCTGTTATATTTCCCCGGGCAACGCCGGGACACGGGTCCTGCTAGTTGTATATAAAGAAGTTTTGTAAATTGTTTCATGTATTGTTCATATTTTAAAATAAATATACAAGTCAAATCTTATCATATTTTATTCAAACATGTATAGGTTATGAATAAGATAATTAGTATTGAAAACATCATTTCGTGTATTTACACGGGTCCCGATAGTTGTTATTGTTGTTGTTGTTATTATTATTATTGTTATTGTTGTGGTTGTTGTTATTGTTATTAATATTATTATTATTATTATGATCATCTTCATTATTATTATGATGATGATTATGATGATCATCATCAACATTATTATTATTATTATTATTATTATTATTATTATGTTTGTTTGTTTGTTATGTCTTCTTGGGCATCTCCCTATTAACTATCTTCTCAATTAAACTGTTAAAAAATTAAACTCTTAGTACAGTATCGATATCCACATCAAATTCTGTCAAATATATAATTTGACAACTCCCAAAAGTGCCCCTCAATTTCACCCTCCTTTTGGGCTGGAAGAATTATATAATCGCGAAAGAACTGCATACAATACGTAGTTAAAGCAAAATAAATTGTTTTGGACTATTAACATAACGCTTAACACTGTTAATAATGTGCATCCATTCATTTATGAATTTTCGTGGTTGAATTCCTGTTTTAAAACATAACGAACATTATAAATCTATGACGTCAGCCAAAGCTGTGATTATATTGTTAAAATAATCTTTTCAGCTCTATATTTATAAGAAATACTAAATATGTAGGTTTCTAGATGTTAAGGTTTTGGTTTCGATTTCCGGTCATAGCATCCGTTTTATTTGTTGGGAATTCATTATTTGATATTAATGCAATATTCTCAATTTCTAAAAGTAGTTCAGATCTCTGATATTTCGAAATAAGACAATTCCGCTATGCATTTATTACGTTAAAAAATGTGACTGAGTACGAACTGGCAAAAATATATGTCTATAAGAAGTAAGGTATATGCTTATGTATGTGTATGTACAGGATTCACTCATAAACTAAAAGAAACGATCATTATGAATTTTGGAACACAGTCAGGCGTCGGAGTGTGTAATATGTGCAGTATTTTGTTTAATTTAATTAATATGTCCGTGAAATTTTGACAGTAGGTATTAGACATCAATTACTAAATATTCCCCAAATTTCAGTTTTTTTGGAATATATAAAAAGCATTTTAGAGTATATAATTGTGGGACAAATATTTGCATTCAATTAAATCTATAGCCATTAGACACAAATTTAGCAAGATTCTTTGAATGTTATTATCTAACAAGACAATAAAGTTTTAAAAATTCAAAGAATTTCAGACATTTTTAGAATAAAAATAAAGTAATGGATTTTGGTGAAAATTGGAATAATATTTAACATAAGGTTGAGTATCATACTATCTTGATTTGAATGTTTTCAAAACACATACAAGTGGTGCAAAACTGCTCTGTTCAGGGAATTAATTTACCTGTTCCTAGATGGGTATTCTTCGAGTGTAGTATAATATAGAATAGTTAGCTGTTGTTTGAGGCCGGAAAATGTTCATTATTCTGTACGATTGTTGAACTGTTTTCTTATTTGGGTAGTTATTACAACGTTCTGGTCGTTTCGTACGCTGTTCTTCTCCAGAGTGTCTTATGTCGAACTAAAAAATCCTCACGTAATTCTGAACCCATCAAAATACACGGGTATCCCCGCCCAAAAATAAAATGTCATCCATTAATCAAATTCATAATCCGTTCTACAATCCAACCATATTTAGAATAAATAATTTTCAGTCTGTGCTTGACTTGTCCACCAAGTTTCAGTGTGAATGCTAAACAGTGCTTGTTTTATCGCCGTTTGATAATATAGGAATACTTTGGTGATCGTCTCATCAGTAGTATTATCTCAAATCAATCCCTAGACTATTCCTTAACTAAAAAGCGTAACCAGATCTAAAAATGCCGGACAATAAAAAGAGAGAAGTGTATCAGAGTTATTGGCAAGGAACAGTGATAAATAAAGAGTGTTGAACATTCATGACGAAAACTTGGTAGATAAGTCAGGCAGGTAGTTTGGTAGTTTTGTTTTACGGCATATCAACCCTTTTTGGGTTATTAAATGCCGAATCTGGTCTTGTTTTCTTCTCTTGTTTGTTTCTTTCCCCTTTTAATATCTGTTTCTATTTAACCCATAGTTGGGACCCTAACAGGTACTACCACTCCGGGTCAGGGTGGACCTGGGAGCAATGGTAATTAAGAGGAGGCTCCACATTCCCCAAAGTCCGTAAGCCGGATCTCACCATCGGATGTAGTTTAAGGTCATATCCAGGACCGGGAGTAGGGTAGGAAAAATAAAAATAAAAAAGGGGAGGGAGAAAGGGAGAGGGGCTGTTGTTTTTGTTTTTGGTTTTGTAGAACATAATTAAGTTTTACAAAAAAAAAAAAAAAAAAAAAAAAACGTCAATGTAGGTGAATTTCGTCTCAGGAGCCACAGGGCAGCCTGATCTGGTATCACCGGGATAAGTCAGGCAGAGACTTAAACTACGTTGTACTAGATATTGTTGGAGTGCAGAATCGATAGTAAATTTTACTAATCTTCCCTCTATTTTGCCCGCGGGTTATGCTAAAAGAGGGTTTATATTTTTAGGGACCTCGGCTTGCGATGGATAGTTGTCTTTGATTGGGTAAAATGAAGGCAAATGCAGAAAAGTATTGTTTTTGATCCTTTCCTTTAATTGGTTTAATCTTATCGTTTTCTTGGTTTATTTTATTACAATATTTCTTTCTTTCTTTCTTTTTATTTCTGCTTCTATTGCTTTATTTCTTTCTTTTTATTTCCCATTCTATTGCTTTATTTCTTTTCTTCTTTCTTTTTGTGCCCCCCTTTTTTTGTTTTTCTATCTCCGTTTAACTTCTATCTCACACTCACAAGTGTAACTCTCTCGCCCACTCGCAATCTCTCAATCTGTCTCACACTTACAATCACTCTCTCCCTCTCTTTTTCTCTCTGTACATTTATCCCCCTATCTTACTACCACCTGTCTCTCTCTCTTCCCCTCCCATCCTCTCTCTCTCTATGTCTTCCCCTATCTTACTCCCCTCTCTCTCTCTCTCTCCCTCTCTCATCCTCTACTTGTCTATTTCACCCCTATTTTACTCTTTGTTCTCTCTCTGTACCTCTCTCTTTTCTTCTCTCTGCCTTACCCCCCCCCCCTCTCGCTCTCGCTCTCTCATCCTCTTTCTGTCTATGTCTCCCCCTATTTTACTCCCTCCTTCTCTCTCTTTCTCTCTCATCCTTTCTCTGTCAATTTCTCTCCTAGCTTACTTCTCCTCCTCTCTCTCTCTCTCTCTCTCTCTCTCTCTATTGCCCTCTCTCTGTATGTCTGTATCGATATCACATAAAATGAAAATCATCTAAATTCATTAAACTTTTGCAAATAGATTGTGTCGGTCCAACTCACAATCTCTCAATACCCCTCTCAATCACAATTTGTAACTCTCTCCCCTACTCACAATCTCTCAGCGTCTATCTCTAACCATCAGACTAGCTCAATCTCTCTCACTCACAATCTCTCGCTTACAATCTTCCTGCCACGTATAATCTCCCAAACCCCTGAACATCTAATAACCACTCACCTCACTCACAATCTACAGCGTCTCTCTCTAACAATCAGAATAGCTCAATCTCTCTCACTCACAATCTCTTACTCACAATTACCCCACACACAAACTCTCTCACTCCCCTGAAAATCTAATAACAACTCTCCCCCACTCACAATCGCTCAGCACATCTCTCTAACCATCAGAATAGCTCAATCTTTCTTACTCACAATCTCTCACTCACAATTCCCCTCCCTAACATACTCTCTCACTTTCCTGAAAATCTAATAACAACTCTCACTAACTCATAATCTGACGGTGTCTCTCTCTAACCATCAGAATAGCTCAATCTCTCTTACTCCCAATCTCTCACTCACAATTTCTCTCCCAAACATACTCTCTCACTCCCCTGAAAATCTAATAACCACTTCTCCTCACTCACAATCTCTCAGCGTCTCTCTTTCGCACCATCAGAATAACTCAATCTCTCCCACTCACCATCTCTCACTCACAATTTCCCTCCCAAACATGATCTCTCACTCCCCTGAAAATCTAATAACAACGCTACCCCACTCACAATCTCTCAGCGTCTCTCTCTAACCATCAGAACAGCTTAATCTCTCTCACTCACAATCTCTCACTCGCAATTTCCTCCCACGTATAATCTCTAACCCTCTGAAAATGTAATAACTACTCTCCTCACACACAATCTCCCACTACCTTCTCTTACCATCAGAATAGCTCAATATCTCTTACTCACAATCTGCCTCCCACACATAATATCTCACTCCCCTGAAAATCGAAGAACAACTCTCCCTCACTCACGATCTCTCAGTTTCTCTCTGTAACCATCATAATGGCTCAATCCTTCTCACTCACAATCTCTCACTCAAAATCTCCCTCCCAAACATAATCTCTCACTCACCTGAAAATCTAATAACAACTCTCCACCACTCACAATCTCTCAGCTTCTCTCTCTAACCATCAGAATAGCTCGATCTCTCTCACTCACAATCTCTCACTCACAATCTTACACTCACAATCTCCCTCCCAAACATAATCTCTCACTCACCTGAAAATCTAATAACCACTCTCTTCATTCACAATCTCTCAGCTTCTCTCTCTAACCATCAGAATAGCTCGATCTCTCTCACTCACAATCTCTCACTCACAATCTGCCTCCCACACATAATCTCTCGCTCCCCTAAAAAACAAATAACCACTCTCCACCACTCACAATCTCTCAGCTTCTTCCCCTCACCATCAGAATAGCTCAATCTCTCTCACTCACATACACCAATATATTTATTTATATAGTAAATACATCACGCTAGACCAACCAGTAGGAAAGAGGGATGTTTACGTCATGTGGTGATATATATGTGTATGTATACGAGAGTGGGTGTAGATGTGTTGATCTGTATGTATATGAATGTCTCTATGTATGTATGTATGTATGTATGCATGTATAGATATATTGATATTTCTGTGAGTGTGTGTATATGTGTGTATCTACAAAGGTGTGTACTTGTGTGTGTGCGGGTGTGCGGGTGTGCGCGTTTATGCGTTTTCTAAAGAGATCGGAGTATATATATACATATATATATATATATATATATATATATATATATATATATATATATATACGTACATACATATATATATATATATGTATATGTTGTTTTTTTTGTATGTGTATGCGTGTATATTAGGTGAACTATTTGTACATTAACATGTATGTAGGAAGGTTATGGATTGATCTGTTAATTTTAAGTGGATTGAATCAAGCTAACCAAGATTCATAGAGTTCATAAACACTTACTTCAAAGAGGCAATAAAAGAGGAAAGTGAAAAACAAGAGATACAAATTAAATAGGTCATGAACGCGAGTTAGGCCAAAAATAATTAAAACAAATAAAAAGATAAAAAATAAAAGAATACAAAAATAATAAAATAGAAAGGTACGAACGAATTGAAAATGCCAACGAGTAGAAAACGTAATTTCATACTAAGCTTGACCGTTGAATTATAAACAAAGCCCATCCTGGAACAATATACTTAATAAGAATGATTTTCAATATCATTTAAATTTCGTCGTTTTTGGCCTAAATAGGGTGACTCTCTATGAAAAATACAACCGAAACATGCCTGTACATATGTAATCAATAATGTTTGCATAAATAAAAAGGTTACTCTCTCTCTCTCTCTCTGTCTGGTTGTCTCTCTCACTCTCTCTCTCTCTCTCTATATATATATATATATATATATATATATTTATATATATATATATATATGTATATATACATATATATATACATATATATATATATATATATATATATATATATATATATATATATATATATATATATAATCTCAGTATGGTATAGATCCACAAGGTGAGGTGAATCGGGTTTATCAGAGTGCTCAATAAAAATATAGAGCAGAAATATGAATATAAATATAATTTATTTCATTTGGACTACAAGAAAGATTTTGTTTCACGAGAGCAGTTTGAGGGGCTCACGTTCCTCAGGTCTTTAAGTAACATTACGTAATGTTATTTCAAGACCTGAGGATCGTGAGCCCCTAAAATTGCTCTCGTGAAAAAATATCAATTTTGTAATCCAAATGAAATAAATTATCATTTATATTTATATATATATAGAAAGAAAGAGAGAGAGAGAGGGGGGGGGGAGAGAGAGATTATGTTGGACACGCAATTGGGCACGTGTGGAACATGACAAAGGCAGGAGGTGCGGAAACAGAGAAAAGATTGTAAGTCACATCACACGTCAGTGCACACAGCTCTCATAAAATGGTAGAAATCGTAACAGGGCAATCTAACACCACATGGACATTGATAACAAGCAGTACGAATAGCTCGAAACATTATAGGCTTTCTAGGTGTCCTTAAGAAAAGACAACAAACATGCAAAACATATGGAACTGACAGGTGAGACAAATGGAATGCGCGTGAACCGACAGCTGTTCTGGAATGTGTTCAAGCAAAGATTTGGTGGAACTTCATGATCCAATGTTATCATAAACTAGAACACAGGGCTGGACAAACTAAAGAAGCAATGTTTTATGTCGCATACTTTCTTGACAGCAAAGCGTCAAAATGGAAACAAACACGGGATAGATACGAACTTTTCATATTAGGGATAAAAAAGGGGTGTAGTCAAGAAAAAAAAGTGCATGCGATTCTCAGATCGCTATAAACCTGGACGCAGACAACTAATTGAAAACGTTGTCAGGGTTGCTGCAAAGAAGACATGGCTCCCTCTACCGTGCCAGTAAACGTCTCACACGTGACATTATCCTATATCTCTACAAAGCCACCATCCGCCCATGCATGGAGTATTGTTGCCACATCTGGGCTGGTGCATCATCCGCTAGTCTCTTCCTCTTAGACAAGGTCCAAAAAAGAGTCGCCAATTTGATAGGTCCTTCACTATCCACCAAACTCCATCTCCTGTCCCATCGCCGCAATGTTTCTTCCTTGTGCCTGTTTTACAAGTATTTCAATGGATTGTGCTCTGATGAGTGTGCTGCTCTGGTGCACCCACGACGTAGATTCATTAGACCAACCTGACAATCTGCCAAATGCCATCCGTACACTGTGGAGGTCCCCAGATGCCGAGGAGCTTTCCTCGTGCTGCTTGACTCTCGAACTTCCTCCCTGCTCCCTGCTTTCCTGACGTTACTGATTTGCACAAATTTAAAACTAATGTAAACAGATATCTCGCTGCGCAGCTCCCAAATAAGGTTGCTCCCCCAAACCTTCACCCTTTGTTTTCTCAGTAGCCCCTTACGTCTACAGTGTTTGGGGTGAACTATGTTAGAAAAAAATTGCAATATAAACACCTCACTCTCTTGGGTTAAATACTGTTCTCAATCATGTGGCGAAGATCTATAGAGATAGAGAGCTTCACCACATGATTGAGAACAGAACTTCAGCCTAAGGTTCTGTTGTCTCAACACGTGTTTATTAGCAGGTTATGTGTAAGTACTTGCTTAAAGGTACCCTTTTTTTATTAGGTTAAACACCTGCAGAAAATTAAAACAGTGTGGTCATTTTACGTTGAACTTGCATGAGAAAGTGACCCCCTTCTAATAAATTGTCTTATTTTATCAAATAATTTTTATCATGATCTATGCTTAGTAGATTGTATTCTAAAGAATTAGGAAATAAATTCAGTAATCTAATTTCATGCGCCTTAAAACGAAAAAGTTTGCGATTAAAACGTTGCGTTATTGTTACTGCGCTAATCCGAAAATGGTCCATCGTTAAGATGTTAAGTGACTTCTTAGTCGATAAATATCTTCGCGTTGTATTAAACTCTTAGACAGTTTAACGGGTAAACTATTTACGTCACTTGTCAGTTTCGGCTTTTCGCCTTTCGGAATCTACTTGACGATTGTCACTTCTTTAACACAGAACAAATTATAATAGTAAAAGAACGAGGTTACGATCTGTGATTTAAATGTACTTCAATGGAATGTGCTCCGATAAACTTGCTGCTCTGGCACCCCCCTCAACGTAAATACACTCGACCAACCTGATAATGAGCTAAACCCCTGTCCCATCGTCGCAATGTTGCATCTTTGTGCTTCTTTAACAAATACTACAATCGATTGTGCTCCGATGAACAAGCTTCTCTTGTACCCCTCGACGTCAATACACTCGTCCAACCCGATAATCAGCTAAACCCCTGTCCCATCGTCGCAATGTTGCATCCTTGTGCTTCTTTCACAAAAACTACAATCGATTGTGTTCCGATGAATAAGCTGCTCTTGTACCCCTCGACGTAAATACACTCGACCAACCAGATAATCAGCTAAATCGCATCCATTCAATGTGGAAGTACCCAGATGTCGTAGAACCTTCTACTCTGATAGCTTCTTTCATCGAGCTGCCGGTCTTTAAAACCCCCTTCCTGCCCCCCCCCCCCGACTGTGCCGACATGCAGAAATGTTAAAACTAATGTGAACAAGTATCTTGTTGCACAGCTATCAATTTAGGATGACCCTCCAAAGCTTTCCTCTGATTCTCAGTAGCCGCTTACCTTTTCAGTGGCAACTTACCTTGTTTGGGGTGAACTAAGTTTATATATATATATATATATATATATATATATATATATATATATATATATATATTTTATTTTGATGCAGAAAAATGAGTACAACATTCGTACCGTCGGTTTCAAGCGCGGAAGGACTTAGCCATCCGGCTCTCTTCAGCTTCTGTTATCATCTGTTTCGGAAGAGAGCTGGAGGGCTAAGTCCTTCCGTGCTTGAAACCGACGGTACAAAAGTTGTACTAAATTTTCTGTACCAAAATAAATAAATATTACGCTCTTAATTTTTAATTTTTAACTTTTATTCTTAATTAATCGAGCACTCTGCTGGGATTTTTCCTGCTATATTACAAGGAAGTTATATATATATATATATATATATATATATATATATATATATATATATATATATAGTGTGTCAGGTTGTATATGAAAAGAAATCAAATAAAGTGCTCGATCATATAAGAGAGCTAATATAATTTATTTAGATACTGTATATTACATATTTCAGCAATGTACTGCGGTTTCATCCAAAAAGGCAGATTTAAACATCTTTAGTAAATCTCTGTGCCCAGTATATAACCAGTAGTGTTGAAAACAAAAATTGGTTATAAACGAAATGATCCATGCTATCTGTTATTTCCGTTTGAGGGGTATAAGTTTAGTCTCTGGGTGGGGGTTGTTAACTTCTATTTTATTGATCAATACAATAGAAGTAAAACTTATAACCCTCAAACGGAAATAACAGATAGCATCCATCATTTCGTTTATAACCTATTTTTGTTATCAACACTACTGGTTATAAACGGGACATATCAACGAAACACCGTTTTTTTTAATATACGGCTTTCCTCCCATTAAGATCAAGAAAATACGAAAACACCAATTCAATAAACAAAAATAAACAAACACGTTAATTCCATAAAAACATTATTGCATCATCTTTTTCAGCACTATATCGAACAATTAATGCGATGCATAAATTTATTCCAAAAAACGACAACAAAAAAGTCCCCTAATTTCACAAACCCAAACGGCAAACTTCATAGCCGCCTCTTTCGTATTTTTTCAGACTAGGAAAAACAATAACATTACAAATCAAAAAAAGAACAGATAAATAAATAAATAAATAAATAAATAAAACTTTCTAACAGATAAATAAATAAATAAAACTTGCTAGGGAAGAAAATGAAGGCCTTTCACACACGAACTAACATCGATCTCCCTTAAGTCTTAGTTAATCACTATCCCACACCGAATTTTTTCGGGGCCCCCCTCAGAGATACACCGTTTTCTGTCATTGTTGACGCCATTCCCTATCGGGACGTGACTACAATCATTTCAGCTTGCCGATGATTCCACTGGGCACAGAAATTTACTAAAGATGTCTAAATCTGCCCTTTTGGATGAAACCGCGGTAGATTGCTGAAATATGTATTATACAGTATCTAAATAAATTGTATATATATATATATATATATATATATATATATATATATATATATATATATATATATATATATATATATATATATATATATATTAATGTGCTTGTCTTTCTCCGGCTGATGCATTTCAGAATAGTAACAACTTATCCTACATGACCGACACAGTTGTGAATTACTCTTTCTCTTATGTATTAAACTTGAAGTAATACCGTTTCAGGGATTAATACAACAGCTATTACGAGTTTGAATGGCAGCCATTGAACATCACGTGATGTTATCAACCAGCCAATGAAATACAGGCTTTTTTTATTTTATTTTTTTCTTACATTGGCTGACTGAAAAAAAACACGTGACGTTGCTTTTAAGATTAATCATTCGAATCAATTATTTGAGAACGTCGAGAGACGTGATATCTATATTTTGTTGAGGCCTGGAATATATATCAGCACCGGTACATTGGCATAATGGTTAAAATATTCACTAATGTGTCGGGAGACCGGGGTTCAATCTTAGGTTGAGTCATACAAAATACGAAAATATAGTAATTGAGGCCTCCCTACTAAAACATCCATCTTTATGAGGTAAGTATAAAGTGTGTGTGGAGTAACCCTCCCATATATCTCGGTGTAGTAGTTAATGAAAATCTAGCTTCCGGGTCGCCCTCGACGATAGTTAACCACGTTACTGTTTTGCTCGTCCCGTAAATCAGCAGAAGTAAATAATAGTTTGGAAAATAAACGGTTATGTATAATAAACCATATATTTTTATTAAAATTGTTGTCGCTGTCGTTTCATCTATGTATGAGCATTATTCAAGCTACCGGTGAAGAGACTTGAGGGTCAACACAATGACCAATGACCCTGATCGAATTATACACGAAATTCGTATTAAATATAATATTCAACGAAAATGTGTCAAACTGCAAATTATTTCACATCTGCAACAAGTGTGAGTAGGTATTAATATGGTTTTCATCAGCCCTCCCGATAAATAGGCAATCAGTATATTCGATGTCACGGGTGAGTGTTATCGGTGTGTCATCTGCCTATATTAAAAAGCCTAAACTTTTAAATCTTGTTATTATCTTGTTATTATCTTGTAAGTAAAATTATTTTAATGGTTTCTCTTGTGTATTAGTATTTTTAGATGCATATATCGTAGCGTTTTGTTATACTTTTAAAATGTTATGCTATTCATTGCCCATTTGCAACGTAATTTATTTTTGTTCAATAAATATTTTTTTCGAAAACTCATTTATACTACTTTATATTACCACTATAACACGTGTTTCAATTAATAAAATGTTTTCAAACAAATATAACAAATAAAGCATTGTAGGGGTAAAACTCAATTTCATTTGTCGATATTTTTTATATTAATACCGTTCGTGAAATATATTTTGAGAAAGAGAAGACAACGACACAGAGAATACCAATATGTTAATGTGTTATATGATGGAAAACACATGAATCGCTTTGCCATTATTTGTAATGGTTAGGGTGGATGGTATAATGTATTAAGGTGTTATCAGAAATATAAAAAGGATTGAAAATAGTTAGATATAATGAGTCTCATGTAACATATTTAAATAGAGCGATACATAGTAAGCGAAGTAAATAGAGAGCGAGGGGTGAAAGAAAGTTATTTAGAGAGAACGAGAGTGAGAAATAGAGAGTGAGAGAGAAATAGCGAGAGTGAGAGAATATGATATCGAGAAAGCGAGAGAGAAATAACACAAGAGAACGAGAGAATGCGAGAGAGAGAACAAGAGAGAGAGAGAGAGAGAGAGAGAGAGAAATCGAGGAACAGAGGTACACAACTAAATGTAATGATACTTCTGTAAAATATTTAAATATATACTGGCGCTACCAGATACGTCTGTCTGAACTTATTGGCTTCCTGGCTCAAAGTGCACCAAACTTTAAAGTGTTATTGTTGTGTTTCCTTTGCAAAACTCAATCATGTTCTGCAAAATCCAAAAAAAAAACAACAATCTCCCATCCTCCCATTTTCTTCCCTCTTCCCTCTTTCCCAACCATTTCTCTCAACCTAACACCATGAATAAATACTTAAACGTATAAAGAACTTGAAGCAAAAAACCCTTCACAAAAAGGACTGGATCTGGCATGAAATAACGCGAAAAGGGTTTATGTGTCGTAAAACAAAACAACCAAACCAAAAACCATTTGAAGAAATAAAGTACTTGAAGCATAAAAACCTTCATCAAAAGGACCAGATGGGGCATTACATAACATAAAAAGGGTTGATATGCCGTAAAACAAAACAACCCTATTTAAATATATAGAGACACATAAAGAGAGATAAATAGAGAGATAGAGTAATAGAGAGAGAGAGAGAAAGAGAGAGAGAGAGGAATAAAGAGGGATATGGAGAGAAAGAGAATGATAGCAAGAGTAGCAAAGAGAGAGAGAGAGAGAGGGGGTATAAAGAGAGGGGGAGAGCACGAGGCAGGGAGAGAGAGAAAAAAAGAACAATGAAAGTGAGAGTGCAAACGTCCACAAATTGTTCGCAAATAAATGAGACAATCCAACAGAAAAAAGTAGAAAAATCTAAAATAACAAATTAGAAAACTTTAAAATTCACCTCTACACATTTTTTGTATATTTACTTGATAATTTTACTACAAAAAAGAACACACGCTATGGTTGTTTACTTTCCTTCCACGAGGTAAGACAAAAGGTCAGATGTGGTTTTAAAAAGCATGTACACTAAGCTTAGTTCGTCCTGGCCTACAAAACATGTCTGAGCAGCCCCGTTGACATTCCCCGATTGTAGGGGGTGGGGGTGGGGGGGGCTCGGGCAATTAGCAATAAACAAACCCCTCCTCAAAGGTAAGTTAAAGCCTGGGAGTGTGGACCCCCTGACACTGAACAGAGCTATACCTCAGTTAGACAGCAACAAAGTCACTGTCGAACTGTTATCCATGACGTATCCCTGACTCGTAAAGACACACCTTCTCCAGATGTGCCAGGTAAGCACATATTATGTACGTACAAATAATAAAATCGAAAACTATTCCTTTTAATTAACTGCATAGTTGGGCTGTTCGTTATATTACTTGAATAAACAAAATAGTAAACCATGATATTTTAAATACAGAAAATCAAGGACACAAAGAAATTATGTTACATCCTGAATGTAAGTTTATGTTACGTTTGTCTTTTTTATTTTGTCTTTTTTTAACATAGTTCACCCCAAACAAGGCAGGACGCCACTGTAGACGTAAGGGCTACTGAGAAAAAAGGGAGGAGGTTGGGGGGGCAACTTGTATTGGGAACTGCGCAGCAAGATGTCTGTTTACATTAGTTTTAAATTTCTACATGTCAGTACCGTCAGAAAAACAGGGGGCAGGGAGAGAGTTCCAGAGGCTAGCAGCACGAGAAAAGAAGCTATTGGAGTAGAAAGCTCTCCAGCATCTGGGGACCTTCACAGTGAATGGATGGGATTTAGCTGATTGTCGAGTTGGTCTAGTGAATTTACATCGAGGGGGCACCAGAGTAGCCAGTTCATCGGAGCATAATCCATTGAAGTATTTGTAAAACAAGCACAAGGATACTACATTGCGGCGATGGGACAGGGACTGGAGCTTGGTTTGCATTGAGGGACCTATTAAGTTGGCGACTCTTTTTTGGACCTTGTCAACAGCAAATTTTTAACAGCAAATTTTTAACAGCAAATAGACTCTTTTGTGCTTATTTGCAGCTGAAATACGAAAACCCTATTGCAACCGATTCAATATGTACGGTGTATTCAAGATATTTAACATTGAGGGGAAACTACTGGTCCATATCTTTACCAAGAGTATTAGTGTATATATTCCTACAAACGAGGTTATTGGATTTGAACATGGTACATTTTTTATCATATGAATAGTTCACCCATTACCAAGACCAAAATCCACTCGAGGATAATGTTTAGTTACATGTGCAGTTGGATGATAGAAGAGTATTATGAAAGTATTGAGAATAATGATTAATTCACATAGAGATATACAAAATGGACCTGGGAACGATCATGTTAGAGTCTGAAGGGACGTGTTCCATAGATGAGAAGTTCTTGGAAAGAAACTCTGTTCATGGAAGTTACATTTGATTCTGTGTGAAATGGGCTGTAGGGAAGAACGGGAGAGGTCGACCCCCACTAGATTTTGAAGTCGATGTTGTCCTCTCTCAAAGCAAAGAATGAAAGCCTGAGCGGCACCTCCCTAGATGTGTCAGTAGTGCTCCATTTTAAGACGTATCTGGCTTTCATCAATGTAGATATAAAGAAGTATGGAGAAGGAGAGCAGACGATACTAATGACTGTTCGCGCATCAAATCAAACGAGATGAAAGACAAAAACGAAATTGTTTTGTAGAAAATAAGTTAGAAACAAATAAATGAAAGACATCTATAAATAAATAAAAGTCGAAACGAAGCATTTCAATCAGGAGAATGCTCTAGAAAAATAAGAATTTAGATAAATGAGTTTGGTTAAAACAAGAAATCGCTACCGGGGGAGGCCTAGAGGCATGATTGGGTAGGGGGGGGGGGGGGTAAATAGATTGAGCTATAGAAGGAAGGAAGGAAGGAAGGAAGGAAGGAGCTTAAGAGAGATATGGAATGGTTGATAGGCAGTACGTACATCTGGGAGTTAAAAAGAGGGATTCATCGTATGTCGGGAATTGGAGAATGAAAGGAATTATTGGGGGAAGGTAAAGCAGTGAAAATGAAAGTAGAATTTGAGGATGGTAATGGTGTCGTTCATTCATTCATATCGGGTTATTCCATTGTTGGCATTTTTCCCCCGATATCTTTCTTATCAGAATTCTTTTTAGAGAGACATCTAGTATTTACAAGTTTAACCACGTAAAAGTTGCTTAACTCCTCAGTGAAAGTGTCTTTTTCCGGAACGAACTGGATTCGAACTTGAAACACCCATGTCATCAGTCCGTATTGTTTATCACTGAGCCACCGTCACTTCCTAATTGTGTAGCTATTATTTAGAAAAAGCAAAATCAAGTTCGGTAAAGTAAAATCATGTTTCGTGAAAGAAAATAAAGTTCGGTAAAGCAAAATAAAGTTCGGTAAAGCAAAATCAAGTTCGGTAAAGCAAAATCAAGTTCGGTAAAACAAAATCAAGTTCGGTATAGCCAAATCTAGTTCGGTAAAGCAAAATCAAGTTCGGTGAAGTAAAATCAAGGTCGGTGAAGCAAAATCAATTTCGGTAAAGCAAAATCAAGTTCGATAAAGGAAAATAAGGTTCGGTAAAACACAATCTAGTTCGGTTAAGCAAAATAAAGTTTGGTAAAGCAAAATTAAGTTTGGTAAAACAAAATCAAGTTCGGTAAAACAAAATAAAGTTCGGTAAAGTAAAATCAAGTTCGGTAAAGCAAAATCAAGTTCGGTAAAACAAAATCAGGTTCGGTAAAGCAAAATCAAATTCGGTAAAGCAAAATCAAGTTCAGTAAAGCAAAATCAAGTTCGGTAAAACAAAATCAAGTTCGGTAAAGAAAAATCAAGTTTGGTAAAGGAAAATTAAGATCGGTTTTGAAATGAATTAAAATTAATGCATTTAGTCTTCGAAGCCGTTCTTTGTAGGTAAGCTGTGATAACTCCGTCGCCATCCTGGTTTCCAAGCGGTGAACATACTCCAGGTGTACAATGTCTTTTAAAGATATGGAATACTCAAGAATGCGTATAATAGCAAAATCAAAACGTGTACAACAAAACATCATGATTTAAATTAATTGGTCCCCCGATTTATAAAATCGGGGGACTTATGTTTTGAGACATGTCTGTCAGTCCCTCCGGATTTTTCTCCGCAACCATCCATTGAATTTCTCTGAAATTTGCATGATGGTGTAACTTTGGTCGGGTTAGAAAGTGAAATTCTCCGATTTTTGAAATAAAATCTGGTTAGCCCCCCAGGGGGTCAAAAGGCCCCGAAATGGTAAAAAAATGATATTGTTTGCCCTCCATCCATTCAATTTCTCTGAAACTTGGCCAAAATGTGGAAGCAATTGTTCCTACTAGAAAATAAGTATCGCTGACCTTGGAAAAAATCTGGTTCGCGCCCCCAGGGGGTCAAAAGCCTTCAAAATGGCAAAAAATGACCCTTTTCTCCCATAACGTTTGATCCATCCATTCAATTTTTTCTGAAACTTGGCCAAAATGTAGAGACAATAGTTCTGGATATAAAATGAGCATCCTTCACCTCAGAAAAATTCTGGTTCGCACCCCCAGCGGGTCAAAGGGGGGTCAGAAATGCCCCAAATTGCCCAAATTTATTGCATTTTACACTCGCCACAGCGAGTCACATACAGAGGGGGACCACACACGCGCGACTTGTTTCTTCGTGTTTTACACATTTTATTGTTACCGATTATTAAAATTTACTATAGCAATAAAGAATGGCAAAGACAGGGAAGCATGAGGAAAAGAAACAGATTAATACGAAGGGACAGTAGATGAGAACAGATGAGGTTTGAAATATTTCTCGACAATAATTGTTTCCTGTACTAACAAGTAACCTCTTATCAAGGCTCGAAGACCATTCGAGGTTAAGGGTCAATCAATTTGTCAAGTTGGTTGTTAAACAACTCGTAAGAAATGGTTACGAAGAGAAGAAAACATCTCATATTAGATTTCGTAGTCGATTTTGTACTCTGTTTATTCAGGAAATGGAGCTCTAAGAAAAAGAAACGTGAGAATAGATGAATATGAATGGACACTATATGAGAAAAAACATTTTTTAAATATTTATCGACTATAAGTTCCCAGTACGCCGACTCATCTTAATACACTGTGTTCCATTTTATCTAAGTACAAATCTCATAAATTATTTCCAAGGGCTCTGTGACGTCACTATATATTCCAGTAAGTAAACCACATGTTTACAACTTTTTTTTTTTGACAGTCTTCATTGCTCTTGTTAGTGTAACTAATCGTTCACCGTAACATGTTAAAAACACAAAGAAATTAATTTCAATTATGACGTTTTGTTGTACACATTCTGGTGTTACTATTATACACATTCTTGAGTATTCCATGCAAGCAACAAATCATTATCTTCAAAAAGATAGGGTACACCTGGAGAAGACTAAACGGTTCGCAACCAGGATGGCGACGGAGTTCTCCACGCTTACCAACAAAGAACGGTTTCGAAGACTAAATCTGCTTTAACTTCAGCAACGATGAAATACGATGGAACCGATTTCTGACCTACGGAACATCAACGTTAATGTAAATCTTTCTTTTAAATGAGTTTTTTCAGTCTCAACAGCTAGTCGCTGTCTGCTCGTCCCCCGCAGAAAATGTGCCATCTTTGTTTCTGTTTCAACAGAAAGAAAAGCAAGATTATCAGTCCGAATTCCTCCTCTCTGGAACAGTCTGACAGAGAAGGTCGTGATGATGCCTAGCATATCCAGGTGTTAAGTCGCCTTGGACAAACCTTCGGATAATATATGAATGAAATATTCTCTAATTGTCTGTTTACATGACTTGCTACACTTTGCCAATTTTGGTAGCAATAACATTGATTGGTTTACCCCAAAGAAAGTGGGATTCCTTCTACCTTGCTAGTAAACACCTCACACCTGAAATTATCCTATCCGCACATGCATGGAGTATTGTTGCCACATTTAGGCTGGTGCATCATCCACTAGTCTCTCCCAAGGTCAACAAAAGAGTCGCAAACTATATAGGTCCCTCACTATCCACAAAGCTCCACCCTCTGTCCCAGCGCCGCAATGTTGCCTCATTGTGCTTGTTTTACAAATGCTTCAATGGATTGTGCTCCGATAAACTAGCTACTCTGGTGCCCGCTCAACGGAAATACACTAGACTAACTCGACAGTCAGTTAAATCCCATCCATTCACAGTGGAGGTCCCCAGATGTCGGAGAGCTTTCTACTCCAATAGCTTCTTTCATCGTGTTGCCGGCCTCTGGAACTCCCTCTCTGCTTCCTGTGTCCCCGATAGTACCGACATGCAAAGTTTTAAAACTAAAGTAAACAGACATCTCGCTACACTTCTGCCAACTTGGGGTGACACCCAAATCCTACACCCTGATTCTCAGTAACCCCTTACGTCTACAGTTGCGACCTGCCTTGTTTTTGGTAAAATATGTTAAAAACATAAATAAAATATAATATATATATATATATATATATATATATATATGCACACACACACACATATATATATATATATATATTTATATATATGCACACACACACACGCACATATATATATATATTTATATATACAATATAACATTATATTTTTCTTAAATATTTTACTTACGTACGACGTCGTTTCGAGCTTACGGCTCTCATCAGAGCGCTTACCTGGTTCACAGAGACACCTTGAATATGTAAGCGTTCACATAGTCCTTGAGGGCACGAGTGATTGTTACGTTATTATAGAGGAATTAAGTGATATTTAAACTCAAAGCGGCGAGTATAAATATCTACACATACGATAGAACTCAACGACAAATCGGAGTATTGCACTGGGGCTTCAAGTGAATGTCTATTTGCAATCTCTCCGATTGTGCTCTGCTTTCAATTTTACTTGAAGAGAGACTTATAATAATATTAAATGATATTTTTGTACTTACGAGTCGTTTCGAGCTAACGGCTCTCATCAGCGCTGGAAAATAACAATTTCAGACAATTAAATGTCGAGAACCCGGTTATAATGTAATATGTAAGGGTTATGTCGTCAATCTATCAATATAGCGTCAATCAATTCATTTTATTCTCACTTCAAGCTTTATATTTATATATATATATATATATATATATATATATATATAAATATTAATTATGAATTACCTACAGACATCGATGTTTCATGCTAACGCAACCTTCAGTGCAGGAAGCTAATTCCTAACGGTCGGCGGGCGAGAACCCCGATCACAAATCGCCACTTGTAGGCAAGACTCTTAACCCTCGGCCATAGTGAACTAGTTATTAATTAGAGAGGAATTTCACTTTGTAAATAGCGAATCGGCGGCTAAATTTACACAAGCAGTTTAGAGTGATCAACGAACGTATTCGGATCGTGCATTTCGCTATTAGTACTGCTTGTTATTAAAGTCACTCAGAGTACCCGGCCTTTGGTGAAGGGGGCTTATAATAATATTTATAAATAAATATTAATTATTTATTACCTACAGACATCGATGTTTCATGCTAACGTAATCTTCAGTGCAGGAAGCTAATCCCAACGGTCGGCGGGCGCGAACCCCGATCACAAATCGTCACTGATTTGTAGTCAAGACTCTTAACCCCTCGATGAACTAGTTATTAATTAGGGAGGAATTTCACCTTGTAAATAGCGAATC
>OY744515.1:88672379-88677379 GCA_963556195.1 Sepiola atlantica
ATAGTCTCTTGGTCTTACCGAGTTCCAGGACAAGAATTCATCTAGTCTGGTGGAGTATCCGACAAAGCGCTCTTACTTGCGAACCATTCTTCGTATGAGCCAATGTATAGCCGTGTCGATGGGATTTTATTTGGGCTTACTATGTTATTATGAACATTTGGTTAGAGTTTACTTGTTGGGGAAGTATCCTCATGTCTGGTTATTCTGACAAACCATTGTACAGAGAGACCAAAGACACTTGAGGATTGTCCTTAGTAGGTAATGTGTGTGTCTGTGTGTGCAAGTTCTACAGCACAATGGTGGAGGCCACCACTGGTAAGATGTATTATATTCATCCATTGTAAGTGAGTTATTATAGACGACGATTGTAAACGATCATTGTAGACGACTTGGGTAAAATATTTATAATAGATGCGTATCGAATATTTCTAGACGGCTATTGTACAGAGATCATCTAAAAAGTGGCTCTTGTCAAGTAGCAGTATTACCTGATGTCTGCAGAAATTCTAAACGCATCTGACAAAGCGCAATTGAAAGAAATAATCACTGATGAGTTGAGAAAAGACTGAAAAAGCAAATTGAAGAAATAATAAATTAGGAATGAATAGATATTTAAATTGAGTGGAATAAAAGAAAAAGAATCTTTATTATGGGCGGGGCTAGAGAAGGTTTGAAGAAAAACGTAAATGTATAAGTAGAAAGAGAAAATGGCGGGAAAGATGAAGAGATATGAGTAAAGAAAGAGGGAGTGATAGGAAAGAGGGAAGAGATGAAGCTACATCGGCGGAAAGAACATTGTAACGAAGGGGCCTGAGTGGAATGTTGTCAAGAAGGAAAGAGGGGAGGATGACAGGATATACAAATGGATGAAGAACATAATCGTTCCGCCGAAACACTTTCATCAAAACCCACACCTGACCTTGTGTCTAACCTCCTCGAGAGGAGCTAAATAAAATACTATTGCAAACAGGAGCGACAAGACGACACACTAAGTCTCATAGAGATAAGAGGTAGTAGATTGAACAGAGGTAGACGTATCTTCTATATATTAATACGATAGAGTGTGTGTTCGTGGGTCATGCTGACATCAAAAGCTCTGCGCATGCGTGCCGCACCTAGATTTGGAAAAAATATTCAAGTGACCTAATTTTCGTAACATTTTCAAGTATTTCTCTTTGGTGCAACGGTTGGCGATATAGGATTTTGACGTTTATTTTTTACGTCGGCCTGACTGGTTTATAGTTCGATCCCAACCAACCTCTAACATTTTTATTTCTACATCGAAGGCGGGGGGGGGGGGTAGGGAAAGGACGACCGGGAAGACACATATGAATACAATAGCGTGTGTGAGTTTGTGTCACGCTTACATCAAAAGTAACGACCTTCCGAATCTTTGTATGCCACTCATGAATTAGAGCCAAATTTAATTCAATCTAAAGTATTTACAAAGTAACGGACATACGGACGAACGACGGACAGGCTTTTATAGGTTAGGAACATCATTTCGTGCAATTTACACGGGTCCCGCTAGTAAAAGATAAATGCAAGGGGATTCAGTGGAAAGTTAGACAGAAAAAAACTAGAGGTTAGGGTTAGGGTTAGAGTAAGGTTAGGGTAAGGGTTACAGTTAGGTTATGGTTAGGGTTGAAGTAAAGGCAAAGGTTCGGGTTAGAGTTAAGGTTAGGGTTAGGGTTAGGGTTATGGTTATGGTTATGGTTATTGTTATGGTTTAGAGTTAGGGTTAGAGTTAGGGTTATGGTTAGAGGTTAGGGTTAGGGTTATGGTTAGAGGTAAGGGTTTTGTTTAGGGTTATGGTTATGGTTAGGGTTAGGGTTAGGGTTAGGGTTAGAGTTAGAGTTAGGGTAAGGGTTAGGGTTAGGGTCAGGATTAGAGTTCGAGTTAGAGTAAAGGTTAGGGTTAGGGTTGGAGTTAAGGTTAGTGTTAAAATAAGGGTGTGAATAAAAGAAAGGCATACAAAATAATGACAAAAATAGTTATAATAAAATAGGGGAAAACCAAAGAAAAATATACTTCAATGAGTAGAAAATTTAGAAGAAGTGAAAAGAGAAAATAAGGAAGAAAGAACCCCAGAGAAAAGACGAAGAGAAAGAAAAGATAAATAATTGGTGAAGCAGACGTTATAGATACAGGAGGCGGCAAGGAGGAAGTCGGAAGAAGCAAAGAGTTGGAATGAATATAAGTTGAAAAAAGGAGGAATAGAATGGAAAATGGAAAGGATGTCGAGAAAATAGGAATGACGAATTAAGGAGAGCATGAACGAACAGGGCGACACATAATGAAAAAGGGACAAATAGAAGAGAAGGAAGGAAGGAAGGAAGACAAGAGAGAAGGCAGATATTACAGAAAAAAGAGACGGATCGAAGAGAAGACGAATAATTATATTCATGGAAAGAGGGAATGAAAAGAAGGAAACAGAAGTCCATAGAATATAAGGGAAGGGGAACTAAGACTGAAATGAAATAAAAAAGGACGAACTAACTGGCATTCGTGAAAATAGGCGAAGGCAGATTGAACGATGAAGAGCGGAAAAGAGTCACAGATTGTAAGAAACAAAGAATGAAAATAAACAAAAACACAGAATCAAAGAGGAATGGTAAATCGACTGAGGAGGAAAAAAAATAAACAAACAAACGAATATTTCCAGAGGAAAAAAAAAGTTCCGACGAGAAATCGAAATTAAGCAATGGAAATTCGTTGTAGAGCGAAAGTAAATGAAAATAAAAATTGGTAAGCACAAGTTTTGGCATTCGATTGCTGGGAGGAGTTTGGCCTGAAAGGGTAAAAGAAAAATGCCGGGTAGAAAAACGCGAAATTCCATGCAGATGATAGACTTACCTTATTTCACGTAGAATTCTTCTTTTTTTTTTCACGTGAGATTTACAGAAATGGTTACGTTAATTTTTTGTTTGTTATTGACTGGGAAAACACGGGGATGGGAAAACTAATGATTGGAGCAGTTTAAAAAGGAGTAATTACGTAATAATACCGAGAATTAATGTAGAATATATATATATATATATATATATATATATATAGTAATGATAATAGTAATACTAATACATGTATATATATATATACATTTATTTATATATATATTTATATCTACATGCATGCACATATATGTGTGGGTGTGTATCTAAATACATTTATATATATATATATATATATAAACATACATTTATATATATCTACATACATTTATATATGTATATATGTCTACATACATTTATATATATATATATGTCTACGTACATTTATATATATATATGTCCACATACATTTATATATATATATATATATATATATATATATGTATATGTCTACATACATGTATATATATATATATATATATATATATGTCTAAATACATTTATATATAGATATGTCCACATACATTTATATATATATATAAATATATATATATATAGATATGTCCACATACATTTATATATATATAAATATATATATATATGTACATGTCTACATACATTTATATATATATATATATATATATATAACTATATATATATATATATATGTCTACATACATTTACATATATATATCTACATACATTTATATATATATACATACATTTATATATATATACATCTACATACATTTATATATATTTATATGTCTACATATATTTATATATATATATATTCCATGAGTTAAGATTAAAATTCATATACACTAAATGTTCTAAAGCAAGGAAATTCCTACATTTTTACACTTTTATTGTCATTAATTAGGGGTATGAATACATATCAAGTAAACCATTTCATTATCACATCACTACAGTATAAATCTCTATGCATGAGTGGAGTAAGTGTGAGGTGCGCTGAAGAAAAATTCCTACCAGTAAAATGCATACCTCTGTGGTGCTCGCATACCCTTAATGACAATAAAAGTGTAAAAATTTGGGAATTTCCTTGCTTTTGTACATTTAGTGTATATGAATTTTCATCTTAACCCAATAAAGGGCATATGATTTCAGTATACTGCCATTTTTCATGGAATGTCACTACTTTTGTAAAGGCTATGCCTCAATACAATGCCTTCTCATAACTGATGTAGTTGGTAGTTTGACTAATCAATGTTTCTTCCAATATTCACAGGTAAATATTTTTGTTTAATCATGATGAGTGTATTTTTACTCATGACACAATTCAAACTAGAACAAATGTTTTCAAACTTTACCATGTATTCATTGCAAATAATAAATGGTGATTCAATCAGTATGTTTGAAAATTTACAAGGACACAATGCAAAAGTATTTAATTTGAATGAAATAAATGACTCAATAAAACATTTTTAGAGCAGGGAGAAATATAATCAAGTTATTCACTATATAAACAATAAAACATTCCGTGTACAAAATACAACCTCTATCTGCGCCATAACACAGCTGAATTAATATAATAGCTGATGAGATATAGAAGAAAGTGTATGTGGACTTGTCATTTTTTAAGGTTTGTTGATAATTTCTGTGAAACTACGGTATATTGGTAAACTGAAATTAGAAAGCCATCAACTAGAGTGCCAAAAATCAGCTGAATCCATTAAAAAGTTGATGAGATACAGAATAAACTCAATGTAGACTAGTAATTTTTAAAGTTTTTTAAAAATTTTTTTAGAAAAACTAAGATATATGGTAAAGTGAAAATAAAATGTCATCAATTAGACACTAGAACCTCTATCTTTGCCAAACATCAGCTGAATCTATCAAATGGTCGATAAGATATAGAATAAAGTGTTTAAATACTGATCACTTACTAGAAAAACTAAGGTATATGGTAAACTGAAATTAAAATGCCATCAACTAGAACCTCTATCTGTGCCAAAAATCAGCTGAATCCATCAAATAGTTTATGAGATACAGGGTGGAACATACGTACGTACGTACACACAGATAGCATGATATCATGATCGAACTTTCTGGATCTCTGGGTTGCCTTGACTAATGATGCTGAAATGC
>OY744515.1:88682379-88727379 GCA_963556195.1 Sepiola atlantica
CTATTGCTGCCCATCTCATAAATAGCGCCGAATGTGCGTCGACGTACACTAGTGACTGGTTTTCTGTCATAAGTAGATCGCATTCCCTATTCTACCTCAAAGTCCTGGAAGCCATATATATCAAGTCAATCAAACCTTCCCTTTGTAAGCAAAAGGAATGGCTTTTAGGACTTAATGTGATCAACTTATGACTCTCCTCCCCATATTTTTTTTTTCTCCTAAACTTGTCACTAGTGTTCATTACAAATTATTTTTAGGTTTTAGTCGTATTCAATCACTTCCACGTTTTACTCTGATGAGTGTGGACGAAAACCGGTTCAGTACATTAATTAATTTCTTTTTAATCGTTTTCTCTCGTTTTTTTATATTTGTTTTAATCTCATTCGACCCTCCAAAAAATGTCCCAAACGTCCGTATTCCTCGCCGTTATCAAATTTTGTACCACGAAAAATTTATTTAAATATATATATATATATATATATATTTGAATGTGAGATGATGTATATAATTATTTCCACCATCAGACAACGCCGCAGCTCACAACCTATGAAATAACAAACCGGAAGTTCTAGACTCGAGTTTCGCCCTTCGTTTCGGCTCTTCAGTAGAACGCACCTTGTATGTGGCGAGGTAGCTCAGTAGCAGAGTAATCGCTTGGCATGCAACTTACTCGGGTTTCGAGTCCTGTGTTCGGATATGTTCGACTTATGAGCCGATGTATTGACTGTAATTTCGGGCGATAACCGCCATGTATTTAAAAGTTTCTTTTTAAATTTGTTTTAGTACAATTTGCACTGAGAATAACCACACCCAGAAATAAATAAATGCATAGGTGCATTTTACAAATATCTTGATGTTAGCCGAAACAATTGTTAACAAAATTTAAAAAAATAAGTTGGAAAAAGTTACGTGAATCTGTCCTCTGTGATAATTATGTGGTATTGAACTACATACAAATACTAAATATAGTATAGCTCTAGCTTTAAACTATTCACTAGTATAAGTACTTTGTGTTACAAAAATAAAGGAACACCCACACACAAATATATATATATATATATATATATATATATATATATATATATATATATATATAATAAAGAGAGGTAGTTTGCTTGAAGCATTGTATGTAATACGTATATAGATGAGTATTAGAAGGCTATCGCAATGCAAGAATTGGAAATATGTCGGCGTTGAGAAGTAAGAATAAGCCAAGTGATTTTTTTAATATATTTTCCCAATTTTTTTAATATTTCTTTTTCTATATAGCAAATCTTACTTGATTAGGCAAGACTTCAACACTGTGATGTAATGTGTGTGACCATAATATATTTTGAGTAAGATCTTCTTATCAAATGTTGGGTTTTTCAAATCTCAAAAACAAGCGTGGCATGGCAATATTGCTTATAACGCAGTAAATATTAATATCCACTACAAATGTAATAAAACTAAAACTATAACTTATTATTTGTTTGTTTGTTTTATTTTAATTACTTTTCTTTCTGAATATTTAATATTTAACTCCACTGATGAATTGTTATATATATATATATTGTGGAGGGGGAGGTAGGGATAACAGCTAAGAGCGGTGTTTAATTTATTTTTTGTCTAATATTATTTATTTAATTTTGTTATATATTCAATTGTTTTCTTTTTTTACTCTAACAATATTTACTTCTTTGTTTTTTTCATTTATTTATTTTTTAAAAAAATTTATTTTGATGATTCATGGCTAAATATGTATTGATTTATACCCTGGCTAGATTTTGTGTAGCACGCAGTAAATGTAGGAAACGAAACGAATTCTTTTTTCTTGTTTTATTTATCTTAAATATTATCATCATCCACTTACTCTGAAACTATCTAATGCTGTTAGGATTTTAGTAAAATGTTATTAAAATTCAGAGTTTAATTCATTAACGATTATTTTAAAAATGTTAATTGAATTTTTGTTTTGTCTTTCGAGAATAAGAGAAGCACTCTTATAAAATAGTAATGAATTATCTCCCTTATAACAATGTGTGCCAACAGATACACACAAACATGTACACAAACACACACACACCATATATATATATATATATATATATATATATATATATATATATATATATATGTACATACATGAAAATGTAACGCTAAATATTAAATGTCCAACATATAATTTCTTTTAAAAGATTTTCAACACTTATTTGAAACTCTTAAATCTTTTACCTTTCTTTTGGATATATATCATTCAATGTAGAAAAGTAAAAGTGAATCTATATAGTAAGTGTGTCTATTCTATTTTTCTATTATTACATTTTTTATAACTTTTATATTTATTAACATATTTGTTTTTTCATTTATTTTATTATTATTATTATTATTATTATTATTATTATTATTATTATTATTATTATTAATATATATATTTTTTTAAATTATTATTTTCTTTTTTTTATTTGTGGGGTACTTTTAATAATTTGTAGAGGAAGAAGATGAAATGTGTATCTATATACTAAGTGCGTTATTATATTAATATAAGAATATTATTTTTTATTTAGTTTAATGTATTTATATACTAATTACATAATGTATAGATTTTAACAGCAATGCTTTAATATTGCATATAACAGTGAATGTTAATGTGGCATGCAGTATGCATATTAAATTCATGGTTATTTTTTAACTAATATTTATTATTTATTATTTATTTTTTAACTATTATTATTATTAATACTTTTATTTTATAATACATTTTTCAATAATTTTTCCCTGTATTTTTATTGGGGGAATGAGTAATTGTAAATCTATACATGTGTTGTTTTATTGATTATTCTTTCATCTATATATTTTAAACTGATTCAAGTTTACTTAGAATTGTATTAATACGATGTGTGTGGGCCGGGGTTAAATACGATATATACTATACTATATATTATATTATAAATGAGGAATTCAGGTAAGTTCAGGTCGTACCTGAGAGATGAATAGAGCTTTTTTAATTTGAAGATTACCAATGTATCTCTGCGTGGCCAAGATGTTAACTTTGAATGATGATGTTTTGTGCCTTTGTATATGTTTTAATCCTGATATGTAGGGGTATCATGGCACTACCCGTGTAAAATTTCTTGCAGATGGTGCATTCTAATCTGTACACCGTATATATGCGGTGACAAATGTCCGTGGTATTCATTGGACAGTTAGCCAGGGTGCACTTTTTGGGTTATATTGGTGTTTGCGTGTAGCTAGCTGCTTCCTTAGTCATGGACCCGAATGGACAAGCTGTGTGTTCAAGCCATCTCTTCTAATGACTTGCGGATTGCTGTCGTTATTTTATCACTAAGATGAGGCAGTTTAAATAAGCAGGTGTTTGCTGTAAAGCGACTCATCTGATTTTTAGGGTTCTCCGGGTGCCTGATGGTGTGTTGGGGTACCTATTCAAGTCCATCACCTGATGGAATTGCCTAGTGAATGCGGTTTTGTCTGCTAAGAAACTACACTTGTCCCAGATGCGTATTATTTCATTCATCGCATATCCTATGTTGGCTCTTAGAGCCGACTTGTAATGCACAAACATGTTTCTACTAGCTGCCTTCCTGTAGAATTTTGTTTTAAGAACTCCCTCATCAGAAATCTTAAGGTTAAAATCCAGAAGTGATAGGGATCCAGAAGCATCAGGGTGTTCAACAGTAAACCGTATATATGGGTCTGCATTAGAGGACGTGGTGTAAATATTCTCAGCTTCCTCCTGTGACGATGTTATATATATATATATATATATATATATATATATATATATATATATATATATATATATATATATATGTGTGTCTGTGTGTGTGTGTGTGTGTGTTAATGAAAAATATACTGATGAATAAATAAAAATTATGAAATGGTTGATATTAACGATAAGGCACAACCTCCTGAAGACGGTCAAGAGACCGAAAGCGCTTGAGGTATGGCCCATGACACAACGCTCCGTGCCACATTATTCCAATTAACACTCGAGAACCGTAAAATTGCTTGCTGCGTCGAGAAATTAAGGAGAAAAATTTCAAAACGAGAGAGCTCCCTGGTCTTACAGGAAGCTTGTATATATATATATATATATATATATATATATATATATATATATATATATATATATATATATATATATATATATATATATATATATTAATGCGTGTGTGTATGTAATCATCCACGGACAGACTGTTCGCTGTATCACAGCGCTTCAATGCGGGATGAAGCTACGACAATCTCATTGACAGGGGCGATTCTATAAACTTTATTACGAGGAGCTGTTGTCAAGTGATATGGCAATGCTTTTTTATATAAACGTTGTCAACCACTATACAGTGCCCCATTTGTTCATTTTCACATAGAGCTTTGCATTATTCTCATAGTAACTGGTGATATCATAAACGACACTGCTAAACCCGAGAAGGTGTTGTATATAGTCTTCCACACACAAATCGTCTCGCTGTATTACTCATTGGACTTGCACCCGTCCTCATCCGTGTGTATATATATATATATATATATATATATATATATATCAATGGACTGATTGAAAGAACAATATTAATTGTAATGCATTATGTAAGTACAACTCGATATATTAAATAAGTGGCCGTAGATATCTTCAGCGATTAGTTTCCCGAGGCTTTCATCCTTCAACTTTAAACTCGACATTTTTTTCTAAGATGGCCGCGCGCAAGTTCAATCAAATTATTTTCATCTTGAAATGAAGCTGTCCTCGGTGACCGCGTACGTCGCTGGACCCGTAAGCTCCGCAGCCTGCGACATATTTTTTTCCGTTTGTTCTTTTTGCTGTTCGTTTTTTTTCCAAAATATCATGGAAATTTCTCCTGAAGCCATCACCCACTTGCGTTCGAGCGTCATGATTCGAATTGCGTGTAGCGCACGAAAGATGAATGTATTTATTGTATAAACGAATTGTTTTCTAATGACGAACGTGTTTTTGCACAAAAACATTTGCAGTTTGTGACTCTGCCTAAAAGACACGCTACATGCCTTGTATTTTCACGATCGTTACGTTAAAGCATCCTACTGATAACACACACGTATCTATACACTGTGGTAACGGGTCTCGTGTACTGTGTAACCTAACTTTGAACCAATTATTAGAATGTGTTATTAAAGACTAGAAAAATGTATTCGGTTGTGATGTTGGATTACTAAATGACTGGCAGCAATTCAGTGCCGAACGTTTATGCAGAACCGGCAGCAAACAAAGTAGAAGTTCGTAAAACGTATTAAGTGAGTATATGTGGCCCCTTCGTCGCATTATATTTCATTACGAAATAAAATTCCACCATAATGCATTTCAATTGATTCGTACACATGTCAGCTATTTTATTCTTTTATTAAATTGTAAATTACAAATAAAGCTCTCACTGAGTCCTAGCAAAAATGTCAGCGACTCTCCCTTTCATCCCAATTAATTTTGCTCACAAATAATTTCCTTTTTCATCAGCGCCGTACGTATTATGGTTTCAATTACTGCTTTGATTCAATCTTTTATTCATCCAGTTTTTGCAGAAATATTTCTAGTGCTTCTACAATTATTGGGATTACAAAGATTTTCTTCGTGTTACATATATACCTACACCTCTCTGGAAAGCTCAATCTAAATGGTTAGTTTATATCCCCCATAATCTTCACTCTGTGATCTGCTCGGAGGGCGAACTATACGATTTGCAGGCATTTTCCTGCCCGTTCATTATTATTACTTCGGGTCTCCTTGCTTGGATGAGTTTTTCTGTTTGTATTCACACGTCTCACATCATATCATAAGTACACTCGTTTGTATGGTTCCCATTAGACTTACTTGGCTAGTCTGCTGCATTCATTTATTATGTGACTAGCAGGGGTACCCGGCGTTGCCCGGGGCTCTCCCTCTTCCTCTCCGCAAGAAAAATAGGATATTGAGCACTTTTCTCCCGGACAACGCCGAGTATTTAGAAAATCAAGACGGCCTACAGAGCACTACTAAAATCACTCTTACCGATCCCCCCTCCTTTTCATCTGCACAATAGTCTGAAGAGAAACACTACAGTAGCTCTATCTAGGACATTTAGCACTTTTCTCCCGGACAACGCCGAAGCCTCTGGGTCCTATATTGAAGAACCTCCCCCCGTGTGCTGGGTCCTATTCTGTAGAAGAACCCTCGGTGCTGGGTCCTATACTGTAGAAGCGGCCCGATAGCTATACTGCAGAAGCACCCCTCGTCCCTGTACTGCAGAAGCCTCCTGGTCCTATACTGTAGAAGCACCCCAGGGGTTGGGTCGTATACTGTAGAAGCCCTCCGGTCCATATACTGCAGAAGCACCCATGATCCGTATACTGCAGAAGCACACCCGGGGCCTATACTGCAGAAGCCTCCGGGTCCTGTATTGTAGAAGAACCACTGGTCCCTATTCTGCAGAAACAGCCATGGTCCTATATTATAGAAGCACCCCCGGTGCTGGGTCCTATACTGTAGAAGCACCCCTGGTCCCTATACTGTAGAAGCACCCCTGGTCCCTATTCTGCAGAAGCACCCATGGTCCCTATACTGCATAAGCACCCGGGTCCTATATTGTAGAAGCACCCCCGGTGCTGGGTCCTATAATGTAGAAGCACACTGCAGAAGCCCTTGGGTCCTATACTGTAGAAGCACCCCCCCCCCCTGGTGCCTATACTGCAGAAGCACCCCTGCCCCCGGTCCCTATACTTCAGAAACCTCCGGGTCCTATATTTTATCAGCACCCCTGCAGGATGAAGATGTTGATAATTCCCCCCCCCCCCAACCCTTGTTTCACTGTTATTGATACATCCGGACAGAAGTTATGGGATGACCTGATACAACCGGACAGAATTTAGGGCAAGAAGGGATGCTGGGGATGTTCAGTGAGTCTGCATTTTTATCAAGTTGTTACATGAATACATTGGCTGATTTCAAAATCACTAGTAAATAACATTGAAAAAGTTTCAAAATCCAGACCCGTCCCCGAAAACTGGCCCCGTTGACCCCCAGCAACATTTTTTTTTTTAATTTTGAGATATTATGATCCCAGGATATGTGCGGTCCTAAAGTGGTCAACTTTTTGACATGTCGCCGCTTAGTTATTGAGGAGTATCTGGACATACAAACAAACAAACAAACAAACAAAACAAACAAACAAACATACAGACAACTGCCCTTTATATAGTAGATTTACCATTTCGTCTTTTCGCCCACATAGTCTATATTTGCCATTTTCCTAGGTCTTGTCTATCTTGGTATTGTGTAGGTCGCCTTTAGCAGGTTTTGTACGGCTGTTAGTAGTGATTCAATTTCTGTATTCAAGTGGTCTTTCCATGGGCCTGCCCATATATTTTCGTGCGCTATTTATTTGGTCACTCTTATAAATAGTCCATGTGGTTGCTTCTCTTGTCATTTTTGCTTTTGTATTTGTTTCCCATTTCGCGGATCTCTGAAATGTTTATTGGGTCTGTCCTTTTGTTGCCTGGTGTATGTTCTTGTATTTAGTTGCATCTTTCGCGGCATCCGCACTATATTCCAGTCCTCTCTTTATTTCATTTTTACAATGACTACGAAGTTTAGTATTATCCTTCTAGTGCCGGGCGTGGTATCAGGTTATTAGTTTTCTGGTTCTTCTATCCAGGTTTCTGTTCTTCTTTTTGGTCAGCTTATGAATGTTTCCAGCGCATCTCACTGAGGACCATGTCTATGTATTTATTCCTTTTATCAGGTTTCTACTATATAAAAGGGGTTTCTGGTTCTTCTTAGGTATTTTCCTCTAATAATAACTTTCCTCTCTGTTGATTTAATGATGCCCGCTTCTAGAATACCCAGGTTATTATAGTTATCGCGTTCAAGGAGTATCCTAATGAGTCTCCTGTTGATTAGTTTTATGAATTCTGTTGTTTCGCGTTTCCATTCTTTACTTCAATAGAGCACCATGTTCCTATCAAAATTCCATTCAGGTATACTAGCTAAATATTTGTTTATTAAAGATTTCAGCTACTTTTCATTTTTTGGAAACAATGAGCGGGAAGGGAATTCCCAAAACAAGAAGTTGACGAAAAAAATGCTGTTAGAGTATAATTTTTCGACAGATGAGGACCTCTACGATTAAGGCGTGGGATTTTGCTGATTGTTGAGATGGTCGGGTGTGTTAACGTTGAGGAGGTATAAGTGCAGTACATTAACCAGAACACATTTCGGTGAAGTATTTGTCAAACAAGCACAGGGATGGGACAAGGGCTGGATTGATTTTAACAGTGCAGGCCATATAGGGTTAAAGGCTCTTTTTATACCCTGTCTCAAAGAGAGAGAGAGAGAGAGAGAGAGAGAGGGGGGTAGAGAGAGAGAGAGAGCGACTAGTGGTTGTTGCACCAGAGAGATATGCCAACAATATTCTATGTATGGGCGAATGGTGTCCTGATAGAGATATATGATACTGGCAGATATGAAGTGTTCTATTCTGGTAAAGGGATCCCCCTGTTTTGCAGCGGAATTGGCAGTATCTTCTATGTATTTATTAAAATATTTGTTACGTGTGAATGTTAGGATGATTGACGTGAACGTTGGGCTCTCTGGAAGCATGCTATCAACCATTGCAATCGCTGGTTGAAAAAGTATTTTTTATAATTCATAATTAAGTTTGTTTTGTATCCGTAAATGTGTATCCAGTATTATATTTTCTTAGTGTTTCGGTAAGTAGCATTATAGCTACGACAAACAGTAGTGGCGATAGGGAGTTTTCCCAGCAAATGTCCCCTATAATTCTGTATCTCCTAGGCGTTTTCAGCAATCATTCAGTTCCCTATTTTTACTGTTGTTCACCATAAACAGGCCATAATGCCGCTTAAGTGAAAGGGGCTTCTCTGATAGGGGTTAGATTCATAGGAGACAACGTGGATTGATGGTGAGATAGAAAGATATACGTTTATATTACATTTATATTTCTGAATGTCGTTAGGATCAATGAGCAAAATAGAGAATTGAAATGAAAGCTATCTCCATAAAGTTGCCAATTTTGTTGACAATTTTGTTTAAATTATAAATTCTGAGGGGGTTATGTCCCATGCTTTCTTGTTGTGGTTCTATGCCATGGCTGACTACTTCTAGTTTATTATTTCCTGGTCTTTATATTACTTGTCATTACCCTATCTTGTCGCTTCTGGTATAACTTCTGTTTCCTGTGTTTCATAATAAGTCCGTGTTTCAATAAAATGGTTTGAGTGACACTTAATGGTCAGAGGTAACTCCAGACGGAAGTCGATGAAACTACGTCGTTCCTTACGGATATTTTCTGTCTTTTTGTCTGGTAACATTTTGTTGTGAAGTTGTTCCACAGTAAATAATAAATAAAGGAAGTCAAGTCGAGGGTTGTTTTACCAAGTGTATTAACAAAGTAAGAAAGTGACTAGCTCTTGGCTAGACAGTTAAAAGGTGGTGCTTTGTCTTCAGTGTCTCTGGTGACTCGCACTATTTATAGTGACAACCGGTGTAGTTTCTCCTGTGTAAGAACGGCCGGTGTAACACATTTCAAACAGGAAACCCTGTCTCGATCGCCGTCTTTAATTAGTGTGTAAGGACGAATACGCACAAAGTTACTAGATGTTACCAGAAAAGCTTTCCGTCCATTTATCAGTTATTTTCTTTCTCTCACGCGTACGAAAGTGACCAGACACTTCGATGTTGTCCGTAACTGTTAATCTCTTTTAAACCAACTTTTTTTATAAATCAACATCGGCGTCCAAGTGGTTTTGTATCTACAGACAATCAAGAACTTGGGTTCATGACAAAGACGACGACACAGGTGTATAATGGTTTATACACCCAATCGGTAATTGAAGATATACAACTTCTGCAGTATTCCGCGGCTATTAAGTGAGTAAGATCTCATTGACACGTTATGATGTTAAGATGTTCGACATGGTGGCTAGGCCCATTATTGGTTTGGCTTATACGTGTTTGGGTACATGTCCGTTTCCTTGTTCTCTCTCAGTAGTTACCACTCCGGTGTGTCCGCTTCGCAGATACAAACTCTTCGGTTTCTGTATTTTTTTTCATTTCCCTCGTTAAACAGAGTTTAGCTAATGAAAACACTAACTACCTATAGACTGGTCCATCATCTGATCTTGCTTATAGAGCAGCAAATAAAATATTGATATACTAATGACTTTTATTATATATTCATTGTATTGTGCAAATAACACTTTCGATATGCTAGGGTTATGATCATATATGTGTGTAGACATACATTTTAATTTATTTAAATGTATTTATCATGTTTCGTGCAGTTTCAGAAAGTCTTATTATACTCGAGTATATTTCGACAATAGTATTTTTAATATTTTAAAAGAAAGAATAGATAGCCGTAAAAATAGTGTTTCAATATTGTAAAAGAAAATTATAAAAATATTTTCTATTGCAAAAGATTAATATTTTAATGCTGTAAAAGTATACATAGTCTTTTTAATATTGTATAAGTATAAAAAGTATTTTATTATTGTAAAACGAAAAATAGCGCGTTCCAATATTGTAAAAATCATAAATAGTATTTTAATTTTGTAAAACGACGAATAGCTCGTTTCAATGTTGTAAAAAGTATAAATAGTATTTTAACATTAAAAAATAAATAGCTCTTTAAAAAAATTTAAAAGTTTTAATAGTGTTTTTTAATATCACCAAAGAAAAATAGTGTGTTTTAATATTGTAAAATGTTTAATAGTGTGTTCAAATATAGTATCCATTAAAATGGTGTTTTAATCTTGTAAAAAAAATAAAGACCGTTATAAACATTGCAAAATTATGTAAAAATAGAAATATTTTTATATTGTGAAACAATAAATAGTGTGTTGCAATATTAAAAATTATATTTATTAAAAAATATATTCATTAAAAAATATATTTATAAAAAAATATTTATTAGAAATATATTGATAAAAAATATATTTATAAATAAATTATTTATGATTTAGTGTTGTAACAGTATAAATAGCGTGTTTAACTTTGTAAAAGTATAAATAGAGCGCCTTATATTTTTAATATTGTATTTCCATATTGTAAAATATTAAATAGTATACTTTATATATTGTAATAGTATGAATAGTGTGTTTACATGTTGTAAAAATATCAAAATTATATTTTTATTTTGTAAAAAGTACATAGCATAATATAAGATTATAAAAGTTTAACTTTTCTGTTTTTATTTTGTAAATGTAAGAGCAGTTTGTTTTTATATTGTAAAAAGATAAATAGTTAATTGTAGTATAGTAAATGTATGAATAACGGTTTGAAAAAAAGTCCATGATACTGTAAATGTTAAAATATTATGCTTTAGTACTGTAAATGTATGAATAGTATGCTCTAATACTGTATATGTATGAATAATATTCTTTAATACTGTAAATGTATGAATAGTATGCTTTAATACCGTAAATGTATAAATACTATGCTTTAATACTGTAAATGTATGAATAGTATGTGTTAATACTTTAGATATATTAATAATATGCTGTAATACAGTAAATGCATGAATAGTCTGCTTTAATACTGTAAATGTGTAAATAGTATGCTTTGATACTGTAAATGTATGAGTAGTATGTTTTAATACTGTACATATATGAATAATATGCTTTCATACTGTAAATGTATAAAAATTATGCTTTAATACTGTAAATGTATAAATAGTATGCTTTGATACTGTAAATGAATTAATAGTATGTTTTGATACAGTTAATGTATAAATAGTATGGTTAAAAACTATAAATATATGCATAGTATTTTTTAATAATGTAATTATATATAGAAAATGCTTAATACTGTAAATGTATGAATAGTATGTTTTAATACTGTAAATGAATAAATAGTATGCTTTAATACTGTGAATGTGTAAATAGTATGCTTAAATAATGTAAATATATGAATAGTATGCTTTCATACTGTAAATGTGTTAATAGTATGTTTCAATACTGTAAATGTATAAATAGTATGGTTTGATACTGTAACTGTATTAATAGTATGTTTTAATACTGTAAATATATGAATAATATGCTTTAATACTGTAAATGTATACACATTATACTTTTAATACTGTAAATGTATAAATAGTATTATTTTATACTGTAAATGTATTAATAGTGTGTTTTAATAGTGTAAATGTATAACTAGTATGATTTGATACTGTAACTGTATTAATAGTATGTTTTAATACTGTAAATATATGAATAGTATGTTTTAATACTGTAAATGTATAAATAGTATGATTTGATACTGTAAATGTAATGATAGTATGTTTTAATACTGTAAATATATATATAGTATGCTTTAATATTGTAAATGAATGAATAGTATGTGTTAATACTGTAAATGTATAAATAGTATGCTTTAATACTGTAAATGTATAAACATTATGCTTTAATACTGTAAATGTATAAATAGTATGATTTGATACTGTAAATAGATTAATAGTAGGTTTTAATATTGTAAATGTATATATATATAGTATGCTTTAATACTGTAAATGTATGAATAGTATGATATAATACTGCAAATGTATAAATAGCATGCTTCAATACTGTAAATGTATGAATAGTATGCTTAAGATTGTACAAGTATAAATTTGTTATTTTAATATGTTAAATATATTGTAGACGTATGAATAAAGTGTTTTATAGTTTAAAAATAAGTAGCGTGTTTTAACATTGTAAAATTTTCATAAGCGTGGTTTACTATTGTAAAAGTTTAAATAAAGTGTTTATTATTTGAACAGTTGAACAGTGTGTTTTTTATAATATGAAATTAGAAATAGCATAATGTAATATTTTAAAACTATAAATAGTATGTTTATATATATTTAATACAATATCGTAAAAGTATTAAAAGCGGAGTTTAATATTCTAAATGTATAAATAGTGTACTTTATAATGTAAAATTGAACATAGCGCATTTGAATATTGTAAACGTATAAATACTGTTTTTAATATTGTAAAAGTATAAAAAAAACATGTTTTAACATAAGTAAATTCTAAATAGTTTATTTTGTAATGTAAAAATGAAGATAGTGTTTTCATATTGTAAAAGTATAAATGGTCAATTATATATTGTAAAAATATGTTTTCTTGTTTCTTATTATCTTCTATATTGTATATAGATAGCTCTTTATCTTGTTTCCTTTATACCTCCCCTGTTACTGTATTTCTATTTCTATGTAATTCTCTTACTTAATCTTCTTCCCTCATTTCTTTTATATTCTGTGTTACTCTTTCTTGGTTTCTTACTTGTTTTTTTTCTCTATTGTTTTTATAGTTTCTCTCCGATCGATGTACGATTCCAAATAAGTCTCTTCCGCTCCAACAATAAAAGCGACGTTTGCGCAGTATTCTCGATACAATATGGCGGATTTAATGAAGACCTGGGTCAACTAATCATTTCTCGACGAAACTTTTAGCACACGTTGTTTTTTTAAATTTTATGTTTTGTATAAGTGTTGGATACTTTTGTTAATTAATTGCAACCGCGTTCTAGTTGACCTAGACACCAAATGAGATTGATGACCTCAACTCGTGACAGAGATGTCGTACTTTTTATATTGTTTTTTCTTTCTTATTTCTTTAATAATATTGTATTCTCAGCTAAAGATGGTGTTCAGTCAATAAGCTTTCAACGTAAAATTTCCTTATTAAAATGGTTCTATAAGATTAAGAAAAGAATCAAATCAAATCAATTTCATTTATAAACTATGCTTTAAATACTAGTAGAAATAACCGACGCTGCCCAGGATTTAATAAAGAAAAATATGTCCTTTTCACTCTTCATTCCCTAATACAGACGTAAAAAATGAAATTTTGGAAATCTCATGAATTAGTGTTTTGTATATATCGTTAAATCTCATTATAATTGAATATACGTATTTCAGCTTTGAAAGGGATTTTGCCTTGTAGTTATGCTACACTAAGGGGCATGAAGTAATTTGGGTCCTCTTCCATTGTCTTCCTACAGAATGTATATTTAATAAAAATAGGATATATTTGAAGTTTTAAAAAGGGTTCTGACCCATCCCCACCTAGGTTTGTTCACATTACATTTAAATTTCGTCACGTTGGTACCGTCGAGGAAACATCAAACCGAGAGGGATTTCCAAAGGCAAGCAGTTTGTGGAAAAAATAATTAGAGTAGAAAGCTTTCCGGGATCCAGAGACCTATATAGTGAAGGGGTGTTGTTTTGCTGATAGTCCGGATTATCAAGGTATTTACGTTTAGAGGAGCACAAGTGAAACAAGTTCGTCAGAGCACATTTCATTGTAGTATTTTGTAGTACTTGTCAAACAAACACAGGGATGCAACAATGTTCAATGGGGCAGGGCCTGGAGCTTGGTACATATTGTGTGAGATATTTGATTATCTACACTTGTTGAGACCATATCTAAGAGTGAGAGACTAGTGCGTCATGATGCAGCCAAGATATGACAACAGAATGCCCTGCGTGGATTTTTAGAGATATAGGATACTTAAAAGATTTCTAGAAATGAACTCTTTTCGCATTCTTTGTAGCAGACTTTGAAGTATCTTCTCTGTACTTGTTTTACTATTTTGATTACCTGTGAGGGAATGATAGGCCGAGAAGTCAGTTACTGTCCATTGACCCTAATCACTACATTATATATATATATATATATATATATATATATATATATATATATATATATATATTGTTGAATAGAAGAGACAACGCATGTCTAAATATCCTTTGGTAGATCCTTTCAATAGTCCGAATTAAGATCTTAGTTTCGGAGGGGAATTCGCTAATGAATTTGCCATAGTACTTTCGGACCCATCGAGGTCCACATTCGGGGGAATGAGGTTAATCAGGTATAAACAATGTGTTATAATTTATATAAGATTTTTGTCGGGGATTATGTACCAAGTACGAAACTATATTTTGAGCTATAAACATTTTAGAATGTTATTATTGATATTAAAGTTAATTCTATTAATTAAGGTTTTTTTCTACCAAAGGATATCTAGATATGAGTTATCTCTTGTATTTAACAATACTTCCCTGCAAGAGAAGATGCTACCTATATATATATATATATATATATATGTATATATATATATATATATATATATATATATATATATGAAAAAAAGAAAAAAAACAAGAGATATACGTTTTTTAAATATTCATCAAACTTTCGTCTTTATTGTAAGACTTCCTCAGGATAATAATTTGAAGAAAAATTTCATCGAAATTTTGGGTTGACATGATGGAGTGATAAAGTAACAATAGTAGCCGTGGCTACTGCGAGCGCTTGCTACTACTCATCCTGAGGAAGTCTTACAATAAAGACGAAACGTTAATGAATATATAAAAAAATATCTCTCGTTTTTTTCCCTTTTTCATTTTTAATTACGTCGGATTACTCTCATCATACCTTTCTCATATATATATATATATATATATATATATATATATATATATATATATATATATATATATATATATATATATATATATATATGTATATATATATATATATGTATATATATATATAAATATATATATATATATATATAAAGTCAAGTTCATATTATATTCCAATAACCATGCTTTTATTTTATTATATTTATTTTTATTCGTTCACATTTCCAAAAATCATAACATTTCTGTGAGATATATTTTTACGGTCCGTTTCATTTGTCTTGTGGCAAACAACATTTTAATTTCAATATCGTTTAACAACATTGCAAAATTATCAGAAAAATTCACAAAGAGTAAAAAGTTCTTGGATTTAAGTGTCTTGAAAAAAACCTACACAGTGGTTCATTTTGGGGTGAAACCAAACAAAAACAAAGAAAAAAGCAAACTCACACGTGGGGAAACCCACTAATACGCCATTTTGGATTTTTCTGTTCAGAGCTAGTACATCTTAAACGTTGTGTGGACATTTATAAATTTTTATTCAGTAATATTTCTTAAAATAGTTAATAAGTTCTATAATTTATTCATGAAAAATCTAATTTACTTGAGGGTAATTTTTTTTTCACTTTCTAAAGTTACATCAATTAGCTTTAAGATGTTTATTTAGGTCATTTGGATACGAAGCTAACAACGCAGCTGGTCTTTTTTAAGTTCAACAGCTAAGGGGCAATATAATATGTAAAACATCATAATTAATATTCTTAGTGATATTACATCCAGCATCACAAGGGACGTGCATATAGGAAGTACTACGTTATTATTTGGGTAACTACAGCTTAACTCAGTAAATAGGTGTATATCTTTAAATCCTGATGCGACGTAACATTCATCTGTTTCAGTTCCACTAAGTTCGACAACTTACGATTCTTGCCTATATAACACATTTTCATATCTTCGTTAGCGATATTATGTTATGAAATTCAAGTTAATATAGGGTTTTATTCTTATGTAAAAACTTATCTAGCTCAAAGTAAACGAAAACCGGCATTTCAACCTGATATAACTGTAATAAGTAATTTCTGTCTTTACCTCTCCCTATTTCTCTCTCCCTCACTCTATAATAAAGGCCAACGTGCATTTATTTGTATATATATATATATATATATAAGTAAATACGTGTACTTCCCTCTCGTCGCGTAGTACTGTCACGGGAGTAAAACATGTGTTTCTGTTTTACAGTCAGAACAAACCAGTTTAACAAACATACAGGTAAGACAACTCCTGATATCTGAAATGGATTCAGAAAGAAATACACAGCTCTAAATAAAATGGCAACTGTTAGTGTTTTCAGCTACTCAGAGATGATAATAATTCATATACGGAAAATTAAATTATTGATGTAATTCTATAATTTATACGAAAATTAGTGCGGACACAAGCGAACTATTCTTCTTTCTGCTATTTTAGCGAAAATATACATTAATATATACATATATATATATATATATATATATATATATATATATATTTATAAATATTTTTTATCGACATATGTATACGTTACATTTTTCCAGAATCGTCAGTGTCAGCTAGTTGTAGGATTCTAAACTCCGGAAAAAAAGCATTTTTTTTACTCAAATACGGACGCATAAACCCACGCGACCACTATGAATAACTACATGACTCGATGGGAGTTTTAAACATATTATACACAGCTGGCGCGATAGGCAGCCGACGTCAGCAGTGACCTCTTTATAATTGGGCATCCATTAAATATATTATCTGAAGGCTGTATTAATACTACTCATTAGAGTGTCCAGCCTTAATTGGGGAGCGACAACGGAATTGTCAGTGTAGAGATAATTATTCAAACTGGTTGCAGGATTCGAACCCCAAGAACAAGAGTCAGGTATATATATATATATATATATATATATATATAATCCAGGTAAAACATCCGCAGGGTAGTAATCCAAAGATTTTCAATCAGGTTTATAAAAAGTGCTCAATATCAAATAGAGCTTTTATATATGATTAGTTTTATTTACACAGACATGTACAAAATCTGCGATACTGGCATGTCGATGTTATCGATCAACAGCTATTACAACTGAGATCTCGTCAGGAATAGTTAGAATCCGATCTTAACCTTATATCATATTTGGAAAGATGCCAGTATCGCAGATTTTGTACCTGTCTGTAAATAAAAATAATCATCTATATATATATATATATATATATATATATATATATATATATATATATATATATATATATATATATACATACATATATATATATACATACATACAAATATATATATATATATACATATATATATATATGTATATATATATGTATATATTTATATGTATATATGTATATATAGATATATATATATGTGCGTATATGTATATATATATATATATATATATATATATATATATATATCGAAATAATAGGAAGCAAAATAACAACGAACGCTACAATCACCAATAAAACTAATTACATGAAAATACATTAAATATTTAGGTGATGAAAATCGTACATATTTCTAGACGGAGCGTCTTGGTCCAGTAGTAGAAGGCTCGACTACAGACATCAATATCAAAGGTTCGATCTCTGACTAAGTTCGCCATGCTGATGACAGCTGTGAGCAAGAAAAACGTGTCCATGGATACTTTTATGTACGTATAAAATAAATAAAAATATATATAAACGGAAAAAATACGTCCTATGAAGTTAAGGGCGACTAATAATGCAATTTTCTGCATCTTAATGACTTAGGAAAGTGAGACAATCGAAATATTAGTAAGCAAAATAACAACCAAAAATACAATCACCAATAAAAATATTTACATAAAAATACATTATATATATATCTCTCTCTATATATATATATATCTATCTATCTATCTATCTATATATATATATATACATTATGCATAATGTCTGAAACATTGTTTCTATTATTCCTCATATATATATATATATATATATATATATATATATATATATATATATATATATATATATATATGAGGAATAATAGAAACAATGTTTCAGACATTATGCAAAATAGAAATGAAATAGAGGATAAGCGAATCAACAAACTAACAAAAACATGAACTCAAACACATATACACACTATACCAAGATATTTCAGTTGATGATTGCTTTCTTGCAAATGAAATTATTGGTAGAGCTTTTACATGTGTTAGAATTTATATTTTTTTAGTTTGTTGATTCGCTTATCCTCAATTCAATTTTTATTTTTCACAAATCGCCAATCAGCGTATAAACATCGGCAGGACTTAAAACATTACGTCGTAAGAACCTGACGTATTTTCGACCCCTCAGGGTAAATTCCACCAATATGAAGAGGAAGAAAAGAATAAGAAAAACACTATAAGACAGTCTCGCGTGACAAGGTTGTTTTACAACGAAAATTCGCGAAAACAAATTAAATAAATTAATTTTTTCATTTAAAATTGTACGATTGTTTGATTTTCAAAATATTTCACTTTAATATATATATATATATATATATATATATATATATATATATATATATATATATATATATATATATATATATATATATAATTAACTTGTTACAAATATCCAGGGGGTATGAATCCGAAGGAAGTTGAAACCGGGTTTATGAGAGTGCTCAATGAAAATTCAGAGCAAAATATATATTTTTTGATTTTATTCCATTAGTTGCGACAAAACAGGTTTTGTTTCATTGGTGCGAATAGCTACCAACTCATCGGGCCGGCGAAAGGAATTCAAATGGCATAAAATTTTAAGTTCACTTTAACGGGAGATTGAAAATTGAAAATACATTGGAGGGGGAGGGGGATAGAGTTGGGGCTTTGTCTATAACGGCGACATGGGACATGAGAGGGGAGGGGGGAGGACCCCAACAAGTCGTGTTTCAAATTATTACGTGGGAGGTTTTGCACGTGTCAGTGCTGCGACGATCTCAATCTCGGCCGGGGCGGGAGGAGGGAGATGGGGCGACGGCCAGAGTGAGTCAAATTCAAAATGAGAATAAAACCATGATTACAACCGTCATTCTTATTTTATTTTAATTCTAATAAGTAATTATCATGTGGATAAAAATGTTTGATAATTTTAATTTAGGGTATTAATTGCTACTTTTGCATTTTATTTATTTTATTTTAATGTTTTGTTTATTATTTGTAGTGAATTTTGTTGTGATTATATTTTTTAAATTGTGATTATATTATACCGAGATCAATACTAGTGGAATCTTTTATAAGAGAAGTTTTCTGGTGTTACCAGTCTTATCACCAACAAAACCGATTATGACAATGGCAACGCCCGCCAACCATACCCACGACAGTCGCAGCGACAACAGCCTTATGTAAAAGCCTTAATAAAAATAAAAATAAAAATAAATGGACAAAGAAAGACCATTTCTCTTCATTCGATGTATCTATGGGCTCTCTTGACTCTGCCGAGGTAACAGACTTGGGGTGCCTGTACTTACTATACAACCTAACAAAAGATCTTGAAGTCGATTCAATCGGCCTCTACAGAGATGATTGCCTAATGTACGTTAAAAACACAAACGGACAAAAATGTGAACAAACCAAAAAAATAATATCCAAAGAAATGAAACGAATAGGCCTAAAGGCTGAAATAACATCAAATGTTAAACAGGTCCATTTCCTCGATATTACCTTAAACCTCAATAGAGATACTTATGAGCCCTATGCTAAAGATAATTCCTACCCCCTTTATGTCAACCCACTATCTAACCACCCTAGATCTGTAAGTAAACACATCCCAGAATCAATTAGTAGAAGGATTAGCAACAACTCCTCCAATATAGATATCTTCAATAAACATAAGAACTTTTATAATAAAGCACTAAAGGAGAGTGGATACAAAAATACCAAAATAGAGTATATTCCAACTACACAAAATAACCCTAATAGGAACAAAAATAGAAATAGGAAAATTATCTGGTATACACCTCCATTTAACAACTCAACTAAAACCAAAATAGGGAATAAATTCCTGAACTTAATAAACACTCATTTCCCCAATAACAGCATACTCCATAAAATTGTCAATAATAATACACTAAAACTCAGCTATTGTTGTGGTGACAACTTAGAAAAAATCATAAAAAAGCACAACATGAAAATACTAAACACCCCAGTAACCTCAAATTCTAAAAGAATATGCAACTGTAATAACAAATCAAACTGCCCCCTAAATCAAAAGTGCCTATCAACCCAAGTGGTCTATGAGGCATCTATCTCCTCAACTGAAAACCCATCCCAGACTAACTATTATATTGGTCTGGCAGGCAACAACTTCAAGGAAAGATTCTACAACCATAAACTCTCCTTCAACAACCCAGACCATCCTGGGCAAACCGGACTTTCACTATCCTACCACAAAATAAAAACCAAAAAAGAAACTCCCATAATAAAGTGGAAAATCTTGAAAAAATCCAGCACCTGCAAATCAATAAACTCTCCATGTAGATTATGCTTAAATGAAAAACTGGAAATTATCCGCTTTAAGGACAAAAACAAACTCTTAAATAGAAAACAAGAGACATCTATCAACTGTAAACATAGTAGACTCTACCTCCTTAGCAACCCACATACCCCACCTTAACCCCACACCAACCCTACTTAACTTCAACATAAAATTAACAGTTTTTTTTTTTGTTTTTTACAAAAATGAATGATAACATTTAACCCCCACTATACACTACCCCAAAACACACTATAACCCCCTACCCACCCACCCAAATTTACAACCCAATCCCACCCCAACAAGTCATGATGAATCTATAAATATATAACCACCCCTCTAAACTACCAATAATATCAAATCTCTACGTACTACCTATAATGCACAGCCCCAATAACCTCTCAGCCATACTACCAATTCTAACATAAACCCATAACTGGGACAGCTATCAACACTGATATCACTTAGACTAATCTCAATTACTTAACCCCTCGATCACTACCTTGAACACTTAATTATTAACTGGTACTTAGTCCTTGTCATTGGCAGTGGAATTAAAAAAGCCTACCATCACTTGTCGACTTATTTCGCCCAATGACTTCACAAGTAGCAAGATGGTAATGATGGTGATATTTATCAGTATTACTATTATTATTTACTCACTAGGAGTTATCACACTGGTCATCGTCAGAGGTCACCCACTGCCGACAACCTGTGGTATTCCCTGGAGTCTGAGTGACAACAAGTCTCCTCAGGCCTCCAGTATGCTCCACCTCTTTTCGTTCATCACCGCTGATGACCTTGCGGTAATCGCAACAGCCACCTACCAACGATTTCCCGCTGATAATGGCCATTGGTCTCCTCTGGGGCCCGAGTGGCAACAAGCCTTCCCAAGGTCCCAGAGCTGTCCGCGCTCTTCCAGTGGAGGTCTGGTTTTGCGCTTTCCCTCCTCGACCCTCTGTCCATAATTTTCGTGGCGTCAGCCTATGCTTGCGCCTCTCTCGTTCGGTTGTATTTTCCCCGGTTCTGTTGTTTTGTGCTTCCATGTGTTTGTTCTCCATTCGTTGCTTATGTGGGTTGGTTTCCGTATTCGAGGACATTTCTCAGGATTGTAGCTGTTTTGATCATTACTGTCCTTTGTATTGTCTCAGTTATCCCTTTGATTCCTATTTCTCCTAGTCTTTTCTCCATGTTTTTGGGGACTGTTCCTAGTGCTCCTATGATTATTGGTGTTATACTGACTTTCTTCATGTTCCATATTCCTTTCAATTCTCTGGCAAGTTCAGTATATTTGCTTCTCTTTTCCGTCTCTTTGATCTTCACTCTGTGGACTGCTGGAACGGCAAAGTCCACGATTTTGCAGGATTTTTCTTTCTTGTTGATTATTATCATATCCGGTCTCCTTGCTGTTATGGGTTTGTCTGTTTGTACATTCATATCCCATATGATTTTGTGTTTTTCGTTTTCTAGTACAGTTTCTGGTTTGTGTTTGTACCGTTTTCTTGCATATTCGAAATTCAGTTGTTTGCACATTTCCCGGTGTACTTCTTTCCCCATGCTGTCATGTCTGTTCTTGTATTCCCTTTGTGATAGCTTGCTGCATTCACTTATTATATGATTTATCGTTTCGTCTCTTTGTCCACACAATCTGCATTTGCTGTTTTCCTGGGTTTTATCTATCTTTGCTTTAATAAAGTTTGTCCTAATCGCATTGTTCTGTGCGGCCGTCAGCAGAGATTCCGTTTCTCTGTTCAGGTTTCCTTTTCTTAGCCATGCCCAGCTGTTTTCATTGGCTTCATCGCTTGTGAGTCTTATAAAGCGTCCATGTAGTTGTTTTTCTTCCCACTTTTCCTTTCTTGTCTTTTTGTTTCTGGGTTCAGTGCTTCCGGGGTTGTTTGTTGGGCTGGTGTCTCTTGCTGTGGTGATCAGTCTTTCCGTGTTCTGGGTTACATATTTCTCCAGCTCTTTTTTGGTGTCTTCCACACAGTCTTCTATACTTACCAGTCCTCTACCTCCTTCATTTCTTTTCACGTAGAGTCTGTCCGTGTCGTCTTTTGGGTGCAGTGCATTGTGCATAGTCATTAGTTTTCTAGTTCTTTGGTCAAGGTGCCTGAGTTCTTCTTTGGTCCAGCTTATGAATGGTCCAGAGTATCTTATTAGTGATACAGCCCATGTGTTTATCCCTTTTACTAGATTTCTGCTATATAGTTTAGTTTCTAAGAGTTTCCTTGTTCTTCGTAGATATTCTTTTCCAATCTTCTCTTTCATTTCTGTATATTTGATTGTGTCTGCTTCCAGAACTCCCAGGTATTTGTAACTATCTTGTTCTCCTAGCGCCCTCATCTCCTCTTGGTTGGGGAGTTCTATACCTTCTGTCTTTTCCAGTTTTCCTCTTTTGATCTCTAGCAGTGCACATTTTTCTATTCCAAACTCCATTTGGATATCCTGGCTGAATATCCTGGTTGTGTTTATCAGCTTTTCCAGTTCTGTTTTGTTTTTTGCAAACAGTTTAAGGTCATCCATGTACATCAGGTGGTTTATTCTTTGTTCTGTATCCGTAAACCTGTATCCGGCATCACACTTTCTGAGTATGTAGTTGAGTGGCATCATGGCTATTATAAACAGTAGTGGTGATAGAGAGTCTCCTTGAAAAATGCCTCTCTGTATTTTTATCTCAGACAGGTATTGTCCTCCGGCTGTCAGTTTTAGTCTCCATGTTTCCATTGCTTTCTGGATGAGATTAATAATCCTGTCTGGTATCTTGTATATTTTTAAGCATTCAATTATCCATGTTTGGGGGATTCTGTCGTAGGCTTTCTTGTAGTCAATCCATGCCATGGTTATGTTCTTTTGTCTGCTCTTCACCTCCTTCAGAGTCTTTTGATCAATGTATAGTAGATCATGTGCACCTCTTTGTCTTTTCCGGCATCCTTTTTGTTCCTCGGGGAGCAGTCCACGTTTGTCCAGGGATTGGTAGATTTGTTCTCTCAGTTGTGCTGTGAGAATTTTCCACATTATTGGTAGACATGTTATCGGTCTGTAGTTGCTGGGGGTCGTTCCCTTTTTGGGGTCTTTTTGTATTAGTGTTGTTCTTCCTTCCGTCATCCATTCTGGTATGTCTGTTTTGCGGATACATCCGCTCAGTTTCTGCGCTATTCTTTCATGCAGGGTCGTGAATTTTTTAAACCAGTATGCATGTATTCCATCGTGGCCTGGTGCTCTCCAGTTTGCCATTTTTCTTAGGGTTTTCTTGATCGTTTCTTTGTTGATTTCTGTTTCGGTTCCTTCTTCGATTTCTTGCAGTTCATCTTTCATGTTTTTCAACCATTGGGCATTCTTGTTGTGCTTTTTTGGTCCTTCCCATATCTTGCTCCAGAATTGTTTTGTTTCTGTTGGGTTCAGTTGCTCTGTCGTTGTTTTTTCTCCATTTACGTTTTTGTAAAACTGGCTTTCATTGTTTTCAAAAGTCCTGTTCTGTTTGCTCTGTTCTGATTTGTACCTGTATCGTCTCAGTCTTCCTTCTATTGCTGCTATCTGTTGTTTTATTTCTTCATGTTTCTCATTTAGTTTTTCCTTGCGTTTCTGATTTTTGCTTCTTAATCGTTTCATGTCCTCCTTCCTTCTGTTCACGGTTTTAGCTTCTTTCCGAAGTTTGGTGATCTGGGTTTCCAGTCTGATTTCCCATCCAGGTTTTGTCGGTCCTCTCTTTTGTCCATTCTCTTCGTTTCTTAGTTTCATACTTACCGATTTTGCCACTGCATATATCAGGTTGTTTAGGTCTGTAATAGTTTCTGTTGGGATGTGTGTGAGGAGTCTGTTTACTCTTTCTGTTTCTGCTTGTAACTTCTTCGCTACTTCATTCCTGAGAGATGGGAGTTTTGTTTTGTTTTCTAACATGTATCGTCTTATGTTCTCCACTTCACTTGCTTCTTTTTCATTGAGTTCTATCTCAGCAGGTTCTGTGGTTCCGCAGTTTTCTATCTCCCCTGGTTCTGTGATTCCGTAGTCTTCAATCTCTTCAGTTTCAGTGTGTATGTTTTGCCTGTCCTCTTCCTGTGGTCTCTCCTTTGGTGGTGTTTCTTGCTCCGTTTCGCCATTAGCCTTCTGTCTGATTTCCGTCAGTTCCATCTCCGAGAACCATCCTGGCTTGAGGATCTGTCTTGCTTGATCTGCTATCCTTTGTTCCGTTGTATGTGGGTCACTAGCAATGTCCCAGAGATGTTTCATTCGTTTTCGGTAGCCTCTTTCTATAGGGTAGCGGCTTTTATAGTAGCACTCCATCACCAGTCTGTTCTCTTTCATGGTCCATTTCTTTCTATATCTTTCCAGTTTGCTGTTTTCGCTCTGGTTTACTTGTCTCTGGTCTGTGTCCTTGTCATACCTGGAATCAGAGAGGTTACTTACCTGGTTCTTGTCCGTTGTCTTGTTTCTGAAATTAAAGGAGCCAACATTCGCAGGATGCGGACCGGGTCCCCCATGTTGGCCATCGAGGGAGCACCTGCCCATCATGACACTCAGATCTTTCTTCTGAGTCCCACGGCGTTTATTTGTGTTTATAGACATTTATCATGGTTTAGTGTTTGTGGCAACACCTTTTTATTATTATTATTATTATTATTATTATTATTATTATTATTATTATTATTATTATTATTATTATTATTATTATTATTATTTTTTAATACTATTATTATTATTATTATTATTACTATTGTTATTATCATTAATATTCTTACAAACTTGTTATTTCTATTTCTATTTTTATTCTAATTTTATTTATATTTATCTTTATTTTTATTTTATTTTTATTTTTATTTTTATTAAGGCTTTTACATAAGGCTGTTGTCGCTGCGACTGTCGTGGGTATGGTTGGCGGGCGTTGCCATTGTCATAATCGGTTTTGTTGGTGATATGACTGGTAACACCAGAATACTTCTCTTATAAAAGATTCCACTAGTATTGATCTCGGTATAATATAATCACAATTTAAAAAATATAATCACAACAAAATTCACTACAAATAATAAACAAAACATTAAAATAAAATAAATAAAATGCAAAAGTAGCAATTAATACCCTAAATTAAAATTATCAAACATTTTTATCCACATGATAATTACTTATTAGAATTAAAATAAAATAAGAATGACGGTTGTAATCATGGTTTTATTCTCATTTTGAATTTGACTCACTCTGGCCGTCGCCCCATCTCCCTCCTCCCACCCCGGCCGAGATTGAGATCGTCGCAGCACTGACACGTGCAAAACCTCCCACGTAATAATTTGAAACACGACTTGTTGGGGTCCTCCCCCCTCCCCTCTCATGTCCCATGTCGCCGTTATAGACAAAGCCCCAACTCTATCCCCCTCCCCCTCCAATGTATTTTCAATTTTCAATCTCCCGTTAAAGTGAACATTTTATGTTATGCCATTTGAATTCCTTTCGCCGGCCCGATGAGTTGGTAGCTATTCGCACCAATGAAACAAAACCTGTTTTGTCGCAACTAATGGAATAAAATCAAAATATATATATATATATATATATATATATATATATATATATATATATATATATATATATATAGTTTGTGTGTATATAGGTTCGAATGATTTCGATTGGAATCCGAGTAAGAGAGCCTAATGTACATTTAAAAAGAGTATGAATAAATTTTAAAGGGGGGAAAACTAGACACACATTCCGGTTGTACACATAACTTATTTCGACCTAGATCGGTCTAATCAGATATATAACTAACTACATTTAGAACATGAACGATGAGAAAATGTTACCACCGTTTTTAAAGTAAAAAAGAATTCTAGTTGATGATTGGTCGTTATAATGAAGCGGAACTGGGGGGCTGGTAAAAGGCCACGGTGTCTAATTATAATTAACTATGATGGTAATCATAATAAAAAGGGGGGCAAAGGCAAAATCTCAGTTCTCTTATTTTTTCAAGAAAATGAATTATATTTTAAATGTAGAAAAGGAATTAAAAATGTTCACGATTTAAACAATTGGAAAATATAATTATAGAAATTTGTGAGTATGCTACAATGCGGATATTCGGATTAAATAAAGTATTTAACCTTAAAGGTTTGATGTATTACAAATCGAAAAATGCGGGGTATGTTATATTGCGGAGATAACGATTATAATTACGAGTGATTACTATTTAAATTAGGATGAAAACTTAATTGATTAAACAACGGAAATGCGGTGTATGTTGCAGTACCGAGATTAAAAGTGCGACGAAATTTATACAAAGTTTATTTATGAATTACAGAAAAGGGAATTTTGCCGGGGGTTTCATGTGTATACGTAGACAACCTAGAATTTACAAATACTATAATTATTTTCATAATCGTTACTCATACCATTAATATTTATATTTAAAACAAATTAAAGAAATAGACTTTTCATAACGGGCTAGTAAATTTAAATCTATGTCGGTGCCTGCACTTGGCCATTAATTCGTTTCTTTTGTTTAAAATGTTATTATCTACGTCTTTAAAGATTCTGATATTTTCTTCACTGCATAGATTACATCCGTCTCTGAATCATCACGCTGTAGTTGAATTACACAAAATTGACCACGAAATAATTGGTGTTAAGTTTGTGTTCTGTAAAGACCACAACTATGTAGTCAATTCCATTTGTTGATAATATCCGGGTTAGAGAATGAATGTCTGTGGACATAAAAAAGTTGTTTCTACTTACCAGCAGATATTCCTATATAGATTTTATTAGTAGTAATTTTCTCTTGTTGGTAAATTGTGGCCTTCTATACGCACTTTCTACGTTACAATTTCGTGTAAGTGGACAATTACTTTTCACTTGGCAATTACATTTTTTTTCTCCACCGATCAACGTGATAAAACCTAAGTCACGTTGATCGGTGTGTGCAATATTTTTTTATTGTGTGTGTTGATTATACTGTCGATATTTTTTGTACAAGAATAGCTTATTTTCACTGTTTTTTTATTGAATATTTTGCTTAAGGGGGTTAGTAGTGTAAAATTTAGAAATGTTCAACCGATATTGATATAAGATAATTGACAAAATGGTTGTTGAATCAAATAATTCTACGCTCCCTGTTCCTATGTTTATTTTTCTTTATACTATCACTAAATCTTAACTGGGGGAATGGTAAAAGACTATGGTGACTAATTATAATAAACTATAATCATAATCATAATAGCAAAAGGAGGTGGCAAAGGCAAAAGATCAGTCGCCCTATTTTTTCAAGAAATATATATATAGAAAGTCACGAAAATATATTTATGACAATTAAGCTACACAGACGCTCCCGCGTTTCAGCACTGGGGGGGGATCGTCAGGCTAAAATACATGAAAATAGTTTTGCCGGGTGTTTTTATATACACGACTAGCTAATTAACCAATCAGATTCTTTGTCGTTCTACTAGCGGAAGCCTCTGTGTAGCTTAATTGCCATAAATATATTTTCATAATTTAATACCCAGCTCTACTTACGTATCGATCACTGTTGAAATAAATACTGAAAATTGCTACATAAAAAGTATATCTCCTTATAAAATGTGGATACATTAAATAGTAATATATATATATATATATATATATATATATATATATATATATACTAACAAAACCTACCTGCCTTCCGGACAGCAATTAACTCGGATAAGAGGTATTAATTAAAATAAAAATACAGCCAGATAATTTTAAAATTTCAGCAACAAACTTTAGTTAATGTGTAGATTAACACACTCAGCTATTTTACACTCCATTAAAAAAAATCAGATTCTTCTTTTTATGGTCAGTCTTAATTATGAAGGCAGTTAACAAAAATATTTTTAACACTAACCCTAAGTTCGACTGGCAATGGCGTAAAATTACACGCAATCGCCACAATACAAAAATGGCAAAAAATGTTAACTGGCATAAAATCTTAGAATGGCTCGAAAATAAAGGATCATGTTACGCTATTTGTGAAATTGATACTCTAGTCTACATTCTAAAATATTTTTTGTTGTTACTTTTGCCGACATTATTTTTAGGGTATTCACACGTAATCGACTAAAAAGTAGAATCTCATTTTATCACGAGATGGGTGTTCATCTACAATAATATCCATATTTTTAATATTTATATTTATACCATAAAAATAAGGTATTAAATTAGTTATATAATTTTAAAGTGTGTTATTCAATTTTAACGAGTAGAGTAAACATCTAAAATCAATTGCTTAAAATTAAAATAAAAAATGGACGTATAGTTAAGCAAAATGTATAAGATTTAAAACAATTAACTATAAGTAAACTTGTAGATTAACACCATCCGATATCCCCACTCTCCGAAAAAAATGGCATTCTGCTTTATTTTAGCCGATAGCGTGTTAACACCGTGGAAAGCGGAGATACAAAATAACAACTATTTTAGAATTTAGTGGGGGATCAATTGTATGTATATATATATATATATATATATATATATATATATATATATATATATATATATATATCAAATCTACTATATTATCACTAACCCTAAGACATAATACGACATGTAATCGCCTAAAACAGTAGCTACCTCTCCCCCCCCCCCAAAAAAAAAAATGCAGCGAATTTAACCCCATAGAAAAAGATTATAAACCACCCTAAAACTGGCTCCGTAATAGGAATCATTTAACATTAAATATTTACACAAAAATGTACCTCAATTTAAATTCCAAAATAATACGTTTTTTCTTTTGATCTTTTCAGAGTGTTCACACGTAATGGCTAAACACAGGTAGAATCGTTTTGTGGTGGACGGGGATAATTTCGCGGAGGATGTTAACTTACAATAATACTCAAATACGAATCAATATTTGTTTCGTAATTGGGACATATCAGAGTGCTACTAAACTGTTGTTTTTATTTGTCAATCCGTATAGTGATAAGGTCTGTATAAACATTAAACAATAAGTTTGGTATAAAACTTTACAATAAAAGCATTAACTTAACTAATAAATTATTTTTTTAAATTTATCTTTCTAGGAAAATGTATAAACTGAAAAAAGAGGGCGATAGAAAGAGATCAGAGAGAAGCGAGCGAAACAGCCACATCCTCTCTCTCTCCTCCCCTTTCTATTCTCGCGTATGCCTCGCAGTGGCGAGCCACGACTTTCTGTAAGGTCGTGCGCGAGCGCTGCTTGTTTAAACTAAAGCTGTTTTAGTTATTTTTCAGATTTATTTATTAAATTACGAAACTATTGCATATAGAAAACAAACATAAGCAAATGCAATTACAAATTAATAATACCAAATATTAATTAATTATGCACCGTTTAAAAAATGGTTATGTTTCTTAGGCAGTAAAAAGGTTCTTTCCTAATCTTTATCTGAACTATATATACAGAATATCAAGTAGTTATGTTGTATTCTTGATTGAAATAATAGTAACCCGTTGTGATTATTAGATAGGAGTGGTAAATGAAAACGACTTTTGCATTTATTCATTTATATATATATATATATATGTATATATATATATATATATATATATATATACATATGTGGGTGTGTGTGTGTGTGCGTGTGTGCGTGTGTGCGTGCATGAAGTGTACTGTCTAGATTCTAAACTCTTGAAAGGAAATCTGAAAATATATAGATCATTTAGTAACTACATAAATAGCCGTCACGGATGAAACAATAAAAAAGGTAAAACCACAACGCAATTGATTGACAATGAAATTGACTTTCCTCTGAAAATAGTCGCACAAAAAGGCGCCGACACCAGTGCGCATGCGTTGACAAAAGTAAACCGCGCAAAGAAACAAAAAAGAAAGACATGTTGTCTCGCACATGATATTTAAGTCTTTATCTCATGTATTGAACAAAAACAAAAATCAGTCATGAGACTAAATATCCCCTGTTGACAAGGTAAGGATGGACAAAGTTGTATCTGAACCTTACTTCTCAATAATGTATGAAGTATTTCCAAAGTTATGTGATGGAAATTTTGATAACTCAAAAATACTTATCTGATATGTTTGAAAATTGGCTCGGTGGTTACTGTTATCAAAGACATAACATTTTGAAAAATTGAAAGTTTAAATTCCGTTCACATCTTGATTTATAATGGTGAAAGTCAAAAGCCAAGTTCGTATTAGCTGCTGCATTTCATTGGCTACAACATCGGCCAATTTTCGAGCCTTTGCGATGAAGAGATCCGAAGATATCGACAGGGTTGGACGTTTTCTATGACCTGATACTTTGACCTGGATATCCAAATATAAATTCAGTGCTGAATTAGACCATGCCCTATATTTTGACTACTTCGATGTGGATTAGTCAAGCGATGTGTACACTAGGCTGTACACAAATAAGTATAGTGATCAAACAGAAAGTATACGCTGTCTTAATTACGACAGAAATATACACCCCTCCATATATATATATATATATATATATATATATATATATATATATATATATATATATATATATATTAATTAATTATTTTTATACGTACATAGACAATAATTCATGGATACGTGTCGTGTGCTATCTACCGTAAGGACGCTTTTTTTCGTTCATTGATATATAAATGCACTTTATATATATATATATATATATATATATATATATATATATATATATATATTAATTGGTTTTATACGTATATAAAAAGTAATCCATGGGCACGTGTGTCTGGCTATAAACTGTCATTAACATTGCTAACATGGACAATGATCTAAGCTTCGATATCAATGTCTATAGTCTGGAGTTTAAACGCCGGACCATGACGCCTTGCCCGAAAATATTACGATTATTTTTATGTACCTATAAAATTAATGAAAATAATAATAATAAAATATATATATATATATATATATATATATATATATATATATATATATATATATATATATATATAGATAGATAGATAGATAGATAGATATTGTTGGTTGAATTTTTCTTAAAATATAAATTAGCCGTTATTTTTAGTTGAAATGTTATAATTAGAAGCAGCGATAGTGGTAATGATAGAAGTTCGTATTGGTGTTCTTGTATAAGTTTGATGTCGGTACTATACTCTATACTCCAAAGTAATGAACAGTTTGGTGGAATTCAAACCAATACTTGAGAAGTATATTCGTGTATTCTGCTTTTTAGCATATGTATTGATAATGAGATAGGTGTTACTACAATTTGAAACGCCGTTGAAATAATAAACTTTGAACATTGAGAAATCGGACAACTTGACGCGTGATTTTGTCAAATAAATGAAATATAAATGTAATCATTTTTTTTAAATCAAAGTTTTCGGTTTTATAACACCCTAATCATGGTAATACACACAATGTTTTTCTTTGATTTTTGCTTTTATTTTCTTATTCTATTTATCGTCGAAGTCTTACTGCGTAGCCGAAGATCGACAATCTCTTCTAGTGTTATCGAAGAGACTGTTGTTGTGTTTATGTCTGATCTGTAGTGAAACGCGCTGGCACGCGTGTGTATAGTAATAAGATGGCTGTTATTACAGTTTAGAAAGCCGTTGAAATGATAAACTTTGAACATTGATAAACAAGACAACTTGACGCGTGATTTTGTCAAATAAATAGAAATAGTAATCAAATATTTGATAAATTTTGAGAATATTTCATTTATTTGACAAAATCACTAGTCAAGTTGTCTGGTTAATCATTTCAACGTAGATTCAAACACTAGTAACACCCATCTCATTATTATACATAATGGGATATTTGGCAGTTTCGGTTCCTTTGAACGCGTGTAATTTTCTCTCTATAGTTCTTGGTGTTCTGTCTCTATTTCAATTTATTTGTGGTTGGTTGGCGCTTGCTGGTAAAGTCAGTCAGTTCCTACATTCGAGTGGTTTCCTTAATATTTCGGCTGTTTCTTTTGGGGGTTGGGGGGATTTATCTTCCAGCAGTAAGTTGTGACACAAGGTCGGGAAAGTGGGATTTGAAAAGCCAGCGCTCGAGAAGGTGAGCACTCTGGCTTACAAAAAATGTCTGGGCAGCCCCGTCGACATTCTCCCGGTAGGGGCGCCTCAGTCAGTAAGCGATAAACCTTTCCCACCCCAAAGAGGGGAGGCAAAGCCTGGGAGGATGAACCTCCTAGAACTGAACAGGACACACCCACAGACCGGCGGGATCAAGACCCGAAGGCCAAGACGATACCGCTCTATAGGGTGTAGTATCCATCCGAACATATACTACAGTTTGATCTCAGCCAAAAGGACAAGAAAGTCGCTTTTTTCCATGTTCCTAGTGACCCTACAATTATTAGTATTACAGAAATTTTTTTCATGCCCGCTATTCCTTTCAATTCTCTAATAGGTCCCATGTGATTGCTCAGTTTTTCTGCCGCATTGATCTTAACTCTGAAAACCGTTTGGATTGCATACTCTACGATTTGGAGGATTTCCTCCTCAGGTTAATTGTTATCATCATGTCGGGTCTCTTTACCTTAGTGGTTTGTCTTTTTATACAAGTGTGTTCCAGATCATTTTGATTTCATATTTTCAATACTTTCTCCGGTGTGTATCTGGGCAATTAGCCTGAATGTTTAACGTGTAGACGTGTGAATAGTCACACGTTTCTTACGCAATCGTGTCTGTCTCTGCGTTTCTTTTGGCCTTCATCATCATCTTCTTCATCTTATTCGTCTTCTTCTTCGTCTTCTTCTTCTTCTTCTTCTTCTTCTTCTTCTTCTTCTTATTATTATTATTATTATTATTATTATTATTATTATTATTATTATTATTATCATCATTATTTTTATTTATATTGTTATTTTATTGTTATTATTATTATTATTATTATTATTATTATTATTATTATTATTATTATTATTTTATACTCATTAGGAGTTCTCACACAGCTCATCATCACAAATTACTTACTGATAATAACCCGTGGTATTCCCTGGAGTCTGAATGATAACAAGCCTCCCCAGATTCACAGTGCTCAGCACCTCTTTCGATAACCTTGCTAATGACTTTGGGTTATCACAACATTCATTTACCATTAATTTCTCAATGGCAACAACCATTGGTTTTCACAGGAACTTGGGTAGCAAAAAGCCTCACCAAGGTCCCAGTAATCTTCACACTCATCCAGTGGAGGTCAACTTAGTACTCTTTTTCTCTTCGATCTTTCCATCTTTCTAGACCCTTCACGACTATTCTGTGTATCAGCCGAAGCTGATAACTTTTTTTTTATTGGAGGGGCACAGTTTATAAGATTTTTTGGCAGTGTCGGTGCCCTTGGATTCATATGGTTTTTCCTTACATATTTTTGTTTTAATTCTGTTGCAGTTTCCATGTGACTGGTTAGTGTTTTCTAGTTTCCGAATTCGAGTATGTAATATGGTGTCTCCTTTGAAAAATGCCTCCGTATTTTTTACCTCAGTAGGTATTGGCCTCAAGTTGCCAGGCCTATTGTCCATGTTCTCATTGCTTTCTTAATGAGATTATTAATCTTGTCGGGTATCTTGTACAATTTTAATCATTCAATTATCCATGCTTGAAGGATTCTGTTGTAGGGTTTCTTGTAGTCAATCCATGCCATGGATATATTTGTTTTCTGCTTTTTACCTTCTTCAGGATCTTTTGATCTATGTATAGCAGATCATGCGTCCCTCTTTCACTTTCTGTATCCTTTTTGTTGCTCGGAGAGAAGTCCGCGATTGTTTAGGGATGGTAGATATTTTCTCTCAGCTGTGCCGTTAGGATATTACACGTTTTTGGTAAACAGGTTATCGGTCTGTAGTTGCTTAGAATGGTTTCCATTTTGGCCTCTTTTCGTATTACCGTTGCCCTACTCTGGTACGTTTGTTTTGTGTATGAATCCTCTCAGTTTCTGCACTAGCCTTTCATGTAGTGTCGTTAAATGTTTAAACCAGTATGCATGTATTGCGTCGTGCTATTGAGCTTTCAAGTTTTCAAAATGTCCTTAAGGTTGTCTTTATCAATCGTTTATTTATCAATATCTTGATCTCTTTCTTTATAAATCTCCTGTAGTTCATGTTGAGATGTTCGTGCTGGGTATGTTTGTTTTCTATGTTTCTTATTTTAATTTGTTCCAATCTTCGTTCTTTAGGGATAGGAGATTTGTTTTGTTCTCGGTTATGAACGGTTTGATGTATTTCACGGTGAGTTCTGTGATTTCGTAGTATTCGACTTCCTCAGTTTCAGTGTTCATGTTTTGCCAGTCTTCTACCTGTGGTGTTTCGCCAAGTGGTGTTTCATAATATGTTACACCATTTTTTATTTTTTATTTCCATTAATTCCAGCTCTGAGAACTACCCTCCCTTGAGGATATGTCTTGCTTGATCGTCTATCCTTTGTTTTGTTGTTTGTTGGTCAGTAGAAATGTCCCATAGATTTTTCATTCGTTTCCGGTAGCCTCTTTCTGTGAAGTGGCGGCTTATGTAGAAGCATTCCATTACCAGTCAATTCTCTTTTGTGATCCATTTTATTATGCCCTTTTGATTTGTTCTTTTAATTCCTGCTTTCTTGTATTTGGTATATGTACTTGTCATACCTAGAATTAGAGAGGTTACTTACCTGTTTTTGGTCCGTGATATTCTTTCTGAAATTAAAGGAGCCAATATTCGCAGGATTTTGAACGGGTCGCCCATGTAAGCAAAATGGGAACACCTGCCCATCATGACACTCAGATCCTTTTTCTAAATTCCACGGCTTGTATTGTTATTATGTAGCATTATTCATATTTAGGGGTATGTAGTAACACCAGGCCCAGTGTTAGTTTACCTGTGATGCTGTAACAGCGATTGTGTTTATATCCTATTTTTATAGGGGCCAAACCTAACTGCACTTGATCATATTTAGAAATTTGAAATATATTTACCCACGAGGCCAACGTCATTGTGCACAAGCAGTAGAAGTTATCTTTGATTTTTATCCAAATACTTTAAGCTTGTTTTTAATTTACATTTGTAACAATAAGTTATTGTACAAGATTATTATCATGATTCCTATTATTATTCTTATTATTATTATCATTACTATTATTATTATTATTATTATTATTATTATTTTATTATTATTATTATAATTTTTATTATTATTATTATTATTATTATTATTTTATTATTATTATTATTATTATTATTATTATTATTATTATTATTATTATTATTATTATAATTTGTATTATTATTACCATTATCATTTTTATTATTATTGTTATTATTATTTTTATTATTATTATTATCATTATTATAATTTTTATTTATTATTTGCATAAAATATGCTATCTCTGCTCACATATTTTTCTAGTATATTACTACGCTTTCCAAGAAGAATTTTTTCCAAGATGAATATTATGAGATTATGACCACATAACAAACATAACAAACTCAATAAACAGAAAAGAGGAGGTAATGCATGTGCGTATAATATCATTACCTATTACACTAATCCTCAAGAAAAAAGTAATCACTTGGCGAAAGGTATCATTATCAACGAACATATACTCCACTATGCCCAAAAGAGGAGGCAAAGGCTGGGAGTGTGCTCCCATGACAACAGAATACATTGCAATGCCTGCGAATATGATTTAATGAAACAGAACAGATACTAGACTACAGCCCCAAATGCGGAGATTATACGCGGGGAGATAGTATTTTAACAACAGAACAGATACTACACTACTCCCCCAATTGAGCATTGAAAGAAAGTACATAATTCTGAAATAATGTTATAAACTGAATTATGCATTGAAATGTAATAATAGTATAGTTTCCGATTCAGACAGACACATATCAAGCCTTTATTCGTAATAGATTATTATTAGTAGTAGTATTAGTAGTAGTATTACTAGTAATAGTACTTATAGCATTTGCTTCTCACTTTAGAACTTTTCTTGGCCTTTTGGCTAAGATAAAAGTGTAGTATCTGTTCCAATGGATGCTGCGCCCCATACTGGTGTTGTCTTGGCCTTCGGGTCTTGATTTACGCCGGTCAATGGGTCTGTCCTGTGCAGTTCTGGGAGGTCCACCTTCCCAGGCTTTGCCTCCCCTCTTTGGGGAGGAGTAAGTTAATTGCTTACTGCCTACCGGGGAATTCCGACGGGGCTGCCCAGGCAATTTCTAAACCCCACTTTTCCGACCCGACCGTGGGTCACATCTTACTTGTTGGAGTAAGATAAAAACTGGCCTTGTGCCTAACTCCTGGAGAGGAGTAAATCAATACTGACTTTAGAACTAACATAATTAAATACTTACTAATTAATATAATTAAATATATCTTAACGAACATAATTAAATCCTCCCTAACAAATATAATTGAATACTTCCTAACAAATATAATTACATCCTTCCTAACAAATATAATTAAATACTTCCTAACTAATATAATTAAATACTTCCTAACTAATATAATTAAATCGCTCCTAACAAAAAGAATGATCCAGGTTGTCCTCGATGGCCGTTCATCTAAGCAACATGACATAAATGCTGGTGTACCCTAGAGATCTATCCTTGGACCTCTACTGTTCCTGATTTTCATAAACTACCTCCCTGATGTCATTGAGACTGAGATAGGAATATTTGCTGACGACACCACGCTCTACTCTCGTCATGTGGGCAAAACTGACGCGCAGATATCTGAGGCAATAGTTGAATCCTTAGAAAACGACCTCCAGTCTGTAGTGAATTGGGGTACAAAATGAATGGTAACTTTTAATGCCGCAAAGACAAAGCTCCTTTCCTCCAATAACTACAAGAAACCTCTCCAACCGCCGATTGTCAAGGAAAATAACACCCTACCTTGGAGTTCATCATTCAAATACCTCGACCTAACTTTCACAGATGATATGAATTGGAATAAATTCATTGAATACATTGCCAGGGCTGTAGCTAATAAGGTGGGCTCCCTCTACCGTGCTAGTAAACTTCTCACACCTGACATTATCTTATATAACTATAAAGCCACCATCCGCCCATGCATGGAGTATTGTTGCTACATCTGGGCTGGTGCATCATCCACTAGTCTGTCCCTCTTAGACAAGGTCCCCCCAAAAAAGAGTCGCCAACTTAATAGGTCCCTCACTATTCACCAAGCTCAAGCCCCTGTCCTATCACCGCAATGTTGTTTCCGTGTGCTTGTTTTACAAATACTTCACTGGATTGTGCTCCGATGAACTGGCTGCTCTGGTACCCCTCGACGTAAGTACACTAGACCAACTCGTCAATCTGCCAAACCCCAGTCATTCACTGTGAAGGTTCGCAGATGCCGAATACCTTCTTACTCTAAAAGATTATTTTCTCGTGCTGCTGAATTCTGGAACTCCCTCCCTGCCTCCTGTTTTCCTGATGGTATACATTCAGAAATTTACAACTAATGTAAACAGAAATCTTGCTGCACAGCTCCCAATTCCGGTTGACTCCCCCCCCCCCCAAAAAAAAAGTTTTACCCTTTTTTCTCAGTAGCCCCTTACGTCTACAGTAGCGGCCTGCCTTGTTTCGGGTAAATAGTTAAAAAAAAAGATTCTCATCACAGGGGTGATTTTTGTCAAAATTGTTGCAATTCTCTCAATTCTTAATAACATACAGATACACAACAAATGTTAAAATATAACATAACATGTTAAATTATTCCAGCCATTGTTATATGAGCTATATGGAGAGAAAATAGCTAAACGTAACATGTTAAATAATTCCAGCCATTATTATATGATCTATATAGAGAGAAAATAGCTAAACGTAACATGTTAAATTATTCCAGCCATTATTATATGATCTATTTGGAGAGAAAATAGCTAAACGTAACATGTTAAATTATTCCAGCCATTGTTATATGATCTATATGGAGAGAAAATAGCTAAACGTAACATGTTAAATTATTCCAGCCATTATTATATGATCTATTTGGAGAGAAAATAGCTAAACGTAACATGTTAAATTATTCCAGCCATTGTTATATGATCTATTTGGAGAGAAAATAGCGAAGCGTAACATGTTAAATTATTCCAGCCATTGTTATATGATCTATATGGAGAGAAAATAGCTAAACGTAACATGTTTAATTATTCCAGCCATTGTTATAAGATCTATTTGGAGAGAAAATAGCTAAACGTAACATGTTAAATTATTCCAGCCATTGTTATATGATCTATATGGAGAGAAAATAGCTAAACGTAACATGTTAAATAATTCCAGCCATTATATGATCTATAGGGATAGAAAATAGCTAAACGTAACATGTTAAATAATTCCAGCCATTATTATATGATCTATTTGGAGAGATAATAGCTAAACGTAACATGTTAAATTATTCCAGCCATTGTTATATGATCTATATGGAGAGATAATAGCTAAACGTAACATGTTAAATTATTCCAGCCATTGTTATATAATCTATAGGGAGAGAAAATAGCTAAACGTAACATGTTAAATTATTCCAGCCATTATATGATCTATATGGAGAGAAAATAGCTAAACGTAACATGTTAAATTATTCCAGCCATTATTATATGATCTATATAGAGAGAAAATAGCTAAACGTAACATGTTAAATTATTCCAGCCATTGTTATATGATCTATATGGAGAGAAAATAGCTAAACGTAACATGTTAAATTATTCCAGCCATTGTTATATTATCTATATGGAGAGAAAATAGCTAAACGTTACATGTTAAATTATTCCAGCCATTGTTATATGATCTATATGGAGAGAAAATAGCTAAACATAACATGTTAAATTATTCCAGCTATTGTTATATGATCTATATGGAGAGAAAATAGCTAAACAGCGGGCATGTTGGTTTGTATTGGATGTGTTTGCTCGTCCATGTAAATCATACGTCAGCTCCCCACCCCACCCCATCCAAAGATGTTGCGCGTTGTTTATCCATTCGTTTAATATCCTTTGTAAAGAGATGATAACGCCATTTTGTTTCATGAAAACGTTTCCTATGAATCATTGGTTCTGTTTTACTTACTTGCTTTTCTTCCATTACGCAGTGAAGAGTTCTTCTTTGATATATGCTTCGATTTCCTTCTCATTGATGCACACATGTTTTTTCCCCCTAATAAATGTTTTTTTTGTTTCTGGTACTTGTTTTTTTTTTTATTCAACTTCGATTTTGTATTATTCTTACACGTGGGAAGGCAACTGGTGGTCGGTCTTTTGCCACTCTCATCAATTGCCTGTACACTCACTTCAAAGCTTACCACGTGACTTTGATGTTAGCCAATCGTAGACGATGGTCACGGAAAAAGGTGTGTGAAAGGTGGCGTGGACTTGACACTTGTTATCGAAAACTGGTCATGTTTTTTTTAGTTTTATTTCTTGAAAATCAGATAGTTATCGTGTTTTCTTTGATGTTTATTTATTCGTATATTTTAGGCAAAAACGCAAATATGCGGTTCAAGCTGGGAAGCAATACAACACAACATTCACCTACAATATATATATATATATATATATATATATGAATATAAATATTTTTTAAATATTAAAGTGTTTTTCGCCCACCGACGATATCTTTTCAGGGTCTTTACTATGTTCAGTGCGGAAGTGGTATATATATATATATATATATATATATATATATATATATATATATATATATATATATATATATATAGTCAAAGTTATATTATTTAATGATTTAATGAGAATTTCGAAACAAAATAGCTTTTACACATGTTTCTGCAAAAGTCGGAAGAAACCACAGGAATACCCAGGCATTCATAACCGGTTCACCCTTAAATAAAAACTTAGAGGGGTGCTATTAAATCATAGATAAATTAACTTTGATTTAATACGTTATCTATTCATTAATAGTCTTATTGAAATGTTAAAAAGTGATTATTAATCATCTAATAGTAAGCTCTTTCTTTGCTTTTAGAAATTGATTCTTATTCAAATAGATGTTAACTATAAAAACCTACCTGTATATAGCTCTACAACTCTCTCTCTCTCTCTCTCTCTCTCTATATATATATATATATATATAGTGTTTGTTATTTCACGCATGCTTGTAGGGAAGTGTTTTAAGAATGATTAGTGATGTATGAAGCATAACAACGATGCTGTTGTTTTCTATAAATATCATATTTTATTCTGACATTTCAAGCAAAAAATGATACTAAATCAATAAAAATATGTGTATCATACTTTGACAAGGAGCGAAGGTCTGCTCGAAATATCAGAATAAAATATAACATTTGCAAAAACAACAACAGCGTGTTTATGCTTCATACATCACTAATCATCCTTAAAACACAATATATATATATATATATATATATATATATATATATATATATATATATATATATATATATATAGTGTTATAATTAAATAAATTCCAGAAGGAAATGCGGGTATGAGAGCTCAATGTGTTACTCTATTTTATTATATATATATATATATATATATATATATATATATATATATACATATATATATATATATAAATATATAAAATTTAAGAGTGAAAAACAAATATATTATTCGAGACTGAACAGATTTATTTGCAGATTTTCTAAATATGTTCAACTAAGCATTTCAAATTTCTTCCGTTTTAGTGTTCGTTAATATTTCTTTTCTTTTTTTCCAGCAGTTTGGAAAACGAGACGTAGCTTATGGGAATTTGGCCTACTTTGTTATGACCTCTGTTATCTCTTATCTGAATATCTGCCCTTGCTTACTGTGCATTTATTATCTGTGATGTCGCGTAACTGCATACCTTTGTTTGATGAACTAAACAAATGAATATATTAATTTGAAACTTTTTTCAACTTGAAAAAAGGGTTTCTCATTCGATGATAAAATAACTTTTATATAATTATTCAAAAAGAAAATGTTCTTTTATTTTCAAACTTCTTTACATTTTCAGACAATTTTTAAAGCATCGTTTTACTAAAAGAATCCTTTTTGAAAAGCTCAGGGTTAAGGGAATATACATTCTTAGTTGAACATATTAAAAAAATATGAAATAAACTATGTTCAGTATTGAATCATATATGTGTTTAGCTTATATAACATATAGTTATACTCTATTTGCAATATTCAACATCAATAATAGATATTGAATATGTGCAATCAAGTATAAATATATGGTATATAAGCTATAAACACACATATTATTAGTATTTGGAAGTTTCACGGTATCCCTGGATAAGATATCCTTGAAAATTTTTTCATAATATCATGAAATATATTAATAATTAATAATATCAGTATATATATATATATATATATATACTGATATTATAAATATATTTCATGATATTATAAAAATATTTTCATGAAATCATAAAAATATTTTCAACGGTTCGAACGCAAAACGTGATAAATCCAATTCGTTTAAGTTGAGACCATAAACAATAAAAACACGAATATATTAAATCTAGATTTCCAATGAAAGCTGATTTTAATTGAAATCAAAAAAAAAATATTTCGGTATCATATTACGTAACACATAGTTATGGGGTGTTGTCGATTGTTGAAATGCAACACTTTTTGTAGGGACAATTTAGTGATTTTTCAAAATGGCGTTTATCGAGTTTTGCATTCGAACTCTTTATATATATATATATATATATATATATATATATATATATATATATATATATATATATATATATGTGTGTTTGTGCCGAATTCTTATCAGATACAGATACTCTTTAGATGCCTAGTAAATATTTTAAAAGAAGTTTTAATTTTCCCTAAATGCAAATCCTGTAGGCCTATGTTGTCCATGAGATATGAGTTACTCTCGTGTAACTATCATGCCCCATCTAATACGTATGGGGTTCATGTATACTAGGCGTAAGTGATCCAGATGCTGGGTATATTTAATTTGATTTTGTTTTAGAAAAAAGAGTGTTAAAAATGGTTACAACCTTTCGGATAACTTCTGATACCACCGAATTCTGTGAAATTACAAAAATTGGCATTATACATTAAATTTCAGTTTCTTTGAATTGTTTTAATGGAGTTAAGGGGTCATAACATGGACACACCATTTCATTGTATAAGTTAAATATTTCAGATTTGCATTGTATTTTATCCACAGTCATTCGACACCAATTAAGAAGGGCTTATTTAGCTTATACCTTCAATTTTAGACATTTTCTGGGATCAAACTCATGTAATGGATTTTGATGAATTTTGGAATTAGAATTCTAGACATAAGGTTTACTAGAATTCTATCTTGATTTTAATTTTTGTAAGCGGCCATAAAAATAGTGCTAACTGTTTCTGATATTTTAGTATGTTATAACTATTATTGAAGTGTATTTTGTTGAAAAATGCCTTTTTTGTTTTGATGCGCAAGGCTTCTTATATATGTAGATTTGTCTTTTAATGTGTAATATATAGTGTTTGTTAATTATGTAATATATAGTGTGTGTTAATTGTGTAATATATAGTGTTTGTTTATTATGTAATATATAGTGTGTGTTAATTGTGTAATATATTTTGTTTGTTAATTGTGTAATATATTGTGTGTTTTAATTGTGTAATATATTGTGTTTTTTAATTGTGTAATATATATTTTTTGTTTATTGTGTAATATGCAGTGTGTGATAATTGTGAAATATATAGTGTTTGTTAATTGTGTAATATATTGTGTTTGTTAATTGTGTAATATATTTTGTTTGTTAATTGTGTAATATATTGTGTGTTTTAATTGTGTAATATATTGTGTTTGTTAAATTTGTAATATATAGTGTTTGTTGATTGTGTAATATATTGTGTTTTCTAATTGGGTAATATATATTGTTTGTTAATTGTGTAATATGCAGTGTATGGTAATTGTGAAATATAGTGTTTGCTAATTGTGTAATATATAGGGTTTGTTAATTGTGTAATATATAGTGTTTGTTAGTTGTGTAATATATTGTGTTTTTTAATTGTGTAATATATATTTTTTGTTAGTTGTGTAATATGCAGTGTGTGATAATTGTGAAATATATAGTGTTTGTTAATTGTGTAATATATTGTGTTTTTAATTGTGTAATATATATTGTTTTTTAATTGTGCAATATGCAGTGTGTGTTAATTGTGTAATATATAGTGTTTGTTAATTGTGTAATATATAGTATTGGTTTATTGTGTAATATATAGTGTTTGTTAATTGTGTAATATATATTTTTTGTTAATTGTGTAATATATAGTATTGGTTAATAGTATAATATATAGTATCTGTTAATTGTGTAATATATAGTGTTTGTTAATTGTGTAATATATATTGTTTTTTAATTATGTAATATATAGTATTAGTTAATTGTGTAATATATAGTATTTGTTAATTGGGTAATATATAGTGTGTGTTAATTGGGTAATATATAGTTCTTGTTAATTGTGTAATATATAGTGTTTTCTACAAACAGTTTTCGGTATTGCGAGTCGGGGGATGAATGTTGTGTTGTTTAGTTTTTGGATATTTCGCCTGTGTTTGATTAGTGCAAAGATTACTACTGCGACAAAGTTGCTGTGGTCAAGCTTACGTATATGTGTTTTTCATCATTGTAAGACGCACTTTCCCAAAGGATCCGTAAATTGATATACTAGCTTTGTCCCACCCAAGCCACTGGGCAAGTGGGAAGAATTGTGGCCTATGGTATATATATATATATATATATATATATATATATATATATATGTGTGTGTGTGTGTGTGTGTGTGTGTATGTGAGTGTGTGTGTTTACAGGAGTAAGGCTACCAACATTCGTGTTTGTTATTTTATTATTTTATCATTTTATATAACGCGTTTCAAGCGGTGGTCCGCTCTCATCCGATATGTAAATCCAAAAACAGTAACTCCATATATATATATATATATATATATATATATATATATATATATATATATATATATATATATATATATATATATATACATATATATATATATATATAGTTACTGTTTTTGTTGTTGTTATTTTTTTAGCTATGCATTGCTGGTATTTTTTCTCCTCGCTTCGAGTATCAGAAGCTACCTCAGAATGTCGCCCCCATTGTTTATTTCTTTATTTATAGATAAAATAGGTATCTACGGGCACGTGTTTCGCCATA
>OY744515.1:88732379-88932379 GCA_963556195.1 Sepiola atlantica
TCTCTGCCATCCACTTTACCCCTGCTCATCCCCCACCTCTTTCTCTTACCACCAGCTACAGTAGTCCTGGCTCACCCCATCCTTCCATTTTTTCCCCACTCATTCTTTTCTACATTCATTTCTATTTCTCCAACAAACACGGACGTCCACCCAGTAGTTGGCCACTATTTCATTCTATTTTTCCCAATATGTCTACCCTACATGTATCTGTGCTTGCGTGACATTTTTTCTCTATTTTATCATCCTGATGAAGTCTTATAAATAAAAACGAAACGTTGATGTGCACATAAAAAACATCCATTTTTTGGTTTTCCTTTTTCATTTTCCCATCACGTCGGATTACTTTCATCCTTCTCTTCCCATATATATATATATATATATATATATATATATATATATATATATATATATATATATATTCTAGAGATGAAAGATGAGAATAAAAAATGTAAAGATACAATATTTATTAAAAAATCGTAAGTTCAGAGCAAGGAACTTTATATCCTTAATTCGATGAATATGAAACTCTTTTGCTATGAACTTTTAATTTTCTAAAAAAATTGTATTTTTACAAATATTTATTCTCATCTTTCATATCTAGAATTGAGTGCTCCATTCAATATATTGAGCTTTATAGCATAGCTTATTATTAAACAATAATACAATTATCTTTAATTTAATTCACCATTTAAATATCTCGCTGTTTCTCTCTCTCTCTCTCACTATATATATATATATATATATATATATATAGCTATATATATATATATATATATATATATATATATATATATATATATAATAAGTATAATATGTTGAAAAAATATTCAGTAAAAACTGGACAACGCATTTCTTTATTTTTTTTAAAATAAATTATTTTAGTTAAGTAAAGTTAAGATAAATAAATAATTTATTTTTAAAAACATAAAGAAATACGTTGTCCACGTTTTTCTAAATATCTTTCTCAAATTATTCTCCTTATCATTGGCATTTCATCAACGCCTCCAAGTGTGACTTTTCATGTTCTCTCCATGTTATTATAAATAAAATATCATGAATCTTCAGTATATATTGAATACTGCAGATGAAGTTAAATTGTGAAAATATCATGTCTATCAAAGATTTCTAATTAAAACTCAGTTGATTACAGAATTTATGACATAGTTGCTATTTCATAATCATATACTACTGTTTATAAAATATTAATTATATCGAACTATGTAATCTACTCTGTTATATATACATATATATGCTATTAATTTGAAAAAAATAATATTAATTCTTCATATATATATATATGTATATATATATATATGTATATATGTATATATATATATATATATATATATATATATATATATATATATATATATGCGTGTATGTGAGCGTGTGTACTCGTGTTTCAGAAACGTGTGTCCTTATCTTCTATACTGCAATTTTCGTACGACGCCTAGATGTCATTATGTATATGCGTATCTTATTGGCTGTGCGGGTATGTATATATATATATATATATATATATATATATATATATATATATATATATATATGTGTGTGTGTGGGTGTGTGTGTGTCTGTGTGCATGTGTTAGTATATGTGTATTGATGTATGTATGTGTAGATGTGTTTGTCGAGTGAATGCGTGGCTGACAAAGTTTGGCGGAGGCGGTTGTCACGATGTGCATGATTTTCGCTAGCGAAGAATCACGGAGATTGCCAGCCTCGCACTGAAAGTTCGGGGCGGGCGGTGGTGGTCTTTACCATCACGTAATTCTCAGGGATGTTTTTTTTACCCATTTTCCATTTTGCTTTTTCTATACTTCTTTTTATTCCTTTAATTCTCTATTTTCCTAAGAAAAAATAATCCTCTTTCTGTTTTAATAGATTTTAGATTTCGATGTGTGTGCGTTTTAGTCGAATTTCAACTCCAGTACTCACCAATCATTTGCCTAGCTAAGCCACTGTCTAAAATTTCAACCTATTCCTGACAATATACATGTTATATCTATATGTGTGTCTTCATAGAAACCTTATATATGTCAGTATCTCATTTTACTATAAATATATCTGCAATGCCATTTGTCTGTCGACCTAATGCATATATATATATATATATATATATATATATATATATATATATATATATATATATATATATATATATATATATATATAATATATATATATATATTAGGGGAGGTCGATTTTGAAACTGTAAATTATCGCACTCGAAGAAAGTTGCCAAATAATGTCAAAAGTTACCACAAGAAATATTTTTCTTCAAAATTTTGTATTTATTTGAGCATTGCAACTTTAAGATCAAATAAATCGAGATTTTTTATCACTGCCGAGATTTCACCGGCAGATGTGTCGCCTTAAATTAAACCCGGGTTTTAACAAAAACAAGTAATACATTACTTAATAATAAATATTTTAAAGTTTATTATTATTTTTCTTATGAAATTAAATGTACATATTCAAATTAAAAAGGAATAAAACACTATGATATTTAATGTTATATATAAATAATTATTTGTTTACATAGACGTTTTATTTATTGGATATTTTTTATGGTATTCACCGGTTGAAAATTCATCGGGCGAATTTGAGTTCCCGTGTTGATTCTGTGTTTAATTATCACACATATATATTGAATTGTCGAGCGCTGGCTTATCTAATCCCACTTTCCCGACCTTTTGTCACACCTTACCTTGTGGGAGTTAGATAAATAAAAACTAGTTCAGCCAGGGGGTTTTACCCCACCAAATAAACCGGTATCGTCCGGGCCTTTGGGTCTGGATTCACGCCCGTCTATTGGGGCTTGTCCGTCCTGTGCAGTTCTAGGAGGTGCATCTCCCAGGTTTTGCCTTCCCTCTTTGGGGAGGAGTAAGTTTATTGCTTACTGTCTGAGCCGGCCCTACCGGGGAATGCCGACGAAGCTGCCCAGGCAATTTTTAAATGGCCAGAGTGCTCACATCTCGAGCACTGGCTTTCTCATCCCACTTTCCTGACCTTGTGTCAATCTTACTTGTTGGGGGTAGATAAATAAAATCTAGTTCAGCCAGGGGTTTTTACCCCACCAAATAAACCGGTATCGTCCGGGCCTTTGGGCCTGGATTTACGCCCGTCTATTGGGGCTTGTCCGTCCTGTGCAATTCTAGGAGGTGCATCCTCCCAGGCTTTGCCTTTCCTCTTTGGGGAGGAGTAAGTTTATTGCTAACTGTCTGAGGCGCCCCTACAGGGGAATGCCGACGGGGCTGCCCAGTCAATTTTTAATGGCCAGAGTGCTCACCTCTATAGCGCAGGGTTATCTAATCCCACTTTCCTGACCTTGTGTCACATCTTACCTTGTTGGAGGTAGATAAATAAAACTATTTCAGCCAGGAGTTTTTACCCCACCTAAAATATATGTATTGGAGTTGATGGGAGAATGGATAAGGACACATTGATGTATAAGAAAATTGTGGATGAAAATAGACAGAGAATTATGAAAAAAACTAAGGGACCAGAACACCATTTAACTTTTACAAAAGAAACACCATGTGAAAGTAAATATCTGACACATAGAGTTCTTCCGAATAGTGGTGCAACAGGTGCTGTTCATGCAGATCAAGTGGTGGATGTTTTGCATGAATTCCACAGTGAGAACAGTATCAAGGCTATACTTGTTGACAACACTAATACCAACACAAGTTGCGATGGTGGAATGGTTGCAATTTTAGAAAAAAAACTTTTTAAAACTCTTCACACAATTGGTTGCTCTTTGCATCATAATGAACTACCTTTCAGAGCCCTTTTTAAAAACATAGATGGTTGCGCAAAGGGCCCTACAACATTCAGTAGCCCTCTGGGGAAATTATGCTCAAATGATTGATATGATTTACCCCAAATATCATTTTCCACTATTAGCAATCCTCTAGAGTCAATTTTTAAAATTGATGAAATACATGATCTTAGTTCTGACCAAAGACTCCTTTATGAATACACAGTAGGTATTTCTAGAGGTAAGGTTGACTCTAGATATGCCTCCTGGAAAATTGGTCCTTTAAACCAAGCAAGATGGTTAACTTTGGCCATCAGGCTTATGTGTTTATGGACTCGTGGTGCATACCCACAAAGGCACACAACAAAACTACACTATGTAGTAAATTTTATTGTAAATGTGTATGCCATTTCTTGGTTTGAAATTAAAAGAAATAGTAAATTCCACAATCAGTAAGTGCACATTTTTAATATGATCCAGAGGATTAAGGAGCAGCCTCAGGAAATCCAAGATATCACATTTAGAAATATACAAGGTAATACATTTTGTTTACTGCCTGAAAACTTTCTATATTCCATGGTTAAATCTGAGGAGATTGAAGTAAGAGAAGAAGCTTTAAAAAGAATTTTGGCCATTAGGTAAGTAATATTTATTCATATATCTCTGACTCAATTATTTATTCCAATTTATAGAATGATTTTTAAAGATTTTATCTAATTTCACCATAATTATTAAAGCACTACAGATTGGAATTTTTTAATAATTCAATTAATTAATTTGTTCTTTCAGGAGTGAGGAGTCAACCAGAAAAAGATTAAAAAGAATACTACCTATTAATTTTAATGCCACACATTGGACACAATTAATAGATTTAAAATTATGCGGCATTTTTGAACCACCAATGACGGAAGATTTTACTGAATCTGAACTTCGAGAATCGTTGATGAATGGAACCAAGCTTGACTTGCCAGATTTGCCCTCACATTCTCAGGGTGTGGAACGGGCAGTTAAGTTAATAACAGAAGCTTCACAAACTGTATATGGTTTTGAAGCAAGGCATCAACACATTACAGCCAAAGTTTTGAGTCAGAAATTGAGACCAGCATTTTTGTCTAAGGGGTCTTATATGGAGCAATTTGACTCTCTATATTAAGCTTCATTAAAATAGTGTTAGGTTTTTCCTTATTTCTTTGCTTGTTATATTTTCACTAATAACAGAAAAAATCATTTTTTTAGGTATTCAAATATTACTGTTTAATTCATAACGTTAAAAGGTAGTTTACAAAAGCAGATACTGAAAATGAGGGGGGGGCAAATTTTCAATTTGAAGATTTCTTTAATTCATATCATTTTTATAAAATAAAAGGACATTCCCTGCTTTTAAATGCTAAAATTATTTGGTTTTCACACCAATATTCAAGCAAATCTTGCAAAAACGAGGAATTTTCAGTATATTCTTGTCTACGATCTTTGATACCAAACGCTCAAAAAACCGCTGAAGTTTTTGATCTAATTTTTTGCATGAGTATTTAATCGGTCTATATACAACTTTCGGAACGTGCCTTTTTTTAATATTTAAAAAAAAGTGTAAAATCGACCTACCCTAATATATATATATATATATATATATATATATATATATATATATATATATATTAATAATAAATATTAATTATTTATTACCTACAGATATCGACGTTTCATGATTACGCAATCGACAGTGCAGAAGTTCATTACCGACGGTCGGCGGGCGCGAACTTCAATCACAAATCGTAACTGATTCGCAGTCAAAATCCTTACCCGTTAACCTCCAGAAAAAAACTTGGAATTCAGGAGGAATTTATCTTTGTAAATGCACGGTCAGCGGGTATTTACAGCAAGCAGCGAAGAGTGATCTACAACAACAACAACAACAGCAAAACGTGTTGAACCTCGCAATGTAGCTTGTAGTTCTGCTTGTTGATAAATTCCCTCAGAGTACCCAGCCACATATATATATATATATATATGTATGTATATATATGTATATATATATTAACATTTTTAATTCTCTGTGATATTTTTGTTTAATTAACGGCCTCCTATCCCAATTAATTGCTGCCTGGAGGGCGTGTAGCTAGTATATATATATATATATATATATATATATATATATATATATATATATATATATATATATATATATATATATAGTAATGAATTAATTTCAAATATAAACAAAATGAACGAAACTAATAGTTTTGAAAAGTGCTCAATATATATTAGAGCTTTTTATGTTGAAATAAACATAGTTTGAGTATCCAACAATTGTTTCAGAACCTCTTCGGTATATTCCTGAGGAGGCGCCGAAGAGGTTCTGAAACAATTGTCACATACTCAAACTATGTTCATTTTGATATATATATATATATATATATGTATATATATATATATAGATATATATATATATATATATATATATATATATATATATATATATTACTATTTCATGTATACACATAACATTTTATAAGGAGATATATGTATCAATTTTCAGTATTTACTTATACGCCAGATGTTGATTATCTCTGAATATAAAATTCGAAATCCGAAACTTTAAAGACCCGCAAAATCTATTAAACTGTAGAAATGAGATAGTAAACGGCTGCCTACACAGATATACATTTAATAATACATAAATAAGTAATCAAATAAGTAAAAAAAAAAACCCTAAAAACTAACAATTTAAAAACTAACCTAAAACAGAAATACAAGAAACCACTTGTTTAAATAAGTTCACCCATTATATTGACACAACAAAAGAAGCAGGATATCGGACACTCTATAGAAAACAGAACAATAGAACAGGATATAGGAAGTAACAGGAATTAGATCTTTGTTCTTGGGAAGCCCAACGATTGGCTGAGAGAACAACAAAGAATCTGATTGGTTAACTAGCTAACCGTGTATATAAAAAACACCCGGCAAAAATAACTCCATGCGTATTAGCCTGAAGATTCCCCTCAGGAATGAAACGCGGGAGCCTCTGTGTTGCTTAATTTCCATAAATATATTTTCATAGCCTAATATATATATATATATATATATATATATATATATATATATATATATATATATATATAAACGTTTTTTTTTCATTTATCTCCTTTTTCCCGTTCTTATATCTCTACCGCACACTTTCACTGTATATCTCCCGTATTCTCTATGACTTTTTAAGATTTCTTCTACCCTTACGATAGCTGAACTATCTCTCTTCATATCTTCCAGTTTTCTTCTGCCCTTACCCTAACCGAGTTGTCTAAGTATTAATCCATTGTGGCCTGTTTCGTATCGTATTTGATGATGGCATCGACGTTCAGGAGAAAACAGACGTTTTGTTTATCCGCCGACCAAGTCCTTGATCGATATTGAATCAAAGACAACAATCGGGCGATATCTTCTAGAATATAAACCACAGTATTAGCAATAGGAAAGCCAGTAGCAAGAAAAGATTTAACAAACTTGGTTTCCATAGAAACAATCGACAAATCACACGATATACAAACACATGAAACAGATAAAAAAATGTCTGAAAGCAAATCTGACAGTTTTAGCAATGGAATCGCAATCTCCCTCAATATATGAACTAAAGTGTCATGTATGTGCATACATTTACTAGTAGAATACCCGTCCCATGATAGGTAAAGTTAATTCCCCTCGAACAAAACGGTTTTATGCCCCTTTACGAAGATTAAGATGAAGACAATTAACGATCCCTTGCTATCTAACTACGATGATGTCGTTTGCACGGCAGCTGATACGGCTGAACTGCTTGTCCAGCGTTTCGCCTCAAAATCCACTTTGGACTCAGCAAACGACCATCTCCCAAGTTCCTATTGTCGACTAAAGCCACACTTGAACACCTGGTCATCACAACATCTCAGGTCAGGGTCTTCATAAAAAAACTGGACACCTCTAAAGCTTGTTGGGCTGATCTTATACCGGTAATAGTAATAAAGAAATGCTCTGCAGAACTAGCCCCTTTCCTCTTCAAACTCTACAAAAAATGCCGTGCTGAATCTTGCTTCCCTGATAGCTTGAAAATTTGCTTCTGTGGTACCAGTCTTCAAGAATTCTGGGGATCGAAATGATCCTCAGAACTATCGCCCAATCAGTTTTTTTTTTACTTATTTGTTTGTTTATTTATTTATTCATGTATTTTTAGCCTGAGGTAAATTTAATTCTGTGCAGGCAGCTGTTTGCTATCTCACTTCTACAGTTTAATAGATTTTTGAAATCCAAAACTTTAAGGATGCCCAAAATTTATTAAAGTGTATAAGTGAGATAGAAACCGCTGCCGGCAATGAATAAAATTTACCTTAGGCTAACAATATATAAATAAATAAACAAATAAATAAGTAAAAAAAGAACAACAAACTAAATTAAACTAAAACTTAACAACTAAAAACTAAAACCTAAAAGTCGAATACAAGGAACCACGTGTTAAAATATGTTCACAATTTTTATTCACACAACAAAGAAACAGGATATAGGTAACTCTATAGAACTGGAAATAAGAAGTAAAACCGGATCTTTGTTCGTGAGAAGCCCAACTATTGGCTAAGAGAACAACAAAGAATCTGATTAGCTAGTCGTGTATATAAACACACCCGACAAAACTAACTCCATGCATTTTAGCTTAAAGATTCCCCCGGAGATCAAACGCGGGAGCCTCTGTGTAGCTTAATTGCCATAAATATATTTCCATAAATTACTACCTAGCTCTACTTACGTATCAAGCATTGTTGAAGTAAATACTGAAAACTGACACATAAAAAATTATATCTCCTTGTAGAATTTTATATAGATACATGAAATAGTAATTTATATATATATATATATATATATATATATGTATTTTTTTAGCTTTGCTCACTACACAAATGTTGATTTATTATAACCTGATTACTATATATTTTTTCAAATTAGAGATCTTCCCGTCTTTTGAAACTTTTAACTGTTCTCTCTTGAAGAAGCCCACAGAATATTTTGGCGAATTGTTAAATGTCAGGTCTTTTGTTTTTCTATTTTAATTCATACCGTCACATTTATTTGATCCTTATATTTTATATATATATATATATATATATATATATATATATATATATATAACATAATAAATAAGAATTAAAGTTTCTTATACGTACATGAGACGTGGTTTCAAGCTTACGCTCTCATTAGTGTAGGAAGGCAATAATTTCAGAGAGTCACAAGGCGCGAACCTGTTCACAGAGTCAACTCAGACTCCGCACGCTTTCGCTTTTTCGGTAAGGCCATAGGGAATTATCACGTTATACAGGAGAAATTTAGTCATATTTATGCCAAATATAGCGGTCAGTAAACATCCGGATACTCTGAAGGGTTCAATCGGAGCCTTGCTTTGTAGTTTAAGTGAAAGTCTGTTTTTTAATATCTAATAATTCTAAAAATTTTACATATATATATATATATATATATACAACTATTTCTTTTTTTCTACATATGTATTCGTTTCATCCTTTCGGGAATCGGCAGATTAGAGATGATTATTCATACCGGCCATGATTATTTATATCTTTTACTCTATGTAAATACATTTATGTACTTCATCATCGTCACGTAAAAGTTAGCGAGTATAACACGTATATGTTTCTGGTCCCACATACGGGATTATTCCAAGGAGGGAGGGGAAGCGAGAAAGCAACTAGCAATTCAGACAACTACATTAGATTTATTTCATCACCTTAGAAAGAAACCCTGCCTAGTATGATAAAAAGTCAACAGTTTTTGTTAGGATCATCAGAAATGATAATAATTTATATATGAAAAATGAAATCATGATTGCATATAAATATGTTCGATTTACATCTAGATCGATTGGGAGTGGGAAGCATATTTCTTTTAGTGCAATGCATTTTATTCTTTGATCATCCCTGTTCATTATAGATGCTGTAGTACTAATTAGGCAAAATTCGTTCACAATAGATAAATATTTTTGTATGTTCATTGAATAGTTCATATGAAACAAACGTTTATATTGTACGCAGTTCTGTCTCATTCCTATGATTGTTTCATTTAATGTTTCTATTAATGTACGGGTGTTTCTTCTGTCATTTTTCTTTTAAATTCAAACCTTTGATACTTGATTACATCACAACTTAAATTCACTAGACCAACCCGTCAATCTGCCAAACCCCATCCATTCACTGTGAAGGTCCTTAGATGCCGAAGAGCTTTAAGAGTAGAAAGCTCTTCGGCATCGGGGACTTTCCGCGTGCTGTTGGACTCTGGAGCTCCCTTCCTTCTCCATGTTTTCTTGACGGTACTGACGTGCAGAAATTTAAAACTAATGTAAACAGACATCTCGCTGTGCAGATCCCAATTTAGGTGCCCCCCCCCAAAAAAAAAAACTTTCATCCCCTTTCTCAGTAGCCTCTTACGTCTACAGTGGCGGCCTGCCTTGTTTGGGGTGAACTATATATTTTTTTAAAGTTCTGAAAGTAGAAAATTGTATTCAAAAACTCAACTTCGACATACGAAGATTTAAAAATGTTAACACATCAACTGACGTGTATTTGTTTGACCAGATGGGCGCTTCATATTGTCTACTTATAAAGAACAAAAATTCTAGAAGTTATGGGTTAATAAGCGCAAAACGAGCACCGAATAACAACATGTGCCACGGAAATAATATTCACTTGTGCGCATCTATTGACATAGGAAAGTTACTTCTACATCGACATTGTCACGTATTGCGCGAAGAACCCGGAATTATCCGATAGAAATGTGATATTATTTTTATTTTTGTCTCTGGTTTACTCTCTCTTAAAAAAAATTAATTATATATTTTTTTCCATTTTCTCTTTTTAGAATCGGTCTCTTCAATGGACAGTTCTATTTTTTATTTGACATATTCTCTTTGTGAAACTATCATGATACGTCAGATAAATATGAACGCGATAACATAAAATGAACAGCTCAGTCATGTTTACTTTTAATGTAGTTTATCGGAGTTATTTTGGATGATTGTAGAAGAGGTGACGTGCGAAACCACGAAACGGACAGCATGCATATATATATATATATATATATATATATATATATATATATATATATATATATATATATATATCTGCCAACTTATCCATTATTAACCTCCTCTGATGATAAAAGTTTAATCTTTGAAAAGTCTGGCTTAAGGAATGAAAGAGAAGAAAAATAAATATTGTTATTCACTAAATGTCCTTTTTCTGAACAACCGAAGATTATGATTTGCTTCCATTTGCAGGTCTAATTATTTTCATTGACTTATCATATATATATATATATATATATATATATATATATATATATATATATATATATATATATATACTGACACGTAGCTATAAGGCATATTCCGACAACGTTCGTAGAATCTCTAGTCAGTCTTTCTAGATATTCCGCCCTTAGCATAAATAGAACTTAACTGCGCATCTTGTTTTTGAACTTTAATAACATCTGATTAATTTCTCATTTTATTATGTCATTCAATTAATAGTATTGCTCTATATATTATATTGAACGTTGTTTTTATCTTGATAGTCTACTGGTTAAAGATATTATTTATATCTATAAATTATCACCTTACTCTCTCTCTCTCTCTCCTTCTCTCCCTCTCTCTGTATATATATATATATATATATATATATATATATATATATATATATATATATATATATAGAGAGAGAGAGAGAGAGAGAGAGAGCGAGTAGAAAAAGAGAGAGAGATCAGAATAAAATTCACGATATATCAAATTCAGAAACAACACAAGACACAAAAAAACTAATATATTCTTTTTTAGCATTTCTCTGTGTAGCATATAGACCGATCTTTTTCATGATATTAATTCTTTTGGACTCACAAGGAACAAGATTAGTAAAAGGGGGTGGGTATACATTTAGAACGATATGTTTCCATCGACCTTTTTTGTGAAATTAGTGTATGTTATGAGTCAAACATTACTTTTTTGAAGGTGACAAGATAAAGGCGAGATACATAAAGGAGAGTAAGCGTTATGGTTAGGGTTAGAGTGAGGGTTAGGGTTTAGGGTTGGGGTTAGGGTTAGGGTTAGGGTCTTATGAAATTAGTGCATGTCAAATATTACTTTTTGAAGGTGACGAGAGAAGGGGGAGAGAGATAAAGGAGAGAAATGGTTAGGGCTAAGGTTAAGGTTTTGTGAAATTAGTGCATGTCATTAGTCAAACATTACTCTTTTGAAGGCGGCGAGAGAAGCGGGAGAGAGAGGTAGGAGAAAAGGGGTAATGGAAGGAAGGGAGATGGGGATTGGATAGAGAGAAAGGGAGATAGATGGAGATAGAGAGAGCACGCTTTAAAAAGAAAGATGTTGGCCACACTTTTTATTTTTATGTTGTTGCACATGTCCCGAGCAACACTGGGTAACCACGCTTGTTATATATAATATATGAACACAGGTATTTATATTATTAATAGCTTACAGGAGGTACGGTTTTATACAGTTCCGAAAAGCACAAATCCGTAAATAACCACGGCAAATCCGATAGGATTTGAACACTTCATTTGGGCATTTCATTTGGGCACTTCATTTGGGCACTTCATTTAGACACTTCATGTGGGTCCTTCATTTGGACACTTCATTTGGGCACTTCATTTGGGCACATCATTTAGACACTTCATTTGGGTCCTTCATTTGGACACTTCATTTGAACACTTTATTTGGGTACTTCATTTCGGTACTTCATTTGGGCACTTAATTTGGGCACTTCATTTAGACACTTAATTTGGGAACTTCATTTGGGCACTTCATGTAGACACTTCATTTGGGCACTTCATTTCAGTATTTAATTTGGACACTTCAGTTTGCAACTTCATTTGAAAACTTCATTAAAACAGTTCATTTGGACACTTCCTAGGAGATTTTACATTCCGCTTTGATATCCATTAGGCCAGTGGCGCACACTTAGATTGATATATAAGTATAAACACTCGGACAGCAAAGCCATCGTTGGATAAGCAATCTAATAGTCATCTCAGCTCATCGATTATCAATTCAATCCATATGAGACCATGTTGTTTTTCCGTTCGGTAGGGCAATCCGTAACCTTTTGTTTCGTTGACATTTAACATGTTTTGACTGACACGTGTGCGTGTGCGCTGTCTTAATATCACTTGAACTTTACACAAACAACCAGCCATAACCATCTTCTCAAGAGAAATCTATGCGATAAAGCAAACCAACGCACCCCGCTCTTGCGACACACGTTTCATAAACAAAGTCACAACAATCGAGTCCTGGCGGATGCAAAGGAGATATTCTTCTTTACACACTAGACAGTAAAAAACGAGCACCCGCATTCAATACTGTAATTGTACCCCATCAACGAAAGTATCCCAAGCCCACCCGACTAGCATCAAAATCCTACCCATTCATTATAGAAATCCCCATACCCCGGAAGATGTTCTACTCTGATAGCTTCTTTTCTCGGACCGCTTACCTTTGGAATTTCCTGTTTACCCAACCGTACCAACATGCTAAAATTTTAATTTAATTTGAACAATCATCTTGCTGCCCAACTCCCGACCCAGGTTGCCCCCTTACAAATATGACCCCAATCACAGTAACACCTTACGCTTTTGGCTAAGATCAAAGTGTAGTATCTGTTCCGATAGATACTACACCCTACAGACCGGTATCATTTGGCCTTCGGGGCTTGATTTCCGCCGGTCTATCTGTTTGTCCTGTGCAGTTCTAGGAGGTCCGCCCTCCAATGCTTTGTCTTCTCACTCTTTGAGAAGGGGTTAGTTTATTGCTAATCGCCTGAGGCGCCCCTAACGGGGAATGCCAACGGGGCTGCACAGGCATTTATTGAGGGTCACAGGAGGTCTTATTCTAGAGTGCTGACTTATCAAATCCCACTTCCCGACCTTGTGTCACATTTTACTTTGTGGATAAATACCCGCTCCAGTGGAAATGTGACTTGCTTTTGGGTCAATAAAAGTAATAAGTTTTTTGTATACCGTTGCATGACGTAAATTAATTTCGGAATGTTCAGTTTGAATTCTATTTTTTGTGAGAGAAAATAAGTAGTTCTCAAGGCGGTTTACTTAAACAATTGTTTCTCAATCTACAATCTGATTGCATCTAAGCCAGCATGTGTTCAATCGCAAACAAAATGTCAAGAATGACTTGAACCAATGCTGGGATAAGAAGAGAAGCACCGATCTTATTACGGAAATTCCTTTCTACTAGAACAAAGTCTGAGAGTCTAGTCCTCTCTACTATTTAACCAATAGTTTCAAGAATATATATAAATTCATACTTTTTAAAAATGTATTAGTGAAAGTGATGTAGTAATTACGTCAGAATAGTAACACGACACGCCTAGCCAATAATTACTGTCAGTAATCAAGAAAACAACCGACAGTTCATTTAAGAATATACCAGCCACACTACCTATCCTAGGACGAGTTCAAAATATGAGAAAACCTCTGAAACTGTTAATAAATGCGAACTGCAGATTATTCATAACCAAAATAAACATAGCAAAATAATTCATAACCAAAATAAACATAGCAAAATAATTCATAACCAAAATAAACATAGCAAAATAATTCATAACCAAAATAAACATAGCAAAATAATTCATAACCAAAATAAACATAGCAAAATAATTCATAACCAAAATAAACATAGCAAAATAATTCATAACTAAAATAAACATAGCAAAATAATTCATAACCAAAATAAACATAGCAAAATAATTCATAACCAAAATAAACATAGCAAAATGATTCATAACCAAAATAAACATAGCAAAATGATTCATAACCAAAATAAACATAGCAAAATGATTCATAACCAAAATAAACATAGCAAAATAATTCATAACCAAAATAAACATAGCAAAATAATTCATAACCAAAATAAACATAGCAAAATAATTCATAACCAAAATAAACATAGCAAAATGATTCATAACCAAAATAAACATAGCAAAATGATTCATAACCAAAATAAACATAGCAAAATAATTCATAACCAAAATAAACATAGCAAAATAATTCATAACCAAAATAAACATAGCAAAATGATTCATAACCAAAATAAACATAGCAAAATAATTCATAACCAAAATAAACATAGCAAAATGATTCATAACCAAAATAAACATAGCAAAATAATTCATAACCAAAATAAACATAGCAAAATAATTCATAACCAAAATAAACATAGCAAAATAATTCATAACCAAAATAAACATAGCAAAATGATTCATAACCAAAATAAACATAGCAAAATAATTCATAACCAAAGCAAAGATTGCGTCAAAATAGGATATCTGTAAGATAATGAAAAGTGGCAAAAATGAATCGTGGACGAGTCCATTGTAGGTGGGGCGTCGAGAAAGAAATAAAGCGACTTGATTCCTGTTAAAAAGGAGAAGGTTCCACAGTGCAAGCGGCACTTGAAAGACGGCGGTTTCAGAAACGCGTAGAGTCAGAGCGCTTGGTGATCGGAGTATCGAAGTACCGGAAGAATGGGAGTTTACCGATGTTTATGGCACCGATCAAGCTTTATTGGCTATGGTACCCAATCCCGTCTTGTTGTTAGGCTTTCGTGTCCGCTGACTAAAATTACGACTGATAAGCTAGTTGGTACTGTAAAGGAATCCCCTGACTTGTATTTCATCAAACAGACAATTGGAAGTGCTTGTGGAACAATTGATTCAGTTCACGCTCGGATAGACAATGCAGAGCAAATTACTTTCCAATCGGATGTATATACGAACGAGTTTCTAGCGGAAACCAAGTCTGTAACCTCAGCAAGGAAAAGATATTCATGAGACAAAAGTATATCAACAGATGTTTATATGTGTGTGCGTAGCCGGTGTAAACGATCCGGTGATGGGAAATAAAGAAAATCAAAGTGTATCCATATACGTTCTGTTCTTTGTCATTCTTGTTGGATCTTACCGGGTACCCCGAAAGAACGAGTAATGCAACACATACATTAATCATTCGGATTATTTGGACTACTCTTTTCATCTTGGATGTTATTCTCACAACGTTTCGGTCGATGTCTCCGACCTAATTCATGCGCTCCTTGTCGAACTCGGGAATCTTTATGCTGAACTCGCAGATCTGTATCCAAATTCGAACTGAACCCTTTACTTGATCCATGGAAGTAGATTGTTTTCGTTCCGACAGCAATAACCGGGTAAAGGTTTGAAGAAATTTTAATTATGTTCTCATTATCTTAGCAGAAAAGCAAAATTACTTCTATCTTGTAATTAATGACGGAGCTAGAACTATCTACACCCGTGGATTTAATAAACGGTTCAGTTTGAAATTCCGTACATAGAGTTCGATGTAAATATTCTCAAGTTCGACAAGACGAATATATAGAAGGTCAGAGGTTAGATCGGCCGAAACGGTGTGAGAATAATCAAAATAATGCAAATTATCAATTTTCATTTAAACATTTCTGAAACGTAGAACTGATGGGGCTTAGGAAAGTGTTCATTTGTTTAATGTTAAACCGTATTTTAAGTTTATTCTTTCAAACTTTGTGAAAAGTTCGTGTAAATAAACACTGGTTTAGATTTCATAAATCATCAGTTGTTGGCGACATACTACGTCCTCAGCCCTTTAATAAGAAGAAGAGGGATCCATTTAGGACAATATAGATATATAGTTGATTTATCTTCACGAATTTCAAATTCTTATATCTTATAGACTGTACGGATCAATTTTAAATGTATCAGAATACTTTCTGCTGCTTTTAAAAGGAGATTATTTCGGATTTGCCTGTCGGCACAACTATGCAATCCTTGTTTTAGAATTCTATTTAATTTTTCTTCCATGACTTAAACCAACAACTATTTTTTATTTTCGCATTTTGCAAAATTCCTACTTTTTGGTTGTATCGCTAATACCGGAATTATTACGAGTGTCCGACACAATAATATGCGCACGTCTTGCTATCTTGTATTATCTTTTAATTTAGTCTGGATAGTACTGGATAGATTAAAAATTGAATTAAAAAAATATGACGGAATGTTTTAAACAAAGATTTGATAATTTATATCCTATGGATTTTTTCAGACTACTATTTTTATCTTGGATGTGATTCTCACAGACATTTTTGGTCGAAGTAACCTATTGACGGCCGACGCGAACGCAAATCCTACAATTATCTTAGTACGCTGGCTTCAAAATGGTTTATCTTAAAACATTACTGCGGTTTGACGGTAGATTCGATCCTCAGATGTGTATTCGTGTCCCATGTATTTATATGCACGTTCAAACTAGGTGCCAATCTTCTTTAAATAAAGTTTCAGAATATATCTAGTAAAAAAGGTGTCTATTTCCCAAACCGTTATTGGAGTTTGTGATATATTTCCATTTTATTGATGCCCCGTGTTTACGCAGATCACATAATATCATTATGCCATCTTTGGACAGAACAGATACTACACTTTGATACTAGCCGAAGTTTTAGGTCTGACACTACAGCGACATCAGATCACATTTTAAAACTGTTAATTTTTTTGTATTACTTCTTCGGCGATCCTATATTTTGAAAAAAGGGTGTAGGGTGATAACGTAAATACGAACATAAAATTGACTTAGCGTAGTATTTTATATAGATGGAATTCTCAGTGAGCATTCTCTATGATCTATCACTAGCGACCGATGTTAGGAGGTGACGGTGGTTGAGTGGATAACGACACGGAGTGAAGACCTGGGTGTTCCACGTTCGAATCCAGTCGGTAACACAGTACCACTTTCATTTATGGATGTTGGCAACCTTCTCGTGGTCCTTCCCGTAAATACCCGATATCTTTCACGGAAGAGTTATAACTAGAAATTCATCGGGGAAACTAATGCCAACACCAGAATCATCTGATTCACACGAAAGAAGAAGATGTGACTGACGTTCGTACATTACCGCTGTAATTTTTGAAAATTCTTTCTCTATGTAAATTGCGAATTCAAGGTTTTAATACACTAAACAATCTTTGATGATCAGATCAATTACTAAATACGAACTACCCTTATTTCTTGCACCCGTTTCTTAGGCACCACCCACCATCCATCCTTAGAACACGATTATCCGTTCTACCATCAAATCTTTCACCATCGTACCAAAAAAAGGAATATTCAGTTTAATCATCCAACCCACTGCTCCGCCCGTCTCGCCCCGTCTCGCCCTGACACCTAACGATCACGCTTTTTCAAATTATATCCCCCAACCCCGACGCCAACACCGTCCTCACCTTAACCTGCATGATTTTTTTCTTGATTTCTTTTTATTTTAGAAATTATTTAATTTTTTTTTTTGACTGGTAAACGATTTTTTTTCATTTCTTTTCACCTTCTTCTTTGACACGTGTACATCGGATACCAATTTGCCCGACAGTTCGAATGAAAATGTCGGAATTATTATTTCATTCATTTATTTGATTTTACTTTCGTCTACTTCTTTCTTGTATTTTATTATTTATTTATTTTATTTTTACATCTTATTTGTCTTTATTTTATTCATTATTTCTTTATTAGGCACGTTGCGATCTTGAAAACGCCAACGATCGCACCGACCCAGGAATAACACTAAGAAAAAGAAGTAACGTTTTCTGAGATGAAATGAAATAGGGTCAGCTTAAAAAGACGAATTATAAAGAAACTGTGTAAAAATAAAATAACCTTATATATATATATATATATATTTATATATATATATATATATATATATATATATATATATATATATATATATATATATATATTATATATATATATATATATATTATATTATATTATATTTTTATACGATACCTCGATATTTGGCTCTGTTGAGCGAGGTACGAAACCGGTCAGCTGCCCTTTCATCTTTTTAATTTTTAATTCATTATGAGTAATAAATATTGTCTCTTGAATGCCATTTTAAAGTTTTGTACGACAAAGAAAATATTTAAATATATATATATATATATATATATATATATATATATATATATATATATATATATATATATATATATAAGTGCAGATTAGTAGTCCGAGGCTATAGCAATGCGATGTAGTTGCCGGAAGATGGAAAAAGTGAACACAAATAAACGATGAGATAAGTGAAACTCAAAACGATTTATTAATAATTTCACGAAAATCTGATTAAATACCAGAATAGTGAATACTGTCTGGTAAATAAAAGTTCGGCAAAAGGAAATCTTAAATTTTCGAAAGAAAAACTTTCATTTTCAAAAGACAACAATAGAAGACCGAGAGGGTCGAAAAAACGGAAAAAAACAGTGTCAAACTATTGAAATACCGCAGCAGACATTTGGAAGTAGGAACGCAGAAAATGTCCAAATTTAATTAAATAATTATTCAACTAAATTTAAAATATTATAAACATCTGTTTATTTATATACTAATTATTATAATTTTATTATATTTTATTTTATATGATTTATTAATTTTTTTTCTCTTTTTCTTTATTCAATTCTAAATTTAAATTTACGTGTGGGCCGTTATTATAATATGTGCCATCAAAGGGGGATAACTTAGGAAAGAATATGTTTAGAAATGAGATTTGAAATTTGAAAAGGAATTTAACTTGTAGAATGGATCAATGTCAAGGAGGTAAGAAGGAACCGTTGGAACGGGGGAAGGGGGGACTAAGAAAAAACGTTGGAGAAAGGGGGGGTAGGGATAAAAATATATACACACATATACATATATAAAGTGTAAAAATCTAAATACATATTTATTTTTTATGTTAATTTAAGGGTATGCCAAGGGTATAATACTCCTAGAACTAAATTTATATAAATTTATTCTCGGACTACTAATCTGCACTAATATGTACAAGCAATGCTTCAAGCAAACTACAATCTCCTTATATATATATATATATATATATATATATATATATATATATATATATATATATATATATATATATATATATATATATATTTATAATTAGGCAACATTCTTTCCTTTATACACGTTTGATTGAACAGGAGTGCTACTTCTGTTTATTCATTTTCTGATCCATTTTTTCCAGTCATCGAACAACCGATTAGGTGTTGTTATCCATGCTGTGTAAGAAATCCCTATATTTTTGGCGAACGTTTTCGACCGACATCGGTCGTCTTCAGGCGGATGAATCAGTAAGCAAGATAAAATTAGTGAATCCACTCAGAGGACGTTCTTTTAAACATTCAGCAACGTTATGAGGGGGGGGCGAAGGTTTGTTGAAATGTTCGGGCGGCAATTACTGACGCTGTAGTCTTCTTTACTGAAACCAAAGAAGTAATTTTCATTTGACATGTTGATAATTTAGAGGAAAGTTTTAAATCATGATGATTGTCGTAGTGTTATTTGATATATTCCAATATGGGGGAAATATACTGTGCATGAACCTCGTCAAATTTTGTTTGGTAGTAAAAAACAGTAAAAAGGTAAATTGATATGGTCTTTAAGATATTCAACGTCGGTAAATTTTATTTTGTTTACGTATAAAAATTGAAGTGAATTCCCCATTTAAACTGTTTATATAATGAAATGAATAAACATACGGGTGAAACGTCGATTGGTCGAATACTTCGCTTTTATAATACTGAGTAATTCGAAATGAGTACTTTGTACTTTTCACCTTTATTGTAAAAAAAAGAAAAATACGAAAAGAATATTAAAGAAAAACACACTTTTTTGTAATTTAGAAAGATTAGAAGAGGTCTATTTTTTTCTATGAGAAATCATCATCATCATCATCATCATCATCATCATCATCATCATTATAACTACCAACATGTTAACTCTTTGACCTTTTGGCTAGAATCAAAATGTAGCATCTGTACCGAATCTGCACTTAGTTTTTATGTTCTCACTCAGTGAATAAGAAATCCTTCTAGACCGATGCAATTACAATTGTTGTTCCAATTCAGAGTGCCCCTTTATGGGGAGCTGGATTCTCTCCACGTTAAATATTGACATTGAGCCTTACTCTGCTCTCGCGGGAGGAAGTAAATAAGAATAGGAACAGCAACAATAGCAACAACCACAACAAAAACAACACATTTATTAAAAAAATAAAAAACGCATGTATTTAATTATTAAAAGTTGTAAAAACATTAATTCCTTAGAAACTTTTTAAAAATTAATATGCAAATGACAGGCTGAGAGGATGATATCATGACAACAGAATAGATAGTACACTCACTTCCATCACACACACACAACTGGTAATCCTGAGGAAATTGTATCGTGAGAAACTAAGAGGATGTAAAGCTTGAGAGGAATGTAACATGACGAATGAAAATATAGGACAGACAATTAAACAAGCATAAACCGTTTTAATGTCAATAAAGTAAGTATAAGTGGAAAACACTTGTGCATTTACTTATTTAGATAACATTAAAAACATGGCAAGTTTCATTGTCCACGTGAAACGCCTAAATTAAAATTGCCAGCATATTCATCTGTGTTTATAAAGACAAGGATGAATATGCTGGCTAAGGAAGAACGATAACTTTCATAATTTTCTTGTTAAAAAAGACATGTTAATTATAAACTTGAGTTATCGTTCTCCCTTACCTATTATTATGGTGAACGAGCATATACTACACTGCCTCCCCTCGAGAGATGATAATATCATGATGAACGAACACGACTTCTCTCTACCCGAAAATGAGAAAGTAATTCTTACGTGGACGGTCTTATGAGAACAGAACCGATACTACACTATCCCCCACCTTAAAGGATGTTCTGACTAAACTGAGTCTTGGTGATTTTTCATTCTTGGAGAATCCCCCCTTACACACCCTTAAACATGGAAGAGGTAATTCCTGGGAGGACAGTCTTATGAAAACAGAACTGATACAACACTACACCGGCCATTAAAAAATATTCCAATTTAATCACATTTTGGTGTGTTTTTTAATTTAAAAATGCCTAGTCACAAAAAAATATTTAATATGGTTCCGTGGCATTTTGGCTAAAATCAAACTGTAGTATCTGTTCAACATCTCAGCGATATTTGACCCTTTACTTAAGCCGGAAGTAAATTATCTCCCTTGAAAATGAAATTCTAAATAAGTTTTTAAACGCTATCATTTTTTTAATACAATCGCTTTATCTTATTTTAATTTATAATTATAAGAATATCACTATCGATAAAACAATTGCATATGTAGAAAAATATTTGACAATACAAAGTAGAAATATATATTACAGAATATTCATTTATTACAAACTTTAAAATAAATAAATATGAAAATAGGAATAATCGAGATTTGTTTGAATGAGTATGAGATGCTTATGTATAGGGTATTTCAATATATTCTTATATCATTAGATTAAATCATCCTAACGTGTGTTGATGTCAATATAGTAAGGATAGATGAAAACAATTTCGCATGTATTCATATATATATATATATATATATATATATATATATATATATATATATATATATATATATATATATATATATATATATTCTATGAAAAATTGGCAGTATACTAAAGTCATATGCCATACTAGGGTTAAAATGAAAATTCAAATACACTAAATGTACAGAAGCAAGGAAATTCCCAAATGTTTACAATTTTATTGTCATTAATTAAGGGTATGACTGCATATCAACCAAACCATTTCATTATCACATCACTACAGTATACATCTCTATGCATGAGTGGATGAAGTGTGTGAGGTGCGCTGAAGAAAAATTCCTACCAGTAAAATACATAGCTCGCATACCCTTAATGACAATAAAAGTGTAAACATTTGAAAATTTCCTTGCTTTTGTACATTTAGTGTATATGAATTTTCATCTGAACCCTATTAACGGCATATGATTCCAGTATAGTGGCATTTATCATGGAATGTCACTACTTTTGTAAAGGTTATGCCTCAATACAATGGCTTCTCATAACTGATATAGTTGGTAGTTTGACTAATCAAGGTATATGGTAAACTGAAATTTTAATGCCATCAACTAGACACTAGAACCTCTATATTTGCCAAAAATCAGCGGAATCCATCAAATGGGTGATAAGATATAGAATAAAGTGTATGAATACTGGTCATTTTTAAGGTTTTTTGGAATTTTCTGGAAAACCGAGGTATATGGTAAACTGAATGTCATCAACTAGACTCTAGAATTCCTATCTTTGCAAAACATCAGCTGAATCCATCAAATTGTTTATTAGATACAGGGTGGCACATACGTACGTACGTACACACAGATAACATGATTTTATGATTAAACTTTCTGTATCTCTGGGTTGCCTTGACTAATTATACTCCAATTCTACACACTTATAGAACCTATCAAATAAAAATTGTGCACAAAGTTTTAACAAATTTGGTTTATTGGTTTTAAAGTTATGATTGATCAAAGAAAATAGATTCCCAGCATAGGCCATTCGTGTCGTCTATTAAGGGATTGAGCGATCTCGCGCCTCCCTTGATATGTTGACATTGGATTTGAAGATAACCAATGTTGTTGTCTGCAGGAAAGCAGTCATGTGTTAATATGTTTCACAGATTAGAAATTTTGGGAAATAAACTCTGTTCATGGAAATTTGATTACTCATGGTTTATGATAAGTATTTGTTGACATTGGATTTCAAGACGACCAATGTTGTAATTAGCAATGAAGCTGTTTACTGGTAATGTGTAGCATCGAAGACGAAAAGAAAGTGAGGTTTCCATTGTAGTATGAAAACGAGTTTTAACTGGGTTTTCATGCATACTAACTATGTTGGGGTTATTTCGTTCCCAAACACTATACCTCTTCGAAATGATCAATTCGGAGTTCTGTTTTAGATCACGTTCGCAAAATTAGGATTTGCTTCTTTACTAAAGAGAAAAATGATTACTACTTCATTTGTTACTTGCAAAATCATCTTTTTTTTTACTACCAAACTATGTTCATGGAAATTTGATTACTCAGGGTTTATGATAAATATTTGTTGACATTGGCTGTCAAGACGATTAATTTTTCTTTACTAAAAATATTCCAATTTAATCAATGTTTTTTTTTTCATTTAAACATGCCTAGACAAAAATAAAAATATGGTTCCGTGGCCTTTTGGCTAAGATCAAAGTGTAGTATCTGTTCGACATCTCAGCGATAGCTGACCCTTTACTTAAGCCGGAAGTAAATTATCTCCCTTGAAAATGAAATTCTAAATAAGTTTTTAAACGCTATCAATTTTTAATCAAATCTCTGTATCTTATTTTATTTTATAATTATAATAATAGTACTATCGATAGAAGATCGCCTCAACATGTGTTTTTTATATTAGACTTTTCAAGGCCAGATAGCCACTCGAAGATGAGCGTTAAAGAGATGATCAGTTAGACGCTGAACGCCACCACCCCAAAACGAATATCACATGAGAAAATAAATAAATTAACAATTTTGAGATTAAGTAATTGTAAACGATTCGGTGCTTGGAGTTGGCTCTCTGTTTACGGAATACAAGCTTATTTCCAGTAAGTTTATGAAATAAAACAATCTTTATCAGAAACGGTTTATTATGATACAACGGATCAAAGTGAAAGTAATAATCAGTTCTAAAGAAAGTCTTCTGGAAATTGAAGGTTCAATTTTCAGTGCAGGCAGAACTAATAATAAAGGACGAAGTAGAAAAAGAAGGGAGAAGTCGGAAAGGAAGAAATAGAAGAATAAAAGAGAAAGGGGAGAAGAATAGACGAACTAGAAAAAGAAAGGAGAAGGTAGAAAGGAAGAAATAGAATTTAAAAAAGAGAAATGGGAGAAGAAAGGACGAAGTAGAAAAAGAAGAGAGAAGGCGGAAAGGAAGAAATAGAAGAAGAAAATAGAAACGGAAGAAGAAAGGACGAAGTAGAAAAAGAAAGGAGAAGGCAGAAAGGAAGAAATAGAATGAAAAAAAGAGAAAGGGGAGAAGAAAGGACGAAGTAGAAAAAGAAGAGAGAAGGCGGAAAGGAAGAAATAGAAGAAGAAAAGAGAAAGGGAAGAAGAAAGTACGAAGTAGAAAAAGAAGGGAGAAGGCGGAAAGGAAGAAATAGAATGAAAAAAAGAGAAAGGGGAGAAGAAAGGACGAAGTAGAAAAAGAAGGGAGAAGGCGGAAAGGAAGAAATAGAATGAAAAAAAGAGAAAGGGAAAATGAAAAGACGAAGTAGAAATTAACGGAGAAGGCGGAAAGGAAGAAATAGAATGAAAAAAAGAGAAAGGGAAGAGGAAAAGACGAAGTAGAAAAAGAAGAAAGAAGGCGGACAGGATCATATATTAGAATTAGAAGAACAAGAACAAGTTCCTAGAATTTTACGTGCCGACTTTGAGCGTACAAGAAGAATGAAACAATCAGCTTCAATAAAAAGGGCTCAAATATTGGACACGTTGGAAAAGCGGAAATTACTTGAAAATTAGCAGCGAAATAAAGTCTAGAAAACGGAAGGACAGAAAAAAAAGGTGTATTATCATTCGAAGGAAAAGACAAAATAAAAACGAGAACGTATTAACGATCAAGATCTGAATTATCTATGATCAGTTTAAAAACAAAAAGGAATTCATCTTGGAAGGGAAAAAGAAATAATTTCGGTCGACTGGGTTGAAGTGACATTGGCACCACCCAGAAGAAAAGAAGAAAAAACGACCGAGTGGTTGAGGATGAAAAAAATACATTAATATGAAACAAACAAGACCGAATCCATTTTTAGTGCGTCCATTTCATTTCAAAATAAAGCTTCACATACCAATACTTCATAGACCAATACTTGACAGACCAATACTTGATAGACTAAACCTAATCGCATAAAACCAAATACAAACTTTTAAATCGATCAACCTCAAGTATATACAAGCCGCGTGTTCGTGGTCTCTCTCTGTATGTGACTCGATGTGGCGAGTGTAAAATGCATCAATTCGGTCAATTTGGGGCATTCTGGACCCATTTTTGACCCCCTGGGGGCGCAAACCAGACTTTTTCTGAGGTCAAGGATGCTCATCTTATATCCACAACAATTGCTTCTACATTTTGGCCAAGTTTCAGAAAAATTAAATGGATGGATCAAACATTATGGAAGAAAAGGGTCATGTTTTGCCATTTTGGGGGCTTTTGACCCCCCGGGGGGTGCGATCCAGATGTTTACCAAGCTCAGCGATACTTATCTTCTATTAGGAACAATTGCCTCCACATGTTGGCCAAGTTTCAGAGAAATTGAATGGATGGATGAAAAGTTATGGGGCAAAAAATGTCATTTTTTTGCCATTTCGGGGCCTTTAGACCCCCTGGGGGGCTAACCAGATTTATTTTCAAAAATCGGAGAATGTCACTTTCTACCCTGACCAAAGTTACAACTTCATGCAAAATTTCAGAGAAATTCAATCGATGGTTGCGGAGAAAAATCCAGACGGACGGACGGACATGCCTCAAAACATAAGTCCCCCGATTTTATAAATCGGTGGACCAATTATGGCATGTCTACGCAATGGCTATATTAATTTAGTACTTGCAATGAATAAGCATCTTGATAATTTCAATACTTACTTACTTCCGTCCTGAGTAACGATGGATATTACCGAGTCAGTCTCGATGGTTCCCGTGAAGACGGACGTTACTAATTAAAACACAAATGGCGACTCCATGTTTGCGTAAGTTCCGCAGACGACGTCTCATCACACGTTTCCACTGAATATATGCGCTCTGGACATGATATCCCCCCCCCCCTCTACGTGTTTGAATAGCACAATACCCAAATGAACAGCGAGCCCACTAGTTTGCCCCACCTTACTCGTACTAGCTTCGACGAGTCATGCAAATTAAAATGATCTTAATGTTACTAAACTTTTACGCAGTATTTTAATAACATTAGGATTCATTAATATATATATATATATATATATATATATATATATATATATATATATATATATATATATATATCAAGGGAGGTGCGAGAGCGCTCTATCTCTTCAGAGACGACACGAATGGCCTATGCTGGAAATCTCATTTATTTAATCAATCATAACTCGAACACCAATGAACCAAGTTAGTTAAAACTTTACACAAAATTATTATTTGATAGCTTCTATAAGTGTGTAGAATTTCAACATCATAAGTCAAGGTAACCCAGAGATTTAGAAAGTTTAATCATGAAATCATGTTATATGTGTGTACGTACGTACGTATGTGCCACCCTGTATCTCATCAACTATTTGATGGATTCAGCTGATTTTTTGCAGAGATAGATATTCTAGAGTCTAGTTGATGGCATTTTAATTTCAGTTTACCATATACCTTAGTTTTTCAGAAAATTCCAAAAAACCTTAAAAATGACCAGTATTCATACACTTTAATCTATATCTTATCGACCATGTGATGAATTCAGCTGATTGTTGGTAGATATAGATGTTCTAGTGTTTAGTTGATGGCATTTTAATTTCAGTTTACCATATACCTTGATTAGTCAAACTACCAACTATATCAGTTATGAAAAGGCATTGTATTGAGGCATAGCCTTTACAAAAGAAGTGGCATTCCATGAAAAATGCCACTATACTGAAATCATATGCCCTTAATAGGGTTAAGATGAGAATTCATATACACTAAATGCACAACAGCAAGGAAATTCCCAAATTTTTACACGTTTATTGTCTTTCATCATGAAAAAGAAAATAAGAAAAAAATACAATCTCTGTTTACCATGATCATGGTTTTTTAAACCGGAAATTCGGATTTTTAAATATTAAAAAAATTTTAAATACATTTTCATTTATTGATATAAATTTACGCGTCTGTTAACTGGCTTCTCAAAAATTTTCAAAAATATCTTCTAACGACGCTTTCAACACTGTAGTAAAACTTTTTTTATTTTACTCTAACTCTGGGCTATAAAATAAAGAAAAGACTTTGAAGTGTGGTTTCGGTAAGTATAAATAATTAAGATTTTTACATATAGATTTTGTTACTATATATATATATATATATATATATATATATATATATATATAGTAACAAAATCTATATGTAAAAATCTTAATATATATATATATATATATATATATATTCTTTTTCCTATCACATATTTTTACTAGGCTGAGAAAAATGTATAATTGTGAAAGAACGACATACAATACGTAGTTAAAGCGAAATAAAAAGTGTTCGACTATTAAATTAATGTCCTACGCTATTGCTAATGTTTACCCATTCATTATTTTTTTTATTATCGCTTATTTTTAAATTCATGTTTTGAAACATAAAGTACATCATAAATCTAAGACGTCACGCTTATTTTGTTAAAGTAATGTTTTAAGTTATAGTCATCAGAAAGTCGAAATAGCTCAGTTCGTAGAACATCAGACTGAATATCTCAAGGTTACTGTTTCGATTTCCGGTCATGGCATCCGCTTTATCTGTTGGGAATTTATTATTTACTACTAATGCAGTATTTTCCATTATTTCAAATTTCTGAAATAAGACAAATTCCGCAATGTTTGTATTACGTTTAAAAAATGTGATTTACGGACAGACAGACAAAGTCTCTATTGATATAAGATATATTTCGAACCCGGGAATATTTCTGTCGAACTCGGGAATCTGGACGGAATTTCAAACGGAACCCTTTATTAAATCCACAGGGGTTAGCATGTTCTCGTTCCGTCAGCCATAAGAAGTCTTAGGTAATTCGCAATGTTTCGTATCACCCGCACTGAGGATTGAACCTTCAACCTTCAGATGACTATCACTTAGAACTGAATATTACTTTTAAAGTGTATAGTTTAATAGTTAACACATATTATGAGCTGTCACAGATTTTTTTTTTAATTATGTACGCGTATTTCACATTATTTGATTTATGTACGCGTATTTCACATTATTTGAATTATATACGCGTATTTCACATTATTTGAATTATATACGCGTATTTCACCTCATTTGAATTATGTTCGCGTATTTCACATCATTTGAATTATGTACGCGTATTTCACATTATTTGAATTATGTACGCGTATTTCACATTATTTGAATTATGTACGAGTATTTCACATTATTTGAATTATGTACGCGTATTTCACATTATTTAAATTATGTACGAGTATTTCACATTATTTGAATTATGTACGCGTATTTCACATTATTTGAATTATGTAAGCGTATTTCGCATTATTTAATTGTGTACGCGTATTTCACATTATTTGAATTATGTACGCGTATTTCACATTATTTGAATTATGTACGCGTATTTCACATTATTTGAATTATGTACGCGTATTTAACATTATTTGAATTATGTATGTGTATTTCACATTATTTGAATTATGTACGCGTATTTCACATTATTTGAATTATATACGCGTATTGTACATTATTTGAATTATGTACACGTATTTAACATTATTTTAATTCTGTACGCGTATTTCACATTATCACGTTCACATGCAACATCGCGTCACAATAGACTCTTGTTTTACAGTCGGTAAATACGAGCCGTTCCTCAAAGTGTTTGTGTGTAGATTACATTATTTAAAATACCCCCAAAATTTCAAGGCATAAAATATCCTCGTCTTTACGTAAGTACGCTGCGGTGCGGATACACTTCGTAGTTATGCTTTCATATACAGGTATAAATAGGGATTATTATTTATAAAGTTAATAATTAAAAAGCACTAAAAGTACTTATATGGGGTTCAGAGTTGAGAGCAGGAGTTTCCTTTTGTCATGCATCTCCACTTCCTGGGTTTCGCTGGTTGAAGATACATTACAGTGAATTCTCGGTTTTTGAACAAAATTCGGTCTGAAAGTCTTTTTTTAAAACCGAATTGTTCGAAAACCAAAAAAAGTTTTTCTCATTAAAAATAAGGTAAAAAGATGAATTCGTTAATTCTTGTATGTAGACTATTTTAAATGTAGTTTATAGGTTAACATACAACATGATTAAGCATCGGTTAGATGTTGTTTTGAATATTAATTATAATGTATAATATAAAAGCTTATTTCGTTAAACATTATATTCTCTGGGAACATTTGATGAATTAAGACTAGTTTCTATTATTTTACTGCACATTTTGTTATATGTTTTTTATACTGTTTCAAAATATAGATATTAAGAAAAAAACTCAGATTAAAAAATAAAACCCCAGATTGATTAAAAAAAGATATGGATTTAAAAACAGGAATAACTACCGTAAAACTATATGTGAAATAGTTTAAAATAGCATTTCAAAACATTTTCCATGGTTATTATTTTCATGTAAACCGTCAAAGATTAGATATTCGAAAACTGTCTAATTTAGCCAATCGTTCGTGTAAATCGAAATTACATTCAGTGATTCTCTTGGACTCTTCTTGGATTCCTTTCCTGTATCCAATATAATCATTTCGTTTACTTTTGTTCGCCACAAACAAATCATATTACCACTGAGACGTACTAGAATTAGAGGCCACATTTATAGAGAGCATCCTATGATGAGTGTTGTGGAGGAAGATAATTGCTCACATTACATTTAAATTTCTGCATGTTGGCAATGTCAGGGAAACAAGGTGCTAGGAGAAAATTCGATAAGTAAGCGGTCCGAATTAAGAAGCTATTAAAATTCAATGTTTTCCGGAATCCGGGTACTTCTAAAGTATCTTGTTGATCTCTTTAGTATGGAAACTCGTTTAAATGAACGAAAACTTCAAAATAACGACGTTCCCTCAAACAATCACTGAAAGTAAAAATTAAACCCAGACATTTCATTAAACGGCTATTAAATTAAACGTAAACGTTCTATCATACAGTATGCTTCGTTTGCTGTTATTTCAAAATTAAAATTTAGTTAGAAAAATCATTCACTTGTATCCAATGTTATTATTGGCTGACAACCTACTGATTTGCACAGTTTCTGGCAGAGAATGCCTTTTACCCAATCATATGCGTTTATCTTTTCTATAGTATCTACCACATCCGTTTATCTTGTAGTTAATAGTTATCTTTATATGGCTACGTATAGATGTTTTCTTCGTCCTCCTCATTAGACTTTATCGATGTCAAAGCTTTCACAAAAGTGGTGTTTCCATTAGTATCCTTTACATTTTTCTGTCAACTTTCTCGCAGTTTTGACTAAAAGAATGGTGGCTTTATAATGAAAGACGAGCATAGATGTCACATACTCTGATTGGTTCAGCAGGATCACGTGTTTAGGAGGCATTTCCGATTTGAAATTTTTGTTCGAAATTTGAATTGTTCCAGTTTTGAGACATTAATGAACCGAGGTTTGACTGTACCATTTTTTCGTATTGCTTTGAGAACACTCCAGGTGAATAACTTTCCCATCGTTATCCCTGCATAAATGACCACAATAGATGTCATAGAGCTTGGAATCTGTGCGGTTGAATCTAGAGACCGCGACGGTACCATTGGGCCAATCATGTAAATCACTTTCGTTTCATTTAGGCAGTGCCACTTATTCGATAATAGAGTGCAAATATAATTAGTTGTCTTTCTTTCGGTTGCTATCAAATAATGAAACTCTAATTATCATCTGACAAGACGACACATCCTGCTGATGACCGCTCTACATTAGTAATTGGATTCCTTTCATAGCTTTTCATCCAGGCAATTTGTATTTCAATCCTACAGACGAGAAATCAGCCATGCTAATTTTGTCGCTTTTTTAATTAGAAGAAATAAAGGGAAACACCGATAGATGAATGCAGATTTCCTGGATTAAAAGTACAGTAGATAGTACTTATACATTAAAATTAAACGGGAAAAATAAATTCCCGTTACAGAACAGTTTTGCACCACTTTTATGTCATCATTTGTGGAGTAAATCTTTGACACCTATTGTAAAAATTTCACAGAAATCGGATTAATCTGAATTTTCACGAAGGGCTTACACACCTCCTCTTTTTTTCCTTTGCATGAAACTAAATTAGACTAAATATAGTCGACATCACCTACCCTTACGCCTAGCAGTTGTGTTCCAAAATTCATAATCGTCGGTGTTGTTTTTTGTCTGAAAAATAAATGTTACTTAAGATTCATTGAAATGTTGATATTTTTTAAAACAAGTTTTATCAAACGGTTTCCTCACGGTGTATGCTTTTTGCCCTTTCATGTGATAGTCTTACTGATAATTTTCATATTATTTCATTTTGAAACATAAAGTAAACTATTGACAACCAGATACGATAAGTTGTTTTCTTAGCAACGCCAAAATATTGAACAAATTTCCGGGAAATATAAACTATAGGACTGTATAATTTGGAACTTTTGACCCGACCTAAAATCGAACATGACATTTTAATAAAAAAACACTGTTTCATTGTTTTAAATGAAAAAGAAACAAAACCGTTCCATTGTTTTAAATAAAACATACACAACTATTGTAATGTTTTAGATAGAGAATACAAAACTATTTTATTATTTTAAATGAAAAATACAACTGTTTTATTGTTTTAAATGAAAAAGAAACACAACCATTCCATTGTTTTAAATAAAAAATAAAAAACTATTTTTTGTTTTAGATAAAGAATACAATACTATTTTATTATTTTAAATGAAAAATACAAAACTGTTTTATTGTTTTAAATGAAAAAGAAACAAAACCGTTCCATTGTTTTAAATAAAACATACAAGACTATTGTATTGTTTTAGATAGAGCATAAAAAACTATTTTATTATTTTAAATTAAAAATACAAATCTGTTTTATTGTTTCAAATGAAAAAGAAACAAAACCGTTATATTGTTTTAAATTAAACATACAAAACTATTGTATTTTTTTAGATAAAGAATACAAACTATTTTATTATTTTAAATTAAAAATACAAAACTGTTTCATTGTTTTAAATGAAAAAGAAACAAAACCGTTCCATTGTTTTAAATTAAACATACAAAACTATTGTATTGTTTTTTAATGGAAATTACAAAACTGTAAAAAAACGTTTCACAGCTTACCAAGAAGCATGTTCTTAACCTTGTTCTTGAGCCTTTTCTGTTGGTCTTATAGACCAGTTGTTCCAAAATGTATCTATCTGCTTGACTCTCTTATTACGTACCATAGGACCCCTTCTTACACAATGCAATAACACTCATAGGAATACCATTAATACATGATTGAATAATACAGGGTGTCCGTAAAGTTACTATACAGTCTTACAAGTTACTATACAGACACCCTGTAATATATTAACAGTACAGTAAGACTAAAAATAAAGGCAAACAATTTCTATGACAAATATTCAAATTGGAGGCCTTCAGCTTCAATACATTCTCGACAACGTGACACCACACTATGACAAACTTTGGTGCACAAGTCGCGATCAAGGTTGGTAAATGCATCAATAACAAATTGTCGAAGATCTTCAACACCTCTTGGCTTTCTCGAATACACAGAGTCTTTGATGACTCCCCAGACAAAGAAGTCCATTGGCGTTATGTCTGGAGATAAAAAATAAAAAATAAAAAATAAATATTAAATGTAATACAATAAAACAAATGAAACTGTATAGTAACTTGTAAGACTGTATAGTAACTTTACGGACACCCTGTATATAATAGATGATTGAAGTATATATAAGACTGAACATACCTTTTTATACACAACAAATCTAAAACCTTGGCAATTGCAGACGTTTGTTATTTGATTTGGTTGCTGTGTAATATCTCCTCTCGCGATCAGATATACATGATAAAAAACAGACGATTTAAACATTTTACTCTGGACCATAACATAACAAAAGACTTTGAAGTGTGTGATGCGTAAGCATAAATTATTTAGATGTTTACATATAGATGTTATTACTATATATATATATATATATATATATATATATATATATATATATATGTGTGTGTGTGTATGTGTGTGTATGTATATATATATATATATATATATATATATATATATGTATATATGAAATATTTAGAAATGAATATTAATTATGTATTACCTACAGACATGCTTCATGCTTACGCAATCTTCAGTGCAGGGAGTTCATTCGCGAACTCCGATCACAAATCGCCACTGATTCGCAGTCAAAAGTCTTACCCGTCGAGTTGGAAGTTACAAGGAATTTAACTTTGCAAATGCCAAGTCGGTGAGTATTTACAACGAGCAGCGAATAGTGATCAACAACAACAAACCGATTTTAGTTTTTTGGATTTTTAACGGTCCTAAACCACGTGACTCCCTAAATTATAAACTTTAAATTTCTTTTCTTCTTCTTTTTTCTCTCCAATTCATTCTCTCCAAATATGATCTGAGGTTAAGATTGGATTCTAACTCTGCCTGATGAGATATCAGTTTATAATAACTGTTGATCGATAACATCGACATGACAGTGTCGCAGATTTTGTACATGTCTGTGTAAATAAAATAAATCATATATATATATATATGTATATATATATATATATATACATATATCTGGTTGAATAGGAGTGCCCACTTCTGTTTATTCTTTTTTTGATCCAATCTTTCTATTCGTCGAACAATAGATCTTATACTATCAACCATGGAGTGTAGGAAATCTCCATATTTCACGCAATCGTTTTCGACCAACATTGGTCGTCTTCGGGCGGATGATTGAACAATTTATTTTGCATTGATCAATCATCCGCCTGAAGACGACCAATGATGGTCGAAAACGTATGCGTGTAATATGGAGATTTCCTACACTCCATGGTTGATAGTATAAGATCTATTGTTCGACGAATAGAAAGATTGGATCAAAAAAAGAATAAACAGAAGTTGGCACTCCTGTTCAACCAGATATGTATAAAAGAAGGTATGTTGCCTAATTATACAATATATATATATATATATATATATATATATATATATATATATATATATATATATATATATATATATATATATATATATATATATGTTTTCCTACTAATTTACTTTTCTCACTAACCCCTGGATCTTTCAAACACGTACTGTATTGTCTCTTTTGAGGCATTTTACTTCAATTTAAGTTCTCAGAAATCAAGGGGCCCCTTCCAGAAGCTAACATTTGAATTCTGTATGAGGTGAATAGATATATGGGTGTTCAATCAAGATTTACCCCTACCTCTCAAATGCTGAGTTAATAAAGCTGTGAAAAATACCAATTGTTCTCTTTCTATTGAACTCTGTAATATTCTATCTTTCTAGTAGTGTTTCCTTGGTGTGGACGGATTCCAGGGCAAGAATTGATCTAGTCTGCTGGGAAAGCCAGCTTAGTGCTGTTACTTGAGGTAACATTCCTAGGAGAAGGTGCACTATTACCCGTAAAAATCATTGTGTAGCCATGCAGAGATGATCTTATTTGGGTTTCAAATACTATGTTATTTTGAATATTTGGTCAGGGTAAACTTGTAAGTGAAAGTATCATCATGTCAGGTTGTCTTGATCAAACACCTGTGCAGGGAATCCGAAGGCAATCGAGTATAGTGTCTAGTAGCCCTTCATATTCTCTCTCCTCCATTTTCTATCTTTGAAATCTGTGTGTTCGACGAATACATGAAATGAATTAGATAATCCAATGCTTCTCAGCCAATTGTAAAGTATCACAACGTTGACGGACCGGTTTTCGATAGATCACCGAAGTTAAGTAACGTTGAGCTAAAAACGATATGAGTGGCCATTTAGGGTTTCCAAGAAGGTTGTATATAGGAGGACGGCGAGACCTGCCTACAAAAAACCTGTAAATCCAACGTTGTTATCTCTCCTTACTGGGATATACGTACAACTGGAGGAAGACGGATCAAGCCGACCAAGGTGAATGCTGCGTCAGAAAACACGCGTTGCCAGATAGTCTAATATATTTATACAAGATACCAGTAAACAAACAATTCCTATCTATTTCGTATTGGATACAGATCGGCCACGTTCCGTTGATAGCATCTCATAAACAGACTTAATTAATACAAAGAAGGTACACATTTAGCGGGTCAATAGAATTAGTCTGAATTATATGAGTTACACAGAATGATGTTTAAACGTGCGACTAATACAACATACACTTCTGTATTCATGTCGTTGGAAGCAGTTTGCTAGAACACATTGTTACTTTTATTTTTGGTCTTCGCTATATGTTAAAAAGATTTCATTAATTGGCCAGTCATAGACCACTTGTAAATAATCCAGGTGTTGTTAGGGTATGAAATTCGCAAACAGTCTGCTTAACTGTATGCAAGCTTAATGATTATATTTATATTAGACCAAATACACAATGAGTTACATTCCATGGTCTTAAACATATATTATCTTTCAAAATGTCGATACAAGTATACATTTAAAAATGCATAATATACTACCATGACCTGTGCACCAGCGTTGCCCGAGAAAAATGAAGAATGCAATAAACTACTGCTCACATACTTAAACGCTATCTAAGTATCTTTACTCAATTTTTAAGTATCAATAACACAGTTATTTAAAAGCAAATCAATGCAAAAAAGATAAACAATTCAAATTAAAAGTAAGATATTATGAATTTAAGGATATACTTTAACAACATAGAGGGACACAAATGTTAGTTTGAATAAAGAGAAAAAAATAATTATATAAAAGAAAATGAATTTAAAGTCAATACTATTTTTGCTTTTTTGTTTTTAATGATTCGGCAGTAATTAAAATGCCTTAAAAAAGGAAATGATTCATGCATGCTCAATATACGAATTATTTCCCCTTTGAATTTTAATATTTACAAATATTAGAATATTACAAATTAGATCGATTTATTGAATTAAAAGGAGTGCTTATAAATTAACACTGAAAGATAAACTTAGTTTCCTGTTTCCTCCTGAACGTAAGGGATCCAAATGTAAAAATTCTTATACCTCAGTTTTGTGAAATTTCACAATATATATAAGACATCAATTAATCAATATTACCCAAATGTCAGTGTCGTTAAGCTATTTTAAATGAGCTTTAGAGGGCATTATATGAGCACAACTTTTTATTTAAAATTTCAAATGTGCCAGATTAGCATTGAATTTAAACCATAGTTATCAGACACCAATAAAGCAAGATTCTCTGAATTTCAATTTTTTGTTAAGACATATTAAGCTTAAGCATTACATTTTTGACATCTTCCAGACTGAAAATAATGTAATGTATTTTGATAAAAATTGGATTAAATATTCTAGGCGTAAGGTTTAGTAGCAAATCTATATTGATTCAAATCCATATAATAAGTCATAGAAGTGGTGCAGAAAACTGTTCTATTTGAGAATTAATTAGTGGAGCGGGTATTCTTCTAGTATATGTTGTTGTTTGTTGGCATCCGCCAGTCGCAACTACTATGGATAAGCGCCGTATTAGGATGAAGTTTGTGTGCATCTTTGTGTGTGACTGTAGAGACCAATTCTATATTTGCATGGTCTTCTACAGCGTTGACATACGAAGGCTGTTGTGTAATGTGTCACCTCAGCCTGTTGGTCTGCCTGTAGGCTCGTTCTTTTCCTAGCTCTCTTTGCAGAACTTTCATCGTGAAGGGTCTTCTCACTAATGATAATTCCCTGGCGTATGTTTCCTCCAGGTAGGTCTGTCAGCTGCAGAGGCTTCCCATGTATTAATGTCAATTGAGTAAGCCTTCATATCTTGTTTTCAGACATCCTTGAAGCGGAGATGGAGACGACGCTTTTTTTCTTGAGCCTGAGGCAAGCTCGACGTAGAGAAGGTCTTTAGGCATGTGTCCATCATCCATCCTGCGCATATGGCCCACCCAACGAAGACATCGCTCGAGTAGTAGGGAGTAGATGGATGCAATGCCTGCTCTTTGTAGAACATAATCGTTGCTCACTCTGTCCTGTCATGTGATACTAAGTATCCTACATAGGCTCCGAATATGGAAGACCTGGAGTTTCATATCCTGTGTTGAGCATGAGGTCCAGGACTCACTCGCATACAGTTGGACACTAAGAACGCACGCTCTGTAGACGGGCATCTTGGTAGAAGTGGCAAGGTTGCTGTTTTCCCAGACTCATTTAGTTAGTTTAGAGAGGGTGGTGGATGGCCTACCAATCTTTTTGCTGAGCACTACGTCCAATGAGAGGGTGTCTCAAGCAGTGAAGACTAGGTACTCAAACTGGTGAACGACCTCTAAAGGTGTACCTTGGATTGAAATCGTGGGTAGGCAGGAGGTTGCTTGTCTCATTACTTGGGTGTTCTTCTGGCTTCTGTCCATCAGTCTTTGGAGACCATTATATTGATGCTATGCTATGGCTGTATCATCGGCAAAACAAATGTCCCTGATCCGGACTGACCAGGTCTTAGTCTTGGGACGGAGCCTAGCGATATTGAAGAGACTACCGTCAGATCTGTGGTGGAGGTAGATAGCATCTGCTGTGTTCTTGAAAGCATGCTTAAGGAGTATGGCGAAGAAGATACCTTAGAGTGTCGGGGCCAACACACAGCCTTGTTTGCCACCGCTCTTCACTCCGAACCCAGCGGACATGTCGCCGTTAGACTGTACCGTGCTCATCATGCCATCGTGAAAGGATCTTATGATTCTGTAGAGTGTTTGTGGATATCCGATTAGTGAGAGGATCTTGAATAGATCGTCTCTGCTAACGAGATCGAACGCCTTGGTCAGATCTATAAAGGCGGGATACAGACGCTGGTGTTGCTCTCTGCATATCTCTTGCAGCTGGCGTAGAAAGAAGATCACATCGATGGTTGATCTCTCTAAATGGAAGCTGCATTAAGATTCCGGGTAAATTGGATCGGCAAGAATTTGCAGTCGCAGTAGTACTATTCTTGTCAACGAAGCTCAACAGTGAGATGCCGCGGTAATTGTTGCAGTCACTGCGGTCCAATTTGTGGTTGTAGAGTGTGATGATGTTTGCATCTCTCATGTCCTGACGCACTGCGCTTTCTCTCCGGCACTATATCAATAGGCTATGGAGCTGTTAAGGTGCTGTATATATATATATATATATATATATATATATATATATATATATATATATATATAGTCATCCACATACAGACTGTTTCACCGTATATGCATATATATATATATATATATATATATATATATATATAATATGTATTATTATTTAATGATAAATGTTTTAAGTAGTATCCACATAAGTATACGTTTCATTTATATGGAAGCCTCAGTGTGGAAGATCACTTTTCAGCCGGTCGCACAATTTGAAGCCCCCGGCACGAGTAACTTCTAATTCAAGTTCAAGTGTTCTAACCAATAGGTCAACGTCAACAGCTATGAGACAAGCCGAGAATAAACCTATTTATCTCAGTTAAAGCGGGCAATATAGTCAGCCGTCCTTACAGTGTTTCACAGATAAAGTAACTGAGAAGGATGGTCAAAGTGTTATACTGCAGAAGCGAAAGATAAATGAACTGACTTCTCTAATAAAAGTGCCTGAAAATAATCACACACATGCATCCGTACCCAATAGAAAATATTAATTTCTCTATGGTTCTCTTAACAATGACTTGTATTTGTTCATACAAATTGACAACTTTCGAATAACAGATATTTAAATGATTTGCACTCATTTAATTTTACAGCCTGACGCAACACATTCGTTCTCATTTTAATACGTCACGTGAATTGTCTTGACTTTACGAGCACCTCTCTATCGCCATTATCTGTGGAAACTTCTTGAGTCTGCTCTTGGCCTGCCAAGCCAGCCGGACATTCGAAGAAAACTATGGAATGTGATACAATTATATATAAGGAATCAGGATTTCTTGCTACTGAACTAAACAATGTCCACGTGACAAATAAAGGAATGTATTATTTAATTTTTTTTTTAAAAATCAATTATAAGTATTCTCTTATATGTCACATAGCAAGGTTAAACTCTTGATTAGGAACAGAATAATGTAATGCAAGAAAGACTCGGTTGCTTTTATAACCAGAAAATCTCGTGTGGACGAACGGGATTTGGCGAGAACGACAAATGTTATTTGAACGATCTTAGAAACAAAACCAAAATGTCTGCCATATTTTTTTATATTTTTATTGTTTCTTTTTGTATCGCTCTGGCACATCAGCAACTCGTTAAGTTTCGACTAACGAAGATGCTGACTTCATCTGGTCTCAAAATAAAAGTGTCTGGATCGGGGTCGGTGAGTGTTTTTTTGGATTTCTATGGGCAGTGTCTTTTAATTAGACTAATTACCTTTTCTCCTAATTGGATGAAAATAAGACGAGCGGGGGCGGTGTGCAAGTGATAGTGGAACAGACGGGGGATACCTTATAGAACGAGAAGAGACGGAGATGATGATGGTGATGATGATGACCATCATCATCAGCGTCACAAGAAGGGAAATAATGAATGGACAAGAAACGCAATGTCAAATGACGAAATAAACTAAACGTTTTCAAGTTTTAATGACGAAAGATACAAAGAAAACCATAGATGGTGGGAACGAAAGAATGAATGAAATAAATGTTAATACGAATAAGGGAACAAAGAAAGAAAAGTAGGATACAAAAATGAATGAAATGAATCAAGATTTCCAAGTAGAAGACAGAAGGAAAAAGGGAGATGACGAAAAAAGAAAATGGTATTGCAAGCAAGACAAATAAATTATGCTTCATAAGAAGAACAAAAGGAAGGGTAGAATGAGAGAAGGTTTTATTAGAAGAAATGAATAACACAAGATTAAATAAAACCAAAGAAAACATGTGTACTAAAAATCACAAAGAATCATAGAAGTTGAGCTACGAAGATACAAAGAACGATGATAAGAAAATGCAAAAACGAAGGCAAAAACTAAAACATTAAAAGAATGAATAAAAAACAGAAAGAATGAAAGTACGAAAAAAACGTAGAATCGAGATTCTACGAGAAAAAAAAAAGTTACGAAGCTTTTAGCTATTTTATAAAGCGCAGTTGTCTGCGTGTATACCCAGCTAAAAGTACACAAGGCACAACCACAAAGCTGGCATATTCTTTTTCAGCGTTGCCTTGGACATAATATGGATACATGCTTCGTAATATTCATTATGTTGGGTATCATCGGGAACAGAATTAATCAAAGGGGTCGAACTTTAGAATGATCGTTTCAAATCGGCCTTTGGTGTAGAAACTGGAACTAAGAATACACGTTTTTGAAAGTGTAGTATATGTTCTGTCCTTCGTCAGAGGAAAGGAAATTCTCCTTGGTCAGGGAGGGTGAGATGGTGGAAAGTGGCGAGGAGGAAAGAAACGAAGATGGAGAAAGGGGTGATATGGAAGTGAGTAGAAAAAGAGATAGAGCGGGTGAAGAGAGAGAGAGAGAGAGAGAGAGAGAGAGAGAGAGAGAGAGAGAGAGAGAGAGAATTTAAAAAGAAATTTACGGAATTTTAAGCAGGCTACCTAGTGGATTTAATAAAAGGTTCCGTTTTAAATTACGTACGGAATCCTAAGTTTCACCGAAAACGGTGTGAGACTAACATGCAAGATTAGAGCAGTAGGTCGAATAATTAAAATAATAATAAAATAAGACAATATAAGTGAACAAAAAGAATAAGAAACTAAAACTGGGACTTCGAAGAGTCTTTTGTTAGCAGAAGCTTTTAGGACTGACTTTAACTCCAGATCTAAAATAGAAGGTATACATCTAGTCTGTTGCTAAAGTCGCTTAAAAATGGTTAGATCATCTTACCGCTCAAGAAATTACCTGATTCCAGATGCAATCCTCTGTCTATGTAAGAGTTTTATACGTTCAAAGATGGAATACTTCTGCCGCATCTGAGAAAATGCCGCACGGATCAGTCTTCCCTGTCTTAACAGAGTAGAAAAGCGACTTCGAATTCTAGTGGTTTGCTTATCATTTTCTCTCCCTATACTCTTTTTTTCACAGAAGATACGTTGCTTGTGTGTCCCTAGATGTGTTCGTAGAAAGTGCTAGTAAAAATACTTTTTAAAGTTAAATACGGTTTCATAAGAATAAGCAAAGTAAAATGAAAACAAAGAAAATGGTATGATGCGCGAGAGAAATACAGAAAGAAAAGCGATAAGTATTCTTTGAGAATAATATTTCCCTACAATATTTAAAATTGCCTGACGAACAAAGGCATAAAAATCATGACTACACATGTAGTAGTAGTAGTAGTAGTAGTAGTAGTAGTAGTAGAAGCCTTGCTGACGTTAGACGATTTACTACTATCCAATCATTTTCTTATTTCTTAAGTCTCATTATATTTTCTTATACAAAAGGGAATAAAACGTATTGTTAACCATTCATGATTTTAAAATTGTTTTCAATACACCAGGTTAAAACAGTGTTATATAACAAGGCTAACAATAAATAATAGAAAAAGGAATATAATAATTAAGATTTTTTGGGAAAAATTAAAGAATTAAAACCAATGTTGTGCATAAAGAAAGACAGACGAATGAAAGAAGGAAAGAAAAACAACGGAAGAAAACATTATTTATTTGGAATGCTCGCTTTTTCTCCCTCCTTCTTACATCGGCAAGTATATCATAAACGGAGACTGAGATATGAAAAAAAAAACACTTGTAATGTAGTATCCGTTTTGTTTGATTTTCCCAGACATTACGTCCTCCTTTTGAAAGAAAAATTTCGTGAAGCGGACAAGAATGTCTCTATGAACTCGCATCCCATGAGAGAAGCGTTAGACACAATATCGTTTTTTTAATGTGATGAAAATCCAGCTGCCCAAAAAGGGGGACTCTGAATAAAAAAACTATCACAGTCTAGTATAAACCATCCTTCACTGGCTGAGTACAGAATAGATGAAGTGTAGTAAGAGAACAGATACTATATTTCGCTCCTAACCAATAGGACAAGGAAACACCAGGAAATATGGACCAGGTCGATAATGGCTAATCAGACATCCGTCGAGAATATCCCGTCTGGAAGGAACTGAATTCCCGCAATAAACTGACCTTGTGTTTTACTTGTGTTTCTGTCGGGAGGGGGGGCGCATGGTAGGAAGACACATATAATCAATCAAAAGATACGTATAGTCATCTCTTCGGACATTTCGTAGAGGAATGAGGCGAACATAGCAGACAACCTAAATGTTGTGGCTGTTTTTAGTTTGTTATGTTTTGTTGTATTGTTTGACTTCTTCAATTAGATTCTCCTTATATTTACTGGCAAAAAAGATCCAATATCCTGTTCGGTTGGTCTCCTTGTTGTATGTCTTTTTCGTAAGTTGTTTCCCTACGAGCAATCCACTAGATAAAAAGACAAATGTTAAACATAGTGAGAAAGGAAACAAATTATCACTAGCTAAAAGCACAGACACAAGAAGGGCAATCACGTAAATGTGTTTATAGTGTTTATAATTAGTTTTGATTTTTATATTTTACGGCATATCAACTTTTTTTGGATTATTGAATTCAGAATAACACAATACTCATGGTAAAATAGTTGTCGCTGTCTGTAACATATTGTAATTGTATTATGTACTGCTTGCCTTTGATGTAAAGGGACAGGTGTGAAACTAGAATGATTGACCCCATAGCCAATCAGAACCTCCGGTGTATGAATACAAATTACCTAAGTTCTCTTCTAATAATACCCACGCGATTTGGTTCCCCTGCCAAGAGATAGAGCGAATACATAGTCTATAGCAAGCGTATTCCTTTGATGCGCGAACCGATAAACGTTATTTTCATTTGAAACTACGATGTCGTCTGTTGATTAACTTTGGGAGTAAGATTAACCTTCTATTGTAGCCTACAATTATGCAAATTATAATGGAAAACAATTAACGTCTATTATTTGTTATATATTCCTTCATCGATGCGTATATAATCTCCTTAATTCAGGTGCCTTAAACTTCTCGCCGCCGTAGTCGCCACCATCATTGTTGTAAGCCGAAGCTAATTTTCGTTAGTTAATACAAAACAAGTCGGACGCCAATGTTAAGTTTATGAAAGATTTATTAAAAGGACACAACAGGAACATGCTGACTTCGCATGCGGGGGCGAGAGAGAGAGAGAGAGAGAGAGAGTTCCTCGTTGATGTCACGCCATCTAAGAAAGAGAGATTGGTCTGACCATAAATCACATGACCCTCTCAATTTCTTCCGGGTGTAACTATCTGACCCCTTTGACCTCTAAGCTTTTCCACTGAAACTACGACTCCTACTATTTAACAATACTACCTTTCTAGTGTTTTTGAAATATTTCCATAGAAATTATTTTCTATGTCCATCTCTCATTCCAACATTCTCATTCTTACGTTCAATGTTTTCCATTCGTAACTCGTTTAATTCTATATCTGAAAAAACCTGTTTAACATTTCGGGTGACACTCTAATTTTCTGTAAGATACTTTTTATACCTTAATTTTTCAGACCCGAAGAATCTAAATGCTCATCCCGAATACATATCATACATCATTCCGAAAAAACCCGCACTTTTGTTTAAATCCCAACCTATTTTGTTCAATCATCACAGGTCCGGCGCCGATTCCGACACGGACTCCATGGTTTTTAAAACACTAACCCTTCCAACACGTTCCTAACTATGGCGCTAAAAGTGGGAGTTTGTTCCGAAGACGCACACAATATTTGATCAAATCGCGACAATGGTCAACTATTTTTACTTACTCCTTTCATACATTTAAAGACACATTCATGCAGTGTTACTTGGGTTCTAAATAATACACGGAATGCCTATGAAACGTCTTGTCACTCGCCATTTCCTCAGCATCCATATATGTGGAGAGACTTTGCTTCTCAAATCGCTATTCGTGATACGCCTATTCGGCTTCATAATTGCTGGCCACCGTGAACATTTATCGGGCAAACTCTGTTCACCCTCTACTAGATGATATAATATCGCTTTACAACTACTCCAATCTAATGAGATTCCTTAAAGAAAATTTCAATTATTTATTTTAATTTTATTTTTGCCCCACGAGGAAAACATTGCCGCGACAAAACAATCAAAGAAAACAACTCTTATTAACTACTGTCTCGTTTCGTTTATTTTTATTAATTGGTGTACACTTATTGGTCTAATTTATTATCTATTTTTATTTATTTATTTTTATTTGTTTATTTTTATTTGGATTATTTGGATTATTTAGATTATTTGGACTATTGATCCCATCTTCAGTGTGATTTTCATAACGTTTCGGTCGATGTAAGCTCCAACCTTCTCTAAGTTTATCCCGTAGAACTCCGGAATCTTTCTGTCGAACTCAGGAATCTGAACGGAATTTCAAATGGAACTTTTTATTTAATACACGTGTTGTAACATGCTCTCATTCCGAAAAAGGTCCTAAATAATTCGCAAATGTAGAAAAGAATGTATGTTTTTTCCCTCCGTTTCTCTCTTTCTCTCATTATTTAAAAAATATTTGTCCATTATTTATTTATTTGAAGAAAGAAAAGTTATGTTTTACTTACTCACTCCTCTCCTATATTATCCTTCTCTCTTCCATCTCAAAATAACAATACTAACGTATCTACAATTACAGCCTAGCGCAAAAAGATTAACATCACTCCCCCATACACAATGGAACTGTGAACAAACACATATCTCTAACGCTCGTGTCTTTTTACTCACTCCGAACATCATACAAACATGAGAATTGTTACTTTTCTAACGACCAATTTACTCACTCAAAATATATTCCACATTATTATAGATTTGTATATATTAATAAATGTTTTGTTCGTCAACAATGTTTTCTTCTCTTTCATTCACGACACTTTTTTGGTGAATTTAGCACTTGCTAAATGGTGACCCTTTCGTTCACAACAATCATCTTTGTTCATTTTTCTCATTCGCCACTTATAATATTTTTCCTTGTAAGCATGGGTCTTTGTCCTTTTAAAACCGGTCGTCCTTCCCTTCGGTATACACGATACAGGTTGCTTTAGCGGCATGTCCACCCATTTCTTGTTAAACAGGTCAAGCCACAGCATTAAATCGTAAATATTATATATATATATATATATATATATATATATATATATATATATACTCTTACGGATACGTGCATAACATCATTTATATACGTGTGTTGACCTTCTCGTCTCCGCCATCATCGTTGTGAGACTAGGCTGATCTTTATTTGTAGACACAAAAGTAACTCGGGCACCAATGCTCAGTTTAAAAAAGGCTTATTCAAAGGACAAAATAGAAAACAGGCCAACTTCGCATGCGTATGTGTGAGAGAGAGAAAGAGAAAGAGAGCGAGAGAGAAAGAGAGAGAGAGAGATGGATAGACTTCACTACATAAGCCCCCTAACACATACTGTTCCGGATACCACGCGAATAACGTATTTTCTTCATTGAAATCTCACCAGCAAAGCTGACGAGACAGCTCAAGTGACAACTCTAATTCCGCCGGGAGTCACTCTCTTACCGCTTTGTCATCTTAACTTTTCCAGTAAAACGACGGCTCCCACTTTTAAACATATAGAATAATTGCTATTTTTATAGATCATTTAATGCAGAAAAAAAACAGGTGATCAAATACAAACATCGGTAAATTCGAACGAAACTGAATTTTTCTTTTGAAAATACGTACCAATAACTAGACTAAAACTTATACGAAACAGAATCCTATATACCGTGTTCGTTTACGGAGCTATACTGGTCAAAGAAGTAGACGAATATTCTTACTTTACTTTGTATAAAAGATAATAGCATCAGTAGAATACAAATGAATACGTCGTAATCGTTTACTTCAGGTAGTTGGCAATTGCTGCTGTAAAGATTATCTACATTCGACGGCATTTACATATGACATATTAAAAGAAACCTAGTTTCAAAAAAAAAAAAAATTTTTTAACATAGTTCACCCCCAAAAAGGCAGGCCGTCACTGTAGACGTAAGGGTTTACTGAGAAAAAAGGGTGACAGTTTGGAAGGGCAACCTAAATGTGGAGCTGTGAAGCGAGATGTCTGTTTACATTAGTTTTAAATTTCTGCATGCCAGTAACGTCAGGAAATCAGGGAGCAGGGAGGTAGGTTCAGAGTCCAGCAGCACGAGGAAAGAAGCTTTTGGAGTAGAAAACTCTTTGGCATCTGGGGACCTCCACAGTGAATGGATGGGATTTGGTAGATTGTCGGGTTGATCTAGTGAATTTACGTCGTAGGGGCACAAGAGCAGCAAGCTTATCTGAGCACAATCCATTGAAGTACTTGTAAAACAGGCACAAGGATACAACATTGCAGCGATGGACTGGAGCTTGTTAGATAGTGAAGGACCTATCAAGTTGGCGACTCTGTTTTGGACCTTGTCTAAGAGGGAGAGACTAGTGGATGATGCCCCAGCCCAGATTTGGCAACAATACTCCATGCAGCATATTCATCCATTTCTTGTTAAACAGGTCAAGCCACAGACTTAAATTGTAAGTATTATATATATATATATATATATATATATATATATATATATCCTCTTACTGATACGTGCATAACATAATTCACATACGCGTGTTGAACTTCTCGTCACCGCCATCATCGTTGTGAGACCAGGCTGATCTTTATTTGTAGACACAAAAGTAACTCGGGCGCCAATGTTCAGTTTAAAAATGGCTTATCAAAGGACAAAATAGAAAACAGGCTTACTCCGCATGCGCGTGTGTGTGAGGTAGAGAAAGAAAGAGAGAGAGAGGGAGAGAGAGAGAGAGATATTGATAGATTTAACGACATAATCCCCCTAACACATAATGTTCCGGATAGCACGCAAAAACGTATTTTCTTCGGCATTTACATATGACATATTTAAAGAAGCCTAATTGATTAACAAAATGTTATTTAATACAATCGACAAATAATTGAAACGAAGGAAAGAATTAAAAGAATAATGACAACATAAACATTTTAAATACACATTTAAATCTATTAAATTAAGCGTGTACTACATATACGTTTCCGTGGTCGACGTCGTGGATTTATGTGGATTCACACGTGTGGATCGTGGCCCTATCTTAAAAATCTTTTTTTTTGTCGTTGTAACCTGAATACGAACGTCGCACACCTTTTATATTTTTTAATAATCGATATTTTAATACGCTTGTGTTGCGTTCATTTGTTGGTGCAAACGTTACATTTTAGTTAATTTCCATAATCAGGATTTCTCGATATGGTGTCAAAACAATTAACCGAGATTTATTTTTTAGAGCTTACAAACATTACTCATTTACTGAACAGACTCCTTGCAGCTCATTTAAGACTTGACCAACTTAAAAAATGAAGTCATTAACTTATTTTGCGCAAATTTTGAAATAAAGGAATTTTTTTAAAAATTAAAAAAATATTCAGAGTACAAGAATTACATGTGGAACAAACAAGGTATGTATAGACATTTAAGGGGTGGCGACGGCTACAGGTATTAGTTTATACTTATTTACTTCTGCAGGAGGTTAAACAAGGTCAGGTGGGGGTCGTAAAAAAGCTAGCACACTAGGTGAAATGCACTCTGCACTTACAAAAACTGCATGGGTAGCCCCGTCAACATTCTTTGAACAGCAATTAACTAACCAATCGCTGTGGAGACGAGTGGAGTGATTGGCTCTGTCATGTGTGACTTTCTCGGCAGCCTTGGTCTATTAATGACGCGCAACACCAGAGACAATCACGAATTATCCTGGCTTTACAAGCGCTTTTCTATCGCCATTATTCGTGGAAACACCTTAAGTCTGCTCTCGGCCTGCTAAGCCAGCCGGACATTTGAAGAAAACTATGGACTGCGATATAATTATATTTAAGGAATCAGAAATTCTCGATATTGTGTAAAAACAATTAACGGAGATTTATTTTTAGAGTTTACAAATGGTGTTCATTTACTGAACAACAGACTTGCATCTGAAAGACTTTTGCTCGACCAACTCAAAAAATTAAGTGATTCACTTATTTTTCCAAAATTTTGAAATAAATTATATTAGCTCTCACTAAACAAATTCCATAATAACAACGGTGTCGCGATATTGTTCATCAGCATGTATACATTCAGGTATAATGTGAGGAGGTTTCTTTAAAACTATGAAGCTATAACAATCTACACGTGTTGCTGTATAGATACTGTTATGTCAGTTGATAGAAATAACTAGGTGTGACATATTTGTTGAGGATATTAGAAAAAGTGAGAATGAGAGTGATTGATGAGATCACATATTCGTGTGTTTAGAAAATAATCTACGTGATGTGGTTTCCTTGATTGATTCATTAATTAAACATTAATTCGTATTAATGTTTCTCTCAAAGAAATGAAAAAAAAACAAAAAAACTGTTTCCTTTAATAATTAAAAATTCACATTTGAAACGTTGATGGGACAAGTTATGAAGAATTTTACTCAAAGCAAAAACATCGTGTTGTGTTTTAGTAATTTTATTTATTTTTAAGTCCTCAGATGTTTCAACGTGAAAACGTCGTTGTCAAATATATATAGCATTTAATGCATTTTATTTTAATCTTTCTTAACCGAGGCATGTTGTTAATAACAAGCTAGGAGTCTGTTTGTGAAACTCCGCTATTCATACTCCAACTGTCGAAACATCAAAACGGACTCCTATCTTAGCAGCGACTATATGCCTCAGTCAAAAGAAAGGAATTAAATACCGATGTACTTTTGACAAGGATCTTTTTACGTCGAAATATCTGAAGACTTTAAAATAAATAATTCATAAAAAAACTACATGTTGTTTTGGCTCTCAAAATATTCTTATGAATTCTATTTCCTTTAATTAATCCTAGAATTCCACGCACTATTCTAGTATGAATTTATAAACTCAAATGAAACAAGTGCTGGTTGAGTGAGTGGGTTGTTTCTTACATCCAAAAACTAAGTACTTCATATTGTTCACCTGGTTAGCTTTGGGCTAGCGTTGTACCTCCGACTAATTGACTTTCAAAATATCTATTTTGCTAATCTATCACGTGCTCGTGTTGTTCAATCAGTGGTTGGTATTGCGTTTACATCCTTTTTGAACACGTAGTATATGCACTTATGTAAGCTCTACAAGTTGTAGAATATTTAAAGAAAAATAGGCATTGTGACCTGAGCGCATAATAGCATCACTCAGCGGAGTAATATTCCATTTGGCCATCAAATAGTCCGTAAACCTTAAGAGGCCGTGATATGACCCCATTTATGAGGGGCTTCCTTTTAACAATAAGTACGGGCGTATGGTTAAGCTTAGTGTCTGTTTCCATAGTTTAAGAGATAATACACGCTGCAATTTTCCTACTTCCATTCACCTACGAATCTGTTTAAGAATATGAGTCGGGGTTTAAAGCTATTGACCAGGTGATGTATTTTTGTAAAAATAGGGCTGACATATATTTTGCACGCTATGTCAGTCTGTCAGGCCAGATCAATAATTTGATATTAGATGTTGAAATATACATATATAAACATTGGTTAATTTTTTTCCTGATTAATATTCAGATCATTTTTGTCGAACTTGGAAACCCTGAACACCGTAGATGCGTTACGCACACACACATATATATATATATATATATATATATATATATATATATATATATATATATATATATAATAATGGTAATAATCCAGGTAAAAACATCCACGGGGTAGTAATCCAAAGAATTTCAACCGGGTTTATAAAAAGTGCTCAATATCAAATAGAGCTTTATATATGATAATTTTTGTTTACACAGACATGTACAAAATCTGCGACACTGGCATGTCGATGTCATCGAACAACAGTTATTATAAACTGAGATCTCATCAGGCAGAGTTAGAATCCGATCTTAACCTCAGATCATATTTGGAGAGAACCAAATATGAACTGAGGTTAAGATCGGATTCTAACTCTTCCTGATGAGATCTCAGTTTATAATAAGTGTTGTTCGAAAACATCGACATGCCAGTGTCGCAGATTTTGTACATGTCTGTGTAAATAAAAATTATCATATATATATATATATATATATACACACACACATATATATACACACATATATATATTTGTATACATATATATATATGTAATATTTTATCAAATAAATATTAATTAGTTATTACCTACAGACATCGATGCTTCATGCTTACGCAATCTTCAGTGCAGAAAGCAAATTCCCGACGATCGGCGGGCGCGATCTCCGATCACAAATCGCACCTAATTCGTAGTCAAGAGGCGTACTTGTTGGCCACCACAAATCAGCTTAGTAGTTAGGAGGTATTTAACTTTGTAAAGTCCAAGTCGGCGGGTATTCACAGCAAGCAGCGAAGAGTGATCAACAACAACAACGAACGGTGTTGAATGTCGCAATGAAGCTAGTAATACTACATGTTATTAACTCACTCACTCACACAGCCTTAGTAAAGGGGCTATATACTAATTTATAAAATAAATATTAATTATTTATTACCTACATACATCGATGTTTCATCCTTACGCAATCTTATATATATAATAAAGTACAAGGGAATCACATAATCACCAGTGCAATAATCTATTTCGACCCTAAGGCTTTTTCAAGCATCCAAAGCGAGGTTATTACATTTTTTGGTCTGTTTATTACATTGAGCTCTCATATCTGGATTCTCTTCTGTAATTTATTTCACTCTAACACGATATATATATATATATATATATATATATATATATATATATATATATATATATATACTAGCAAGATGGCCTGACGTTTCTCGGGATTGAATGAGGATTACTACTATGCATGTTTGCACTACGCACATAACACCAAATTACTTTCGATGTTTTTACTGACCCCCTTTTCTCCACTTTCCATCCTTAAGAAGCTGAAATATTCGAAAACTTTCTGAATTGTCTCACTCATATGGTGTAAATTTCATTAACATCTGATCTAACAACAACAAATCGGTTGCAACTCGTACCGCTTGTTATAAAATTCACTCAGAGTGCCTAGCCTTCGTAAAGGGGTTATACGATAATATATATATATATATATATATATATATATATATATATATATATATATACTAACTGACCCGACCCGGTGTAGCCCGGGATATTTATACTTGTATTTTATGTGGGACTCATGATACAATCTAATCAGCTCAGCGAATGAATAAAAATATACGACATATTAAAATCTAATTTAAAAAGTGGAGCCTAAGAACAGATTGTAATTTCTTTTAATAATCGGCACCCTAAAAGAATATTTTGAAATATCCCCCTAAATGTTTCGATAATACATATAGTATTTTCTGAATCTGCGTGCTCTAACCTCTACGTTACTCATGGGGACAGAACCAACTTATAACTACAAATATATATTTGTAGTTATAAGTTGGTTCTGTCCCCATGAATAACTTAGAGGTTAGAGCACGTAGATATTCGTAACATAGGAAGTAACGGATAGATTCAGTGCTAATTCCATGGTTTTGTCCGGAACACTTTATACATATGATATACATTACCTCATGTAGGGTATATTTGAAGTTTTGAAAAAGGTGAGTTCCCATACCTTCCTTAGGTTAGAAAGACCTTAAAAGTTCGTGCATACTTACATATTTCATAAAAATAGAATATACTTATAGTTTTAAGGGGATTATCATTTCATAACCCCCTTGTATGTGCAATTAGAGATTTGGAAAAACACTTTCATTGTCTTGCTCGATAATCTTTACATTCTAATACATATTTAGATTGTATGTAGAGTCTCTAACCTGTCATTCTATGGAAAACACACACACATAACACACGCATACATAATACATTGAGTTTATAGATAGATAGATAGATAGATAGATAGATAGATAGATAGATAGATAGATAGATAGATAGATAGACAAATTTTGTCGGAATTTCACTGCTAAACGCAAATAGCACAGCATCTTAGAAATCGATACATTATTCTGGCTAGCATTGTATTTTTTCACTATTTTATCAGCACGGGTATAATTTCTTTCTAATAATAATTAAACTGGGTATGAATCGTGTCAAAATTGAGATATCGTCCTTATTGGCATAAACAGAAGCGTATGTCGTCTATAATAAATACACTTTCGTCATCTCTTTTCATGGTTCGACTATCTGGTAAATACTTACAATGGTTTAAAATAACCGTTAAGATATATCTTACTTGCAATCATACTCGACAAATTCTACTTCTTCTAATTACAAATTATATGATTACTTATACTAGATGGTAGAAGGTGATATATATTTGTAATTATGTATTTTTGAAGACAAAAGGGACCTTGTGAATTTATCATGAAGAATGTTTACCGTCGCCATCTTTAAATTACAAAGATTTAAATCTGTTTGTTTGAAGTTAATGAATAGAAAAAGACTAATTTACTTATTACAAAACAATCATTTTCTTTTACAGTTTTTTAAAGGAATGGTTGTTTAACAATAATAATATTCATAGATTATAGTTAATAATAATTATTTACTCATTCAGATGTTGTATTCATCTTCGGATGAGTAGGTTAAAAGTACAATTTAACGATGCACATTCATCAACTTTATATACTTCATTTTATTGATAATTAAGTGGAATATTTTTCCATAGAATATAAAAAAAAAATCTTGTTTAGCAATTAAAAAACATTCAATAAAATTCAATAAAAATAATATCCAGAAAATGGTATTTACAATAAATCAGATTCAGAAAATACTATCTGTACTATCGAAACATTTAGGGGGATATTTCAAAATATTCTTTTAGGGTGCCGATTATTGAAAGAAATTACAATCTGTTCTTAGGCTCCACTTTTTAAATTAGATTTTAATTTGTCTTATTTTTTAATTCATCCGCTGAGTGGATTAGATTATATCATGAGGCCCACATGAAATACAAGTATAAATACCCCGGGCTACACCGGGTCGGGTCAGTTAGTATACATATATATATAAATATATATAGTAAGCAATGACACATAAAACATTATATCTCTTTATAATATTTTATGTGGATACATGAAGTACTAATATATATATATATATATATATATATATATATATATATATATATATATATATATATATATATATATACCGTATTTTTTAATTGAGAGAGTTTCCCAGCAGAGTGCTCAATTATTAATGCAAAAGTAAAATTAACTAGATAATTAATAAGAGCATGATATTTATTAATATTAAATAAAGTGTTACAACAACACCCGGACCAAGGTTTCAGATCCGAGAAAATCGGACCTTCATCAGCGGAGTCGTATAGCTTAATGAGTGAGAACAACCGCCAGGAATTTCAAAATATTGTCCGTTGGAAAGATGGAACGCTTTCAGATTTAAAATTGTCACGTGCGTGGAATATACGTGGTCAGTTATGGAAAAGTTTCAGATCAAAACAACAGCGACGCTGTACATCGAAAAAGCAAGAAATTAAATGGGAATAACGTTAACTGTTGGACAGATGGGAACCTAGCAGGTTTAAATTGTCACGTGCGTGGAATTACGTAGCCCGTTATGGAAAGTATTCAAATTTAACAAATAGAGACGCTATATATGTTATCGAAAGTAAATCGAGATAACGTCAAAAATAAAAATAAATTTATATTAAGTTAAAAATTATATTGAAATAATATGTTAAAGTTATAATATATTACTAAAAATATTAAATAATAAATCATAAATAATTAAAAATAAAACTTATAATTAAATAAATTGTAGTCACACCATTTATAAATTTATGAGGTCCTAAGGGTACTAATCATAAAAAAATTAAGGTACTAATAATAATATATATTATCGTATATTCCCTTTACTAAGGCTAGGAATTCTGAGTGAATTTAATAACAAGCATGTACTACTAGCTTCATTGTGAGGTGCAACCGGTTTGTTGTTGTTAGATCACTCTTCGCCGCTTGCTGTGAATACTCGCCGACTTGGTATTTATTAAGTTAAATTTCTCATAAATGTGAAGCTAATGTTTGGTGGCCAACTCGTAACTCTCCTGACTGCGAATCAGTGGCGATTTGTCAGTTCGCGCCCGTAGACCGTCGAGCATTAGCTTCCTGCACTGAAGACTGCGTGAGCATGAAACATCGATGTCTGCAGGTAATAAATAATTAATTTTTTTTTTAAATATTATTATATATATATACATATATATATATATATATATATATATATATATATATATATATATATATATATATATATATATATATATATGAGAACATTTAAATTGTTTGACATAATAAAATGAGAAATTAATCAGATTTTATTAAAGTTCGAAAACAAGGAGTGGTACTGCGTCCTTAACTCATGAGTGTTCAAAGAAAGTCTTCTCATTGGCCAATATATTTGATGCTTTATATATTTTATATTTTTTATCCATTTTTTATATTTTTTCAAAGCTTCATTTGTATTACCTGCAGTAATGCCATTGCGGTAATCGTCCTCTGAGAAGAAGATTTTCTTTGAAAACTCATAAATTAAAGACGCAGCATAACTCATTGTTTTTTTAACTTCAATAAAATCTGATTAATTATTCATTTTATTTTGTCATTCAATATTATTGTTTTATACACTATGTTGAGCTTTGTTTCTATCTTGAGAATCTACTGGTTAAAGATATTGTTTATATCTTTAAAGTACCATCTTACCCCCTTTCTCTCTCTCTCTCTATATATATATATATCTATATATATATATCTATATATATATATCTATATATATATATATATATATATATATATATATATAAATATAGATATATAGATATATATATATGGGGTAAAGTACACGATAATTCATGAAAAAGAAATGTCGTGGTAGGCAAAATGTGTGAAAAATGACAAACAGAAAACAAGTTAAAGTGCAGGAGAAAAACAGAACGAAACCGGTCAAAATCTCTTGTTTTTGTTTTTCTCCTGCACTTTAACTTGTTTTCTGTTTGTCATTTTTCACAAACACACACACACACACACACACACATATATATATATATGTGTGTGTGTGTGCGTGTGTGTGTGTGTGAAAACATTGTTAAACATAACATAATTCACTGCTTGATTATACCTTTTTTATTTTTTCAATTTTTCTAATGATCTTTTTCTTGTCTCAAAATGAAGATAAACTTATGTATGTTCCACATGTATCGTGAACATTTTGATTCTTCGTCGACTTATCTCAAGGTAACAAAAACTAATGAACAAAAAAATCTGAAGAAAAGAAAAAAATTCCAAAAAGCAGTTAATAGCGCATATGTTATATCAGTTAGATGTCAAAAGAACGAACAAGTGCATTTTCAGAATGGAGGTTAACAATTTAAATTCGGGGACGCCAGAATTAGCGTCATAGGATTAATTCTAGTACGTTAAGAAACATAAGTGTGAAAACGCAACGAAAAGTCATTTAAAAAATACAACGTGAGAGACCAACGATCATGCTTTTTAAATATCAACCGTAGGAGAGAATGAAAATTCAATTTTGAAATTAAGATAGATAAAATTAAAAAAAATACTATTTAACAGTTTATATTAAGGGACTGATTAAAATGCTATTTCGAAATTAAGCTTAACAAACAGTCTAAAATGCTATTTCAAACTTACACGTCACATGCCACCAAAATGCTCTTTAAAAATTAGGAGTGATTGACTAACGATAATAATGTTTCAAATTAAAATCTGAAACACTGACGAAAATTCTATTTCAAACGAAAATGCTATTTTAAATTGAAGGGAAACAGATTAAGAAAATGCTAATTCAAACTTCAGTATGACAGATAGTTAAAAATATTATTTCAAAATTCAGCAGCACAGGTCGACGAAAATTCTATTTTAAATTTAAGTATGACAGACGGACGAAAATACTATTTAAAACTTCATCGTGATAGACCAACGGAAATGCTATTTAAAACTTTAACGTGACAGACCAACGAATATACTGTTTCAAACTTCAGCGTGACAGATCAACGAACATGTTATTTATAGCTTCAGCGTGACAGACCAACAAAATACCATTTAAACTTTAGCGCGACATACGAAAAAATATGCTATTTCTAACTTAAGCGCGATTGCCCAAGGAAAATGCTTATTTCAAATTTAAGCGCGATAGACCAAGGCAACTGCTATTTCTAACTGAAGTGTGACATACCAAATAATACTATTTTAAACTTAAGCGTTACAAACTAATATAAATGCTATTTATAACATAACTATGACAGTAAGACGAAACTACTATTTAAAATTTCAGCGTGACAGACAGACAGCTGTCATTTCTTGGCGGATAAGAAAATGTCGCACCTTTATGAAATTATTCTATTTTGTCTTTTTTTTACGTCAGAACAAAGTTATCTTTGTGTTTGGTGTAAAGTGTTTCAAGAGCAAATTCGATGGACGGTGATTTTTTTGTCGCTCGGAGACTTTCTACTACTTGGAGTGAGATCTGCTTAAATAGATAGATACATAGATAACGAGAAAGAGAGAGAGGGGAAGAGAAATATAAATAGAGGGGAAACGAGAGAGTACACCTGGAAGAGGGAATACACAGGGAACGTGTTCTGTGTTAGGGGCTACATTGTGTCTAGGGACCTATCATTATTATCTGGTCACCATCCGATACATGCCTCCATTGTGTATCTTTCTACCCCCCCCCCATCTTTACCACATTTCACATAACTTAAACACTGTCGTATTTCCTTATACCTGTACGTTACACCTTCTTATGCTCTCTCTCTCTTTCTTACCACCTCCCTCCCTCCCTATATATCTATCTATCTATCTATCTATCTATCTATCTATCTCACCTTTTTTTTCTATCATTGTGTCCATCTCTTTATCACGGTCTCGTTCTTATTATGCTCCATTTTGAAGTGTTATTTATTTGAGGATGTTCGTCTATGACGTCTTGAGCAACGTTGTACACCACGTCACTTCTATATACGACTTTCATTCTCACACGCCCCAGTCGTCTTCTGCCTATATCTTTCCTCTTTCTCTATCCCTCTCTCTTTCTTTGTTACACTTTGTATTAGTTTAACATCTACTATTTAAGAGACTTATTTTCTTATGTTAATCCCAGAGTAGATGTATTTACTGTGCAGGCGGCATGATAACCAGAGTAACGTTGAGTGCGTAGAATGAATCGAAAACTTTGCAGCTGAAATTAAAAATGTATGCAAATGAATTCAAATTAGTATAAATAAATTAAAATACGGTTTTTCGTTTTGTTTTCAATTCACAGCTACTTTTTGAGTATAATTGATATTTTTTAAAGTCTGTTGTTTATAATTGAAGAGTTCAACTGAAAAACGGTCCTGGATATGACCTTAAAACCAATCCAGTGATGAGGCCTCCATTTGGGAGCTGTGGGTAATATGGAGTCCCCCTTTAGTTGCCATTGCTCCCAAGTCCACTCTAGCCCGGAGTGTGTGTACCTTTAAAGGCCCCATCTATGGGTCAAATAGAACCTACTGGCGCTACCAGATCAGACTGTCTGACTTTATTAACTTCCTGGCTCAAAATGCAGCAAACATTGAGGTTTTATTGTTTTTCCTTTGCAAAACTCAATCATATTTTGCACAATCCCAAACAAAAAAACAACAATTTCCCTCCCTTCCCTCTTCTCCCCTCTTTCTCTTTCTTCACCCCCACCCTTTCACTGAACAAAATACCATGAATAAATACTTAAACATATAAAACCACTTGAAGCATAAAAACCTTCACCAAAATGACCAGATTCAGCATTAAATAACCCGAAATCGTTGATATGTCGTTCAACAAAAACCACCAAACCAAAAACCATGATTAAACAGTTGAAGATATAAAGAACTTGAAGCATAAAAACATTCACCAAAATAACCAGATTCAGCATTTAATAACCCGAAAAACGTTGATATGTCGTAAAATAAAACAACCACACCGAACAACCAGACCGACTGCAAAACGCGATGAACGCCATTTCGAAAATGACATATATATCACCATATACAGTGGGAGCTGACGGTGGTTAAGTAGATATCGATACGGACGACTTATTATTATTATTATTATTATTATTATTATTATTATTATTATTATTATTATTATTATTATTATTATTATTATTATTATTATTATTATTATCATTATTATTATTGTTGTTGTTGTTGTTGTTATTATTATCATCATAATCATCATCATCGTCGTCATCGTCGTTATCATAATCGTCGTCGTCGTCGTCATCATCATCATCATCATCATCATCATTATTACTATTATTATTATTACTATTATTATTATAATAATATAATGATGATTATAATAATTATGATAATAATAATAACAACAGAATGTTTTTGTTTGACTGTTAGATATTTGAATCCCTTTTTTTATTTATGAATTTTCCAACGATGGGTTAGGGTTATGCAAGTGCTAAATCTCTGTGATATTTTGGATTTAGTTAGTTTCTCTGAGAATTTAAACTGCATTTTCTTTCTTTGTTTAACATTACTTAAATATTCTTTAGACCATATATATATATATATATATATATATATATATATATATATATATATATATATATATATATATATATATATATTTATGAAGAAATATTTATTATTTATTACCTACAGACATCGACGTTTCATGCTTACGCAATCTTCAGTGCAGGAAGCTATTTCCCGACGGCGCAAACTTCGATCAAAAATCGTCACTGATTCGCAATCAAGAGACTTACCAGTTGGCCTTCAGAATTATCTTGGAATTTAACTTTATAAATACCAAGTCGGCGGGTATTCACAGCAAACGGCGACATTAAATCGTGTTGGAACTCGCAATGAAGCTTGTAGTACTGCTTGTTATTAAATTCACTCAGAGTGTCCAGCCTTAGTAAAGGGGGCTATATAATAAGATTTATAAATAAATAATAATGATTTATTACCTACAGACATCAATGTTTCATGCGTACGCAATCTTAAGTTTCGTATATATATATATATATATATATACATATACATATATGTATATATATATATATATATATATACATATATATATATATATAAAGAAAAATCAATATACACATTGCAACTGTTTTCTATATTCTATTGTTGCTCTGTTTTCTACATTGAGCTCTCTTACCCGAATTTCTTTCTAAAATTATTCACTTTAACACACTATATATATATATATATACATATATATATACAGATATATATACATATATATATATATATATATATATATATATAATATATATGTACATGAAATAGTAATATATATATATATATATATATATATTACGTTCGTGCGTATGAATATATTTTTTCAATCGTTATCTAGCTAATACACATATTATAATGTCGGAAATAAATTACAACGTATGCTATATAGCATAAATACATTTTAATTTAATAAATTGTAAATCGTATTTATAGGAAGACACAGCGAGCGAATGTAAAACTTTGTGTTATTGTGTTCACTTTAGTTTTTCGTGTATTTTTTTTTCAAACATCCCAGCTATCAGACAAAAGGTGTTCCTTAAAAAAACGGAACTCTCCTCTCGTACATTATCAGATAAGAACGAGGGCATGCCAAGGTTGAGGAGTCGGAGATAATCTGAAAAGGAAATAATTGTTTTTGTGTTTTCTTTTTGATCAAGTTAACATTGTTATCGCTCAACCAAATTAGACTCGTGACGGGAAATGTGGAGAGGAACATAGAGGCCGCGATTTGTCGTCAGGGAAATAGAGGTAAGTTTTGCGTGCAAAGAAGACGGAATACATTCAATGTAAATACTACGATTTATAATGAAAGAGATACAAGGTCTTATGTACGACATGAAAAGAAACTGGAATCTTAGGAAAATCTCTATCATACCAGTAATTATAGGAGCAACAGGACTAATGAAAAATTATTTCAAAAGCTATCTGGCGAGTATACCCGGTGAACCGAGTGCAAAAGAAATATAAACAATTGCACTTAAAGGGACGGTTAGAATCTTAAAACGATCTCTATGCTGGAGTGTCTGAAATAGCCGGTTAATTTCTGGCATCCGGTAGGATTCCCCATCTCCAGCAAAAACAAAAGATAAGAAAACAAAAGAAATAATTACTTTTGCCGTCATATGGAATTCTTAATGCACTTAACGCAATATGAACGAATGTAAAGTAACAAAGAAAACAAAAGAAAAATTAATATATAAAGAAAAGCCGGTCTGATTCTGAGAGCTTATCTCTAATAGCTTCTATTCTACAATTGTTGCATATCTTTTCTCCACCTTAAGGGAGGGTCTAAGGTATCGTAATAACAATCATACAAAACGCATGCTTGTTATCAAATGCAATTCAGAAATCGAAACAGCACAATTTGATTCCTTTCTTACGACCGTGACTGAGGCATTTCATCCACGATCATCCCCATAACAACTGCATGCTCGCTTTCAATTAAAGTAAAAAAAACAACCAAAGTCAATATATTATTCTGAATTCTTAAGAAGAACCATTTATTTAGCTTTTGACGTCACGTTCTCTTCTGCTAGCGGCGAGGAGACGGGCTGACATCCCGCGCTATGAATATCTTGTGGCTTTAGACCTTTTAATTTATCATCGATTGTTAAGTCATCATATACATGTGCTGTTCGCTGAACGCTTTCCTAGAAATACGCTACTTCTCTCGATACATCTCTCTACGATATATACGACGTCACGTCCGATTTTAGCTACAGAAGGTTGAGGTGGAATCTGAGTCCACACGCCGACTTCATTACTCTGCGGATCTAAATAACCAGATGTGTACTTGCGAACGCACCCTATACTATGTAACAATATACATATATCGCTCTGAATAGCTATGTTTTCTTCCTTTTACTTGAATGATTGTTTTCACATAAATCCTGTATTTTGCTTCGCTTTTTTGTAAATAATGCTTGTTACCACTCAGAGCATTGTTAGAATGGGCCTATTTTTATTTAATCACCTTCACCGTATCAGATGTTTATGTAGTGAAAAAACAACACTCTTACTTTTTCTATCTATTTCAGCTTTCGGATAACCAATTATTTTGGTTATAAATGAATATTCAACTATTTATTCATTACAATCATTTGCATATTTAATAGGTAAAATTATTTAATTTCTAAAATCTCTTTAGAATGTTGTATTAATTGAATGTTGCGATCGGCGTTTCGAACTTGAAAAAAATCGCTAATTTTCATGCTCCTGGTTATTTAATAATAATGTTGTCCGCAATCCAAATTACAGTGCATGCATCCATACACTGCTTATTTTCATTCGTCAGAAACATTTACATATTTGTAAAGTTAAATAAAAACTCTATTAAGAAACGATAATTTTTACAAAAATGATTTTACTGATAAAAATAAATCAACTATTAACTTAACCACAAAACAGAGCCACATCGCACATTGTTCGGTTATCTCGATGAGGCGTTTGCTGGCTGCACCTTTTCCCCGGCCTTTAATACGAAGCTGACTTAGGAGTTGATACAGAGAGCCTTAAAGGAAACTTCGTGCCTCAATTTCAACGCCTCGAAGAATAACGCTATAACCTTTACGAGCCCGCTGTCTCTTTAGATCTTCGTATTTTTCTATCTGGCTCTAATAATGTACTGTCAATTCAACCAAGGTGAGTCTGTTGCTTTTTATCAACGATAGAACAATGTCTGGTCGTTGCTCTTTTCACTAATTACCTTGGGGTGATTATAGAGCAAACCAGGGAGATTTACGGCTACCATCCACTCGCCATCCGGTACAGGAATATTTGGGCCGGGTACTAATAACTGGCCTGCTGTGCGCTTAGACTCGATCCACGTCTTCCCTCCCTCTGTAAAAAAACACTTTCGGCTGATGTTAGCTGCTTCCGGTTTCATATGATTGATAATTGTTGTGGTCAGTTCATCTAGTACCCGATTGTGCCGCCGCGTATATCGACCATTAGCAAGTGCCACTCTGCACGAACTAAGAACAGTTTTATTAATTACTTCGTGACTTTCTGTTTATTTTTATTTTGAATAACTTTGGTATTCTTCATGTATTATTACAACAAGATTAATTTACCTCCCGGGCTAAGCCGGATAAGGGCGGCTAGTAGATGAATAAAAAAAGATCAAGTAGATATAAAATAACAAGTAAAGACTTTTAGAAAAGGAGATGAAAGAAAACTATAGAAATAAGAGAGAAATAAGAAAGAAATATAAAAAATATACAGCAAAACAGGACAGAGAGAAAGGTATAATAATAATAATAACAATAATAATAATAATAATAATAATAATAACAATAATAATAATAATAATAATAATAATAATAATAATAATAATAATAATAATAATAATAATAATAGAAGAAGAAGAAGAAGAAGAAATACGATAAATGTTGTCATGGTTACGAGAACATCTGTCAGAACACGTATTAGGCTAACATAATAGAAATGGCGTCGGATAAGAACAGATTGTGCGAATGATGACAGGCAAACCGTCCCCCCTCCAAAGGATGCATTTGGAAAAGTCTACTGTTAAAGTTAGAGTGGGGGACAGGGCTATTATCTAAATGAAACAATGCGGAACTTTTTTCCACATATTCTAACTATATTAACAACAACACGGTGTATGCTTATTTAATCCAATGATAAAACATATTAACCTCGTTGCCAGGAGGTTAGACACAACGGAAGGTATCGTTTTGAGAAGCCAGTGATCTAAGATCAGCGCACTTTCGTTCATAAAAAATGCCTGAGTAGTCACATAGGCATTCCCCAGGAGTGGCGTCTCAGGCTATTACCAATAACTAACACCTTAGTAAAGAGAAGGTAAAGCCTGCGAGGGTTGACCCCTTATGACTTATCAGAACTATACCTCAACCCGACAGAAACAATGCAATAGGTGGGCTTATTTAGTTCATAATTCTATAATGCACACCATTTTAAAGACCGTACATATAGTAATATGCAAACGCCCATAAACAAGTCTAGATCTTCTTAATTTGCATACTTATTATATAAGCAGTTTCTAATAAATTAATATTCTGGTATATACATTTGTAAGTTGTATTGTAATATTTCCTTATATATACGCAATAATCTTGTCGATAGTAATATTATTATAATTATTAATAATAATAATTGAAACGATTTTATAAAAATATTCTAAAAAATATTTTAATTTAATCTTTATTATTTTTAAAGGGAGGTAATTTACATTAAACTTTCAGTTTAAATTCACGGCATTAGTAAAACGCCATATATGCTAAAATGCTAAGAACAGGTGCTACATTTTGATCTCAGTCAAAAGCCCAGAGAACAATAAACATAATGTTGTAATGACTATGCATTTTTACATGAATAAAAAAAAACTGATTTAATCGGGAATCAATTATTTGTTTTTAATGGAGATGGGTACTATAGTATCGGTCCTGTCGTAATAGGACCATCTTCCGAAGAATAATCTCCTCCCATTTTAGGGTTGTGGGAATCCTTCCAAGTATTACATAATCATTTGAAAGAGGGGTAATGTAGTATCGTTTTTGTTGTAATTGGACTATCTTTTTTTTGGAGGAGGAGGGGTACTGCAGTATCTGTTTTGTTGTGAGTGTGATGGGATAACCTGACTTCCCCATTCACGAAATAGTTGGACTCGTGGGACTATAAGTACGGCTACAGCGATCAGTCGAGACATTTCAGTTAAGACACATGCAGTCTTAACATTCTGTCTTACGTATTCTCTAGTCGGTCTTCCCTATTACATATTCTGTATTCTGTTAACATATCTTCTATGTACAAGATATATATATATATATATATATATATATATATATATATGTATATATATATATATGAATATATATATATATATATATATATATATATATGTATATATATATATATATATATATATATATATATATATATATATATATATATATATATATATATATATATATCCGGAAATAAACCTATTATTTTAAAGACCTTCCACTCGGGTTAATTATCATTATATGTTAAACAAGATATATCAGTTGTCATGAGATCATACTTGCAGGAATAAACCCATCCTTTTATGAGGTATCATCTCATGTATTACCTTCTCTTTTTAGGAGGGCCTAATGTAGTATTTGTTCTATTGTCATCATACCATCCTACTTTAGAGGCAGTAGTATATGTTCATTCATTAATCATAATACAATACTTCGATGGAATCACCATTTTGTGGGGCAGTGAATTCTCTCAGGTTTATCTCCTCCTTTGAGGCGGTGTAGTATATTTTAATTCCTCATGATACATATCTCAAAAAATGATCTCCGCTTTTGTGGGGGCAATGTAGTATATGTTTCTTCTTTCATGATACCATCTTCCCAGGATTACCTTCTTTTTTTTGGGGGGGGGGTGTACAATAAGGTAGTATCTTTTTTGTTTATTATTTGGATTGTTCGGACTATTGCTCTGATCCTGGGCGTTGTTCTCACAACATTTCGCCCGATATAACCTCCGATCTTCTTCAGCTTCTTCTATATCGGCTGTAACGTCGTGAGAACAACACCCAAGATGAGCGCAATAGTTCGAACAATCCAAATAACACATATTATCAATCCTCATCGCAGAAACAAAAATTCAACAAAATCAATACCAAATCTGTACGGACTCGAATAAATACAGAAAGTAAAACTACTCAACGCTCTTTCCGTTTCATAAGTTCGATCACCGATTTTGCAATTTTAACGATGATCGATAGTGCGTGCGAAAAAAGAACAAAAACATCTATCTATCTATCTATATATATATATATATATATATATATATATATATGTGTGTGTGTGACAAATTTTAATGTGTCTCTTTATGTATTTGTTTGTTGTTTCTGTTTACTTCCGTATTACTATTTTTTGAGTAGTTGTTATTCCTATTAGCCGAAGATACGCCCCTGACAATCAGTAGAGCAGAGTCTCAGGCATTTCTGATGACCTACCTTCTGTGACGGATAGGGTATTATTATGTGCAGTTCTACGATCTGTAAATCCATCTTTGAGAAGAGGTTACGTTATTGTAAATTGCCTTAGTGGTCCCTGCGGTGGAATACTTAGGGGGCTGCTCGGGCATTTTGGGGGGATATAGAGCAGACACTTCGAGTTCACTTGCTTTTTAATCATCACCTGCTGCCATGTGTCATATCTCCCCGCGATAAGAAGGAGGAAAATACTTATTATTTCTTTAATTTAGTATTAACTGAATATTTATATGTAAAATGCAACAACAGAAAATTAAACGAATTTTATAATCAATTTAGAAAGAAAATTACGAAATTACATTCACTAGAATGCATTTCATTTCTTATTACGAATTGGCTATTCTTAGCAAATTTTCGTGGATTTATATACGGAAAGTGTTGGGTGCTATTTACGTCTGATAATTTTACAGAGATTTATTAACTTTACCTTAATAATAATTGGTCTTATGACAATTTGGTACAATTTAATAACCAAATAATGTTGTGGTTCATATAATGAACTAATAATATCGTGGTTCATGTAATTACCTAATGATATCGTGGTTCATTTAATTACCTAATGATTTGGTTGTTCATTTAATTACCCTGTGATATTGTGGTTCATTTAATTACCTTGTGATATCGTGGTTCGATGTAATTACTTAATGATATAGTTGTTCATTTAATTACCTTATAAGATCGTGGTTCATTAAATGACTTAATATTTTCGTGGTTCAACTAATTACCTTATGATAACGCGGTTGATTTAATGACCTGATGATATCGGGGTCCTTTAATGACCTAATGATATCGTGGGTCATTTAAATACCTTATGATATCGTGGTCCATTTAATACCCATATGATATCGTAGTTGATTTAATGACCTAATGATATCGGGGTCCTTTAATGACCTAATGATATCGTGGGTCATTTAAATACCTTATGATATCGTGGTCCATTTAATACCCATATGATATCGTAGTTGATTTAATGACCTAATGATATCGGGGTCCTTTAATGAACTGATGATATCGTAGTTCATTAACTTACCTTGTGATGTCGTGGTTTATTTAATGTCCTGTTTTCTTTTCCACGAACTCTGTGATTTATGTGACATCGAAAATTCATGAACTGTAATAGATCTGTCAATATATTCTTCTTGCAAAACTAAAGATAATTTTCTTAGCTATATATATATATATATATATATATGTGTGTGTGTGTGTGTGTATGTGTGTGTAAGGGTAGATAGATAGAACCTAAGCAGAGTGTTCGATTATTAAGAAAAATCAAAATTAAGTGTAACATTCATAAATATATGATTTTCCTGTGAAACAGATATAAACATAAGCCGAAGAGAGAGAATCCGATGAATAAGTCCCCTCTGTTAGGATTTGAAACCGATGGTATTAATATTTATCTGATCTACAGTAATAAATATATTAATAAATAAATATATAGATGTGCATATATATCAATATATATATATATATATATATATATATATATATATATATATATTAATATATATATATATATATATATATATATATATATATATATATGCGTGTGTATATATATATATGTATGTGTGTATATGTGTCAATATATATCTATGGAAAAAGAAAGAGAGAAATGTGTAAACTAAGATAAAAAAATTAAAAAAGCGTGAAACACATGATAACAATGCCGAAAAGTAAGAAAAGTAGATTGGAGGCGATAACAAAAAACAGGTCATCGATAAAAACATAAACGTAAATATGGGGAAAAAATGAAACAGAAAACCGCGAAAAAAATGATGTCCGGAAATAGCGCTAATCTAATACGAAACGAAAGTGAAAAATAATATATATATATATATATATATATATATATATATATATATATATATATATATATATAGTCCGGCACTCTGGCGAAGAAAAAAAGGAAGTTGAACCAGAAAGAACAACTGAAAAAAAAACATTCGAGGCATGTGGCCTTTTGGTTCCATATACGTTTGAAGTCCGCGGAAGACAATACTTGGGCAAAGGTTCGTTTGAGCTTGAAAGGTATCCAGTTGTCCATGCAGGACTTGTAAAGAAATCAGATATTTGTAATAAATCTCCCCTTTGATTCATGTAGACAATAATCTTTTTGATTCCCTTAATCTTTACTCTTCCAGATAAATAGATAGATAGACAGTATGTATACGAGATATAAAAACATATGTAGATACTAGTTTATAGCTGCTCATTGAGCGGCGGGGTTTACAGTACCTGAGTTTGTCATTTTTCGTCTATACTTTCTACCGCTTTCTAGCTAGTACGAAGTAAATATTTGTGAAACCTCGTGGAAAAAAATAGGTTACTTAGTCTTTGCATTAGAGAGTAAGTAACCCCGATGAATTAATTTATTGACAAAAAACATTAGAAATTATAGTTGTAAGCAAAACAGTACCTGGATTTGTCATTTTTCGTCTTTACCTTCTGCAGCTTGGTATATATATATATATATATATATATATATATATATATATATATATATATATATATATATATATATATATAAATGTGTGTGTAGGTGTATATATATATATATATGTGTAGGTATATATATATATATATATATATATATATATATATATAAATGTGCGTGTGGCTTTGTGTGAAATGTTTTTTTTCACATATCCTGTTTTCACGGCATTTCATTTTTATGATATATCGTGCATTGTTCTTTCTTACCGTTAACTGTCATGTATATCCTTTTAGTTGATGACATCATCACCAAAACTTGTTGCTTCACAGACACAATGCACATCCGCAATTATAAATACTTCTCTATGCAGGCAAAGGAACCCTTTAGTTTTACTATGCACATGATATATACAAATATGTAACATTAGACATTAATAACATTTCAGTACATAATGTAGTTTTTCTAAATTTAAATATCTTATAAACGAGTTTTCATTGTAGGTTACATCACACCCCGTGCAGCATGTCACATATTTAAGTCCTCGTCTGACGTTATCATCTTTCATTTTTGATTTCCTTCTTTCGTTTTTTTATGATATTTCACCCCAAACAAAGCAGGTCGCTCTGCTGTAGACATAAGGGGTTGCTTAGAATTAGATAGTAGGTTTTGGGTGTCATCCTAAGTTGGGAGCTGGAAGCGAGGTGTCTGTTTACATTAGTTTCAAACCTCTGCATGTCGGTACAGTCGGGGAAACAGGAAGCAGGGAGAAGGTTCCAGAGGTGGGCAGCACGAGGAAAGAAGCTGCTGGAGTAGAAGGCTCTCCGGCATCTGGGGACCTCCACAGTGAATGGTTGGGGCCTAGCTGATTATCGGGTTGTTCTAGTGTATTTGCGTCGAGGGAGCACCAGATCAGCTAGTTCATCGGAGCACAATCCAGGATTATTATTATTATTATTATTATTATTATTATTATTATTATTATTATTATTATTATTATTATTATTATTATTATTATTATTATTATTATTATTATTATTATTATTATTGTCATTGTCATTGTCATTGTCATTGTCATTGTCATCGTCATTGTCATTGTCATCGTCATCGTCATCGTCATCGTCATCGTCATCGTTAGCGTTACCTAATGGCGTCGTTCGTTGTTCAGCTTTCCTGGTAATAGTCACGTTCAGGCACAGACACGCGGAGAGATATAAAAAAATTACGCCTACGCGAATAACAGTCTAGGTACAACTACCGGTAAAATATAAGCATTCGACCTTATCTGAGTCGTTATCGCTACTGATTGAGCTGACCGCCCTACATCCGGGCAATATATTCGCATTTTGTGTGTAGTTAGACGCCGTTTATTCATTTACGCGCATTTAATTAAATAAGATGGACATGGTATGCTTATCATTCTACCGCTCCTGGCGCAACCCTCTACCTGTATAAGAGTTCGGTACGTCCTAAAATAGAGTACTGTTGCCACATCTGGAGAACGCTTACCTTGAGAGAGGACGACATCAACTTCAAAATGTTCTACAACCTTTTTCTCACAGAATCCGTTGAAGTATTTTTAAAACAAGAAAAGGATGCAACATTGCGGCGATGGGACAGGGCTGGAGCTTGGTTGATAGTGAGGGGCCTATTTAGTTAGCGACTCTTATTTGAACCTTGTCTAAGAGGGAGAGACTAGTGGATGATGCACCAGCCCGGATGTGACAACAATACCCTGTGCATAAGCGGATGGTGGCTTTGAATGTCAGGCCGAGTCGTTTGAATGTTGAACTCTCGGGTAGGGTATTATTTGCCATGACAATTGGTGGTTGAAGAGGTTTCTTGTAGTCATTGAAGGAAAAGAGCTTCGTCTTTGCGGCATTAAAATTACCTACCATTTCTGCCCCAATCCACTACAGCCTGGAGGTCACTTTCTTAAGAATGGCACAGTGGCTTAGTTGGTATCGACGCGGACTGAGAACCTGGGTGTGCCAGGTTCAAATCCAAGTCATTCCACTGAAAACGCTTCCATCAAACCCACATGGCACGTGTGTCTAACTCCTGGAGCGGGATAAATAGAAATCACATGAACCCTTGTCCACGGGTGGCTTCGACCTTGATAAAGTGGTGGTTTCTGTTTTTATATATAAAAAAAAAATTCTAAAGATTCAGCCATTACCTCGGATATGTACGCTTCCTTGTTACCCACATGACGAGAGTAGAGCGTGGTGTCGTCAGCAAATAACCTATCTAAGACTCGATGTCATCAAGGAGGTAGTTTATGAAAATCAGGAATAATAATGGTCACATGATCAATTCCTGGGGTACACCTGCATTTATGGCATGTTGCTTAGATGAACGGCTATTGAGGACAACCTGGATGTTTCTTTTTGTTAGGAAGGATCTAATTATATTAAATATTCGTCCAGTAATACAATATGAATGATTTTTTAGGAGGAGCCACTTATGCCATACCTTGTCAAAGGCCTTGGATATATCGAGCGCTACTGCCATAGCTGCACCTGCCTTGTCCAGTCTATGATATATGCGTTCAGAGATGACCGTTAAGATATCCGCAGTAGATTGTGCTTGTCTAAATCCTTACTGGCGGACAGAAAAGGTTTAGCATTAATTAGGTGCCGGACTATCGCAAGATTGATTAAGGATTCAAAGATTTTAGCAAAGATGGGAGTAGACTGATTGAGCGATAGTTCTGAGAATATATTTTATCCCCAGAATTCTTGAAGACTGGTACCACAGAGGCAATTTTTCAGCTATCAGGGAAGCAAGATTCAGCAAAGCATTTATTGTAGAGTTTGGACAGCGGCCAGTTCTGCAGAGCATTTCTGTTCTATTACAGGTTAATAATACGTTCGTCGAATGTCGGAATCTGTGGTCGTCGTAAAACTCTTCCTTGTTGATCCAGAACGAACAAACGCGCTACTAATGGGACGATATGTCGTTTCTCGATTCGAGAATCCCAACGGCCCGGAAACTATTCGACGCAATTCGGGAGTGATATTTCCCTTTCTTTTTCTCTTTGCTTTCAATGTCTGCACGCCTGCTGCAATTGTTAGTCGCTCCGTCGCCGTCACCATTCTCTGTAGACGCTTGTCGTTGTTACCCCCTTCGGGCCGGCGCTTTCCTTCTGTAACTGAAACAAAATTTCCCCGTACAATAAAATATAACAAGCCATTCCTTTTACTTTGAGCCATTTATTGGTATTAGCTTGTCGACACTGAGCAAATTCGTTGTATAAGGGAGAGAGGCTTACGCTAGTTATTTTTCTAACTACTTAGCTACTTGCAAAAGAAGGAAGATGGAGGGCGTCGCTTGGCTCTCAATTTCGGGGGATCCGAAATCCTCTAGCTTGTAATCGCTACATGGCTAAACCGTGTTCTCTCGTTGGCTTCCAGTCAAGAACTGATAATCTCACTCCAGTTTTCCCAGCGGGAAAACTGTGACGTCACGAAATCTCGTGATCGACGCACAGATGTTACCTAACCTTTGAACTCAAGGTCTCGTCACCCGTCACCGCGACCGTGAGAACAACATCGCACCAAACATGAACAAGACGACTTTGCCATAAATCGCGCAATTCAAACCCGATCTCCAACAGATACGTCAATCTCCATAGGCCATTATCTAACATTTATTTATTACTATTACCGGTATCAGGCGAACAAGCTTTGGAGGTGTCGAGGTTTTTTATGATGACCCTAACCTAAGATGGCTTCAGTCCGTTCAGTCTCGTTTCTTCTTTTATTTTGTTTATTTTGAGGTACCTGTTTGTATTTTGTATTTCGGGTTCTGTTTTTCTTGTTTCCGCTTTCTATTATTTATAATTTTTTTATTCGATTTATTCTTATTTCCTTCATTTCTTTCTTTTTAATTCGTCGTCCACTCTTTTTACTCCTTCGTGTGTTTTTCTTTTTATTATAATCGATTTGTGTTTGTTTTTTGTTTTTATTTCGGTTTTCTTTTCCTCTTTTCTCTGTAATTTTTTTTCTTTCATTTGATTAATTTTTCAGATGTTTTCTTTTTCATAATTATCTTTTTATTTCTGCATTTTTTCAGGGTTTTTTACTACTTTTTGGCTTCCCTTTTTTTATTTAATTCATGTTTCAAATTCTTTAATGTTTATAACAATTTTTGTTTCTTTTTCTGCTTTTCGGACAGATTATTTTGCGTCTTTTCGTTTGTTGTTTTGTTCTTTTCATTTAATTCATTATTCTTTTATATAAATATCTTTTTATTTCTGCATTTCTGTCAGGTTATATTTCATCGTTGCTTTTTAATTCTTTTTTTATTTGATTCATATTTCGAATTCATTAATTTTCATAACAAGCTTAGTTATTCTCCTTTCTTTTCTGTTTTCCTCTTTCTTTTCTTTTGTAATTTCTTTTTTCTTTCATTTGATTCATTTTTCGTCTTTCTTTTCTTTTGTAATTTCTTTTTTCTTTTATTCGATTCATTTATTTCTTCTTTCTTTTCTTTTGTAATTTCTTTTTTTCTTTCATTTGCTTCATTTTTTCTTCTTTCTTTTCTTTTGTAATTTCAATTTTTCTTTCATTTGCGTCATTATTTCCTCTTTCTTTTCTTTTGTAATTTCTTTTTTTCTTTCATTTGCTCTATTTTTTCTTCTTTCTTTTCTTTTGTAATTTCTTTTTTTCTTTCATTTGCTTCATTTTTTCTTCTTTCTTTTCTTTTGTAATTTCTTTTTTCTTTCATTTGCTTCATTATTTCTTCTTTCTTTTCTTTTGTAATTTCTTTTTTTCTTTCATTTGCTTCATTTTTTCTTCTTTCTTTTCTTTTGTAATTTTGGTTGTTCTTTCATTCGATTCATTTTGTCTTCTTTCTTTTCTTTTGTAATTTATTTTTTTCTTTCATTTGATTCATTTTTTTATTCTTTTGTAATTTCTTTTTTTCTTTCATTTGATTCAATTTTTATTCTTTCTTTTATTATCTTCTTTTTCTACTTTTTTGCTGTCTTTTTTCCTGTTTTTCATTCTTTGTTGTTATTTTCATTTATATATATTCTTGTTTTTAGAATTTATTTCATGTACTTTCATTCTATTTACTTCTTTCATTTCAATTTGATTTTTCTTTCTCTCACAATCTCTGCATAATTTATTCTTACCAATTGTGTCTCCCTTAACTATTCTTTCAGTTTCTTGTTACGACTTATTTCTTTTCGGGGGATGTTTTCATTTAATCAATTCTATTCGTTTTGCTTGATTTTAGAATATTTCTTTCTTAATTACATTTTTCAGATGTTCCTCCTATTTTATTTTTTATCTCCTTACTTATTTACGCATGTATCATCATTTCGTCCTTAATTTATTTTAAATCTCTCTATTTTACCCTTTCATCTATTCGCTTCTCCTCCCTCTTTTCTTTTCTCCAACCCCCTAAATCGAGATTGTATTCTAATTCCTCACATATTGTCTCTTTAAAAAAACATTTTGTTAACCGCCTCCTTTTCCCTATACCCGCCACTACCTTTACGTTCCCCTCCCACCCGCTTTACCACCCGGTGAGTGTGAGGGACCGCCATCCCTCCATCTATCGGTTTAGTCCCTCTTCCAATTTTGTTAATTTCATGCATGCCTCCAGGCAATCTCATCAGAATGTCACGCTTTCTTTAATGGTGCCGCAAAAGATTGATGAAAAAAACAAAAAACGGAGACGTAATATAAATTAAGAGAAAAAAGGGGAGGCATTGAGGGAGAAAATGATCAGAGGGGAGCGGTAAGGAAACATTATGATTGGGGATGGGAATGGGGTCGGTGATGGCAAAGGTATGTGAAAAGTGGTGATGTTTTGTGGGACACTAATGTTGGTGAAAGTGAGAAATTAAAGAATACGATGAAGAATGAGATGAGGAAGAAGATGAGGTAGATAAAAAGCAAGATGGCGAATAAGAAGAAGATGTAGAACACGGAGATGGGAAAATAGTAATGAAGAGGGTAAGAAGATTAACAGGAAGAGAAACTGGGAAGATGAAGAAGAATAAGATGAGGAAGAAGAAGATGAAGTAGATAAAAAGCAAGATGGCGAATAAGAAGAAGATGTAGAACGCGGAGATGGGTAAGAAGATGAACAGGAAAAGAAACTGGGAAGATGAAGAAGAATGAAAAGTGTCATGGCATGTAAAAGAAGAAAGAAAACGAAGATAAAGGTTAAGATGATGAAGAATATTCAGAAGTTGAAAAGGAATAGGATGATGAACATAATAAGGAATATAAAGAAATAATGGAGAAGATGGAGATGGTGAAGGACTTGATGGTGAAGCAGAAGAAGGTAAAAGGAGAGAAAGAGAAGATGAATGATGAGATTAAGAAGATGAGAAAATGAGAAATAAGAATATAAGAAAGAAGAGGTTGGGAAGAAAATGGAGAAAAAAAAAGAAGAAAAAAGGAGAAGAGAGTCGACAAAGATACAGAAATAGAAAGCGACGAAATATTAAGAAAAGTAATACATAGAGAGGGAAGAAGATAACGAATGAGAAGATAAATAACGAGGGTGGAAAGACAATGAAACAGGAGCCGAAATATGGTGAAGATGAAGGAGACGATTCCTTGGCTTCTTGTTTTTTTCCTTACCCTAACCCTAACCCTAACCATGACAAACCGTGAGAGATATGTTAAAGCATTGTTTATTTACTACGATGGACGCGTGCATTTCTTAAAACAGCAATGAATACATAAGCGAATTGAAAATATATAAGTAGAAGTGCAAAGGCGGAACATTTACAACAATTCGAGATGCAGCAGGAACACCAAATCATGTATAAACAAATCGAAGCATCAAGATCTACATAAAACACGTGGGATACGGAATGTGTCTACAAAAAGACATATGAGAATGAAAAATAAGTCGAATATCAGGTCTAGGATACCGGAATAATCTCCTGGCTAGCTGACACAGATACACACTTCGCCAGAAGATACAAACGTTGATTGAATGTATATGGAGACACAGCTGGTCGGAAAATAAATATCTGCTGAGTTGGTGTAGAGTAACCTTCGGCATCTGCAAAGGTTACCGGGCGAGGAAAACACCTGTCGCTAAATAAAGAATAAATCGATGGAATCCAAACCTACAAGAAGGTGTGGCTTCATTGACTACGTCGGGACATCCGGAATGGCGTTTACAGTTTGCAACCCTAACCCTAACTCTGGCTCAAATTAAGATCAAAAAGAGAGTCTGCTGGTTAGCGAATTTGAGAGATCAACTTCCGTCAATTCCCATGCATTCCCAGCTTCATTCTAACCCTGCTAACTCACAGAAATTGGACAATACAATATGCTATTATACTTTTATAGATATGCTGTCGTCATTCGTTGAAGGATAACATTAATATACAGGGAGACAAAAGAAGAGAAATGGATATCAGAAAGAAAACAACCAAATTAACGAATTAAAACGAATTAAAAAGGGAGACAAAAGGGAGACAAAAGAAGAGAAATAGATATCAGAAGGAAAACCACCAAATTAACGAATTAAAACGAATTAAAAAGGGAGACACAAGGGAGACAAAAGAAGAGAAATGGATATCAGAAAGAAAACAACCAAATTAACGAATTAAAACGAATTAAAAAGGGAGACAAAAGGGAGACAAAAGAAGAGAAATAGATATCAGAAGGAAAACTACCAAATTAACGAATTTAAAAGGGAGACACAAGGGAGACAACAGAAGAGCAATGGATATCAGAAAGAAAACCACCAAATTAACGAATTAAAACGAATTAAAAAGGGAGACAAAAGGGAGACAAAAGAAGGGAAATAGATATCAGAAAGAAAACTACCAAATTAACGAATTTAAAAGGGAGACACAAGGGAGACAACAGAAGAGAAATGGATATCAGAAAGAAAACCACCAAATTAACGAATTAAAACGAATTAAAAAGGGAGACAAAAGGGAGACAAAATAAGGGAAATAGATATCAGAAAGAAAACTACAAAATTAACGAATTAAAACGAATTAAAAAGGGAGACAAAAGGGAGACAAAAGAAGGGAAATAGATATCAGAAAGAAAACTACAAAATTAACGAATTTAAAAGGGAGACACAAGGGAGACAACAGAAGAGAAATGGATATCAGAAAGAAAACCACCAAATTAACAAATTAAAACGAATTAAAAAGGGAGACAAAAGGGAGACAAAAGAAGGGAAATAGATATCAGAAAGAAACAACCAAAATAACAAATTGAAACGAATTAAAAAGGAGACAAAAGGGAGACAAAAGAAGAGAAATAGATATCAGAAAGAAAACTACCAAATTAACAAATTAAAACGAATTAAAAAGGGAGACAAAAGGGAGACAACAGAAGAGAAATGGATATCAGAAAGAAAACCACCAAATTAACGAATTAAAACGAATTTAAAAGGGAGACACAAGGGAGACAACAGAAGAGAAATGGATATCAGAAAGAAAACCACCAAATTAACGAATTAAAACGAATTTAAAAGGGAGACACAAGGGAGACAACAGAAGAGAAATGGATATCAGAATGAAAACCACCAAATTAACGAATTAAAACGAATTTAAAAGGGAGACACAAGGGAGACAACAGAAGAGAAATGGATATCAGAAAGAAAACCATTAAATTGAAAGAAAAAAGAAAAAACAATGCAAAAGGAAAATAGAGACAAAAAAGAATAACAAGAAATAAGATATAAAAAAAAAAACATCTTAAAATTAAGGACACAATCATAAACTAATGGGAGTTAAGGATCTGTTCGTCTGAACCTGATATTATACTATTTAATCAATTAATGTGAAAGTGTACTATGGTGTAATGCTCAATTCAGTTTACAATACTATTTTAGATTTGGCACAGCTTGAAGAGGGGTTCATACCAGTCAGGGATACGTCCTCGACGATCGGTATTACAGTGACTGTTTCTGTCGGACGTAGGCATGGTTCTGTTTAGATCTAAGAGGTCCACCATTCCAGCCTTTACTTACTCTTTGTGAACGGGTTAGTTCATTGCTAATCGGGGAAACGAAGAATGCCGACGGTGCTGCTCAGAGCGCCTAAACGATAGTGTGCTGACTTATCAAATCCACACTTGACGTTGTGTCTAACCTCGTGAAAGGATATAAATAAAATACTATTTCACACTGATGTACCTTTCAATGCCAAAATTCAAAGAGTTATTTTGTTATGATACTATCCCCTCCCATATATTCCCTCTTCCTTTTTTTAGAAGTCTCGTATAATATATGTAATGTTGTCATAAAACCATCCTCCCATGTATTATCTTTTCCTTTGAGGGCAGTGTAGTATATGTTATGTTGTTACGAGAACATCATCCTAGGCATTAACTTATCCCTCTTATTTTGGCGGATGAGGTAGTGTAGTATCTGTTCTGTGGTCATGATAGCATCCTCCCATGGAGTACTTCCTCCTTGGGTAAGGGGGTAGTAGCGATATACTAAAGAAATACTAAGAAGAAGACGCTGAAGCAACTAAACAAACAACAACAGAGTAGAAAAGGAGATGAAGTTACGAACAACAAATGTAAGATAATGAAGTGGCAAAAATGTATTGTGGACGAGTCTATTGTGGATGGGACGTCGAGAAATCCATACAGCGACTTGATAACTGTTAAAAAGAGTAAGGTTCCGAAGTGCAAGCGGGACTTGAAAGACGGCGGTTTAAGAAACGCGCATAGCCGGAGCGCTTGGTGATCGGAGTATCGAAGTACCGTAAGAATGAGAGTTTACCAATGTTTATGGCACCGATAGAGGTTTATTGGCTATGGTACCTAAGCCCGTCTTGCTGTTAGGCTTTCGTGTCTGCTAACTAAAAATACGACTGATAAGCAAGTTGGTACAGTGAAGGAATCCCCTGACTTGTATTTCATCAAACAGACAATTGAAAGTGCTTGTGGAATAGTTGTGTCAGTTTACGCTCAGATAAACAATGCAGAGCAAATTGCTTTCCAATCAGATGTATATATGAACAAGTTTCTAGCGGAAACCAAGGCTGTAACCTCAGCAAAAAAAAGACTTTCATGAGACAAAAGTATGTCAAAAGATTTTTTTATATGTGTGTGCGTAGCCGACGTGAACAATCCGGTGATGGGAAATAAAGAAAACCAAAGTGTTTCCATATACGTTCTGTTCTTTGTCATTCTTGTTAGAACTTACCGGGTACCTCGAAAGAACGGGTAATACAACACAAAAATAAAATAAAAATGATGAAGAATGCAGAACGTAAGAGAAGGAACAAATGTAACGATTGACAATAAGATAAGAAAATAAAAATAAAAATGATAAAATACGTAGAAAGAAAGAATCAGAAACCACGCATCATCATCATCATCATCATCATCATCATCATCATCATCATCATCATCATCATCATCATCATCATCATCATCATCATCATCATCATCATCATCATCATCATCATCATCATCATCATCATCATCATCATCATCATCATCATCATCATCATCATCATCATCATCATCATCATCATCATCATCATCATCATCATCATCATCATCATCATCATCATCATAATAATAATAATAATAATAATAATAATAATAATAATAATAATAATAATAATAATAATAATAATAATAATAATAATAATAATAATAATAATAATAATAATAATAATAATAATAATAATAATAATAATAGTAATAGTAATAGTAATAGTAATAGTAATAGTAATAATAATAATAATAATAATAATAATAATAATAATAATAATAATAATATAGCAAGAAACACCATCAGCTCCCCTCCCCAAACAATGAATTAATAAAATAAATAGAAACAAATATTAAAAAAAAAAATTTTTTAATTTAAAATTAAAGAATAAAAAAAATTAAAAAATAAATTTAAAATAAATAAACAAAAAAAATAAAACAATTAAAAAAATAAATAAACAAACAAAAAAAATTAATTAAAAAAATTGTACCATCCTAGGCTGACACAACACAAAATATCTGCATAGGGTCAAGGAGGATGAGAAGACCGAGGAGGGACAGCATAAACCAGACCTCCACTGGAAAAGTGCAGAGAATGCTGGGACCTTGGGGAGGCTTAATGCCACACAAATACCAGAGAAGATAAATGGTAAATGGCTGTTGTGGGACTGCAAATCTATTTGCGGTGGCGATCGAAAAGAGGTTGGGAATACTGGAAATCTGGGGAGGCTTGCTGTCACTCAGACCCCAGGCAATACACCCGGTTGTCAGTGAACAATCACTGATGACCTGTGTGAGAACTCCTAGTGAGTAAATAATAATAATAATAATAATAATAATAATAATAATAATAATAATAATAATAATAATAATAATAATAATAATAATAATAATAATAGTAATAATAATGCCGTTCACTTCGTTAATTCTTTTTAAAACTAGTCGTTGATTGTAAATCCTCTTTCAATAAAGGGGAAATAACACAACAATATATTAAAGCTTAACCCCGTTGTTTCTCTATTTTGTCGAGACTCGTTTTTATTTGCATTATTATCGCACTCATTCTAACGGATTTCTTCCTGTTTTTAATTTCACCCCTCACCCCAAGACATCCCAGTATTTTTACTCCAGCGATTCACCTTTCGCTACATCAACTTCAACTCCCCATTGTTCATGTCCTTCGAGCCCGATTCCCCTTATCTCACGCCCAAAATTTCAACCCTCTTAATTTTTTAGGGGGATCCTTTTAGACTATGTGCAGTAATGAATTCAATATTAGTCGTATAGTTTCAATTGTGTTTTGTGCTATAACTATGTCTCTCTATTTGTCTTTCATCCTTTATCGCGTTTATATACTGACGATCTAAATCCGGAATAGACGTCATTCGATTTCTGCATGTACGTGCTTCGTTCGTTTTTTTTTACCTTCTATCTTCTTCTTAAAGCGCATATAGACGGATGTGAAGACATACTGCTTTCGTCTGTACGTGTTTTCCTCTTTTCGACTTTTTATTAATTCACTTATAGACGGAAGTGATGACATACCACTTCCGTCTGTAGGTTCTACATTCGTTTTCTTCCTTTAAATGTGTAATGCGCGTGTAGACGGATATAAAGAGATACCACTTCCGTCTTTACGTGCTTTCTTCTATTTTTTATTACTTTCTTCTTTTTAATTCATGTATAGACGGAAGTGATGTCATACCACTTCCGTTTGTACGTGCTACATTCGTTTTCTTCCTTTTTTTATACCACCGTATACTAAAACTACATTTCACCTATTTCTCACGAAAATTAATATAACTTTTCTCCTTCTCTTTCTTTTTTATTTTTCCTTCCCCTCATTGTCAGATTCTCAGCACATTTCAACACTTTCCTTCTAACTTACTTATATTCACACATTCCTGACATAGCCAGCTGGTCAATACTCCTACCCTCCAAAAATGTCACACCTAACCCCAACAAAATCTCCCCTCTCCCCCTTTCACCCATCTCACCCTTTCGACTACTTCTTTCACACTTTTACTCACCCAGCCCACCCAATTCAAATCATCTTCATTTCTTCAAATCTTTTTTTAAAACTATGACACTACCTACACACGAAAAACACAGAGCCCCCTCCCCTCCTCTTTCTCCAGCCCCTCAAAATCCATGATACACCTCACCCCAACAAAAACCTCAGCACCCCCTTCCCTCCCTCACACCCTCAGATAAGTTCACTAACACTCCCACTCCTCCCCTGTTTCACTCACATCCATCCACATTCATTTCACTCCCTGCCACTGAGTCTCTTAGCCCGGACCTTGGTTCTGCGCTTTCAGTGGTGGCTACTACTTCTTCTCATTAACCCATCATGTCAATCCAATATTTTAATGTACTTGCATGACATTTTTCTTAAAATTATCATCCTGCGGAAGTCATACAAATAAAGACGAAACGTTGATGAATACATAAAAAAACATCTTATGGTTTTTCCTTTTTCATTTCCCATACCATCGTATGTAGATTATTCTTCCATTTCCTTTTGTGTATATCGTTATGTTTAACTTTCTTCTTATTTGTCCTTTTAGTTTACTTGATTTACTTCATTATACCTTCCCTTCTGCTTATATTTTATTGGTTTCTATATCTTATGCCGTTCTCATTGTCATTTAGTCAGTCTTTCTTTTATTATGTATTTCATGTATTTGTATTTCTTTCATTTTATCTTTCTGTCAGTTATTCTTTTTTATTTCTGTAATTTATTCATTTATTCATGCTATGTTTTAACTATGTTTGTCTATTTAAAAAAGGATGGTGTCCATGTCTATTCCAAATAAGATGTTTATTTGTCAGCCTGGTTGTCTAACCATTCACATTATAAGTCCCGGATTTTACTAATAAAACAACAACTTGTATGCGGTGATTACAATGCTTCTTTAACAATCCGATATTCTTTGGAGAGAACGATTTGTCTTTGGTCTCAAAATACGTCTCAGTCTCTGATATAATCATCTTCATTGCAGCCAACTCTCTTTCTCTGGAAAAATGTTTTGCAGTCTTCAAGCAACCATAAGTATATGGGACTTTATTTGGAGAATAAGTTTGTAGTTTGTTGTGGAAGCCATTCGAGCTGAAATTAGTGTAGCTTTGCCATCGTAGCAATCGACTTTTTTTCCTGATGAAAGAGCACTTTTTTTCTTCTTCCTTGGTGATCGTTTCAGACGACTTCTTTCAAACTGACCATTAATTCTACATGATATTCGCTACTTGTCGTTCTCAAGGTAATCGATAAACGCAATCCGTTGCGCATCCCAAAATCCGAAGATAACAAATTTGTCGGATGATGCTTGCGTCTTTAATCGCTTTAGGCGGTTTTCACCCGCTGCTGTCTCTTCGGCTGATTGCCGATTTGATTCATGAGTAAAGTTGTGTAGCCATGTGTCATCCATTGTCACATACTGATGCAAAAACTAATGTTGTGGCATATAACCAGTTGTTAACAACGTGCCGAATCCTCAACACATTTCTTTCATTCGACTCTGATAAAATATAGCTTTCTTCATTTGCATATCTTCATGATAGACTGCTTTCCGATATCTGCTACTTCTCTGCTATCCCAAACAACTTCAATTGAGATTGCTGAATGAAGAGAACCAGGGATTGCCGTTAGGCAAACTCAGCAACCTTTTCCCCTCGAATCTTTAGTGGGCGGTATGGTATTTTTACTATTACGACAACGATAGCCAGCCGGAGCAACCTTTTCCTCTCGAATCTCTGCTGAACGAAAGGGCATTTTAACTACCAGAATAAACGCAGTCAGCAGCAGCAACTTCGCCCTCTCCTACTATAGTACAACAAAAATGACTGCCTTCAAAATCACCATCGTCATAGCAACCATCATAGTAACTATCAACCAATACATACACCACGCGTCTTCCTCAGCCAACCAACGTTCTACAGCAGTTACGTCAAAAGCAACAACTCGCAGTGAAAAGACCAACGTACACTCCGGCTAGAATCCATCATTAGAGCAGACATCAATCGATCCATGAACCAGCATCAACTGATTCATGCACCAGCATCACTTAAAGGACATTTCGGCCAGAATAACCATCATCACTATCCTACGGTAACAAGCCATCATCTTTCATCTTAACTCACTGAATCATGGACATTTCTTAACCGTCATATATTTATTTTTTTTAAATAAATGCGACTTTAAAATTTTGCTACCCACATGAGTTTGGTTTTTTTCATTGCCATTACCGTATTTTAGTCTGTGTACCTTTCTCAGTTGTAACCAGCATCGGCTTCCTGCAACAAGTGGTGACCCCGACGTGATTGTTCTTTTCAACAGTGTAACGGAAAATGTAAATGTCATTTCTCAAAAATTTTGCAAAAGTGAATATATTATTCATTTCTTACATAAAAGTATTGTATGTAATAACAATAATTTGTTCGTAATATAATAAAATCATGTCGATATTTTAACTTTTCTTCGCGACTGGATGGACGGGATACTAAGTCAGAAGAAAGGGCATTGCCGGGTCCCGTTAGTGTTTTGCAAAAATACTGCCTCGGTATCGCGATCTCAAAAATTGTCAAGGGTCAAGTAATCATTGAACTCATTAGTGATCGCTATCTGTATGAGAAACTGCATGTTGACACCATTGGTTAAGGTCACTCGAATCTTTCATATATATATGAAAGCTTTGTAAGGAAGGTTCTTTTGTTCTGTAACAATTAGGGTTAGTATCACGACGGGCACGTGCGTGTTTCGCTAAGCAATAACACTTGAACTGAAAAGAAAAAGAAAAGGGTAGTGCCCGGTTTCATAACCAGGCAAAAAAATGTTACGCGTATGCAAATTAATGGATGGAGCCGACCGACCGATTATTGTGAACCCCCTCCTTTTTTCACAATGAATTCGTCTGTCACTTATAAAAAGTTTCAAATTAATGGTTATTATTAATCCAAAAATATATAAAACTGTGTTCGTAACTGAATCTTTAAAAAAATATATTTACCCCAAATAAAGCCACTGAAACATCAGGGACTACTGTGATTAGAGGCCAGATTTATAGGGGCATTCTAAATGGGGAGTTGTGAAACAAGATATTTCAGATATGTGTGTGTTCGATTTACAAATATGTCGAGAATAAAGCGTGGGGTCATCAGCTAATACACCCGTCTCGGACGACATGCTTCATCGAGGTCGTGTATGATAATAAGAAATAATGAAGGCCAAAGTATCAACTCCTGCGACACATTTAGATGTACGACTATCAAAAACGACCTGGATCTTTCTTTTAGCTGAGCGAGAATTCAGTATAGTAAATATTCGTTAAGTAATACCGTACGAATTAATTTTCCTGAGAAGACTTCCATTCCAGACCTTTTCAAAGCTATTTGGTATATCAAACGCTACCGTCCTAGCTTTACCTGCCTTATCCAGTGTAAGGTATATACATTCAGAGATGCCCATTAGCATATATGTACATAGTCTTTAATTTCTCGTACCTTTTCTTCTTCGTCGTGGAGGGGATATCGTCTCGATGTTGTCTAGTGGTTGAGTTCTTTCTTCGTTTCTGTACTGCCGTGAACATTGCCGTCCGCTGTGTCTGCAACAAAAACCTTCCTACCACAATTCAAAAGGCAAACACTCTTTTAAATTTTGATTAGTTTTATTCAGGTGTCAGTCTACCGTCGCTCTTGGAGATGTTTCACTGAGATCAAATTACTACTTTATCGTAGTTAATTCCTAGCTTAAGTACTTAACCATTCGAGGAGGGGGGAAGAAGGAATCTCATGCCTGTATTCTCTTAGGGAAATAAATTCCCCTTTTTCCTTTGCAGACTACATGAATAAATACGTCTGTTCAGCTTGCTTCCAAAATCCAGACTCGCTAAACTCCGTTTCCCACACGTTACAAAACCCCTTTGCGCAGGTGCACCTTGACCCTTGACCTGAGGTCTCGTCAACGTGGTGGTCCTGTCAACGCTTGTAAGGTCTGACTGTGAGAACAGCCCTATTTTGCACTCGGTTGTACGGGTTCACCCGCACTAAATCGCGCAAACAAACAAAAAAAAAACGATCCCCCACACATACGTCCACTTCAACATGCGTCCAATCTCACAGGGCCATTATCCAACATATCCGGTAGGTCGGAATCGCTTAAATCGACACTGTTCGACGGAAAGTAGTTTAGCATTTTCGAGATTAGACTATTGTTTGATCGATTAATGATTCAAGGATTTTAGCGAAAAGTGTGCGGATATATAAGGCGATAATTTAGAGGGTCAATTATTTCAGCATAGTCCTTAAAAACTGATACCACATAACAGTTTTCCAGCTGCCAGTGAAGCAAGATACAACAATTTAATATTGAGAATCCTTCACATTATATTATTTGGTGTTGCCTGAGCTAAACAAGAGGTTATTTTTTAATACTTTAAGAGCATCGTGTAATCTAAAATAATCTTGTTTCGGAAATTTTGAGATCAGAATTGAGAATTTGTATTATTTGTATTATTTGAACTACTGAAGACATCTTGAATGTTATTCTCACAACGTTTCAGCCGATGTGACCTCTACCTTCTTTCAGTTGTGTCTTGTTGAATTCGGGAATCTTTCTGTCGAACTCTGGTTATATGTTTATTTTAATATTACTAAGTAGACATAAGAGTGGTGTAAAACTGTTCTTTTTTAAAGACTTGGTTTTAGATTTCCTGGGATGGTGCATTATAACGTAATATATTTCTTTAACCGCAAGTACGTTGAATTTCTCAAATATATTAGGTCATAAACTCAAAGATCTTGTTTAAATTCTAAACATGTAAGAATTGGTCTCGTGTTTTAATATTAATATCGTTGGTAATATCTGCGTACGCACCGAGTTGTATTTGATTCATAGTAGAATGTGCTGACTACGTATTAGTAATACAACGTTGCAAGTTACTTTGCCAACCTCATCAGACTTAATAGGGATTAAACAAACTCGTTTATAAAAGTATTTAAGAATTCATGTTCAGCTTAGTAATATTTTAATATTAAACGTGTTTAAAAAAGTGTGTCATCCAACTAAAAGTATTACTTTCTCAATCTTCACGTTTTCAGCGCATAAACGTATATACGAATTCATATTACGTTAAGTAATATTCGATGATACTGGTCTAGATTAGGACCCAAGCTAAAATCGACTTGGCGTCGGTAGTTTCCGGATGTTTACGTAGACGTCCGGAAGAAGCCGAATGAAAATTCGGATCTGCGCCCAAATAATCCAAAACTAGGCTGGATGTACAACTTGAAAAAATGTATTTTTGCTACACGTAATTTTTCTTTAAGAAAAAATATCACTTAACAAGTGTTCAAACAGTAAGTACTTATGCAGATAAGGACCCAAGCTAACCATAACCCTAATTCTAACCATAACGCTAAACCTAACCCTTACCCTAAATCTACCCCTAACTATAACCGACGTCAAATCGATTTTCGCTTGGGTCTTAGTCTTAATAAGTACAAAACAACGTTAGAGTTAGGGGTTAGGGTTAAGGGAGAAGGGTTGGGGTTATGGTTAAGGGAGAAGAGCTACGGTTAGGGTTAGGGTTAGAGTAAGGGTTAGGGTTATGGTTCGTTAAAATTCATAATCTCTTTGATCAATTTTTATTCCACATTATTTAATTTTGCGATTCAATCAATTAAAATGTTAAGTTGTCGTCTGCTTATTTTCTCGCATTCTGATTGGGTAAGCGCTTCGGAATTTTTCGGCCGTCAACGTAAACATCCGGAAACTACCAATGCCAAGTCGATTTTACATTGGGTCCTAATCAGGAGTAGTACAATGGTTTGGGCTAAGTGTGTCCCGAAATAATTCACATTACTCTAAGGCCATAAAACATTGTTGTATAGTATTTCTTTTGATCGACGAAAAATATTACTTTAGTACAGATGTATTTAAAACATTATATTTACGTGCCATCAAAGAAAGGAGCTATATGACATAAGGTCGTTATAATATGGCGATGGTCTTTTTAGTGAGGGACTAAGGGCCAGATATAAATGTAATAGCAGGCTTTTCTGCACTTCCTTACATGTAGCTTGTAAATAGGGCGGCATTCATCCTGGACGGGTTGACACGTCTACTCCGAAACGGGGACGCTTATAGAGAATTTTGAATCAACAATCGATCAGTGCAGATTACGCTGTTATCTTTTATTTTTACCATTGTTGCAGTAAAGTGACGCAATCCTAACGTATAAAGCGCCTAGTATTCCCAAATAGTCACCTCTTGAACGTCGCTTGACTTGGGTCATCTAATTACAACCGGTGTGTCAATGTATGCCCTATATGTAGGACGTCCATACTTAAAGCCCCCATTAACACCAAAGTGTATTCCTATTCACGTTCCTACTTACGAGGAAATGATGTGCCTAAAAATGTTTAATGTAGGGGCTAGGTACTATGTAGTGCTCATAGCCATTTCAAGATATAACCATATCACATCCGACACTCTCTTACGATGAGAAAAAATGTGAGAAATGTTTGTCTTAACTAATTTATGTATTACATTGAACTAGTTGCGCAAGTTCTTTATCAGCGTCAGGCACCAAGTATAACATATTTGACTATACAAATCGTGTCAAAAAGTATGTATACTCTTAGAAGCTAAATTATATAGCAGGGATATAGCAAAATGAATAAACACGTAGGCAGTATTACTAGTAAGATATTCTTGACCATTCATAGGCTGGATTAAAGAAGAACCGGGGCATCTTGACCAGAAGACTAGGAAACAAATGACCATGTACAATGTACTAAACCAAATGAATGGTACTGACCGAATCTTCGGGCAAAGCAGAGAAGCGATAAGCGAATTGGTATGTATAGACGACTGTGTAAATTACAGAAAAAAATAAATTGGAAACATACATAAGCCAAGAAATAGAAGTGATAACTATTGTAGCAAGAGACACAGCCAAAATGAACAATACAGGGAACAGAGAAACGAGAAACAAGAAGAGAAATGGAAAATGGCAGGACAACTAGCTACACAAACCATTCATAAGAATAGAAAGAGAAGAAACCTAGGAATACACCTGATCACAGCTATGATAAATACACCTAAAAGAGAAACGGAATCACTACTAACAGCCGTACAGAACCATGCGATCTGAACTAACTATATCAAAAGATAAACACAACCTAGGAAAACAGCAAATGTCGACTCTATGGGCAAAGAGAAGAAACAGTAAATCACATAATAAGTGAATGCAGCAAACTAGCCCTAAAAAGAATACAAGAACAGACACGACTGAGTGGAGAAGTAGTACAGTGCGCACTATGCCAACGACTGCATTTTGCCCAGACAGACATATGGGATAGACAAAAATTGGAGGTAGTGCTAGAAAACGAAAATGACAAAAACCTCGATTACATGGATGTATAAACAGATAAACTAATCCATGCAAAGAGATCAGATGTCATAATAGTTAATAAATAGAAAATTACTGCCGAATCCTTCGTTCCAGCCGACCACAGGGTGAAGATCAAAGAGACAGAAAAACGAAGCAAATATACGGAATTTGTCAGAGAACTGAAAGGGATATAGAACATGAAGAAAGTCAATATGATACCAATAATCATGTGACCACTAAGAATAGTCCCGAATAAAACTGGAATAAAAACTATAGGAAATTAGAATAAAAGGAAGAAGTCAGACTATACGATGGATGGAAATAATGAAAACAGCTGTGATCTTAAGGAAAATCTTCTGATGTGGAAACCAACAATATAAACGACGAACGCTGACCAGCCACATGGTAGTTGCAAGAATAGCACCAGGGAATGCAAACTGTATGAACTCTCATAAACCTCCCCTTACCCCAAACAATCCACACAAAAAGAGAATGACCACTAACTAGACTGGAAGTGTTCAGATTGTATTGGGGAGAAATATTGCCACCGAAATCTAAGATAAGCAATGGATGTTGCACGCGAGAAATCTCTGGTAAGCAAATAATTGTCAATTTTTATCAAAAGAGGAGAATAGAGGAAATCTGGGAAGAATTGATGCCACTCAGACTCCAGGGAACACCGCCTGTTACTGTTCCCGAACAATCACTCATAGCAACCTGTGTTTGCATTCCTAGTTAGTAACAATACAAAATAAAAAATAATAATAATAATAATAATAATAATAATAATAATAATAATAACAAAATTAATAATAATGATAATAATAATGATTTTTTTAAATTTTTTAAATGGTACCAGCCTAGGCTGACACCACACAAACTATTTGCATAGGGTCAAGGAGGATGAGAAGACCGAGGAGGGACAGCACCAACCAGACTTCGACTGGAAGTGCAGAGAGTGTTGGGACCTTAGGGAGGCTTATTGCCACCCACATCCCAGAGAAGACCAATAGTCTTTACCAACGGGAAATCAATGGTAAACGGCTGTTGCGATTCAGCAAGGTTATTTACGGTGGCTATCGAAAAGAGGTGGAGAATACTGGAAATCTGAGGAGGCTTGGTGTCACTCAGACTCCAGAGAATACCACCGGTGGTCGGTGAGCAATCACTGATGACCTGTGTGAGAACTCCTAGTGAGTACAAATAATAATAATAATAATAATAATAATAATAATAATAATAATAATAATAATTAGAAGAAGAAGAAGAAGAAGAAGAAGAAGAAGAAGAAGAAGAAGAAGAAGAAGAAAGTAAAAAGTCGGTGCGAGCTATTTTGGAGAGAATGAAATGGTTTTGAAGAGCACGGTCATAAATACAGAGAAGGTGAAAACGAGGCCGGCGGTGAGGGTGGATCATTTCTATAATGGCGCGTGGTTGGTGCTGTGAGTTAAGTAGTTATTTAAAATGTTTGAGGAATGAGATAAACGGACGACAATATTCGGCTTTATCGGTTGACATTACATTATCTCATCTCAAACGTTGCGGATTAACATCGCTTAGCCCATTCGCGAAAACTGTGTCCTATTTTCAATAAGAACATAATGCTGGATTTGCTTAATTTATCTTACGCCCCCCCCCCCCCATCAAACCCTTTTCTGAGAATCTTCTGACTGTCATGATCATTCCCTTAACCCACCCAACCTCAACCCCTGTTTTTCGGGTCTTTCCATCTCCTCATTAATCAGTTTAATCTATTTACCACGAATCTCAGTCAATTTTTAAAATGGCTAACGCGTGACACAACAATCGAATAATATTCACTGATTCCTTAAAGCAGCCGAGATTACCCCACTTCTCTCTCTCTGTTTCTCTCGCTCTCTCTCTCTCTCTCTCTCTCTCCACTATCTATGTTGATTCTCTTTCTGTTTTTCTTCCATCCTCTTTCTGTCTCTCGTTCTCTCTCTCCCCCTCTCTATATGTCTCTCTCAATGTATCTATTTTTATTCAGTGTCTTTTTCATTGTCTCCCGGTCTCTCGCTCCCTCTATCTCTATAGTTATCCCTTTCTCTCTCTCTCTCTCTCTCTCTCTCTCTCACACACACACACACTCTCTTTCTATTTTGTGTCTGTCTTACTTTAGCTCTCATTCTGTCTGAGTGTGTGTGTCTTTCTGTATGTCTGGCTGTCTATCTGCCTGTCTGTTTGTTTGTATGTCTCTCTCTCTCTCTCTCTCTCGATATATATATATATATATATATATATATATATATATATATATATATATATATATATATATATATATATATATATATATATATATAAAGAAATTAAAGTTGAGAACTCTCGGGGATTTTAAAAATAGACTGTCAAAAAGTTCTAATGCAGAGTCTCGAATACGTTCGTCGAACACTCTCAGCTAGTCTTCTATCTGTGCCCGCTTCTACGTACATATATATCTTAATTTCCTATTATTACGTTACAGTTTCCATTGGCCGAGTAGATATAGCGACTGCTTGCAGATTCTAGGCTGACACTTTTAACCGGGTTCGCGCCTCTCGACTTTCTGAAATTGTTACTATACTGCACTGATGAGAGCAATAAGCTTGAAACGCTAGCGTCTGTAGGCATTAATTATATCATATATATATATATATATATATATATATATATATATCAATGGCCGAATGTAGAACAATCGGGGAAGTACTTTACGGATTGCCACCTGAAACCAGAAGGATAGCTTGACGGTTTGAGAACCTCACGAAGAAGATATACAAAGGAGAAACTTCTGTGACGGTCAACAACGCTTGCTTAGATAATGATTTCCAAACAGCAAAATATTAGCTTTAATAAATGAAATACAAATAAAAAATTTAGTATAATTCAACATGGCGGTCGTTCCTTTCAAGGCAAGTATTATCTCGATTAACCAGCGCGCGAATTACTCTTCGAATCATTGCTCGCACAATTGTCATATTATCGTCAGTTATGTGTGTTATTATTCTTCCGGAATTTTCTTACTTTCTGTTCACAGTACTTACATGTTTATTAAATTCCCATACAGTTGAGTAAACCGTTTTCTCATCGGGGGCGTTTTTTTTTCTCAGGGAATTTTTGATAAAAGTTCTTCAAACTTGTTCACAGTTTTAGTTGCTTTACATTGTGAGACAATGAACATTCTTTGATCTTTAGTCAACTGCATTTTAGCAACTGTTGAAAATAAAAAAGACAATGGCTAACTCACAACTATTTAAATACTCGTACAGAGGTAGGATACAATTTTTAAATATTATTAATCACTTGAAATTATGTATTGAGCCTTCTACCATATTTCTATAATTTTTGGTCACAAATCGTTGTCAACGTCTGCTAATTCAACTTTCTACTGTGCAGTTGATATTCTGTAGATATTAACATTTTATTGATATATTTTTGAAAAAAATTAAAGTTATGGTTATATATAGAGAGAGATAGAAGTATCTTTAGAATCACAGTACTTGTGTTTACATTGAAAGAATACAAGGCGTATTTCTCTCGCATTTCAAAGTGTGATCCTCGCGTTAGCCGAATGGTTACAAGACGAGGGGTCATAACACTTAGATTCGGGGTTCGAATTGTTCGACCAGCGATTAGGTTACGTAATTCCACGCCGACGAGCGTAAAATAAAAACGCGAAACATATATATGTCTATGGATATAAAAATGTTTATTAATTTGTAATAATTATATATATATATATATATATATATATATATATATATATATATATATATATATATATATATATATGGCGTGTGGATGTCGCGACTTGGCCCTATAGAAGTGAACAGCTCGATTTGTGTAAACAAAGGATAAGTATGGGCTGTGATTAATTGCCTACAAATTTCCTTATTTCCTTTGTGTATATACGCACACTGCAGATACCCATTCAGAGAAATAAATACATAGGATTCAAGATCATTGTATAAATATATAGGTACAAAACAATTGCATGCTAGTATTAAAAAACAGATTCTTGTGAAATGGCGTGAATCTTTTCCTCTTTACATTTGACGTATTACCATACCTCTAGCCTCACACTATTGAGCCATTACAATTGCTCTATGTTATCAAATTTATATTTAAAAAATTAAAACTTTGAATACAAATACATACATACACACAAAAAAATTAATGAATAAAAATAAAAAATAAAAAATAAAAAAATAATTAATATTTACTTTGAAAAAAAATAAAAAAATAAAAAAATAAAAAAATAAATAATACTTAAAAAAATAATCAATAAAAACATAATAATTTTTTTTAAATTAATAAAAATAAAATTAAAAATTGTTTTCAAATAACTTTTTAAAAATTAATATTAATTTGTTTATATATATATATATATATATATATATATATATATATATATATATATATATATATATATATATATATATACGTGTGTGTGCGTATTACCAAATTTGTCAATTATTAGTAAATTTGATACAAAGTATATAGTAAATCAAAACGTGACTGGAGCAGTTACTAATGATTAAGCAAATAATTTGCATTATAGTATGTAGCTTACATCGACATATCAATGCTTCGAACGTATTACTTCCTAATGGTCAAATAATGACTTCTTATCATTTAAGCGATACATATCAACTCTATTTTAAATATAGTATCGTTTGTGTACATCTCGTTGAATTTTAAAAGCTAGATAACAGTCAAAAGATGTTGAGAGTAGAAGAAAATACACTAACTGAAAACAAGAGGCGTGCCATACATATGAAATGGTCTAATCGAATTTTTTTTTAAATCAGACTCAAATAAAATCCTTAAAACATAATGCTACATGATTCGGATTAGCCTAATTTTTCGTTTTATTTCTTTCACTAACTGATTAACATGTATATATTTTATTTCGCTTTAGTTTTCTAATGAAAATACTGATTTCGGCTCGGAACTGATTGATGAGACGTTATTTTGTGCAGTTATACCTCTTGATTTCTTAAAAATATGTATGAGTTAATAAAGCGACAATCTAGTGAGTATAGTTTCTATAATATAACGAATAGCTTCTCTGTTGGCGAGAATTTTTGTAAACGTATGATTGGGGGAGGGTACATACTATTTACTTTATTTCTAAGTCAGAAACATTAGAAATACATTAGGACTCATGTTGACAACTAAATAAAAATTAAATAATTTCGATACCGAGGTCGTCATTTGATCTCGTAACCTAAACAATGTAATTTAGACGAATTTGTCCGACACGCTACCGACTGAGCAAACTTCACAATGTTAGGAGAACGATCTTGATTGAACTACTTACACATTATTATTGGTTCATTACTATTAATTGATTAACATAACAGATTCCACGAGACCGCTTGCCAACCAACTGCAACATACTCATTTTCTAAGTATAATGTTAATAAATACCTGTTGGCGCCTTCTTGGATAATCGATTTCTTCTCAAGTAATATTCTGCCCATTCCACCTATTGTTTTCAATCGCCTCGTGTATTGTCCAAATGACAATTTCTTTAACACTTATCCTTGAGTGGCTTCGTCCTTTGATGAGCGGTGATTCATTAATAAAGAAAAAAAGACAAATAATAAAACGAATTTAAAAAAAAATACTACTTCACCCACAAAAAATGATTACGAAATGAAAGTCATCAAATTTGATTTCCATTTCTTCAAAATGAGGTAGCCATCTTTTACGCCCGAGCAACGCCGCAGTCTAGAAGGACCCCTCTCTCGAGGACAGAAAAGATTAAACGCAGTACCATAATAGAAATCACCCCCCGCTCTACAACGTGTGGTATTTCTAGTTACTTTGCAGGAAGTGTCCAAAACTATTTTTAAATGTCTTCATGCAATATTATACAGGTAAACATAATTCCTGGATCTCCGTATCCATCTTACGATTAAATCACGTTGACAGACCAGTTCCCAGCAGATCACTAAAGTTATACAACTGGCCAGTACTTAGATGGATGAACATTTTTGAATACCAGATTTTGTAAACAAACATTACCCCCTGGTGTGTAAATGGGTACTACACTCACTATAAAAAAGAACCGGCAACAAACTAGCATACTCTTGCCGTGATGGTTCAGGATGTTCGGCTATATGCTATAAGACTGTTGAAACGCATCTGTAGTTAGATGAGTTATTCATGTATAGTGATGTAGTGACGTGAGGCGAAGTGGTTTACCCATTCAGATAAAGGAAATAACTTTGTCCTCTATGCATAGACAAATAGATTCACTAGTCTTCTCTCTATTTCCTCCTTAGAAATGAAAAAGGCAGCCACTTGTTTTTTTTTTAGTAATAACGAATTTACTTGTTCTTATTAAAATAGGGCAGATGATAATGCAGGGTGTACATAAAGGTCGTTTGCACTTAAAATAAAATATATCTTTAGATGTATTTGCGATATAAATAATCCGAAAAAAAGTTATAAAGTTTCATGTTCCTAGATTTAATCATAGTTATTAAATAATTCTTAATCCCAAATTTTCTTTTTGTTTCAGAATAAATTTGATCCATGGCTTCAACTGATGAAAAATTACACTGCGTCGATTGGTTGGCTGAATTGACTTGGAATGAAATCTTTTCATGGGGACATGTGAAACCAATTATTATGCAACCAAACCTTGTTCATTAGAATATTTGAAAGCTAAAATGGTGATTTCAGGCATTACTGTAAATCAGTTGGCAAGTGTTTTCCGTGCATTGCAAAATCGTATCACCTTTTGTATTGCTAATGATGGAAGACATATCGAAACTTTAATAACATTTTCACTAAAATCTTTTTAAAATATAGATTTATTTTTTTCTTAATCCTATTTGCAGATTAGTTCTATCGCAAATACAAATAAAGTTATATAAAATTGGGAAAGTTCATTTTTTTAAAGCATCTTAGAATTTAAGACGTAAAGAAAGAGGCAAAATGCCTTCAGAAACCATTTGTTAGATGCGTATGTTATCTTATTAAAATCAAAACAAATATTTTCATTTTGACTTCTTTTAACTAATATTTTACTCGATTTAACGAGCACCATCATAATAACGAGTATTAAACAAATATAAGGTATTTACCTTATTATATTTGTTTGATGTACACGTAAGAATCCTTCTTGGTGCTGATGAAAGATTGGCGTTCAGATTCTGTGTGAACTAACAGTGACCATATATATATTTTCTTTACGGGTTAAATTCATTGATGCTAAAAAAAAATGAACTATCTCAAATGTATATATACTTGCGAGCCATTCGCGTTTTTAAGTTGAGATTTAAAAAGAAACATATTCACTGTTTGTCCGCACAACATCCGGACGCCAATCTTTCATCACCACCAAGAAAGATTCTTACGTATACATAAATAAAATAATACGGTAAATACCTTATATTTGTTTAAAGCTCTAATGATGCTTGTTATATCGAGTGAAATATTAGTAAATAAAAGTCAAAATGAAAATATTTGGTGTTTTTTTTAGATTTGTATGTGAACGTGGCTTCCGGTTAAATTGATGGCGTCACCTCCACTACGGATGGCCATAAATGAAAAAAAAACGTTGTTGTAAGACTTTCTTGTTTATACGATGTATAAGTACTTTTCCTTCGAATTATAGTTTAATAATAACAACACATTTGTTTAATTATTTTATTTTTTCTTAGTTTAATATAGCAATAAACAAATAATATTTCCATTGAAAATACACATTTTCTTATGAATATAAATGTTTGAAATAAATAAAAACATTTTATTGAATTACTTTTACCAAACAAATTATCAACCGAAAGTTTTTTTTTAATATTTGACAAAAAATGACATTTTACGAACCGAAAGCTATTTTTTTTTATTTGACAGAAATGACGTTATTTTCTTATTATAATTCATAACATTTTCTTATCTCATATAAAATGTTGCCAAAAAAATGTTTTTCGTTCGCCGCCGCCACAGAAGGTAATCATTTATTAGCAATGAAAAAAGGAAATGGAAGTCAAAATTAAAAAAAAAATTCGTTTGATAATTTGTTTAAAATTAATTCAATATTATTATTAAACTATAATTCGAAGGAACAATACTAATAAAAAAAAATCGCATAAACAAAACTAATTTATGAAAATCGCATAAACAAAAACTTTTTTTTTCAATTACAGCCATCCGTAGCGGACGTGACGTCATAAATTTAACCGGAAGTCACGTTCACATAAAAATCTAACAAAGCACCAAATATTTGTTTTGATTTCAATAAATAATAAAGTTATTTTTTTAAAAAACGCACATGGACTTTATAGACACCCTGTATAACAAATCTTCTCAGCCTTTTCTAACCTGTTGTACGAGTTGATTGTGTAATCCCTGACGTATGGCCTTTCTTGTTACTGAGTTATCGTTGCCGGAATCTCATGTTTTAATTCTCTTTGCTGTTTTCTTGTTGCTGAGTTATTTAATCAGCAAATGACAAAAAATACGGGAGGCAACTCTTTCATGAGGACATTCTTTGAATCTAAAAATGAAAATACTGGACGTAACTTCCCCATTTCAGGATAAAAAAGACACATACAGATCTTTATTTAAATCGGCATTCAAAATAAACGCGGTCTATTCAGAGCTAATGTTTTCCATGTTACCACGGTTTATACGAATATTTTTATTAGTGCTTTTTTGTGTAATCTTCCGCATCATCAAACAGAAACGTATGGAAAACATCATTTTCCATCCTTTTGCTGATGCAAATATAGAGAAACAAGTATCCAATTCGAACCGATTGTTTGTGCAACTTTTTGTCATCTTTTCTTTGGAAGCTGATTTTAAGCAAACCTTTGCAACTTCTTGGACATTTCCCATTCTTTCGTTCCGACGTCTTTTTCATTGTTTCTATTTAACACGAATATTTGTTTTGCGTATATATCATTCCGTCCTCATCTGTTTGATGTTTTGTAAGTGTTGTTTCTCTTTTTCCCGTTTTCGTGGCAGTTTTATTTTTTTCCTCTGTACGGTAGAAGTAGTTTAGTACGAAAGGCGTTCGCTCTCATGGACTCAGAAGACAAGGAACAATGAAAAAACAGAGGACAATGGCTATATTATTAGCTGCACTTGATTACTTCAATGGCGAACAATTACCGCGACACATACGTTGAAGTAAGAAAACATATCTATATAATAATTTGCTGAGAAAATTTCACGTTCACACGTACGTTATCACCCTCCACCAATTTGTTTAAAAGATACGATTTCCAGATCGACGAAGATGCAGTGAATTTTTTTCTTCTTCTGATAGCGCTGGTGTGTCTAACGTTTAACTCGAACTGAATTACACTTTCATGGCCTTGCTCTAATATCGAAGTGATATTTCTATTCTGTGCAAAGATTGTATAATAATATGGTGCGGTCTCTGTTTGTGCCTGGCGTCCATAGAATGGAAATAAGCAAAAACAAAAACTCCTACAAACGGTTTGAAGATAGACTTCCAGAACCAGATATATTCTGAAACGACTTTCACCAGAGATTAGTTTGAAGAAAGGTGGAGAATTTTATCGTGAGGATCGCGTCGCGCTGGATCTCTATTTAATGGACATATGTTCAATCACGGTAGCAATATACTACAGATAAAGTATACAACTGTCGAATTCCCACCGGTTCCACTAGTCTATATAAAAATACGCGAAATAATTTCATGTGTTTACGTACGTTATCACCTTTCACATACATTTAAAAAACGAGATCGTCCGATCAGCAAAGTGATGAATAGCAATTATTCTGATCTCGCTAAGGTAAAACAGATCTACTTTACTCATTTTATAATAAATTGTGTCCAAAATCAATTTTGGGTCGTTCCATCGACTAAAAATGTACAAATATATTTCAATAAGTTACATTCGTTAGATAGATTTGAAGAATATTTAGCTGACCATTATGTTGAGGGTAAGAGACATATTTGTTTTCTTTATTTAAGAAATATAACTGGCAAGAGTATTTTTTCGTACTAGTAGTTACCCTTACAGATCTTTTACTATTTTAATAGGAATATTATTTTTACCAGTAAATTATACATATTGGTGTTGAAGGCACCGTGAAGATTTCCACGGTGTCCGCTAGTTTATCCAATAATTAAACAAGATACGTCCGTTCAATTTACGATACAAATTCTATTTCTGACAGATCGACGGACATACAGACAGACTGACTTGCGTCGATGATTTTACCTTTTTTATTCGACAAAATTGCTATTTGAAATTTAAACTTGAATGAAGAAAGAAAATCTCAATTTTTAAAACTAGAATAATGGGCCATATGAGACTAAATTCTAGTATATATAAAATGTTAAATTGTTTTAATGCCAATACGTAGCTAAAGCAAACATGAATATTTTTAAGTATTAAAATAATTTTTAACGCTATTGATAATTTGTAAACATTCATTTATTTATTTTTTCGTTATCGCTTGCGTTTGAATTCATGTCTTGAAACATGACGTTAATCATAAATCTGTGATGCCACACCAAAGCTATAATTTTGTTTGTTAACGATATGTTTAATCTCAATTCATAAAGGAGTCCCATTAGCTTAATTAGTATAACCACAGACTGAATATATCAGCGTTTCGGTTTTGATTTCCGGTCATGACATCCGTTAAATTTGTTTCGAATTCAGTATTTACTAGTGATGCAAAAGATCTCTGATATTTCAAAATAAAAACAAATCTAGCAATGCCTTTATTATAAATTGCGACTGAGGGACGAACGGGCGAGCAAAATCTCTATTTATATAAGATAACAATTCTAAGTCAATGCAACGCGAAAATGAAGTCGATATCCAGAGCGATCGAGGCACATGTAGTTTTATCGCTGTAATCAATCTTTTGACTATTTGATACAAGTGTCGATTATAAAGGAAGACAACGCAACTTTTGTGTTCAATGTCCGTCGACAATTTTCCTTTGCTATACCCAAGAAGACGAATTTTTGTTACGAAGATAATTTCTTTAACTTCATTTACAAATTAACAACCGGACTTCAGGCCGTAGCCGATTTTGTCAGAGCGACTCTCTCTTCTTTTCTATGGGTCTACTTGTATCTCAGACTCTCTACCCTGGGAACCAAATCAACCTGTTAAATACACTTTGTTTACGTCATCCAACGTCAGTACTTTCGTCAGAACTTTCAACTTCATTCCCACTCACAGCTTTTTTTTCAGACGATAACATTCAGTCATCGATCGTGCATTTGACCTACTGACGTCAATACAACGGAATGTTTCCGCTTTGTCATTTCTTTTTTAAATAATTCTTTGTTCATCCATTTATTTATTCTGATCTCAAATGCGTCTGTAGAGGTCGCTGGTCCTTCCCCGCGTCTCGCTTAATAACATTAACTGACAATAAGATTGACCATAACAAATTGAAACGTCTATCACACACGCGAAAACAATCTAAAAGCTTATGAACCACTAAACAGCTAATAGTATCTGTTTAAATAGTATCCAACAGGTAGCAAGCTAATGAGTAAATACACTCATTTTGAAGGTATTTCAATGAACAATACTACTTAGAAAACGCCGTTTTTAGCATCGTGGTAGTACTTGTTATAGTACCTCTACTCTCAGATTCTGGAGGAAATTCCGATATAGATTTTCTCGTTACTACTGTCCTCCCTTTGGGCAAATGGTCACCTTATAGACAATGTTGCGCAGGCTGTATTTTTACCCATGAGGAAGTCACTCTTTATTCTTTGGTTTATTTTATTAATAACAACTGTAACTAGTCGGCGTTGCACGGGGGTCAATTGATTTTCATTTTTATTACGCGTATTGCCACCCCCGTCTTATCTCTTAATTGATTTCCTGTAAAAAATATTTACATTTTTGAAATGTAATTCAACGAAGTAAAATATGTGATTTAAACAAATCGGTTTTGCAATAACCCTAACCCTTGCTAAAACCCTTACAATTTTTTGAAAATTAATCCCCTGAGTGTTGAATTTTATTTTTGTAGAAATGATTATTTTTACACCTATTTTCAAAATAACTCTGTAAGCTTAACGTTTCATTGTATGGCCGAACATTTGTAGCATATAAGACGGACTATCAAAATAAATTGTAAAATTTGACTAATTTGCATAGCGGCCATCTTGAATTTATAGTGAGGTCGACCATCTGCTCATGGCTAAATTGTCATTTTCTTATGCACATAATAGTCGATTGCTGAATGTCTTGTGTGTATTTTTGCTGTTGTGCCTTATATTCAAAATAACACTAGTTGTGCATGTAGTATCGTGTGTTATTAGAGGTAGTAGATTGTTGTAATTTTGCGACAGCGGCCCTAAGATGGTTATATCCAATAAGTACTTTCCCATTTTTACACGCTCAAATTAATAATTTTAAAAGAGATACATGTCCTTTCTTTTCACCAAATCATTTTTATTAAATAAGATTTTTATACAGAAATGTATTCATTACATTTACAATTGTGCGTAACTATTTTAAATAAATCAATTCTTTAATTAATCGATTTTTATTTTGAATTTTAGAAATCACGTTGGTTCGAGTTACACACGTCTGATATTTGATCAGATAATTTAATTACTAGTAATATGTCATCTTTATTTATATACAGTAAGGTATGTGTATATGTTTATATATTTGTATTCTAGTATTCACTTTTAAACTAATTAACCCATCATCATGAATTTTGGAACACAGATGCTAGTCGTAAGAGTAGGTAATGTGGGTTATATTAAGTTTGATTAGTTTCGTGACAAGGGATCAAAGATGGAATGGATGCATTTCGGAAAAATTCAGGCAGTTGCTATATTTGTTAAATATTAACAATTGATATAAGATTAATAAATATTTTCCAAATTTTAATTTTTGAAAAAGGATTAGGGGCACAACTTTCTATTTAACAATTAAAATATTCTAAATTTGCATTGAATTTTATCAATAGACACTAAATATGAATAAAGCAAGATCCCCTGAATTTCAATTTGTTCTTAAGCTTAAGGGGTTTGAGACATTTAAGACAACAATTAAACAAGATTCGACAGTTTGAATTGCGGATTAAAATTCCTTGACTTATGCGTTTAATTTTAGCAATTTTCTGAAATCAAAATCATAAAATGGATGAGGATTAATATTAGAACAAGAATTCTAGACATCAGGTTTAGTAACATTTTATCTTGAGTTAAATTTGTCTAAGGATAAAAAAAGATAGTGATGCAAAACTGTACTGTTCGAATAATTATTTTATCCGTCCTGGGACGGGTATACTTCTAGGTTACTTATATATTTAACTATGTATTTGAATCAGTCTTCGATCTCTCCCTCTCTCTCTCTCTCTCTCTCTCTCTCTATATATATATATATATATATATATATATATATATATAGAGAGAGAGAGAGAGAGAGATAAGAACCGCTGTCTATTTCTATTTTCCTACCAGCCTTCACTATTGATTCGTTTATAGACATTAGTCACCATCAATCTTTTAAAGACGTAATATTGATTAATAAGTTGGAAAATGCAATCTTTTCTTCTGCTTTTGTTCCATTTAAATTTTTTGGATTCAATCATTTTTTTTGGTATTTGTATTTATTTATGTTTTCATTTTTTTTTCGTCTTATTTTAGCATTGATTCGAATCGAAATTCTTTGAAATTTTCTAATTGCTTCGAACTTTGCAAGAAATAAAAAATGATGGGCGGGTCGCCGATTGCGAAAATACCAAATGAATTTTCGGTGTTTTATTCTTCAAAATTAGGTTTATCTTTTTTGTTTATTTTATTTTATTTATTTTAATTTCGCTTATTTCTCTTATTCTTTTTGATTGTCTCTCCTTTTTCCTTTATGTTTTTTCTAACCGTTTCTTTATTTTGTCTCTCTTTCCTTTTATCTTCATGCTTTTCTCTTTTTCCATTTATCTTTATTTTTTTTAAAACCATTTCTTCATTCTTTTCTCTTTTCCTCTTTTCTTTTTTTTCTAATCATTTCTTTATTTTTCTCTCTTTCTTTTTATCTTTATGTTTTTCTAACCATTTCTTTATTGTTTTCTTTTTTCCTTTTGTCTTTGTTTTTCTAACCATTTCTTTATTTTTCTCTCTTATTTTTCTTTATTTTTTTTTTAACTATTTCTTTATTTCTGTCTCTTTCCTTGTTTTGATGTTTGGTTAAACCATTTCTTTATTTTTTCACTCCTTTCCTTTTATCTTTATTTTTTCACTCCTTTCCTTTTATCTTTATTTTTTCTCCGTTTCCTTTTATCTTTATTTTTTCTCTCTTTTCTTTTATTTTCATGTTTTTCTCTCTTTCCTTTCATCTTTATGTTTTTTAACCATTTTTTAATTTTTCTTTCTTTCCTTTTTTTCTCTTTCTCCTCTGTTTTATCCCACTGTTTTCTTTTCTACGTCTTTAATTTCTTTTTCTATCTTCATTGATTTTTTCCTTTATTATTTCTGACTTTTAGCTCGCTCTTTCTCTCTCCCTTCTTTCAAATGCTTCTCCTCTCGATAGCTCTTTTTCACATTTATTTTTCCTCCTTTCTTTAAAATCATTCTTCTCTCTCTTCTTTCCTTTCTCGCTATCTTCTCTCTCTCTCTCTCTCTCATTTCATTTTTTCTTCTCTGGTTTAAACTCTCTTGCAACTGCTTTCTTTCATTTTTCAAGTCTCCCTCTTTCCTTAAAGTTGATCGCGTTCATTTTCCTTTTATTCGCATCCTATTTTTTTCGTTTTAAATTCGTTCATTCATTCTATATAATAAAGGTGAATGTACGTTTATCCAACTTGCTACAATAATCAAGTATGCAAGCATAATCTGAATAACGATTATTAATAAGAAAAAAAGAAAAAATAATTTATGTTTATGAGTAAAGAAGCGGAGGCTTAATCTAATGAGTAACTGAAAATAAAGAAAATGAAATAAAAATGTAAGTAAATAATTCTTGTCATTTTACTAACATAGACAGAAAAATATTCTATTTATTATAATAATTATTAGTAGTAATATTTATAATAGTATTCGTATTTTTATATGTAATAATTTGTCAACGATTTTATTTCAAGTATCCAGATAAAGCGACAGAAAAACGATTATACAAAGAGCGATAGCTTGAGTTCGAGCGGAGGTATAGGGAGAGAGAATAAAGAGAAAGAAGGGGACTGATACATTTAGAGCTGAATAGAGAAAAGTAGAGAGAGAGAGAGAGAGAGAGAGAGAGAGAGAGAAAGAGAGAGAGAAGTTTTAAAATAAATATTTTACACACCCTTTTTAACTAGTCTATTTTGTTATTCATTATCCCGGGCAACGCCGGGTAGCCGTGGTAGTTTTGTATTTTGGGTACTGGTTCGTCTTTTTTCATAGTCCGTTTTTCACAACTTTTTACTGACCTGCTAGAGAATTCCGGGGTTTTGGAATTTTTTTAAAAATATTTCACATTCAACGTCAACTGGTCCCTTTCTTTTTGACCATCTCATTTAAAAAAAAAATCTTTTTTAGATTAACCATTTACATTGGAAACTGATCCCCCTCCCAAAATGGTAAATATTTGAATTTTTTTCTAACAACCCCGGAATTGTCTAGCAGCCTGATAGGTAAGTGTACACCGAAAAAAGAAAAACAAATGGTCAGTAAAAAGTTGTGAAAAACTGACAATGGAAAAAAATAAACCAGTACTGTATTTTGTTCTCTTTTCTTCTTTAAGTCCTTCTTTATATGTCATTTATTTCTTATTCGTTCTACTTTTCACCTGTTATTTCCTTTCTGTTCTCTTTTCGTTAATCTCTTTCCTTTTTCGTTATGTCCTTAACGAATCCGTGTTAATTGCCGTTGATTTCTTCGAATATTATTCCTTCTATTCCACTTATCCCTTTTCCTTTCTTCCTTCATCTCATTATCCTTCTCCCCATTTTCTTTTTTAATGTTCTTTTTTCTGTCTGTTGCTTTCTGTGTATCTATCATTGTCTCTTCTCATCACTTTCATAATTTCGTTTGCTTTTGTCTTTCTTTCCTTCTTCCAATCGTCTCTATGCGCAATTTAGTCTCTCTATAATCCCGTCTTGTATTTGTTATATATATTTCAGCTATTTTCGTCGTTTATCGTATCCTTCGAAGCGGTTACTGTATACAAAGTTGTTACTCAAATGCAAAGTACTGTTTCACATTATTACATAGTCATCTTCAAATTATTACATATTAATCTTCAAATTATTACATAGTCATCTTTAAATTATTACATACTCATCTTCAAATTATTACATATTAATCTTTTAATTATTACATAGTCATCTTCAAATTATTACATAGTCATCTTAAAATTATTACATATTAATCTTCAAATTATTACACAGTCATCTTTAAATTATTACATATTAATCTTTAAATTATTACATAGTCATCTTCAAATTATTACATTGTCATCTTCAAATCATTACATTGTCATCTTTAAATTATTACATAGTCATCTTCAAATTATTACATTGTCATCTTAAAATAATTACATATTAATCTTCAAATTATTACATAGTCATCTTTAAATTATTACATAGTCATCTTCAAATTATTACATAGTCATCTTCAAATTATTACATAGTCATCTTCAAATTATTACATAGTCATCATCAAATTATTACATAGTCATGTTCAAATTATTACATAGTCATCATCAAATTATTACATAGTCATCTTCACATGATTAGAGAGTCGTTTTCAAATTATTACATAGTCATCTTCAAATTATTACATAGTCATCTTTTAATTATTACATAGTCATCTTGAAATTATTACATAGTCATCTTCAAATTATTACATAATCATCTTCAAATTATTACATAGTCATCTTCAAATTATTACATATTAATCTTTAAATTATTACATATTCATCTTCAAAGCATGTGGCAAAAAATACTTGCCATAAACTGTAACATGACTAATCAAAGAATTCATTTCCTTGCCCCATTTTAGTACTCCAATAGTGTTCTTCATCTTTAGACTGACAATAATTCCAGCTCATGACGCCTTATCCTCGCCTAGTTCTTGACGTTGATCACTGGTGAAAAAAGAGTATAAAAAAGTTATATATATATATATATATATATATATATATATATATATATATATATATATATATATATTTATATATATATATACATAAATTAGCTTAGAATTGTTATACTATATATATATATATATATATATATATATATATATATTATAATAATAATTCTATACTTATTTATATATATATATATATATTATAATAATTATAAGCTAATTTATATATATGTATACGTATATGTATATATATGTATACGTATATATATATATATATATATATATATATATTACAATAATTATAACCTAATGTGTGGTGGCTAACGGGAAATGCTCTTGACTGCGAATCAGTGGCGATTTGTGATCAGATTTCGCGCCCGCCGACCGTCGGATATTAGCTTCCTGCACTGAAGATTGCGTAAGCATGAAACATCGATGTCTGTAGGTAATAAATAATTTGTATGCATTTATAAGTATATATATAAGAAAATAAGAGAAAAGTGTAGTATCTGGTCTGATATAAGATTTAATATTGTCTGCCCTTGGTCAGTCAATGAGAAATCTCTAGACTTGAACCATTTTTATTTTTGTTCAAATCCAGAATGCCCTTTTTTACGGAACTGAATATTTCCCACATTAAAAACTAACCTTGTGCCTTACTCTGCCCTCGGGGGGAGGCACATAAATAGAAATCACTTCAACATCGGTGTAGTTTAATATAATAACAGGTGTGATTTACCGGCATACAATTTTTTTAATATAATTCCTAGTTTGGAGTAGAAACATGCAAACAAGAAATTACATTATAGTCAGAATTATTATTATTATTATTATTATTATTATTATTATTATTATTATTATTATTATTATTATTGTTAGCAATAGTAGTCATAGTAGTAGTAATAGTAGTAGTAGTAGTTGTAGTGATAGTAGTATTAGTAGTGCTATTATAAAATAATTTGCTGCGTATCATTCCAATGAATTATTCATGCGTTCAAACCGAGTCAAAGATACTCTTTCCGTTTTTCTTTTCTCTTTAAACTTTAATTCAAGATTCTAAACTTTGGTATTAAAATACTAAAATAGTTAATACAATAGAAGGAAATACAATACAAATCTTAACATACATATATGAATACACACACATATATCTATATACACAGTTTGGTATATATATATATATATATATATATATATATATATATATATATATATATATATATATACATATATATATATATATACATATATATATACATATATATATATATATATATACATATATATATACATATACATATATATATATATATATATATATATATATATATATATATATGCTGATGAGTCCCAATTATAAAGTACGAAACGTGTACGTACATAGATAATCAACAAAACACAAATATTTATTATTTGTTGCTTCTAGAAAACCCGTCTAGATGGGCCCTGTAATTGTAGTATTTCCACAGCATGACGTCGCTAGCTAATAATGCATCATTCCTTTCATTACGTTGAACGCTCTTATGACGTCAAACCGCCCGATAAAGTGTTAAAATTATCACTGTTTATTCGCTATTCAGCGGTGGCCGAGTTGTTCTAGATTTCGGAATTTGAGTTGTAAAATACTCAAAATCATGGGTTTCGAATCGCATGACCAGTAATTAATAGTCATATCTCTATGCTGATGAGTCCCGATTATAAAGAACGTAAGGTATACGTACATAGATGATAAACAATATATATATATATATATATATATATATATATATATATATATATATATATATATATATATATGTGTGTAAGTAAATTTCGTGCACAACAGAATCGTAGGATTAATTTTAGAGGAAGCATTATTATAATCAATGGAACAGACGAGTGGAAAAAAGGAAAATTGTTAAAATTACCTTAAGGCCTTATCCTCTGACCCTCTGAGAGGAAACGTCAGAATGGTAAATTAAAAACTAAAAGTCGAATGAGATATGAGGGGAAAAAACTTATTTCAGTTGGAGGAAACGATTTAGAGGGGAAAAAAGAAAAAAAAAAGGTAAATCTCTCAACGTTATGGTGGTTTTGAATCATTAAAGATCTCCAACTGATGCTTCAAAATCTTTTGTCTACACAGGCTAGGTCGAGAGTTGTTAATGACTAACGCCTCAATAATATTGAGATGGTAGTTCGACCTGGCACTGTGTAAAACAGAAAACCACCCATCGGAATACTTGTCAGAACAACTATTTGTACTAACGAGGTGATTACCGATGGCTGATTCCTGTGCCTGGAAGTTCCCGGATGATCTCGAAACTTTGTGTAGGTGAATATCACGTGGTATGTGTTGGGATATTCTAAATTCTAATCTTTGGGATGTCTTGCCAACGTAGTCAGCTCCACACTGACACATTAATTTATAAACTACAGAATTCTTTTGAATGGCTGGCAAAACATCCTTACGAAAAGAAGAGAAAAAGGTTCGAGTCGTGTAAACTACCCTCAACATGGTTGCCGGAAAACAACGTTGAAGCATCAGTTGGAGATCTTTAATGATTCAAAGGCACCATAACGTTGAGAGATTTACCTTTTTTTTCTTCTCAATCGTTTCCTCCAACTGAAATAAGTGTTTTCCCCTTATATCTCATTCGACTTTTAGTTTTTAATTTACCATTCTGACGTTTCCTCTCAGAGGGTCAGACGATAAGGTCTTAAGGTAATTTTAACAATTTTTTTTTTCCACTCGTCTGTTTCATTGATTATATATATATATATATATATATATATATATATATATATAAACTTACCGGTGTAGTCACACAGTTTGGCTGTGAACGACTATATATATATATATATATATATATATATATATATATATATATATATATATATATATAAGTTAGTACATATTATATTCCAATAACCATAGTTTTATTTTATCATTTTTATTTTTTCACATTTCCAAAAAACATAACATTTCTGTGAGATATATTTTTACGGTCCGTTTCATTTGTCTGGTGCCACTAATTGACAATCATCGAGCTGAATCTTTTAAGGAGACTGCAAAATAAAAGGGCACTGATAGTATATGCTAATACACATATTGTCATTAATAATTATATATATATATATATATATATATATATATATATATATATATATATATATATAGTGAGCATCGCATTACTCAAAGGTCCTACTTCAGAAATTAGTAATGTTTTGCTATCTATTATTGAACGTTCTATTGCAATAAACCGTTCCTCCTATCGTGTTGGTAGTTCTTTGCATTTAAGTAACAGCTTTGTATATAGTAACCGTTTCTAAGGATAACATAAATGACGAAAATAACCGAAATATAACGAATACATGACGGGATAATAGAGAGACTAAAATGCGGTATATAGATGACTGGAAGAAGAAAAGAAAGACAAAAGCAAACGAAATTATGAAAGTGATCAGAAGAGACAATGATAGATACACAGAAAGAAACAGACAGAAAAAAGAACATTAACACAAAAAACGAAATTATGAAAGTGATCAGAATCTTTTGCAGTGAAACCCTATCCATAAAAATTCCACCTGACGCTAGAGACATGGCGGAAATGAGTTAAGTATTTTTGATTGTGGTAGCAATACGAATTATTGCTGTCACTCTCTTAGAAAGATAAAACCATAGTTTGGAGCTCAGTCAATCACATTTCTTTTGAAATAACGAGAGAGTAGAGAGTGACTAGCAACATCTCTTCTGTTTGGAAGTAGATGTAGGGAAAAGAAGAGGTAATCTCCCACGAGATTTCGAAGTCGATTTTGTTTTCTCTCAAGGTACGAAAGAGTACTAAGAGCGGCATCTACCCAGATGTGGCATCAGTACTCCATCTATATGTATACTTCTGTTTATGGAGTCTTATTTTATTTCATCTTACTTGCAGTTGGTTAGTGTAACCTTGCTGTGTTAGTTGGTTTCCACACTCAAGGAATTTTCTTAATATGCCTGTTTTCTTTTCATCTGTTTCGTCGTTCCAATGTTATCAATCCCCTTTTTTGTTTCCATTTTCTACTAGTATGTTTTTAGGTGGTCAGTACTGTTTCTTGTGCTCCTATGATTACAGAATCTAAATGCAAAACGCGATAAATCTAATTTCGTTAGATTGAGACATCAAAAACAGTATGAACATATAAATAGTAGACTTCAACTAAAAGAACCCAGTGCTTGGTGTTGTTTCCGACTAGGACAATGCACGCCGTCTCTCTTTCTCTCTATCTGGCCAACTTCGGGTAAGTTTTTTCGTCACTAAGTCTTAAATGACTAGTCTGGGTAGCTCTTGTACCGACAGGCTGAAGGTACAGGTTAGACACCTAGTGTGGCTGCTGTTTCCGACTGTCAGTACAGGGGCCCTAACTCTTAGGTAGCGCTAAGAACGAATGCTCGATCAACAGTGGCATAATATCGTAAGTAACTGTATGTGCAATGTCGCGCATGGAAATGCGGCCTACCCTTATCCCCGGTGGGCTTTCAAGGGGCAACAATCCTCATAGACCAAGTCACGACGAATGGGCAGGTTGTGTGAGCTTATTGGCACCAAACAAGCACCCACTTTGCCCTCCCTACTCTATCACAAAACAAACATGACATTTACAGCTCTAAACTTAGGATGAACCCCAAAACTTACACCCTAATTCTATGTAGCCCCTTACGTTTACAGTGGCGACCTGCCTTGTTTGGGATGAACTATGATAACAATTTAAAAATAAACAAAAATTGAAGGCAAAAAATTATGCTTATATCACTTCCTATAAAACATTATTTAGGCGTGTGATAGAGTGAAAAAAATGCAAGACATTTGTAATGATAATTTACCAATTACGAAACTGGCGTTTATCGCATTTTGCATTCAAACTTCCAATTATTGATAATACTGTATTTTTCATGTTTAATAGTTTATTCTTCTCTATATAGTTGTTTAGTTTTCTTGCATCCTTCCGCTTCTCTCTGTATTCTGCGTTTACAGCGAAATCTTATATTTGGCAGTTTATCTCCTTCTTATTTACTATTTTCATGTCTAATCTTGTGGCTTGGATGAGTTTGTTTGTATCTTAATGTTCAAGTGTAATCTCTGTTTGTCGTCTTCCAATGCTGGCTTCTCTTTGTGTAACTTATTTGTATGTTAAAATGAGTAGTTTTTTCAAAGTTAGCAGATGAGTACATTTCCATATCACTCCTCTCTATTTTTATATGGGAAATATTATTCAATCATAAATCAAAAAAAAATAAGAAACAAATATATTACACTGATTCATTCCGTTAAAAAGTAAACTATAAGATTAATAATTCAATAAATAATTAATAAATGCCTTATTGTCACTTGGAAATTGTTTAGTTCAATATTGAGAAATCCTGATTCCTTATACAGGGTGGGCAAAAATAAGAGTCCTATTTTTAAAAATTCATAACTTTTTTATTTATTGATTTTTTTTTTTTTTTTTTAGAATAAGTAAAGGACCCCTTCCGAAGCAAGCATGAGCCGTATTAGCTCTAAGGAACGTACCCTCATTTAGAAAACATTATTTTTGCTTAAAAAACTCAAAACAGTGTAAAAAACAATACTTTAGTTTTTGTAAGTTTTAAGAAGTGTTTTTCGGCTAAAATTTGTTTTGTTTATTTCAAAAAATCTCGGAAGGGTCAGTCTACACACACATAAAGTTTGGTGAGTTTAACTTTTATTTTGTGGAAGTTATTCAAATTCAAGTTATTCAAATTTAAAGATAGGACCCTTGTTTTGGCCCACCCTGTATATAATCGTATCACGCTCCATAGTTTTCTTCGAGTGTCCGGCTGGCTTAGCAGGCTAAGAGCATATATATATATATATATATATATATATATATATATATATATATATAAAAAGTTCGAATAAAACGCGATAAAGGCCATTTTTAATATTACGAAATCATCACTACAAAAGATGTGGTATTTCAACGCACGACCACATCCCAAAATAACGTTTTACATACAGGCGTCATTACTTTAATGTTTTAATACATTTTGAATCGAAGTCGAGATTCAACACATCCGTCTTTTTATTGTTTTACGTCTGAATTTAAACAAATTGGATTAATCTCGTTTTGCATTCGAACACTTTTTCAGCGTAACACTGCTCATCAGCGTAACTTAACAAGATTCGAAACCGTAAGCACAGTCACTGCACCATTTCTTCTCTGTCTCTCTATTCCATCACTAGTTTACTATCTCGCTACCTCTTTATCTCTCTAATTACATTATTTTCCTAAGTGTCTCTTACCCTTTCTCTCTCTCTCACTCTCTCTCTGTCAGTTTATTATCTGTGTATCTCTTTACGTATGTCTCCGATTTTTTCTTACCCTCCGTCTCTTCAGAAACGGAGTCATTTAAGCCTCTCACGGGGCAATAACTAATCTTTCGCCCTTAAAAAGCTTTCTACATCGGCATCTCATTCTCTTTCGCAATTTAGACACCCCATCCCTTATTTTGCTCTCTCTCTCTCCCTCTCTATCTATCTCTCTCTTTCTCTCTCTGTCTCTCTCTCTCTTTCCCCCTGACTCTCTCTACTAATCGTTTATTAGCTAATTTAATAAATGTCTTCCTGTTTATCTTTCTACTTCTTTCTCACTCTCTCTCTCTCTCTCTCTCTCTCTCTTTCTATCTCTCTCTTTCTATCTCTATCTCTCTCTTGTTCGATTTAAGTTTTTACTCATCTCATAAACTAACTGCATTTTCTGATTTTCTACCACAGTTCCTTTTACGGTATGTCTCCCCTCTCAGTGTATCACTTATCACTTACTATCGTCATTTCTCTATGTCGTTCCATCTTCCGTATTCTGTTTGTTTGTCTATCTATCTATCTATCTATCTATCTATCTATCTATCTATCTATCTATCTATCTATCTATCTATCTCTGTTTCTCTCTCCTTTAATAACATTTCCTACTCCACTGTCACTACTGAAGTGGTTTACTCCCCCACTGCAGCCACCCTTTTCATCTTGCTGGTTAGCGTACTAGATTGTTTCCCACCAATCCACTACACAGCTTTTTGTACAGTCCATAGCCACCAGAACCACCACCATCTTTTTTCATAGTCCGTAGCCACCAGAACCACCACCATCTTTTTTCATAGTCCGTAGCCACCACAACCACCACCATCTTTTTCACAGTCCGTAGCTACTACAACCGCCAACATCTTACCATACCACCAATCCCACTCTGCCCGCCTAGCATCCTTCCCGCCTTACCCACAATCCCTTACAAACCGACTCGTTCCCCGACACTCGGCGTGTACTAGTCAACCCCGCCCGACCGGCCGTATTCACGCCATTATCTTTATTTGGTAATGATTGATTAAAAACAGTCCAATATTGACAGGTGATCGCATAGAAAATACCACAGGGCACGTTTTTGGATCTGCGTGTAGAAAAAATAAATAAATGAAACAAGAAGGGATAAAAAAATATATAGATATGAAAATAATAAAAAAAAACGAAAGTTTCTATAAAATAAAAACATAAATGAAAAAAAAAAATCAAACGGAAAATAAACACAGAAAACGAGGAGCTTAAAAGTCCCGAAGAATTAAAAACAAAAACAAAATAATATTCTTAAAAAAAATAAAGCACGAGAAATAATATTGAAAGCCAGCAGAATCATTTCACAAAACGTTTTAACAAGTCATTATTGTTTGTTATTATTATTTTTATTCTTTTCTTTCGCGTGTTTTCTTTTTGAAAAAAGAAATCGAATGCAAAAAGTAGCGGCAAAAAAATGTAGTCGATTATATCTATTTTAATGGTGAAACATCTCGCATGAAGCTTACTGGACCGAAAAGAGAATATTTAAAAAATGTATTTTTTATTTTTTATCATAGTTCACCCCAAACAAGGCAAGCTGCCACTGTAGGCGTAAGGGCCTACTGCGAATTAGGGTGTAAGTTTTGGGGGTCATCCTAAGTTGGGAGCTATGAATGTCATGCTTATTCTGAGATAGAGTAAGGAGGGTAAAGTGGATGCTGGTGTGGTCCCAATAAGCTCACACAACCTGAAGTACTTATGAAACAGGCACAAGGATGCAACATTGGGACGATGGGACAGGACCTGGAGCTTGGTGGATAGTGAGAGACCTATTAAGTTAGCGACTATTTTTTGGATCTTGTCTAAGGGGGAGACACTAGTGGATGATTAACCACCCCATATGTGGCAACACTACTCCATGCATGGGCGGATGGTGGCTTTGTAGAGATATATGATAATGTCAGGTAGAGGGATCCTATCTTATTTGCAGCAGCCTTGGCAATGTCTTCAATATATTTGTTCCAATTCATGTTACCTGTGCATGTTAAACCGATGAGTTTGAACGTTGGACTCTCATGTAGAAATGCTCTTATAATTATAGATGGTGGATTGTACATTGTTATGCAGAATTAAATGATATACATGTATATATTAGATGGTTGAACATGCGCCGCACTTGCTTAACTATACATTCAATATCGGATAATACCTCTCCCCGTACTTTTCTCTCTCTTTCTCCATCTTTCTCTCCCTCTCGCTCATGGATGAGAGAGAGATGCGTAGACTGAAGCAAGCATTGCACAATAAAAACCGTACATATCCTTAGTTTACATTGCCTCAAGGAAATGCCAAGGGGTATGTTGGATTTTCCTTTTCCTAAAATAATCTACCTACGAAAGTTCCATAGTCTAATCAACAATATTCTTTATATCATAAATCAGCCGTCTACTGTATAAATGAGTGCCCATTTGTATAAATTGTATAAATGGTTGTCTATTTGTATAAATTGTATAAATGATTGTCTATTTGTATAAATTGTATAAATGATTGTCTATTTGTTTAAATTATAAAAATAATGTACTATTTGTATCACTTATGTAAATGATTGTCTAGTTTTATTAATTGTATAAATGATTGACTATTTGCATAAATGGTATAAATGATTGTCTATTTGTATAAACTGTATAAATAATTGTCTATTTTTATTAATTGTATAAATGATTGACTATTTGTATAAATTGTGTAAATGATTGTATATTTGTATAAATTGTATAAATGATTGTCTATTTGTATAAATTGTATAAATGATTGTCTATTTGTATAAATTGTATAAATGATTGTCTATTTGTATAAATTGTATAAATGATTGTCTATTTGTATAAATTGTATAAATGGTTGTCTATTTGTCCGGTAAGATTTCAGAACTGCACATTGCACGCTAACAAACATTAAATCGTCGGGCTTCGTATTGACTTGAGTAAGTAATTAAAAACATATTTTAATAGTTATTTACTCACTTGGAGTTCTCACCTGATCATCTACATAAGAAGCATCTGCCGCATAATAAGGGTAGCATGGAAGAATAAGGTTCGCCACGCCGATGTCTTATCTCGGGCAGATCTGTCCAGCATATCCACACTGCTCAAACAGCACATACGGCGTTACCTTTGGCATGATCACCGTAGACCAGAGTATGCTAGATTGCCACATCTCCAAAGATTACTTGTATGGAGAGATGCCCACAAGCAGGAACCCCATCGGGCGGCCACAGCTGATGTACCGCAATATAATGGCTGTGGACATCAATATAGAGTGGTGAGAAAGTCTGGCAGCAAACCGATGCAAATGGAGAGTAACATTGGCCAAACACTTCAAGTCTGGGAAGGAGAAGCTGACACTGGTCTCCACAGAATGGCAGGCCTGCAGAAAGCAAAGCAACGGCTTCAGTAGACCGGGGACAGAACACACATGCGACCAGTGCAAGAAAGACTATTACTCCTGTATAAGCCTCTACAACCACAAACGCTAATGTTCCAACCAAATAGATAACTGGGATGCAATTCGTGGTCAACCCTGGCTGACGAGTTATTACCTATGATCACTCCCTGGTAATAGCGGAAGTTTGGGTCAGTGTTCCCTCGAGTGTGAGTTACAAGTCCTCGTAGATGTCCAGTAGTTTTCCATTCTGTCGATATCCATCGCAAATCACTTTACGTTCTTGCAGTACCTGTTTACTATTAATTCCAGATAAAACTACTGGTCAGTATCAGGAGATACTGGCTTGTAGTTTTGTTTGGAATTTGAGGAGCAATAAACTTGTTCAAGCTTCCAATACACTCCGTATCATCATAGTAGAGGTCATGATGTTTTTTTTTCTGCTGTGATCTTTTCATCCCACTGACTCTTCATGACAATTTTTCTTACAGCATCCAATTCTGATGTCGCTATTCTTTTTTCATCTACCTTGGCAGCTTCAGTTACCTTGGTTTTGTGTAAAGTTCTTTGTGTTTCAAATTGTGTTTACGCAGCCTTATTTTATTTCAGTTTACCTGTCATTGTTCGATGCCACCTGCTGATATGTGCTGGTTTCAGGACTCAAAGATCTTTCTTTTAATAATTCAGCTGTTTTTATCAGTGCAGTGTTTTTCATGTTATCAATTTCCCCTTTGATTTCGACTTCACTTATTCTTTGTTAGGTTAAACGGAACTGTTCTTAATATTATTATTATTATTATTATTATTATTATTATTATTATTATTATTATTATTATTATTATTATTATTATTATTATTAGTGTTATTATTATTATTATCATTATTATTATTATTATTATTTTATTCGTGGTGATGGTGGCAGAAGAAGTATACTCGTTATACAATGTTTAAGTCTAGCCAGAGCTATTCAATGATTTTTGCACACATTATCCTCGGAAAGATATGACTCCATATCTTCTGATCTATTTATCTATCAGAGAAATGGTTGGGTAGACTAGACGTTCATAAGTTGGTCAGCAACTTAGTTTTAGAAAACGAAACTCTCTAATATAAACCTGGACAGAGAAGGCGTTTAGCACGTGATATACATCGTGTAACTGTATAGTCATCATGGTCTTAGTAGAGAAACTGTTCATGTTCACCACAATGCACGGTGTATCTAAAACAAATTAATGGGCTAATGTCGTCTTAAATTATCACATACATCTTAATAATCGAAATACCACAATACACACACATATAAACAGCCTATGTATCAATTTTAACAAACAGTTCATCGTAACAATTGTAGCAATTCTCATCAAAAATAAAAATATATATTATATCAATATATAGAAATATATTGATATTATATATGGAACGACTAGAGAACAGAACTTAAAAAGTTGTGCATTTTAATTGAACTCGAATGCACTCAACGTTTAACCCGTTTACAACAACAAATATCCAAGTGGTCATAATATATCATACATTTTGATTTGACCAATGAGTTGTTGTTGTTTTTTGTGAGAGTCAGGGACATCAAAGAACACGATATGCCTCGGTAATTAGTCGTTACCGGCCTTTTCGGAAGGCAGCTGAACTTGAAGTCTACGTAATTCAAAAACAAGTTCGATCATATATGTAGAATGCATGTGAAAAAGCAGGTTTAATGTTTAAGGACATTCTAATTTCTTTAAAAACTTTATTATAGATAACTAGAGATCTAGAAATGTTTTCTAGAAACAGTACAAGTTATCTTTAAAAGATTATTACTGAGAAAAAATCAGTGGGAGCACTACAGTTGCATAATAGACGTCAGAATGATTGGGTTATTTTCAGTGGGCAATCTAATATTAGCGGGCGGACAAGTAAGGCCAGGACAATGAGTATTCAGTCGATCCATTGCGCAAAGTCTGGCAACAATAACACGAACGAACGAATGGTAACACAGATAGCACGATTAATTAAAACACATCGAAGTAGAATACTTAATTGCTCAAAAGTAGATCGATCATTAGATATTGAAAACTGCTTAAAACGAAATGTTCAGTCATAAACCGAAATAGAATCATTAAGAATAGTAGTAAAAACAGAATCGCCGCAAGATACTGAACAAAAACTGATATTTAGTGGTGAAAACACAGGATGGTATAGAGTTACATAAAAAGCTATAGGGAAATGGACCGTCATTTAAACGGAGTAAATGTATACTACAGCGAAAAAAAATTTTTTTTAGCATGATAGTACTCCTTATCACAAATGACTATCTTAAAAAATATTCGTTTGTATGAAGATATTCGACTTCGTGTAAGCCGTCAAGGCGAACAGCTCTGATATAATTATAATTGACTCATTCTAGCTTGAAATAGAGAAACACGTGTAGTAATGTTCAGATATAGTTGCGTAAAAATATTGTCAAAATCGAGAATTTCCCAAATATAATTTTATTAATTTTAGTCATAGAAAAAATGTAAATATATTGGAAAATACGATAGATAGAATGGTGCAGAAAATAGTAACGGAAAATGTTTAAAACAGTAAGAATGTGTGAAACAACAAAGTCTAAATAATTCATCAAGAAATTCTATATTTCCTTTCCTGTCTTATTTCGTTTCCGGATATTACATTCTTAATTTCTATTCATGTGTGTATAAATAAAAAGCAAGAAATTTAGTCAAGATATACGGAAAAAAAGCGAAAAGTACAAAATAAAGAAAAGGAAATACATAAATAATAAAAACGTAAGAACAAAAAAACTAAAATAATAAAGAAACTATATATTTTTGAATTAATTAAAATGAAAGCAAAATGAGACGAAAGAAAGAAAACAGGTGAAGAATTAGATGAAGAGGCATTGAAAAAATAATGAACAAAAGAGAAAAATAGAGAATATCCGGAACTGAAGGAAGTCAATGTAAGTATAAAAGAAAGATCAAAGAAGTAAAGAAAGTACATAAATAAAAATACAAAAATGGATGAAAGAAATGAAAAAAAGAACAAGATAAATGAATGAACCAACGTGAAAAGGAGAAGAAAAAGAAATTGAAGGAAAATGAAAGAATTAAAGATGACGATAAATAGGACCAAATAATGACCTTATATTATGTTCTCCAGCAAAAGATTGGCGGCAGAATAGAATGATTTGAATCGAGAATAAAACAAAGATGAATGAAATAAAAACCGACGAGATAGAAAGAATAGAAAGCGTGAAATGTGCGAAACAAAAATGGATGAAATAAATGAGAAATAGAAACACAAAAAATGAATTAAACAACGCAAAAAGTTGATAGAAAGAAAAAAAACGAAAAAAAAACAAAGAAAAAAGGGTAGAAGGTCAGTTATAAAGGAGTTGTGCGCAAAAATATTTGAAGGAAGAAAATAATTAAGACAATAAGTGAAATAACAAATAAATAAAAAGATAATAAAATAACGTAAATGATAAAAGGAGAAAAAATAGGAAATCAAATACGTGAACGAAAGAAATAATAAAAACAGAGAAAGAAAAAGATAAAAACAAACGATAAAAGAAAGAATAGAAACAAAAAAATGTAAGAAAGAAAAAAATATTCAAAAAGAAAGAGACACAAATGTAACGACGGAATGTGAGAGAAACAGGCCGCATAGACAAAAGATGCGGAGTAAAAATTAAAGAGGAAAAAAAGAATAAGCAGAAAGACAAAAAAACATCTTTGGTGGCGAATAATTCCGTCAACGTCTCAGCAATACATCTCATCAATCTGGCAAAGGTCAATAATGCTTGATTGTAGTTTGGTAGAGGCCGGGCCTTTGTTTTATCTTTTTTTTTCTTTTTTTCTCTCGGAATTCTTTTATTGTGATTTGTTTTTTATTCTGTTGTCGCCAACTCCACCATTTACCACTGATTCATTAATTTATTCTACTTACAATAGAAGCAGTCATTTTTTGTTATCCTGTCACTCTTTTTTTTTCTTTTCTTTTGCCTTTTGTCTGTTTTTGCCAGGTTCATAATTTTTTGTTTATATTTCAGGGAAAAAGTCAGAATGGCCCGAAATGTGAATACGGAAACTCTCAGCAAATGAGACGAAAGAAAAAACAATAAGTAAAAATGGGAAAACGGTTAGGGTTAGGGTTAGTGAGGACAAAACCAATGGTTTGATGAATGTGGGGATAAGAATAAAGAAAGGCCAACCAATAATGAATAGAGAAAGGAATGAGACAAACAAAAGAACAAAAAAAAGAGAAAAGAGACGAGAACAACTAACAAGAGAAGGTAAGAAAATAAATAAAGGAATGAGAATGAAGAAAGAAAAGTCATAAATAAGGAAAGAAATATAGAAAGGAAAAAATAAATAAATGAATAAAATATGAAAGAACAAGGCAATAAAAGGACGAGATGAGCTTTTTCTTACAAAAGAAGAAATGGAAGAAAGAAATGAAGAATAGAAATGAAAATAGAAATAACATCAAAACGAAAGTAAGGAATAGAAAAATCGACGCACAAAAGAAATGGGAAAGAAGAGAAGAGAGAATAGAAGGTTGAACGAAAATAATAATAATAAAAAAATGTATAACAAAATACGAAAAGCAAGAAAGGAAAGGAAGTAGGAAGGCATGAGCCTAAGCCCAAATATAACAAGGTTGAAAGGAAAACATACCAAGAAATGAGAGCAATGAAAAAACAAAGAAACGAAGAGAGTAAGGAAGGTAGTACAAAATGAGTTGCGATTAAATCTTTATATAAAGCAATGTTGTATGTATGTGTATATGTAAGTGTATCGTGGTATCACAGTTAGACGATTGATCCAAGAGCAAAACTAACTGACGACTTATGGTCACAACCTTCGATCCGATGTCTCATCGATGTCAGAAGTCCATGAACCTTTTTTTATAACTCATTAGTCAAAATTAAAGTACGTAAAATAACAGTTGAAACAAATGTTCCGACATTTATACAGTTCTCTTTTAGCAGATAAAACAACTACTTTCCCGTTAAATGACCGTACGTATCGTATTCTTCACTTTGAAAAAAAAATTAACTTCGTATTCTTCGTATCGCAGTCATTTGAAGGTTGAATGTTGAAGGTTCACTCCTCAGTGCCGGCGATACGAAGAATTTCGAATTACTGAAGACTTCTTCCCAGTCATGGCAAATGGAACGAGAGCATGCTACCCCCGTGGGTTTAATAAAGGGTTCCGTTCGAAATTCTGTCCAGATTCCCGAGTTCGACAGAAAGATTCCAGAGTTCGACAAGGTACACCTGAAAAAGGTCGGAGGATACATCGGCCGAAACGTTGTCATAAAAACACGTAAGATGAGAACAGTAGTCCGAATATACCAAATTCTGCAAATTATCAACCCTCATCTCAAATATTCCGAAATATAATAATATATTTTACTTTAATAAACAAATTTTAGATTTCATATTAGATTCTTATATGTTTTTTTGTGCCTCAAAGACAATCGAATTATGTTATATCTATACGAGATGTAAAACAGAATCCTACGCTAACCTCATTTAAATAAGTGAAAAAGACAACACATTTTCATTCGATCAATGGCCTTTGGGATAAAGTGTTCGCCTTGAGTACAACTATTTAATGTCGTCGTGGGTTTGAATCGCCTAAAAAATAGTTTTATTCTCGAGGTACTTCCCAGCTAAATCCGGTTATCATCATAATCCTGCATATTTTTCAAATAAAAAAAGTGGATCACAAATATTCAATAGATATTTTTAATTTCAAGAAAAGTTGAGAAACCCAGCATAGACGGCTTCTTAAGCTAGTATAATTTAATATTTATTTATAAAAAGTATATATATATATATATATATATATATATATATATATATATATATATATATATATATATATTATTCAAGGATTTATAAAAAATATTTTATAAATATATTTTCAAAAGTGTCATGAAAAAAAATTCACAATGAAATAAATTATGTTCAATATTGGGAATAGAGCATAATGATGGTGTAACAAAAGTCAAGATAAATAAATGTATATAAATAGTTACGTATGTATTTTCATATTTTCTCAACATGCAACTAAAGTTCCGGGATTTAAAAGAACAACATGGACTTACTTTTGTTTGTTTTTTGTTGAATGTTAAAGAAAATATTTAAAATAAATGCGTTACTATATATATATATATATATATATATATATATATATATATATATATATATATATATGTATATATATATAATGATAGTAACAATTAAATTTTGTAAAAATCAGGATATATATATATATAAATATATGTATAGATATGTAAATTAATAGATATATGATCAATAATAAAACGAAAAATACGGCTCTTTGTAACACAAACTCATGAAGACGGTCGTGTGACCGAAAGCGCTCAAGGAATGACCCACGACACAACGCTAGGTGCCATACTCCACCGGTTAACGCCCGAAAACCGAAGAATCGCTCCCCGCGACGAGAGATTGACAAGAAAGATCGTGAAGAGGGAGAGAGCTTCGTGGTCTTCAATGTAGCTTGCATAATATATATATATATATATATATATTAATTATGTATTACATCGATGTTTCTATGCTTACGCTATCTTCAGTGTAGGAGGTTTATTCCCGACGGTCAGCGGGCGCGAACTCCGACCACAAACCGCCACTGATTCGTAGTGAAGAGTTTTACCCGTCAGCCACCGTAAATTAAGAAGAATTTTAGTTTGTAAATGCCAAGTCAGCGGGTATTTACAACGAGCAGTGAATAGTAACGAACAACAACAGACCGTGGGGGATCTCGCAATGAAGCGAGTTGTTATGCTTGTCATTAAACTCTCTCAGAGTTGCCGGCCTTAGTAAAATGTATATATATATATATATATATATATATATATATATATATATATATATATGTATATATATATATATATATATATATATATATAAATAAATATATATATATATATATATACATATATATATACATATATATATATATATATATATATATAGAGGGAGAGAGAGAGAGAGAGAGAGAGAGAGAGAGATGGTTATTTTCACTCTCATTTTACTACAGAAATACAATATTTAGCGAAATGCAAAACCCTTTGTAAATTAACAAACGGAGAACTGTCCAGGTGTCTGGCAATGTTTATATAAAAACATTGAGATATCACATACCGCAGTCACGTGACCAGAATCGCTGACTATCAACAAGATAGTTAGAGATTCGTCATGCTTGTCATTAAACTCTCTCAGAGTTGCCGGCCTTAGTAAAATGTATATATATATATATATATATATATATATATATATATATATATATATATATATATGTATATATATATATATATATATAAATAAATATATATATATATATATATACATATATATATACATATATATATATATATATATATATATATAGAGAGGGAGAGAGAGAGAGAGAGAGAGAGAGAGAGAGAGAGAGATGGTTATTTTCACTCTCATTTTACTACAGAAATACAATATTTAGCGAAATGCAAAACCCTTTGTAAATTAACAAACGGAGAACTGTCCAGGTGTCTGGCAATGTTTATATAAAAACATTGAGATATCACATACCGCAGTCACGTGACCAGAATCGCTGACTATCAACAAGATAGTTAGAGATTCGATCCTGGCTGGGCATTGGTGCTAGTCTGGCCGCACTGAAGAGCTGTGATACAGCAAAATTATGTTTCTGCTCATTACTAATATATATATATATATATATATATATATATATATATATATATATATATATACACGAGGGGCCTTTAATAAGTAATGCCCCTGACCCATTTCCCATAGCAGTAGATTAATGAAACTTGGTACAGTTATTAGTATTTCTAATGCAGCTGTGAACAACCTATGTTTGTCCTCCAACCACGTCGTTACTTCAGAAATCAAGGCTACATTATCTGGGAAAGGTTCTCCTTTCAAAACCAACTTCATGGCGCGGAAGAGATGAAAGTCAGAGGGTGCAATGTCAGGAGAGTAAGGAGATGAGGCAGGATTTCATAGCCATACGCCCGTGCTTCTGATCTGGCGACATGCGAGTTGTGGACCAGAGCGTTCTCCTACAGGAGGAGGATACTTTTGCTGATCTTGTCCCGCCTCTTAAGTTTGATAGCTTCTCTTAATTTATCAAAAGTGAAGCGTAATAGGCTCCTGTAATTATGGTACCCTTTGCAAATAAATCTGTCATCACTACTCCGTCCTAGAAGAGTGTGAGCATGACCTTGCCAGCGGAGGGGTGCACCCTTTCCTTCTTTGGAGGTGGTGAGTCCACGTGCTTCCACTGCATTGACTGGGATTTTGTCTCTTAATCATAGTGACGTACCCAGGTTTCATCCTGTGTAATCAGTCTTTCGAAAAACTTCGACTCATCTTCTTGGCATATCTCCAAATTCATCCTCGAGCACTCGACGCGTTCTTGCTTCTGGAAAGGTGTGAGCAACCTAGGAATCCATCTGGCAGACACCTTATGCATATCCAAATGGTCATGAATGATCGTTTCCACATACCCTGTATTAATCCTGAACTCTTGGGCTATTTGGAAAATAGTAATGCGTAGATCTTCCAAAATGGCAGCCTTAACCTGACGGGCAGATTCCTCATTAATGGCAGAAGAAGGACGACCATGTCTGGAAGCTGCTTCCATAGACTTCCCACCATGTTTGAATTAACCATGCCAGCGTTTTACAAAGGCATATGCTAGGGCATCATCACCATAAGTTTCTTTCATTTCATCAAAAGTTATCTTTGGTGTGCGTCATTTCAAATGCAAAAACCGGAACACTGCGCGACACTCAACTGGCTCCATTTCACACCTGACTCAGTTCAAACACCTGTAAATCAGAAACCACTATGAGTTCAGAGCTGCAACACAACCCATGCATATATAAATCATTTCACATGCAAAATGTCATCTAGATTAGACAACTGTAAGTGGGTTAGGAGCATTTCTTATTGAACGCCCCTCGTATATATATATATATATATATATATATATATATATATATATATATATATATATATATTCACATATATATATTTATATAAATATATGATTAGTTTTATTTACACAGACATGTACAAAACTTGCGGCACTAGCATGTCGATATTATCGATCATCAGCTGTTATAAACTGAGATCTCATAAGACAAATTTAAAATCCGATCTTAACCTTAGATAATACTTCCAAATTCAGTTGAAGTTCTCAGAAATCAAGGTGCCCCTCGTAATGCTTACACTTGATCTTTATATGAGATACATCGATATTCGAGTGTTCAATTAGTGTACTCCTTTACCTGTCACACATTGAGTTAGTAAAGAAGTTAAGAACATTAAATTTCATCTCCCTAATTGACCAGTTAACTATTTTATCGTTCGTATATCCAGTTGATCATGTTATAGTATATTTTTCTTTTCTTGGTTTCTTGGTCTTACCGGATTGCAGGACGAGAATCTATCTGGTTAGGTGGAGTATCGAGCTAAGGGTTGTTACTTGAGGTAGGCTTTGACTACTTTGTTATATTGAATATCTGACCAGGGTTTTCTTGTAGGGTGAAGTATTCTCATGTTAGTTTTTCCTGATTAAACAGAGACGTGAAGGCACTAGAGGATAATGTCTAGTAGATAATTCAAACTCTTTTAAATATAAATATATATAAATATATATGGTACGTCAATGAAAATTAGTAAGACCTGCAAATGGAAGCATATCGGTATTTTCAGTTGTTCAAACAAGGAGTAGTTTAGTTAATAAAAACATTTATTTTTCATCTCTTTCTTTCCTCAAACCAGGCTTTTCAAAGATTAAAAAATAATGTTTTTATTAACTAAACTACTCCTTGTTTTGAACAACTGAAAATACCGATTTGCTTCCATTTGCAGGCCTTCTTAATTTCTATTGACGTACCATATTTTTGCTCTATCCAGTATATTGAGCTTTCCTTATTTCACAATAGGTCAAACTCTCTAAAAGTTTACCTTTTAGTTATAATTTACATATATAAATATATATATATATGTATATGTATGTAATATTATTTCATGCATATATATACGCATATGTTACTAGTATGATATATTGTGTACATATTTTCAATATTTACTTTACCAGTGCTCAATACGTGAGTAGAGCTTAGTAGTAGTATTCGCAAGTAAGCTGTACACAGGCGTCCATGTTTAATTCCAGCAATGAATCATCAGGCTAAACACATGTGTATGAATATGTGTGTGTGTCTGTACGTGCATTGATATGTGTACGGGAACAACGAAGGAAAGTTTAGACCTATTTTACCTGAAAACAAGAAAGATGGAATAGACGAAAAGAATAACGAATTAAGTATAGAATAAAAGCAATGATGCAAGAAAGAATTACGAACAAAAGGTAAATTAGAAGATGGAAATACGGACGAAAAGTCGAAAATGTATAAGTTGTAAAAGAAACATAAAAGGACGTATATAGAATCGAAAACAGAAATATTTAAAATTGAATTGAAAAAAGAATAAATTACAAAAATTGAAATAACAGAAGGAAGGAAAGAGTAATGAAATAGAATAGAAAAAACAGAATTAGAAGAACAGAAGGAAGCAAAGAGCAAATGAAATAGAAAAGATCAAATAACAACAATTAGAATAACAAAAGTAAAGAAAGAAAAATGAAATAGAAAATGAAGAAATAACAAAAATTAGAATAACAGTAGGAAGGAATCAAAAATAAAATAGAAAAGAAATACATGAGAATAATTAGAAACACAGAAAGAAGAAAGAAAGATTAAATAGAAAAGAAAGAAATAACAACAATTAGAATAACAGTAGGAAGGAAAGAAAAATGAAATAGAAAAGAAATAAATAAAAACAATTACTATAACAGAAGGACAGAAAAGAAAAATGAAATAGAAAAGAAAGAAATAACAACAATTAGAATAGCAGAAGGGAGGAAAGAGAAATGAAATAGAAAAGATAGAAATAACAACAATTAGAACAATAAAAAGAAGGAAAGAGAAATGAAATAGAAAAGAAAGAAATAGCAACAATTAGAATAACAGGATAGAAAGAAAAAATGAACTAGAAAAGAGAGAAATAACAACAATTAGAATAACAGAAAGAAGGAAAGAGAAATGAAATAGAAAAGAGAAAACACAACAATTAGAATTACAGTACGCAGGAAAGAGAAATGAAATAGAAAAGAAAGAAATAACCACAATTAGAATAACAGAAGTAAAAAAGAGAAACGAAATAGAAAAGAAGAAATGACAACATCTTGAATCACGAAAGGAAAGAAAAGAGAAAATGAAATAAATGAAAGAAATAACAACAATTAGAATTAAAAAAATGGAAAGAAAGAGAAAATGAAATAGAACAGAAAGAAATAAGAAAAGTTAGTAGAGCAGAAGGAAGGATAGAGAAATCAAATAGAAAAGAAAGGAGTAACAACAATCAGAATCACAAAAGGAAGGAAAGAGAAATCAAAAAGAGAAGAAAATAAGAACAACAATTAGAATAACACTATGAAATAAATAAAAATGATTTAGAAAAGAATGAAATACCAACAATTACTATAACATACGCAAGGAAAAAGAAATGAAATAGAAAAGAAATAAATAAAAAATTCGAATAAAAAAAGAGAGAAAAGAGAAATAAAATAGAAAAGAACGAAAAACAACAATTAGAATAACAGTAGGAAAGAACCGGACATGAAGTAGAGTAGAAAGAAACAACAACAGTTAGAATAACAGAAAGAAGGAAAGAGAAAATGAGATAGAGAAGAAATACATGACAACAATTAGAATAACCAATTAAAGGAAACACAAATGAAAGAGAACAGAAAGAAATAACAACAATTAGAAGAACAGAAGGAAGGAAAGAGAATGAAAAAAGAAATAACAACAATTAGAATAACAAAAAACGTAAAAAAATGAAATAAAACAGAAAGAAAAAAGCAAGAATAAAAATATCAGAGCGGAAGTAAAGCGATAACCAAATAGACAAGAAAGAAGTAAAAACAATTAAGATAACAAAACGAAAGAAAGAGAAATGAAATAAAAAGAAAGAAATAACAACAATTAGAATAACAGAAAGAACGATAGAAAAGAAAGAAAAGAAAGAAATAACAACAATTAGGATAACAGAAGGAAGGTAAGAGAAATGAAATAGATAAGAAAGCAATAACAACAATAAGAATCACAAAAGGAAGAAAAGAGAAAATAAAACAAAGAAATAACAACAATTACAATAACAAAAGAAAGGGAGGAGAAATTAAATAGAAAATGAAGAAATAACAACAATTAGAATAGCAGAAGATAGGAAAGAGAAACGAAATAGAAAAGAAAGAAATGACAACAATTAAAATAACAGAGGGAAGACAAGAGAAATGAAATAGAAAAGAAAGAAATAACAACAATTAGAACAACAGTAGCAATGAAAATAGAGATGAAATATAAAAGAAAAATAACATAATTAGCATAACAGTACGCAGGAAAGAGAAATGTAATTAAAAAAAGGAATAAACACAATTAGAATAACAGTAAAGAGGATGGAGAAATGAAATAGAAAATGAAAAAAATAACAACAATTAGAATAACAAAAGGAAGAAAAGAGAAATAAAATATAAAAGAAAGAAATAACAACAATTAGAATAACAGTAGGAATGAAAGAGAAATGAAATAGAAAAGAAAAAACAACAATCAGTATAACACATGCAAGGAAAGAGAAAATGAAATAGAAAAGAAATAAATAAAAACAATTTGAATAACAGTAGTAAGGTAAGAGAAATGAAATAGAACAGAAAGAAATAACAACAATTAGAATAACAGTAAGAAGGAAAGAGAAATGAAATAGAACAGAAAGAAAAAAAACAAAATTACTATAACAGACGCAAGGAAAGAGAAATTAAATAGAAAAAAATAACAACAATTAGTATAAAAAAGGAAATACAGAGAAATGTAATAGGAAAAAAAGAAAGAAATACAATTAGAATAAAAGAAGGTAGTAAAAATAAAATGGATTAGAAAAGAAAGAAACACCAACAATTAGAATAACAAACGGTAGAAAAGAGAAATTAAATAAGGAAGAAGGAAATAACAACAATGAAAATAACAGTAGGAATGAAAAGGAAATGAAATAGAAAAGGAAAAATAACAACAATAAGAATAACAGTACGCAGGAAGGAGAAATGAAATAGAAAAAAAAGAAATAACAACAATTAGAATGAAAATAAGAAGGAAAAAGAAATGACATAGAAAAGAAAGAAATAATGACAATAATAATACCAGTAAAGAGTGAAAGAGAAATTAAATAGAAAAACTAGAAAGTATAACAATTAGAATAACAAAAAGAAAATAGAGAGAAATGAAATAGAAATAAAAGAAATGAAAACAACTAGAATAACAAAAGGGTAGAAAGAAAAATGAAATAGAAAAAAAAGAAATAACAACAATTAAAATAACAAAATGGAGGTAAGAGAAATTTGAAAAAAAAATAAAGCAATAACAACAATTTAAACAACAAAAAGAAAGACAGAAAAATGAAAAAGAAAAGAAAGAAATAACAACAATTAGAATAACAGAAAGCTGGAAAGCGAAATTAAATAGAAAAGGATGAATAACTACAAATATAATGATAGTAAGAATTGAAAGAGAAAAAACATAGAAACAAAAGAAAAACAACAATAATAATAGCAGTAGGAATGAAAGAGAAATGAAATAGAAAAAAAGAAATAACAACAATTAGAATAACAAAAAGCATGAAAGAGAAATGAAATAGAAAGGAAAGATATTACAACAATTATAATAACAGTGGGAACAAAAAAGGAAAATGAAATAGAGAAGAAACTAATAACAACAATAAAAATAAAAAAGAAAGAGAAAGAGAATAGAAAAGAAAGAAACCACAACAAGTAGAGTAACAGAAATATGGAAATAGAAATGAAATAATAAAGAAAGAAATAACAACAATTGGAATAACAGAAGGAAAGAAAGAGAAAATTAAATAGAAAATAAATAAATTACAACATATAGTATAGCATAAGGAAGGGAAGAGAAATTAAATAGAAGAGAACGAAATAACCATTAAAATAACAGCTAAAAGGAAAGAGAAATTAAATAGAAAAAAAAGAAATAACAACAATTAGAATAACTGAAGGAAGGAAAGAGAAATGCTATAGAAAACAAAAGACGCATAAACAATCAAAATAACGAAAGGAAATAAAGAGAAACGAAATAGAAAAGAAAGAAATATCAACAATTAGTAAAAAAGAAAGAAAAGAAAAGATAAATGAAATACAAAAGAAAGAAATAACAACTATTAGAATTACAGAAGGACGGAAAGAGAAAATGAAACTGAAAAGAAAGAAATAACAACAATCAGAATCATAACAGGTAGGAAAGAGAAAATGAAATAGAAAAGCAAGAAATCACAACAATTAAAATAACAGAAAGATGGAAAGAGAAATTAAATAGAAAAGAAAGAAATGAACATAGTTAGAATAACAGAAGGAAAGAAAGAGAAATAAAATAGAAAAGAAAGAAATAACAATAATTAGAATAACAGAAGGAAGGAAAGAGAAATGACATATAAAAAAAGAAATACCAACAATAAGAATAACATTAGGAACGAAGAAAAAATTAAATCAAAAAACAAGAAATAACAACAATTAGAATAACAAAAGGAAGGAAAGGGAAATAGAATAGAAAAACAAGAAATAACAACAATTAAAATAAAAACAGGAAGTAAAGAGCAATTAAATAGAAAAGTAAGAAATAACAACCATTTGAACAACAACAGGAAGGAAAGAGAAATTAAATAGCAAAGAAAGAAATAACAATAATAAGTATTACAAAATGAAAGACAGAGAAATTAAAAAGAAAAGAAAGAAATAACAACAATTAGAATAACAGTAGGAAAGAAAAAGAAAAGTAAATTGAAAAGAAAAAATAACAATAATTAGAATAACAGTACGCATGAAAGAGAAATGAAATAGAACAGAAAGAAATAACAACAATTTGGATAACAGTAAGAAGGACAGAGAAAGGAAATAGAAAAGACAGAAATGGCAACAATTAGAATAACAGTGGATACGAACAAGGTAAATGAACTACACAAGAAAGAAATAACAACAATTAAAATAACAGAGGGAAAGAAAGAGAAATTAAAAGAAACGAAAGAAATAACAACAATTAGAATAACAGAAGGAAGAGAAGGGAAATGAAATAGAAAACTAAGAAATGACAACAATTAGAATAGCAGAAGGAAGGAAAGAGAAATGAAATAGAAAAGAAAGAAATAACAACAATTATAATAACAAAAAGAAGGAAAGAGAAATGAAATAGAAAAGAAAGAAATAACAACAATTAGAATAAGAGAAGGAAGGAAGGAGAAATTAAATAGAAAAGAAAGAAATAACAACAATTAGAATAACAACAATAATGAAAGAGAAATGAAATAAAAAAGAAAGAAATAACAACAATTAGAATAACAAAAAGAAGGAAAGAGAAATGAAATAGAAAAGAAAGAAATATCAACAATTAGAATAAGAGAAGGAAGGAAGGAGAAATTAAATAGAAAAGAAAGAAATGACAACAATTAGAATAAAAGAAGGAAGGAAGGAGAAATGAAATAGAAAAGAAAGAAATAACAACAATTAGAATAAAAGAAGGAAGGAAGGAGAAATTAAATAGAAAAGAAAGAAATGACAACAATTAAAATAAAAGAAGGAAGGAAGGAGAAATTAAATAGAAAAGAAAGAAATAACAACAATTAGAATAAGAGAAGGAAGTAAAGATAAATAAGATAGAACAGAACGAAACAATAACAATTAGAATAACAGAAGAATAGAAAGAGAAAATTAAATAGAAAGAAAGAAATGACAACAATTAGAATAGCAGAATTAAGAAAAGGGAAAATTAAATTGAAAAGAAAGAAATAACAACAATTAGAATAAAAAAGGAAGGAAAGAGAAAATGATATTGGAAAGAAAGAAATAACAACAATTAATTAAATTAATAAAGAAAAGAAAAACAAAACAAAAATATGATGATTTCAATTTCGAAAAAAAAGAAAGAAATACAGATAAAAGTGGGGCATAATGAATACAATTATTGGTAAAATGAATTCATAGTAAGAAGGAAAAGACGGGGAAAGAAAAGAAGAAAAATAACCGAATATTAATACAGGCTCCATCTCCTGTGTCATCGTCATAAGATGGCATCCATGTGTCTGTATTACAAGTACTTCCACGGAATGTGCTTAGATGAACTTACTTGTACTTCTAGCAACAAAATTCCACCGTTTCACTGTAGATGTGCCCAGATGTTGGAAAGCTTTTTACTCTAGCTTTTTACCTTTGATTTCTTGCATTTGAAATTCCCTCCCTTCTCCCTGTTTCCCCGACTGTACAAACATGCAGGAATTTGAACTAATGTGGACCCCTCCCCATGCTGAGTATAAAGTAGCACCTACGTCTTAGTATCAACATGATTTGTTTGAGGGTAACAAAAGTTAAAAAGAACGAAAACGAAACGGAAGAAATATTGAAAGAAAGACGGAAGGAGAAGCAGAGATGAGATATAATGAAAAGAATGAATAACAGAAGAAGATGAAAGGGAAAATAAGACACAATAAAAGAAAGAAAATAAAAAGAGCGTAAAGCAGAAATGAAACTGAAAAAAAATACAAGGAAAAACACGGCAGATCTTTAAAAATGTGGACAAAATTAATGACGAAAAAGAAAGTAGAAAGGAAAACGAACAAAAAGAGAAAAAATATATGTTAAAAATGAATAAATAGTTTCAGAAATAGACAGAATAAGAAAGAAAAAGAGAAAGAAAATGCTATGAAAAAGGGAGATGGCAGAAACAAATGAAAAGAAAAGAAATAAAGAGAAAATGAAAATGTAGGAAAATGACAAAAAAGAAACAAAAATGAAAGGAAAACGAAAGGAAAGAAAATTATATTGTTTTGTTAGAAATGAAGAAATAATGTCAGAAAGAAACAGGAAAGGACAGAAAGAAAGAAAGAAAATGATATGAAAAAAGGGAGATGTCAGAAAGCAATTAAAAGATAATAAATAAAGCGGAAATAAAAATGAAGGAAAATGACAAAAAAGAAAGAAAAATGAAAGAAACTGACAAAAAAGAAAGGAAAATAATCAGAATAAGTAAAAGAAGAGAGAAAAAAAGCACATTTCAGTAAAATAAAGTTTCTAAATGCATAGGAAATTCTAGCGTCCCGATGAAACATACAAAAAAAATTGTTTCACATTAATTATCGTGATAAAAAACGTTGAGACTCTAGGCAGTTTCCTTCCTCTTCTTTTCTTTTTTTCTATTTTGTTCTTTTGTTACTTCAAAAATACCCTGAAGTTTGTCTTTCGCGATTTTTTCTCTCCTTTTCTCCATTGAATAGATGAGAACAATGGATCTTATTGGGACAGAATCGCGCTTTTAGCAAAAGCGAGTGTCATCTTCATGGGGGCTCTTGGCGGGAAAAAAAAGGAAAGAAAATGGCGGAAAGCAAACACGATGGCAGCGGAAAGAGCAATTTAAGGAAGCGTGAGGTTCAGTTCCGAATGGAGTCTGATACACACGTAGGCCCTAATGGCGGATAACTCCTCTGACATTCGAAACGATGCGTTTCATTAAGAAAAGTACAAATTACATTGTTTCTGGTCATTTATACTTCAGAAACTTTTCCATGTTAGAAATACAATAAATGTATATCGACATGAGTTTCTATATATCTACTGGTATACTTATATACTTAACTTATTTGGTCAATACCTACTCCCCCGTCTCTCTCTATATCTCTCTTTCTCTCTTGCATATATATTTTCTTATTTAATAATTATATCCACAAACAAGCAGTGGTTTCGTCTTACAAAGACTCATCAGTGTGCCTATATACAACTAACACGACAACAGCAAGGGTGGGACCCTTTAGCACAGGTCTGATAACCCGATATCTATTCACATCCGCCCAAAGATTCAGTTATACGAATGGCCAAACAGGCCATACACCCTATACCATCAAATATATTTTAATAGACATAACATTCCCGTTCACGTAAACAAAAAGAAACAAAATAGATCTTAAAACTGAACACACAACACATTTTGGAACTCCCATGTTGGAGTCTTAGAACGACAAGTTGTCTCTTTAGGGGATTTAATTTCAGCTGTAGAAAGGGGAGATAACTTTTGCATTACGACTTTAACTGAAAGAAGTAATTCTTCTCAAACACACTGTCCTCCCTTTTAAGGAGGCCAATAATTATAATTTAATAATTAAATATTTTTATATCCAGACAAGCCATTATTTCATCTGATGAAGACTCATCAGTGTGGCTATAGCCAACTGATCTGCTGACAGCACTGTTCTAACGTTACTATTAGGAAGACACAACATCCTTCGTGATGCTCATAAGACGAGATTAGTTTATTTTCCCTTTTTGCTGCTCTGCGTTTTGATCATTTATATAGTCAGAAGAAACTGACATTTTGGAAAACTCGCTTAATTACTGTCATATAGATATGGTTTAAATTTCATTCAAATCGGGTATACGTACATGAAGTTCAAAGGTCTTCTTCCCCAAGAGTCCCCTTAGAGATACCACATCATAATTCAGCACATTAAGAGACACGTGGAGATTTGCGACCACTTCTATTGTATATCCGGGATAATTTTATACATATGATTTTTATTTTATAAACAGAGGATATATTTAGAGTTTTTTAGAAAAGTTATGCCGCCCATAGAAACCTTAAACAGGTACTTAGAGATTAGAGGATCACGTCCATTGTCTTACTCGAAAAACATTATACGAGTACATATGATTTAAATTTCATCAAAAAAGTTATATTTAAAGTGTTAAGAGATGCTCTACGCCATAGTTCATTTGACGGCACTTAGAGATTTTGAACCACTTCCATTGTCTTTCCCGGAAAATGTTACATATAAATACAATTGTGATCTTATGTAAATTCTCTAACCTTTCTTTCTATAGAGAAAACATTCTTCTTGCTCGTCCGTCGAAGTCGACGATGACCAAGGTATCAATCAGTTTGGCGTCGGGGGTCGGTGGGTCCTGAGATGGCTGATGAGGCCAATCCGTGCTCGGCAGACTCTTCCACACTCCGGACACGTGAAGGCGGCATCGACAGGCTGTGGACCGGCAGCTCTCTCCTTTCGCCTCCTGCGCTTCTGCCGGTCGTGGGTCATGCGTTGATCCTCTGCCCTATCGGCTCCCAGGCTGACGGCACAGCGCCAAGCAGAGCGTTCTGCAGCGCGACTCTCCCAAGACTGGGGGTTGATGTCGAAGTCCTTGAGGGAGGTTCGCAGGCAGTCTTTATATCGTTTCTTTTGGCCTCCTGCAGTCCGCTCTCCCTTGCTGAGTTCCCCATAAAAGAGTTGTTTGGGGATTCGGCCGTCAGGCATGCGGTAGACATGGCCTGCCCACCGAAGCTGGGTTTTGTGGACTATGGTGGTGATGGTATGGAGCCCCGCGCGCTCCAAGACTTCTGTGTCAGGAATTCTGTCTTGCCAACGGATGTTGAGAATATTACGGAGGCATCTGAGGTGGAAGCCATTCAGCTGTTTTTCATGTCTTTTATAAAGCGTCCAAGTTTCACAGCCGTAGAGTAGGGCTGTTAGGACGATTGCGCGGTATACTTTGATTTTGGTTGCGAGTGCAATACCTCTCCTCCTCCACACATTGTCTCTAAGTCTTCCAAATGCACTGCTCGCTGTGGAGGTCCTATGGTTAACTTCAATGTCAATGTTGGCGGTACGGGAGAGGGTGCTGTCAAGGTAGGTGAATTGCTCCACAGCATGAATCTTCTGCCCTTTGACAGTGATGCCGGGTTCGTGGTATGCATCTCCTGGGGCGGGTTGGTACATAACTTCTGTCTTCTTTGTACTAATAGTAAGACCAAAATTGTCACAACTGGTGGAGAATCCGTCCATTAGATGTTGCATCTCTGTCTCATTTGGGGCGTTAAGGGCGCAGTCATCAGCAAAGAGAAGGTCTCTGATGATGGTTTCCCTCACTCTCGTGACTGCCTGCATTCGCCTGATGTTAAACAATTTTCCGTCACATCTGTACTTGATGTTAATGCCAGAGTGACTGTCTTTGAAAGCGTCCTGGAGCATGGCAGAGAAAACCATGCTAAAAAGCGTTGGGGCTAAGACACAGCCCTGCTTGACTCCGTTGGTCACAGGGAAGGGCTCTGAGGGGTCGCCGTCATCCAGGACGTGAGCGGTCATGCCCTTGTGGAACTGCCTGACGATGGCTATGAACCTGTCTGGACAACCAAATTTTCCCATGATCCGCCAGAGGCCATTTCGGCTAACAGTGTCGAAGGCCTTGGTCAAATCGACGAATGTGGTGTAGAGGCCCCGGTGCTGCTCGACACATTTCTCCTGCAGTTGGCGTGCAGCAAAGATCATATCAGTCGTCCCACGGCCCGCTCGAAAGCCACACTGGCTCTCGGGAAGATGACCATCTTCAAGATGTACCAGCAGGCGATTAAGAAGGACGCGGGCCAGGATCTTCCCGGCGATGGATAGAAGGGATATCCCGCGGTGGTTGTCACAAGACTGACGATTTCCTTTGCGTTTATAAATGTGAACAATAGTGGCATCACGAAAATCTTGGGGTAGTTCTTCACTCTCCCACATGGATTGGAAGAGTTCTGTCAGTCTTTCCAGCAGTGTAGGTCCACCAGATTTGTATATTTCTGCTGGAATTAAATCGGGGCCAGGGGCCTTCCCAGAGGAAAGTTTATTGATGGCTTTGCTTACTTCCTCTGACGAGAATGGGATGTCGAGCTCCTCGTTGATAGGCTCCTGGCGTAGTCGGTCGATGGCTTCATCGTTGATGGAAGATGGCCGGTTTAGCACGTTGTTAAAGTGCTCTGCCCATCTATCAAGGATCTGCTTTTTGTCGTTTAAGAGAGTTGTTCCATCGGAGCTAAGCAGGGGAGAGGAGCTTGAGGACTGGGGACCGTAGACAGCCCTCAGCGCATCGTAAAACTTCCTCATATCATGGTTATCGGCATGCTCCTGGATCTCATCTGCTTTGGCGCTGAGCCAGGCATCCTGCATGGAGCGGAGTCTGGCCTGCACCTTGCTGCGGGTGTTGATGAAGGCAGCTTTCTTTGCGAGGCACTTAGGGTCACTCTGATGTGCACGGAGAAGTTGGCGTTTCTCCTCCAGGAGGGGTTGAATCTCAGAGTCATTTTCATCAAACCAGTCCTGGTGCTTCTTTTTCTTAGGTCCAATGATTTCGAAAGCGATGGTGTAGGTGGAGTCTCTGAGGCGTGCCCACTGATCTTCAATAGTGTCCGAGATGGTAAGGGGGACAGATAGCTTGTCGTTGATTGTTTCCTGTAGCTCATGGATGACATCTGGACTTTTCAGTTTCTCCACGTCGAGGCGCTTTGTGACTTTCAGGCCCTGAGGCCGCCTCTTAGGTTGGATGTAGAGAAAACATACTGACACATTGACATATATATTGAAATATACAGACTGGACTCTGTCTATATGCTTATGAATGTGTGTCTATACCCTGAGCTGATTAAGATTCCATATTAATAAAAAAAGAATATATCGTCTAAGAAACGATCGAACACATACTATTATTATGTTGAATTCTCGGAGCGCATACAAATTATCATGTAATAAGGTTTACATAAGATGTATATATATATATATATATATATATATTTATTTATTTATTTTTTAAATGATATTTCACCCCAAACAAGGCAGGATGCCACTGCAGACGTAAAGGGCTACTGAGAATTAGGGGTAGGTTTAGGGTGTCATTCTAAGTTTGGAGATGTGCAGCATGATGTCTGTTTACATTAGTTTTAAACCTCTGCATGTAGGTACTGCCAGGGAAACAGGAAGCAGGGAAAGACTTCCAGCGGCCGGCAGCGCGAGGTAAGAAGCAATTGGAATAGAAGGCTCTCTGGCATCTGGGGACCTCCATAGTGAATGGATAGGATTTAGCTGATTGTCGAGTTGGTCTAGTGAATTTACGTCGAGGGGGCACCACAGTAGCCAGTTCACACACACACACACACTCACATATATATATATATATATATATATATATATATATATATATATATAGTAATTCAGGTGAAGTAAACATCCACAGAATAACATTCCAAAGAATTTAAACCGGTCTTATAAAGAGTGCTCAATATTAAATAGAGGTTTTAGATATAATTATTTTTTTATTCATACAAACATGTACATAATCCGCGACACTGACATGTCGATGTTACTGATCAACAGCTGTGAGAAACTGAGATCTCATCAGGGGGAAAAGAAAATCTGGTCCTTCCCTCATATCATATCTGGTTATTTCCAACTATGATCTCAGAGAAATACCAGATTTTCTATTCCACCTGATGAGATCTCAGTTTATAACAACTGTTGATCGATTACATCGACATGCCAGTGTCGCGGATTATGTACACGTCTGTACAATCCAAGCTGAATGCTCAATCAATTGAGAGATTCAAAGTTAAGAACGTAAATATTTATGTATAAGTACAGAATATTTATGTATCAGTACAGAAAATCAGTACAACATCAGTACCGTCGCTTTCAAGTTCGAAAGGTGTCTGCCCTTCCAACCATTTTTAGCTTTGTTGTTACTTTTGGAAGAAAAAAAGATGGAGAATGTCGCGCGTGATTACGGTGGGATCGTTATTAGTTTTTAAGGGTCAATTAAGTTCCTTCTATTTTATGTATTAAAGTGGGCTATCTCAGATGAAAAGTGTAAATAAAGTCAAAAAGTTCAATGAATTAAAAAGAAGTCTCCTTTTAAAATGTCTCTGGATGTCAACAAAAGAATTATGGTCAAGGGGAGATAACCGTGTATCATCGTTTTGAGCCTATTTATAATTTGAATGTCTGCTTAAAATGTGTGAAAGTATACACTTCCTTTCTTTAGAATGCTTAAATTCTAAATTTATTATGAAATATGAATTTATTATGAAATATGAATTCATTGTGAAATAGGAATTTATTATGAAATTTCAACTTATTGTGAAATATCAATTCATTGTGAAATATCAATTTATTGTAAAATATGAATTTATTATGAAATCTACACTTATTGTGAAATATATATTTATTGTGAAATCAACACTTATTGTGAAATATTAATTTATTATGAAATCTACACTTATTGTGAAATATCAATTTATTGTGAAATATCAATTTATTATGAAATATCAATTCATTATGAAATATAGATTTATTGCGAAATATATTTTTTTATAGAATATCAATTTATTCTGAAAAATAAATGCATTATGAAATATCAATTCATTGTGAAATATCAATTTATTGTGAAATATCAATTTATTATTAAATTTCAACTTATTGTGAAATACCAATTTATTGTTAAACATCAATTTATTGTAGTATACCAAATTTAATATGAAATATAAATTTATTATGAAATGTAAATTATTTGCGAAATATAAATTTATTGTGAAATATCAATTTATTGTGAAATATCAATTTATTATTAAATATCAATTTATTGTTAAATATCAATTTATTATGAAATCTCAATTTATTGTTAAATATCAATTTATTGCGAAATATCAATGTATTGTGAAATATCAATTAATTATTGTTGTGAAGTTGTCCAACAGTAAATAATAAATAAAGGAAGTCAAGTCGAGGGTTGGTTTTACAAGTGTATTAACAAAGTAAGAAAGTGACTAGCCCTTGGCTAGACAGTTACAAGACTGTGCTTTATCTTCTCTGTGTCTCTGGTGACTCGCACTATTCATAGTGACAACCGGTGTTGTTTCTCCTGTGTAAGAACGGCCGGTGTAACAATTATGAAATATCAATGTATTATATAATAAAAATTTATAATGAAATATAAATTTAATTATGAATATCAAGTTATTGTAGAATATCAATTTATTGTGAAATATCAATTTATTATGAAATGCTAATTTATTGTGCAATATAAATTTACGATGAAATATCAATTTATTGCGAAATATCAATGTATTGTGAAATATCAATTTATTATGAAATATCACTTTATTATGAAATATCAATTTATTATAGAATATCAATTTATTATGAAAGATCAATTTATTATAAAATATCAATTTATTTCATGATAAATTTATATTATATATAATATAAATTTATTATGAAATATAAATTTAATTACAAACATCTAGTTATTGTAGAATATCAATTTATTGTGAAATATCAATTTATTATGAAATATCGATTTATTATGGAATATAAATTTATTATGAAATATCAATTTATTATTAAATATCAATTTATCATGAACTATCAATTCATTGTAAAACTGCTTAATGTTGTCTGAGATATTTAGTGATTAGCTAGGATTTAAGTATCTTACTGTATAAAAAGCAAATTAATAATCATTAATTATTTAAAAATGAGGGCACCAGCCCCTAGTGAGATTTGGAAGCGGATGAAATATAATTTAAATTTAGTTGGAAGTTATTCTGTAGAAATTAATTTTGGCCTAAATAAATATAATTGATAAAATGATGTTTAAATAATTTTATGAATGAATAATAACAATTTAAAATCTAATCCGATGTTATTCTGTAGATATTAAAATTTTGATTTAAATAAATGTGACTTAATTAAACACAACTAAGACTTTTTTTGACATAGTTCATCCCAAACAGTGCAGGCCGCCACTGTAGACGAAAGAGGCTACTGAGTAAAAAGGGTGAGATTGTTTTTGGAGGGGGGGGGGGCAACAGAAATTGGAAGCCGTGCAGCGAGATGTCTGTTTACAGTAGTTTTAAATTTCTGCAGAGTGGAAATCCCAAAGTCCAGCAGCACGAGAAAAGAAACTTTTGGAGTAGACAGCTCTTCGGCATCTGGGGACCTCCACAGTGAATGGATGGGATTTGGCAGATTGTCGGGTTGGTCTAGTGAATTTACAGTGTTGGGGCACCAGAGCAGCCAGTTAATCAGAGCACACTCCATTGAAGTACTTGTAAAACAAGCACAAGGAAGCAACATTGCAACGATGGGACAGGGGCTGGAGCTTGGTGGACAGTGAGGGACCTACTAAGTTGGCGACTTTTTTTTTGACCTTGTCTAAGAGGCAGATAGTAGTGGATGGTGCACCAGACCAGATGCGGCAACAATACTCCATGCATGGACGGATGGTGGCTTTGTAGAGATACAGGATAATGTCAGGTGTGAGAAGTTTACTAGCACGATAGGGGGAGCCCACCTTCTTTGCTGCAGCCTTGGCAATGCATTCAATGTATTTGTTTCAATTTATGCTGTCTGTGAAAGTTAGAACCATGAGGATATGAATAGTGAAAGGTGTTTTATCTTAACAGCCGAAAAAGTATTTAATTTAAGTTTTTGATATAGAGATACTGAATAATATATATATATATATATATATATATATATATATATATATATATATATAAAATGAAAAAAGGAAATACCGAAAAAATGTTATATATTCATCAACGCGTACATAAACGTCTGTCTTATATAAGTAGAGAGGTTGTCTGTCTGTCAGTCACACTTTTTAAAACGTGATAAATGCATTGTGGAATTTGTGTCATTACATAAAAAAATAAGTATAAGTTTGGCGTGACGTCATATTTGATTTAATACAATTAATGGCCACTCCGGGGCTATGAATTCTTGTATATATTCAAAATAATCGTAGAAATTACGTTTTCAATTGAAACGTACAACCAAGGACACGTGTAAACAGCAGATAGTCCCCCTAGTGTGGCATAACGTGTTTGAATAGGCAAGTTTTAGTGACACTTTAGAATCAGAGGTGACTTTAGACGGATGTCGACGAAACCAAGCGACTTCCGGACGGATATTTTCTGTCTATTGGCTGTGGTGAGACTTCAAGCAGGAGAGAGCGGTCCGGGTTTCCGCCCAACAATGGGAGGGGGGCGCACAATGAAACTAGGTGTAGCTAGAAAAACTATATATCTGGGTCCATCAACAACGACCTTTGATTTGTTTACTGCTGAGAGATGTCCTGTTGCAAAGCCCTAATAGGTTCCACATCTTTTCTAAACTAAACACATACGTATTGATTTTAATATGTAAAACGGAGAGTTAGACTTGTAATATATTTTATTGGTCTGGTTTTCAAAAAACAAGTTTTTTAATCAGTAGCTCGAAATCATTTACCTATTATCTAGGAGGAAAGTACAGTATTTTTTCTGATAGTATTATAGCATGTTTAATCTTTTTTATAATCGGTCAATGACAGGGAAATCCTTCTAGACTAAGGCAAATTTTAATTTTAACCCAATATAAAGTGCAACGTTTACGGAGCTTTATTTCCCCCACGTTAAACACCCACTTTGTGTCTAACTCTGCCCTTGCGAGGAGGCAAGTAAATAGGAACGAGACGAATTACTTAATTCATGGTATATCGCGACACTTAACCTGTCAGAGTGTCTGTGGAGATGTACCAGATTTTCTCTTCTCATCTCCTTCTTTTCCTATTTAGAAATACTGGTCGTATTTACTGATTCTCGTGTGACAGCACTTCTCTTTGACTTCCTGGGATCCCACACACTATATAGCAATATCTGCATCTCAGGAAGTACGATACACTGTGCTAAATGACCGTTAATCCTACAAAATATTTCAATGAACTTTTGATGCGGCTATTTTTACATCCTGCTAAAAATAAAGTTACCAGATATGATCCAATACCCCGAACGCCAATTAAAGTGGCAATATATAACGTCAGACCAAGAAGTTATGGTTTGCAACACCCCTATCATCAGCTCCTAACAACCATTAATTGGGCATCACAATATTCAACTCCGAGTGAGTCTTCTAAACTTTTTGTGTGATTTTGCTTTTTCCATGGTTTTATTATTAATTTGCATACACCCTGAATACACTCTTCACTGTCATCTACTGCATCGATAGCAAGCAAATTTCCCGCCTGGATAACTTTTTCATTTTCATTTTGGACTACCTATCGCCACCTGGATTGTTTTTAATCGTATTCTTTGACAATTTTATTGTAATTGTTTTAAACTTTATAACTAGGATGAACTGTAATAGTTTTACAAAAAGTGTGTTTTGGGCCGATATATTTGATGTTTTACATGTATATTTATGTATTTTTCTTATATATTTTTATATATTTTCAAAGCTTAATTGTTATTACCTGCATTAATGTCATTGAAGTAATGATCCTCTGAGGAGATATTTTCTTTGAAAAAACATGAGTTAAGGACGCAGTATCCCTCCTTGTTTTTGAACTTTAATAAAATCTGATTAATTTATCATTTTATTATGTCATTCAATTCATTAATATTATTGCTCTGTACACTATATTGAGCTTTGCTTTTTTATCGACTATTTATTTATATCTTTATATCTTACATATTCTCTCTCTCTCTCTCTCTCTTAATATATATATACATATATATATATATATATATTTACATATATATATATATATATATATTTATATATATATACAATTGAAATGTTTATTTATTAATGATAATAAATCTTATAAAGTCGAGCCCTTTCGAGAGATTATAAATTGATGATTCATAAATTAGCACCGTTAAAAGGTTATCTCCCTTGAGAGATCGGAACTCATTTTAGGAACACAGTACTTGTGTTTACATTGAAAGTATAAAGGTGCATTTCTCTCGCACTTCAATGCATGATCGCAGCGATTGCTGAATTGTTACGAGACGACGGTTCATAATATTTGGATCCGGGGTTCGAATTATCCGAGCGTCGATTCAATACTAACGAGCATAAAATCAAACGCGAAACATATACATGTCTATAGATATAAAAAAGTATTTATCTATTAATAATTAGTTTATATATATATATATATATATATATATATATATATATATATATATATATATATATATATATATATATACATACATACATACATTTATTTTTTATTCTACGTATGCTTCTAGAGAAGTATTTTAAGGATCATTGCTGATGTATGAAGCATACAAGAATGTAGGTGTTATTGTAATCATTATTTTTATTTTTGTATTTCGAAATATTAAAATATAAATAATAATTACAAAAGCAACAACATTGTTTTTGCTTAATACATGACCAATCATCCTAAAAAGACTATATATATATATACATATATATATATATATATATATATATATATATATATATATATATATATATACATATATATGTGTGTGTGTGTGTGTGTCTTGCTTCACTGATATATCTTCAAAATGCCGAATACGTGACAAAATACTATATATATATATATATATATATATATATATATTTCATGTATCCACATAAAATGTTATAAGGAGATATTTTGTTATGTATCAATTTTCAGTATTTACTTCAACAGTCCTCGATACGGAAGTATTGCTAGGTAGTAAGCTATGAAAATATATTTATGGCAATTAAGCTACACACCGGCTCCCGCGTTTCATCCCCCGCGGGGAATCTTCAGGCTAAAATGCATTTTAGCTTGAAGATTCCCCCGGGGATGAATCGCGGGAGCCTCTGTGTAGGTAATTGCCATAAATATATTTTTATAGCTCACTATTTATATATATATATATATATATATATATATATATATATATATATATATATATATATATATATATATATCACTCGTGGGTTAGTGCTTATCAAGGCCCGGATTCTCTCGAGCATAATGGTTAAAGGGGTAATCAGTTGGACGTTGAACAATTCCATGAGAGCATTTGAAACGGTGGGAGAGATGGGCAGAATTTAGTTATCCAAGAGCACCGCTAAAACAAACTTTATTTGCATCAGACTTGAAGACGACCATGTTGTAGTCAGTTGGGAAGCAGCCTTGTGGTATTTTGTTTCACAGATCAGATGTCCTACGAAAGGAACTGTGTTCATGGAAGTTCAGTTTGATTTTAGGTGGGCAAATAGAGTAAGGGGGGTTCTTTCCTGTGGTTGTAGAAAGGCAAGTTCTTGCTGTGAATGTTTTACAAATGGAAAGCCTCAACGATGAAAATAACGATAGAGCAGAAAAAGACTAGCAACGTATCTTCCGTGAGAAAGGAACTGTAGGGAAGAGAAGAGATAATCCCTTACTAGATTGCGAAGTCAATTTTGTACACTGTCAAGGCAAACAAATGTAACCCGAGCAAAACCTCCCCAGATATGGCAACAGTTCTCCATCTCCATCAGAAGTGAGGTGCTTTCTGAAGCGGAAGAATGATCCACCTCATTTCTAGCGACTAAACATATTTGATTTAAATCTTCAATTTCAGGTATGGGGTAAAAGTTTGTCATAGGAACGTATAAAAGAAAGATGACTCCACAAACAAACAGACATTCATTTCAATGAGTGAAATGACGATCCGAAAGTTTGTGGTAATTTCAACAAAAAACTATTTTTCCTATCCTCTGATGATAAAAGTTTATCTTTGAAAATCCATGGATTAAGGATATGAAGCTCCTTACTTTGAACTTCTGATGTTCTAAAAATATTGTATCTTTACAATTTATTATTTTTATCTTTCATCTCTAGAATTGATTGCTCTATTCAACATATTGAGCTTTATATTATCACGATAGATTATTATTAAACGATAATTCAATTATCTTTAATTTAATTCAACATTTAAATATATATATATATATATATATATATATACATATATATAGATATATATAGCTGTTTTTTTTTTATCTCATCGACAGTTATATGATAAAAAGCTTATGATCACCGTTTTCTATTTCACAATGTAAGTTAAAGTCCCTTAATTAAGTTTCACCGTTGAATAACCGTTTGTATCTGAGATTTTTTAGCGGTATGTAATCTTATGCAATATGTTTAACATAGTTAATATCCCTATGAATTTAAACTGATGCTTCAACTTAAACTCATTTTTTTCTTTTATAAATTGCTCAAAGCTTTTTCAGACTATATATATATATATATATATATATATATATATATATATATATATATATAAATAATATAAATAATATTTATGAATAAATATTAATTATTTATTTCCTAGGAAGCTAATTCCCGACGGTCATCGAGCGCGAACTCCGATCACAAATCGCCACTGATTCGCAGTAAGGAGAGTTACCAGTTTGCCACCGGAAATTAGCTTAGAAATTATGAGGTATTCAACTTTGTAAATACCAAGTTGGCGAGTATTCACAGCAAACGGCGTAGAGTGATCGACAATAACAACAAATTTTGTTGGGCTTCGCAATGAAGCTAGTAGTACTGCTTATTATTGAATTCACTCAGAGTTCCCAGCCTTAAATGTCTGCACACGTAGTTAGAACGAGTGGATTCAAAAACCGTTAGAATAATGGCAAAAGAAGTACATACATGTAAATATATTGTAATATTTTATACTGAACTAATCAATGGAAAAGGAGATGTATCCATGGGTTGTATGTGTATGGATGTATGCATGGATATGTGTGAGTGGATGTAGATTTTTTTATCTATATGTATGCATGCGTCTATCTATGTATGTGTGTGCATGTATATATATATATATATATATATATATATATATATATATATATATATATATATATATATATATATATATATATATGAGTGTATATGTGTATATATGAGTATATCCATGTATGGATATATGCGTATATATTTGTGGTTGTGATTTTATATATGTATGTATATGTATGTCTATGTGTGAACTTCTGTATCTATTAATTTGTGCGCACCTGTGTATACTATATGAAGATCAGAGATGTATGCTTGAAAATGTATGTATGTAGATAAAAACTTTGAAGTGTTATAAAAAGAAGAAAGGAATCCTAGCAAAGTGGGTAATAAGAAATAGAAAAGAAAGAAATAGAAGGAACGGTAGTAAATAAAAATGATATTAAAGATAGAAAGTAATTGAAAGAGTAAACAAGTAAAGAATGTAACCCGATATTGAGCTTTGCCGGGGAAAAATTATAAAAGTATCTGATCCCCCAAAAAGATTTACTTAGGGAGGAAAGATTTTCAAGTTGATCTCACTTGCTTGTCTTCTTTGGTCTGAAGAGGTTGACTCTTTATGAAGAGTAAAAACGAAACATGTATGCACATATGTAAGCAATAATGTATGCATGAATATACATTTATACTAAAGAACATATATATTTATTATTGAATACTTCTTATAAACACAAACTAATATAATACGTGCACTATATATATATATATATATATATATATATATATATATATATATATATATATATATATATATATATATATATATATATATATATGATATCCTAATTAAACTAATATGCAAGGATCTTTCCTCAAATGAATTAGATCCTCTAATGGTAAATAAAGGTCGTATATTTACGCTGATTTCAATCCGAGATAGCAAGTGTGTTGGACTTTAACGACCATTTCTAACTAATAACCGAAGCTTCAAATCTCGGGAGTTATACAATAGCTGTGTATAGATACAATGGTTAGTCTTCCAAAAAACGAAAAATATTTCCGCGGAGGATATATAAATGCTCCTCCCCCTCTCTCTCTCTCTCTTTCTTTCTTTCTTTCTCTCTCTCTCTCTGTATATATATATATATATATATATATATATATATATATATATATATATATATATATATATTCGTTTACACATGGTTTCGAGATAATCCGGGAACTTTCAGGCAAATGAATCAGCCATCAGTAATCACCTGGTTAGTACAAATAGTTGTTCTGACAAGTATTCCGATGGGTGGGTTTCTGTTTTACACAGTGCCAGGTAGAACTACCATCTCAATATTATTGAGGCGTTAGTTATTAACAATTCTCGACCTTGCCTGTGTAGACAAAAGATTTTGAAGCATTAGTTGGAGATCTTTAATGATTCAAATCCACCATAACGTTGAGAGATTTAGTTTTTTTTTCCTCGCAATTGTTTTCTCCAACTTAAACAATTTTGACTTCATATCTCATTCGATTTTCTTAGTTTTTAATTTATGATTCTGACGTTTCATCTTAGAAGGTCAGACGATAAGGCCTTAAAGAAAATTTTACCAATTTTCTTTTTTTCCACCCGCCCATTTCATTGATTAAAAAACGTTTCCTCTGAAATATATATATACATATATATATATATATATATATATATATATATATATATATATATATATATATTAACACGTCCTTGTAAATGGGCCGATAAGGCATATGCAGGGGAGAACACTCGTGCATATGTATAAGGGAGGCAACTCTATACGCTCAAGGTAGGCTAAATCAATCCTTAGTTAATTATCGCTAAAACTATAACAATAACGAATATATATTTATAAATAAATATTAATTATGTATTACAAACAATCGTAATCTTCAGTGCAGGAAGTTAATTACCGACGGTCGGCGGGTGCGAACTCCGATCACAAATCGCCACTGCTTCGCGGCTAAGAGTTTTGCCCGTCGGCCACCGTACATTAGCTTGGAAGTTAGGAGGAATTTAACTTTGTAAACGCCAAGTCGGCGGGTATTTACAGCAAGCAGCGAAGAGTGATGATCAACAGCAACCCATGTTGGATCTCGCAATTAAACTATATATATATATATATATATATATATATATATATATATATATATATATATATATATATATATATATATATATATATATATATATATATAAGAGAGACATCTATTTTGATTCGGTTCGAATTTGAAATTTATACCTAAACCACAGTGTTTCGTCTTTAAAGCCCATTTTATATATAAATATGCGAAGCTAATTTCTCAGTCTTTCATTTATTCTTATCGTCCTATAAAATCTAGAACTGGTGATTACAAGTCCCCGAGCTAACATCTCGTAATATTATTGCAAATCTATCAAATGGCAAAAAAATGCCCCCCAAAACCTTGAAAATATATAAATTATTAAACAATCTTAAATAATAAATAGGTTTTAACGAAGGTCGATATTTCTTTTCATTTATTTAATTCTTATTTTACTTTTTTCTCCATTTGCGTTTTTCTCTATTCTTGTTAACAAACAAGCCGTAAAAATCATCCCGCAAGGCATTCAGTAAATAAAAAATAAAAATAAAATGAATCACACATTCTTTCAACTAAATAAAAATATACGTTGAAGACGTTATGAATATGATCCCGGAAATGACGTAGCCTTATAAGAAATATCTGCACTGCAACTTCCGGTTCTGAAGTAAGAATTTTGAATAGAAAATAATAGATTGTTCTTTTCATTTTTTTGTTTTGTTCGCTACTTCATATTTTGTATTTACGGAAACTGGGAAAAAATGGAAACAATGTTTTCATTGTATTTTTTCCCCATCTTTTTAATTTTATTTTAGGGGAAGTAATAGCGTAAATAGATTTGGATTTTTGTAACAATGAACGTGTCAATTCCCGGAAGCGGCACTAACTGCCCAGAGTATTTGTAGGAGAATGGAGATGCGTCAAAAAATAGAATAAATAAATAAATAAAATTCAATACATTGAAATGAGATCGAGTGAGAGAGAAGGAAAAAAAACCAGTTAAATATAAGAGAATATTGTTTGTTTAAGGTTTTAAAAAAGTCTCCGGCTGTTATTTCTTTAAATATCTTATAACGGGATTCCGCTGTTGTTTTTCCTATTTGTTTATTTAGAAAGGGATTTGCCTCACGTTAAATCATTACCGACAGAGCTCCACCCGAGAACAGAAGGACGGAGCGCGGGGTTACATGGAGCCATCCACAGACAGAGTGGTTCGATGTATCACAGCTACTCTATGTTGCTTGATCAGTACCCATCCCAATCCAGGGATGTAACCAAGAACAATCTAGTCGATAATTAGTATCTCTGATCAGCACGGAGACAGACACTGTAGCTAATTTTTATCTGTCATGTTTTTATATAAACATTGACGACCACTTGACAATGCTTTATTTGTATATTTAGGAAGAGCTTTGCATTACGTTAAATCAGTAGCGGGCGATATCATTAGGGACAGTGCTCCACCCGAGAAAAGGAAGGGGGCTTATGAAGTCATCTACAGACAGAGTGTTTCGTTGTATCACAGCTATTCGGTGTGGCTAGATTTTTACAATTTTTCTTTAATTTGTAATCATTTGTATACCTATAAACTAGGGTTTTTTTAAACAAGTCATCATCAGTCATTGCTCACTGACAATAACCGGTGGTGTTCCCTGGAGTTTGCGTGACACTAAGTCTCTCCAGATTTCTAATACTCTCCACCTCTTCTGATAATCCCTGCAAATGATTTTGCGTTGTCGAAACAGTCGCATACGATTGATTTATCCCGTTCAACGATCATTTGTCATCCTTGGGATTTGAGTGGCAATAAGCCTCCCCAAGTTCCAAGTGATATCGCCACCCTTCAAGTGGAGATCTGGTTAGCGCTCTCACTCGTCGGTCGTTGTATCCTCTTTGAACTTAACGACTATGTATGTGGTATCAGCCAAGGCTGAGGACATTACATTTTTAGGGGGTTAAATACGATTTCTTTCAGTTTAAGCCCCCTTGGATCCACATAGTCTTGTTATTATTATTATTATTATTATAATTATTATTGTTCCCCCGATTTATAAAATCGGGGGACTTACGTTTTGAGGCATGTCCGTCCGTCCGTCCGTCCGGATTTTTCTCCGCAACCATCGATTGAATTTCTCTGAAATTTTGCATGAAGTTGTAACTTTGGTCAGGTTAGAAAGTGACATTGTCCGATTTTTGAAAAAAATCTGGTTAGCTCCACAGCGGGTCAAAAGTCCTCTAAATGGCAAAAAATGACATTTTTTGCCCCATGACTTTTCATCCATCCATTCGATTTCTCTATAACTTGGCCAAAATGTGGATGCAATTGTTTCTAATTGAAAATAAGTATCGTTGACCTTAGAAAAAAATCTGGTTCGCGCCCCCAAATGGTCAAAAGCCCTCTAAAATAGCAAAAAATGACCCTTTTCTCCCATAACGTTTGATCCATCAATTCAATTTTTCTGAAACTTGGCCAAAATGTAGAGGCAATTGTTCCGGATATAAAATGAGCATCCTTAACCTCAGAAAAATTCTGGTTCGCGCCCCCAGGGGGTCAAAGGGTGGTCACAAATGTCCCAAATTGCCCAAATTTATTGCATTTTACACTCGCCATACCGAGTCACATACAGAGGGGGACCACGCACGCGCGGCTTGTTATTATTATTATTATAATTATTATAATTATTATTATTATAATTATTATAATTATTATTATTATTATTATTATTATTATTATTATTATTATTATTATTATTATTATTATTATTATTATTATTATTTTTTACTCACTAGGAGTTCTCACACAGATCATCGTTAGTAATTGCTTACCGATAATAACCAGTAATATTTCATGGAGTCTGAGTGACAACAAGCCTCCTCAGATTTCCAGTATTCTTCACTTATTTTCGATACCAAACGTATATGACCTTGCGTTATCGCAACAGCCGCTTACCAGTGAGTTATCGCTAATAACGGCAATTTGTCTTCTCTGGGATTTGGGTGGCAATAATTATTATTATTTGTACTCACTTGAGGTTCTCACACAGATCATCATCAGTGATTGCTCACCGACAACAACCAGTGGTATTTCCTGGAGTCTGAGTGGCAACAAGCCTCTCCAGATTTCCAGTATTCTTCACCTTTTTTCGATTACGATGCGGTATCGCAACAGCCTCTTACCATTGATTTCTCGCTGGTAAAGACAATTGGTCTTCTCTGGGATGTGGGTGGCAATAAGCCTCCCCAAGGTCCCAGTATTATATGCACTTTTCCAGTGGAGGTCTGGTTTGTACTGTCCCTCCTCAGTCTTCTCATCCTCCTCGACCCTCTACAAATATAGTTAGGTGTCAGCCTAGGCCGGATCCATTAAAATAAAAAAAAAAACTTAATTAATCAAAGAAAAAAATTCCTTTAATTTGTACTTATTTTCTAATTTTTTAACTTTTTAAAATTTTTAATTTTTTTCTTTTAAATTTAAAAAAATTATTATTATTATTATTATTATTATTATTATTATTATTATTATTATTATTATTATTATTATTATTATTATTATTATTATTATTATTATTATTATTATTATTTTATTTTATTTTTTTTTTTTTAATCTATGTTTTAAAATGTATATGTATTGCTGCTTTTTTCCGATAGGAATCATATTCGCGATGGAGATGTAATGCACAGACGGTTTCGGGTTAAGGCAATGTCAGAATTTGTCTCACTTATCAATAACTGACGGGGATGACATGAGAGATAAATGGTTTTGTGTCGGCTGATTTCCGATGTGATACAAGATGGCGGATGAGGAAAAAATGGCGGGAAAATGTGAGGGTGAGGGAAATGATTTCAGAGAATGCAGGGCGTTTTTGTTTTCGAAGGAAAAAGGAAAAAAATGAATGATATTAATCAATAAGATTTTGCAGGAGGAAGGAAGTTAACACAATAGAATCAACAACCACATCAACAATGACAATATATTAAGCAGAAAACTTGGAAAGAAAAAGATCGAAGGAAAGGTTTAAGGGTCAGAGGAGTAGTAGATTAGATAGAAATAAAGAATTTCGCACACACACACACACACACACACACACACACACACATATATATATATATATATATATATATATATATATATATATATATATATATATATATATATATATATATATATATATACGGAAAACCCAAGGAAAGAATGGAAAGCAATGTTTATACATCGAAGATACGAAAGAACGAACTAAAAAAAAAAGAACAAGAAAGGGAAAGTGGAGGAAGACGAATGGGAGATAAATAAAAAAGGGGATTGAAATAGAGAAAAGAATAAATTCATCAAAGGAAGCTTTGTGGAAACAAATGAAAGAAACCGAAGGAACACAGTAAGGGATGTATTTCTTAAAACAGTAAAACTGTAAATAAGTAGACACGAAAAGACGAAGTAGAAACCACCACAGAATAGGAGGAGACGTAGACGACGAATAAGTAAAAGATGACGAGAAGATGGATAATAATAATAATAATAATAATAATAATAATAATAATAATAATAATAATAATAATAATAATAATAATAATATAAAAAAATGTGCACTACTAGAGATCAAAAGAGGAAAACTGGAGACGACAGAAGGTATAAAACTCCCCAACCAAGAGGAGATGAGGGCGCTAGGAGAACAAGATAGTTACAAATACCTGGGAGTTCTGGAAGCAGACACAATCAAATATACAGAAATGAAAGAGAAGATTGGAAAAGAATATCTACGAAGAACAAGGAAACTCTTAGAAACTAAACTATATAGCAGAAACCTAGTAAAAGGGATAAACACATGGGTTGTATCACTAATAAGATACTCTGGACCATTCATAGGCTGGACCAAAGAAGAACTCAGGCACCTTGACCAAAGAACTAGAAAACTAATGACTATGCACAATGCATTGCACCCAAAAGACGATACGGACAGACTCTACATGAAAAGAAATGAAGGAGGTAGAGGACTGGTAAGTATAGAAGACTGTGTGGAAGACACCAAAAAAGAGCTGGAGAAATATGTAACCCAGAACACGGAAAGACTGATCACCACAGCAAGAGACACCAGCCCAACAAACAACCCCGGAAGCACTGAACCCAGAAACAAAAAGACAAGAAAGGAAAAGTGGGAAGAAAAACAACTACATGGACGCTTTATAAGACTCACAAGCGATTAAGCCAATGAAAACAGCTGGGCATGGCTAAGAAAAGGACACTTGAACAGAGAAACGGAATCTCTGCTGACGGCCGCACAGAACAATGCGATTAGGACAAACTTTGTTAAAGCAGAGATAGATAAAACCCAGGAAAACAGCAAATGCCGATTGTGTGGACAAAGAGACGAAACGATAAATCATATAATAAGTGAATGCAGCAAGCTAGCACAAAGGGAATACAAGAACAGACATGACAGCGTGGGGAAAGAAGTACACCGGGAAATGTGCAAACAACTGAATTTCGAATATGCAAAAAAACGGTACAAACACAAACCAGAAACTGTACTAGAAAACGAAAAACACAAAATCATATGGGATATGAATGTACAAACAGACAAACCCATAACAGCAAGGAGACCGGATATGATAATAATCAACAAGAAAGAAAAATCCTGCAAAATCGTGGACTTTGCCGTTCCAGCAGACCACAGAGTGAAGATCAAAGAGACGGAAAAAAAAGCAAATATACTGAACTTGCCAGAGAATTGAAAGGAATATGGAACATGAAGATAGTCAGTATAACACCAATAATCATAGGAGCACTAGGAACAGTCCCCAACAACATGGAGAAAAGACTAGGAGAAATAGGAATCAAAGGGATAACTGAGACCATACAAAGGACAGTAATGATCAAAACAGCTACAATCCTGAGAAATGTCCTCGAATGCGGAAACCAACCCACATAAGCAACGAATGGAGAACAAACACATGGAAGCACAAGACAACAGAACCGGGGAAAATACAACCGCACGAGAGAGGCGCAAGCATAGGCTAACGCCACGAAAATTATGAACAGAGGGTCGAGGAGGGAAAGCGAAAACCAGACCTCCACTGGAAGAGCACGAACAGCTCTGGGACCTTGGGGAGGCTTGTTGCCACTCGGGGCCCCGGAGGGGACCAATGGCCCTTAACAGCGGGAAATCGTTGGTAGGTGGCTGTTGCGATACCGCAAGGTCATCAGCGGTGATGAACGAAAAGAGGTGGAGCATACTGGAAGTCTGAGGAGACTTGTTGTCACTTAGACTCCAGGGAACACCACAGGTTGTTGGCAGTGGGCGATCACTGACGATGACCAGTGTGATAACTCCTAGTGAGTAAATAGTAATAATGATAATAGTAATAATAATAATAATAATATTTATAATAATAATAATAATAATATAATAATAATAATATAATACTACTACTAATAATAATATAATAATAATATAATAATAATAATAATAATAATAATAATAATATAATAATAATATAATAATAAAAACATAATACTAATACTAATAATAATAATATAATAATAATAATAATAATAATAATAATAATAATAATAATAATAATAATAATAAGAAGAAGAAGAAGAAGAAGAAGAAGAAGAATTTTAAAAGTATTAATAATAATAATCCGAGAAGTAATAGGGCCTTTTTAAAATTGAAGTTTAAGTCGTTTGAATTTAAATTCATCTTTTGTATTTGAAGTTTATATTTTTATAATTTAGGGTTTAAAAATGTGTAAGATTTGACATTTTTGAGTTGATATTTCGATTTGAATTTAATTTATTTAATTAAAAACTGAAGCTTTTTATTCGTAGTTATGCGTTTTTAAATGTGAAATTAGTGTTTTTTTCTGTTTAGTTGATCTATTCAAATTTATAATTGTGCTGGAGATGTGTTCTCTTTAAGTGTAACTTTCGTAATTTGAAGTTCAGGTCTTTCAATTTGTTGTTGAGTAGTTACAATTTTACATTGAACTTTATCAATTTGAAGTCAAGTTTTCATTTGTATTTGATACTTTTGCCTTTAAATTGAGCTTAAATTTGAAGTTGCAGTTTTTTAATTGAAATTGACATTTCTAATTTTTAGTTGTTCCATATTAATTTGAAGCAGGTCTGTGTCGTAGTTGAGGCTTTTGATTTTTAGTAGATACTTTTTAATTTGTATTACACATAGTTAAATATAGACTAGAGTTTTCGTTATTTGGAAAAGGAAGTATGCTATTTTAACGTGAACCTTTTTTTTAATTGCTAGATGAGATTTTTTTAATATGTAATTGAGCTTTTTTCATTGCAAATTTAACTTTTATCTAATTTAATTGGGATTTTTTAATTTATAGGTGTAGCTTTTTCATTTGTAGTTTAACCTATTAATTTGAAGTCTAGCTCTTTTTAGGGTCTGTTCATGTGCTACATAGTAGCAATCGTGTTAATAGAAATGTTTAGGGGTCGGAAAGTGACCACGAACTTAAGTTAGGCAAACCACTTAACTTCAAGGCGGGAAGCTCTTACTCTAGTTTTAGCCAGCGAGACTTGAACGAGAAAAGACGTGTGCTACCCTAAAAAACGAAGACAGCGCGCGCCTTTCTCTTTCTCTCTCTCTCTCTCTCTCTGTCTCTCTCTCTCTCTCTCTCTATCTATCTATCGCTTTCTCTAATACTACGATGATGGCGGCGACAACAGCGACAACGATTGCGACGGGAAAATCAACCTGCGTGCCTAAAGGGACGGGTGTATATAAGACATTGGTATTATCTACGAGAAGGCTTACAGCCTGTTAAGCCAGCGGGACATCTTATGAAACTTCTTGATGTTTCGAATGTATCCACAATGTTTTTGTTTTTTTTAATTGGCAGTTGAAAGAGAGTACAGTTGAACTCCTCTAATCTTAACCCTAACCCTAACCCTAACCCTAACCCTAACCCTAACCCTAACCCTTCCTCTATAGAGGACAATTTATTTTTCGATGGTATAAGTCCCCCTCAAAAAAGAACAACACATCTTATTCTATAGTACTTTACATTTAAAAAGCAAGAATATGTTTAAGGCTGTACAAAATTCATACTAGAATTGACTGTAAGACCCCGTGGCGTAACGGATCAATTACTAAGTAACAATTCAGTTCTAAGTGACACTATTCTACAATTGCGAATTACTTAGGATTTCTGACCGGCGATGGCTGACGAAACAAGAGCATGTTAACGATGTGAATTAAATAAGGAGTTGCGTTCGAAGATCCGTGCGGGTTCCCGGGCTCGATGGCGAGATTTCCGAGTTCTACAGGATGAACATGAAGAGGTTTGGGTTGCATCGGCCGGTGCGTTGTGAAAATAACACTCAATATGAGAACAGTAGTCCGAATCATCCAAAACAGTCTAGGAGTAAATTGTTTAAATTCTACTCCTCTATAGTTTATTGTGGTCCTCTATAGTGACACAACTATTGATTTCTATAGAGGTGTTCTAATGTATTTAGAAGAGTGCGACAAAAAAGTAAATATTTGCATGAACTTGTTTTTATTTTAATTCTAATTAACATATTTAATAAATAATTATTCTCTTCGTTTTTGTTTTTGTTACCATAGTTAACCCTAAACCAGGCAGGCCGCCACTGTAGACATAAGGGGTTACTGAGAAAAAAAAGGGAGACGGTTGTTGGGGGGGTCAACCTAAATTGGGATCTGCGCAGCAAAATGTCTGTTTACATTAGTTTTAAATTTCTACATGCCAGTACCGTCGGGGAAACAGGGGGCAAGGAGGGAGTCCCAGGGGCAAACAGCACGCTGAAAGAAGCTATTGGAGTAGAAAGCTCTCCGGCATCTGGGGACCTCCACAGTGAATGGATGAGCTTTAGCTGATTGTCGAGTTTGTCTAGTGAATTTACGTTGAGGGGGCACCAGAGTAGCCAGTTCATCGGAGCATAATCCATTGAAGTATTTGTAAAACAAGCACAGGGATGCTACATTGCGGCGACGGGACAGGGACTGGAGCTTGGTTGACGGTGAGGGACCTATTAGGTTGGCGACTCTTTTTTGGGCCATGTCAAGGAGGGAGAGACTAGTGGATGATACACAAGCCCAGTAATAATGTTATTTATAATTTAGCTCTTGTAAGTCCATGTAAGAATATGTCGCTTTCTCTTCTTTATTTTCCACTGGTTCTTTTTTTGCGTCGTCCTTTCTGGTTCTCTTTTTGTATAATACAATCGGGCTGCTTCCCTGCTGGGTGCAACTTGGTCGTCTCAAAATCAAAATCCAATCTATACGTAATAATCAGTTCATACCATTGATCAATGTTAGTACTCATAGTTTTCTTCGTCTTTCAGTTGACAATCATTTCAATCCCATCAACCCGTATCCTCGAATGACTATTGGCCTCGATAAGCGGTGACTCAATAGTAAGAAATACTTTTCTGTTAATGTATTCGTCCGATACTTTCCACTTATATATTTTTTTATTTTTTCACTCTCGTCTTTTAATGTATTTTTAATTTTAATTTGTTTCTCCATACATTGAAACACCCTGTTCTTCTTTCTCTCCTCTCCGCGTTCTCTCTCTCTCTCTCTCCTTCTCTCTCTCTTTCTTTCTTTCTTTCTCTCGCTTTCTCTCTCTCTCTCTCTCTGTCTCTGTCTCTTTCTTTCTCGTTTTCTCTCTCTCTCTCTCTTTCTCCTTCTCTCTCTTTGACTCTCCCTTTCTCTCTCTTTTTCTTTCTCTCCCTCTCTTTCTCCCTCTCTCTCTTTCTCTCATTATCTCTTTGCGTCTAGCTCGTGTACACGTGTTTGCGTGTCGCCTTTTTTTTAAAACGGATCTTTCTCTTTCTCTCTCTCTCTTTCTCTCTATCTTTCTGTCTCCCTTTCTCTCTTTCTCCTTCTCTTTCTTTTTCTCTTTCTCTATCTCTCTCTTTCTCTCTCTATTTCTCTCTTTCTTTATCCCTCTCTTTTTCTCTATCTTTCTCTCTCTTTCTTTTTCTTTCTCTCCCTCTCTCTCTTTCTCTTTCTCTCTCTCTCTCTCTCTCTTTGCGTCTAGCTCGTGTACACGTGTTTGCGATTCGCCTTTTTTTTAAAACGAATCTTTCTCCTTCCTATTACCCCTCTCCTCTTCCCTGGTCCCTGCCTGCTGATCGTTCTATTTGAACCACCTGCTCTGAAGAAAGGATGGGTTAACGACTTCCACTAGAGTGCCATACGGATGATCGCCAAAAAATCATCTGCCCGACTCCCGTCGCTAGTTCACATCAAAGACAATGCCGACAAATTTACACATGTTTTCTACCCTTTTCACTCTCGGCTTCATTTGCCGGTTTTGTTGCGATTGTCTGTTTTTTTTCTGTTTGTCTTACATCACGCCTGGAGGCGCCAAGAATGTTCAATGACAAGATGGCTTCGAGTTTCTATGTGGATAGAAAGAAAAATAAATGTTTTAAAAAATAAACGCATACTATCTAAAACAGGGTACTTTATCTTGATTTTTATTAGTTGTTATATTTTTAGGGGCCGGTTGGTTTCGTAATATCAGGATGAGTACGAACGACGTTCAGAACGAAAGAGAAAGAATGAATAAGGAGAAATAAAAATAGGGAAAAGAAAGAAGAGAGGGTGAGATAAAGAGACGGAAAGAGGGGAAGAGAGAAAGAGAAAAGGGCAGCTAAATAGAGAGAGAACATGAGAGAGATATATATATAGAGAGAAAGAGAGAATGACAGCTACAGAGAGAGAGAAAGAGGAGAGAGAGAGAAAGGCAGCTACAGAAAGAGAGAGAGAAATGCAGCTATACAGAGTGAGAGAGAGAAAGAAAGAGAGAAAGGCAGCTATACAGAGAGAGAGAGAGAAAGATAAAGAGAGAAAGGCAACTATACAGAGAGAGAGAGAGAGAGAGAGAGAGAAAATTAGCTATACAGAGAAAGAGAGAGAAACAGAGAAAGGCAGCTATACAGAGAGAGAGAGAGAGAGAGAAAGAGAGAGAGGCAGCTACAGAGAGCGAGTGAGAAAGGCAGCTATACCGAGAGAGAGAGAGAGGTAGCTATACAGAGAGAGAGAGAGAGAGAGAGAAAACGATAGAGAGTTAGAAAAACAGAAAAAGAAAAGTAGAATGAAAACTAAAGAGATGAAAAGCGAGAAAAAGATTCAGAGAATATAAAACAGATACACATAGTTAGAGCGAAGAAATTAGACATAGTGATGAAGAAAAAGATGTAAGTCGGAATCGACCGCCTAAGATGAATGAAGTAAAAGTAGATATACAAATATCTATATCTCTATATTTATATAAAGTTATACTGCTTTATCAATTGTTTCACTTCCTAAGTGGTAAACATGCAGAACACTGCATTATTAGTAGCCCTTAACTTTATAGGAAGTTTGTTTCGTTAATATATATAATTTTATTATTGTTTATACGTGCATAAAAGTAATCCGTAGACACGTGTGTCTGGCCCACAGCTGTCACCAGCATGGCTAACCTAGACAAGGATCGAACCTTCGATGTTGATGTTTATAGTCTGGCGTTTTACCCCAAGGTTATAACGCTTTCCCTGAAAATTTGCACGATTTTTATCATCTAAATACTTAATGTATTTGTATGTAATTGTTTGTATTGGTAATTGTAGCGTTTGTTGTTTTTTGCTTACTATTATTTCGATTAGTACGTTATATATATATATATATATATATATATATATATATATATATACGTTATATATATATATATATATATATATATATATATATATATATATATATAATTTTGATAATGAATAAAGCTGAATTTCTGAAATGTGCGTACATAAAGATGAATATTTATTTCTGGAACTGGATTTGAATATTTTAAGTTGTAATTAATGTATTTTTATGCAAATGTTTTTATTGTTGATTGCAGCGTTTGTTGCTTTTGTTATACTGCTTTATTAATTGTTTCACTTCCTAAGTGATAAAGATGCAGAAAATTGCATTATGTTTGCTCTTAACTTCATAGGAAGTATTCTTTCTTAATATATATTTGTTTTATTATCTTTTTTATACATACATAAAAGTAACCCATGGACACGTGTTTATATAAAGTTAGGTGTGTGTATATGTTGACATCTTTGTACATAAAATATTTGTTCCTAAACTAATTCACCGATCATTAGGAGGTTTAAACACAGTTACTAGGCATAAATGTTTGTATGTTTGAAGATATTTAGTTTTATTTGGAGTCATGCAAACGGGGCACTAAGGGGTTGAAGCCCTTCGTGAAAATTCAGATATCTCCGATGTGTGTAAAATTTCAACGTTAGGTATATGACATGAATTAATAAATATTTCCCAAATTAATGTTTATCTTGAGGGATCAGGGGCATAATATGAGCACTATCTCCCAGTTGAAAATTCAAATATTCCAATTTTGCATTGAATTTGATTCTAGTCATTAGATACCAATAAAGCAAGATACTCTGAATTTCAAATTTTTTTAGCCTACAATTTTAGCCATTCTCTAGAATAAATATAATGTAAAGGATTTCGATCGAAACTTAATAAGGATTCTAAACATATGGTTTAGTAGCATTATACCTTGAGTTTATATGTGTAAGGAGACATAAAAGTGGTGTTAAACTGATATGTTCGAGGAATTCATTCTAGCCGGCCAGAAACGGATATTATTCTAATGGTATCATATAAGTATATTACCACATATTATATTATGTGTATATTTTTTTATAATATATATGATTTTTTCATAATATATATATATATATATATATATATATATATATATATATATATATATATATATATATATATATATAATAATCCAGTGCTTGTGGTCTGTAGGTCCGAAAATAAATATCTTTAATTTAAAGAGAGTCAAATTATCGCATAGCCCTTTAATAATTCATACCTTCGTTTCTTCTCGGTTTGCTCTGTCGTCTAGTGGTTGAGTTATTTCTGCACCTCTGTAGTGGCCATCTCCGTGAGTTGTCTGTAACAAAAGACCTGTCTCGCTTCATAAGACAACAATCTTTTCATTTTAATTACTTTTTATTCGGCGTCAGTTTCTATTGCACTTGGAGATGCTTTGCTCATCGTTTAGAGAGAGAGATTTACGAATATCGTGGTTAATTCTTAGCTAGCTTATTGTCCAATCAGTTCTTTTGTTATTTGAGGAGACAGGGGGGAGCAGAACATCTTGTACGCCAGTATTCTTTTTTAGGGAAAAACATTTCCCGTTCTGACTTTGCTACATCGTAATTCCTACGTCCGACTTCTGCGCCTCCTCAGTCCGAACTGACTTAAAAACTCCAATTTTCTCACACATGAAAACTGTGACGTCAATATCTCGTGATCACCACACCGGTGCCGGATGACTTTTTGAACTAGGGGTCATCCACTGTCTCGTCACTTGTCATGTTTCGATCCCCAGGAAACAACATCGCACTCTATGCACCCGGCGGCCCGCACTAAATCGCACAAGCCAAACCAACGACCCCACACCCGTCTCTACCACACACGTCCATTATCATATAACATTCTCATGAAGGTTTTTATGATCCCACAAGTTACGTCCATCATTATATAACAAAATAAGGGAGAGAGAACTCTAATTTCAAGTTTCAACCCCGATGTATCTTAAAATGGATTTCACTATTGTAATTATTCTAAAATAAAGTTTTTAAAATTTATACGTAAAATGAACTGTTTTCAAACAAATTGCCGAATTTTACTCAGTGTAAAACTATCATTTATTTCAAAAACTTTATTTCTCGTGTTTCATGTTTTTTTTAGAAAAAATACGTAAATGGAATGCATTTACGTATTTTTTCTATTTTTCGTTTTGCTGTGATAATTTATTTCAATAAATCATTTTATTTTTAAAAATCATTTTATTTTTCATTAGTGCCGAATGCGGTGTGATTGTTTTATTCCTTAATTATCCTTTTACGTATACATTCTTAAAAACTTTATTTTAGAATAATTACAATAGTAAAACCCATTTTAAAATACATCGTTCTCTAGAGTTCTCTCCCCCTTATCTGACTCTCCTAAAATTTAAGACAACAAATAATCATTTTCGGACCTAAAATCAGCGAGCACAAATAATTAATATGAAAATACATAACTGGTTGAATATATTCTTACCAAGTAAAATTGTATAGCTTTTGTTTAGCTAGCCGAATATATATATATATATATATATATATATATATATATATATATATATATATATATATATATATATATATGAAGCAATCCAACAAAAGATATAAGCGTCAACTAATATCTTATAATTAGTGAAACATCCGGATAAAAAACTGAAGCTCAATATACTGGATAGAGCATTAATATTATAATATAAAATGAAGTAATAAAATAAGGTGTCAATCAAATTTTATTAGAATTCAAACTTCATGCAAAGCATCCTTAAGTCCTTAGCTCATGAGTTTTCAAAGATAATTGAAGGAGTCGGCAAAGTTATCCAGTCGCGAAATGTGTCCATATTCAATGTTAATGATAAATAAATCAATCAAAATAATACAAAAAGTCCAATCAAAGTTCCGAAATCCCGACACGTGCAACCCAAGTCAAATCCAAGTTCGTTGTTTAATTAGAAAACCCGTTAAATCCGAATTGAGCAAAATAAGACTGAATCCCATCACATCTAGCCAGAAGAGCCCCTTCAATTTCACGTATTTGGACTGCTGTTTGTATCTTGGAGTAATGTCCTTCCTGATTATGCTTCTCAACTTGTATGACCTGGATGGACTGTATGGATTCAACAAAAGTATGTTTTTGGATTGATATGTTTGATGTTATGTATTTTTATGTATTTGTGTATATAATTTTATATATTTTCAAAGCGTAATTTTATTACCTGTAGTAGTATAACTGCGGTAATGGTCCTCTGAAGAGAAGAATTATCTTTGAAAACTCATGAGCTAAGGACTTAAGGATGCTTTGCATGAACTTTGAATTCTAATAAAATTTGATTGACACCTTATTTTATTACTTCATTTTATATTATAATATATATATATATATATATATATATATATATATATATATATATATATATATAGTAACACGAAATTACTTAATCATATATATATATATATATATATATATATATATATATATATATATATATATATACAGATACATAGATTTTTTTAAATTAATTAATCTATTAACGAATTTATTGTATACAGATTTTTATAATTAATTCGCGAATTAATTTTTCCGTGCAGACAAAAATTAATTTGTAAATTAATTATAACAATCTGTATGCACTAGATTGATGTATAATTTAAACAGTATTCGTTCAGTAGGTATTTATCTACCGCCCACAAAGTAAAATGTGACACAAGGTCGGAAAGTGGGATTAGATAAATCAGCACCCTAGAGGAAGAGCACGTATGACCTTCAAAAGGTTCCTGGGCAGCCACGTCGGCATTCCCCGGTAGGGGCCCTTCAGGTGATTAGCAATAAACTAACCTCTTCTCAAAGGGTGAGACGGCAAAGCCTGGGAGGGTGGACCTGCTAGAACTGCACAGAACAAACCCACAGACTGGTGGCTAAAAAGCGCCGAATGCCAAGACGATACCGGTCTGTAGGGTGTAGTATCCATCGGAACAAATACTACACTGTGATCTTAGCCAAAAAACCGAGAAGTACGTTGAGTAGGACCTACGCATAATTAGCATAACGCCTTGTGTATTGATGTAGTGGTGAGAACGGTCGGTCCATGTTATGAAAGCTACCGGCTTTCTCACTTTTCTAGTCAGTTAAAATTATGATTAATTTGCGTAACCAGCAGGTGTCCGTCGTTAGACTATTCGCAATTGTAACCACTTTATGAATGCAATAAACAGTTGCATTTAGGAGCAGACAGGACGACCCCAACTAATATTACCAGGGCGGCGATTAGTACTTCGACCTTCTCGGTAAGATAATGATCTAGTGATACGTTCAATCATTAGTGAATCATTGACAGGTGTCGTAGGCGCGAAAGCGAGGCGGGGTTTTCACAAAACACTTCCAGGGCCCTGATCCGACTATTTCTGATCTAGGCCTCCCCTCTCTCTTTTTCTATCTATCTATCTATCTATCTATCTATCTATCTTTCTTTCTCTCTCTCTCTCTCTCTCTCTCTCTCTCTCTCTCTCTCTATATATATATATATATATATATATATATATATATATATATATATATCTTTCTCGCTATCTCTATCGTTCTAATAAAACATTTATATCTCTATCCTTTTCTTTTGAATGAGCAAACTCGTCAAAGCCGTTAAAAGACCACATGTTTCTTATCCCGGAAGGTTCTACTTCCATTTTTCTTCTTAATATGACCTTAACGAGAACAACTAAAGCGGATGTGTCGATGTAGAAAGAAATTCATTTTTCCTCAAAATTACAAAAAAAGAAAAATGCGTTTTTGTCGATTTATTTTTAATAAAAAATCCATCGAGTATTTTCTTAAAACGTTTGCATCTACTATCGCCCGTGTCATCCATTTTCCACCCTTGCTATCAATATTTTCCGACGTCTCTTTCTCTCTATGGATTTTTTTCGTTAGCTTCAAACATAGAGACATCTAAATAACTGCTTATTTCTCGCCACTTACATTTTTTTTACTCGAAGAGTTATTTGCCCTTGTTTGCAACAAAATAATTTCCGGATGTATTGATGCCTTTTTTGGCGAGTTTAAGAGTTTTTCTTTCGCTTCGTTATATTAGTACTTTTCTACGCTTTTCTTCGTTGTTACTTAACTGTATTTCATTCTTTTTATTTCTAGACGCGTTGGTGGATTTAAATAATCGGCTCTGTCTGTCGTTCTATAATCCAAAATTTAATGGACGCATCTAAAATCAGAGGCGGCCAAGTACTAGTATAAAAGTCTTAATTCATCAGTTTTTCCGTTGATCTGTCACGCTAAAGTGTAAAATAGCGTGTTCGTCGATTGGCGCACAGAATAGATGGACGCTTCGTATTATAAATGCGGTCAAGCTTCTCTATAACGAAATCTATATCTAAATATCGGTATCTCACGCTTAAGTATGATATAGAATTTTCGTTGTTCCGTTACACTTAAGGATTAATGTTCGTTTGACTGTCACGCCCTAGGTTGGAAATACTATGTACATCGGCTTTCACGCTTAAGTTTGAAATGGTAATTTTATTAGCCCGTCATAATTGAAGTTGAAAAAGCATGTTTATCGGTCTGTAATACTGAAGTGTGAAATAGGATTTTCATCGCTCTATCATACGTTTTTTTTTTTTAACATAGTCCACCCAAACAAGGGCAAACCGCCACTGTAGACGTAAGGGGCTACTGAGAAAAAAGAGAAAAGGTTTTTTTTTGGGGGGGGGGGGTCAAGCTAAATTTGGAGTTGCGCGCAGCGGGATGTCTGTTTACATAAGTTTTAAATTTCTGCATGTCAGTACCGTCGGGAAAACAGGGGGCAGGGAGGAAGTTCCAGAGGCCAGCAGCACGAGGAAAGAAGCTATTTCAGTAGAAAGCTCTCCGGCATCTGGGGACATCCACAGTGAATGGATGGGAGTTAGTTGATTGTCGAGTTGGTCTAGTGAATTTACGTAGAGGGGGCACACAGTTCAAAATAGCATTTTTGATGGTCCGTCACACTCAGATTAAGATTAGCATATTCATCGGCCTAGCATGCTTAAGTTAGCATTTTCGTTGATACGTCACACTTTTTACTTAGTCTGTCACACTTAAGTTCGAAATAGCATGTTAATCTAGTGTAAGGCTTAAGTTTCGAATAGAATCTTCGTTTGTCTGTAAAAATAAGGTCTGAAATAGCATCTTCATTGGTTTGTCATGATTGAGTTTTAAATAGAATTTTCGTCGGTCTGTCAAACTTCAGTTAGAAAGAGAATTTTTGTCACACTTAAGTTGTAAATCGCAATCGCATTTTTCTACGCATCCACGCATCTATATAAAAGACCCTGTCTCTCAGTTTGCCCACCCGTCCGTCGAGTTTCAAATAGAATTTTTGTCAGCCTGTCACACTTAAGTTGTAAATCGCATTTTTATACGCATCCACGCATCTATATAAAAGGCTCTGTCTGTCAGTTTTTCTGCCTGTCCATCGAGTTTGAAATAGAATTTTCATCGCTAAACACGCAGATCAAATGGGCGCATCTTAATAATAATAATCTGGTCTTGTGTTTTTTATTTCTCATCACTTATTTTAATTGAAACGAAACGAAATTAAAAAAATAAAAATTACTGTTTTGCTACTTTATAACAGCTTAATTTCTTAGTTGATTTAGTATGTTTTGATTTAGTTTTCACGTTTTTTATTTTTATTTTTTTCTTAGCCATGTTTACGATGAAAAGAGAAATGAAGAATGATGGAGAGAGAAAAATAGATAAAAAAAGAAATAGAAAGAAATACAACAATGAGATAAAACGAATTTTCTAAAAAAAAGGTTCGGAAATCAGGATGTCCAGAAAAAACTCCACAGTGCGCATGCGTAGTCATGTCAGATGTTTCTACAAATCATCTGCAAGGAAATAACTGGGAAAATGCAGGAAGAAAAACGGACCCCATAAAGACAAAAAATAAAAAATTAAAAAAAAAAACGAAATAAAAAAAGGGACAGATGTTTTTTTTCATGGAATTCTTTAGTTGATTTGGGAAGCGGAGTTTGAAGGAAGAAAAAAAGAAGGGAAACAAAACAGCAAAAAAAGTGCAAACAAGCGACCGATTCAAAATGGCAGCCAGACAATCGTTCGTTCTCAGGTTTGATTTTGTGATTAGTTGTTTGTCGGGAAACCGGAGTGATGGTCGTTCGCACAATTCATTCCATCCATCAGGCACAATGCTTTCGTTTTTGTTTCGTTATTTGGGCCTTAGTTATTTTACTACATGTCCGGTTAATGAAACTAGAAAAAGAGGAAATCGTTTCTTAGGATTAAAAATGGAAGAGATTGAATATATAAATGATATTAAAAAAAGCAAATGAAAAAGAAAAAAGGATGCTTCGAACATTGAGGATTATGAGTGAAAATATGAAAAAATATGCCATCCTTATGTTTATATACAAAAAGATTGGATTCTGCGCCTCCCGATCGTCTGAAATTGTTACTTTCCTGCACTGATGAGAGCAATAAGCTTGAAACGCTAGCTTCTGTAGGTATTAATAATTGTATAGTTATCTATAAACATTATACTAATCCCCTTTATAAATTAAAGTTGAGCACTCTCGGTGATGTTAAAAATAGACTGTCAAAAAGCTCTAATGCAAAGTTCCGAATACGTTCGTAGAACAGTCTTCTATCTGTGCCCGCTTCTAGGTACATATAGATCTTAATTTCCCTTTATTACGTGACAGTTTCCGCTGCCCGAGTGGATATAGCGACTGCTTGCAGATTCTAGGTTGACTCTATGAACCGGGTTCGCGCTTCCCGACCGTCTGTAATTGTTAGTTTCCTGCACTGATGTGAGCAATAAGGTATTAATAATCTAATATTTATTTGTAAATATTATATATATATATATATATATATATATATATATATATATATATATATATATATATATATGTGTGTGTGTGTGTGTGTGTTCAAGCATGTGTATATGTTTACATATTTGTATGTACAGGATTGAATCCTAAACCGATTATTAAGAATTTTTGAACACAGATTTTAGACGTGTTGGTGGGTAATGTGGCTTATATTTAGTTTAATTTAGTTTCATGCATCGTGGCATAGATAGGTGGAAGTATTTCGTGATAATTAAAATACTTCTCATGTTCGTGAAATGATAACAATAATTTATTTTGCGTAATATTAGGGGCATAATATAGACAGGATACCCTATTTGAAAATTCGGTACTCTTCAAGATGAAGCCCCATGTTTCCGTGAGTTCGCGTCGTCAAAGTTCGGGCAGTTCTCGGAAGCGCCCGAGAGTTAACGAAACTTTTAACCAATCAGGTTTTCGAAGAAATTAATCGCGTTCAATAACAACCAAAAATGAATTTCTATAATCTCTGTCAGCTCGTTGAATCTGCCGAAGAACTAATCGAGTTCTGTAAGCTAATGTCTCTTTTAGCGAAACAAACGAAAAATGCGATAATGTCAACTTATTTCCTTTGACAAAATAAAACAAGAACAACATCTAGTTGTTTAGCTATGGTTTGTTCGTTCTTTATTTTTATATACGTATTTTAGTTTGATTTTCTTTGTAATTTATCGGCTGCCAGTCTTCAATTAATCGTTTGGCAGTATTCGCCTCGTTTTCGCCTCGTCAACTGTCGGGCACTTCCGTAACCTGCCCGGACGTTGACGACGCGAAGTCACGGAAACCTGGCACGTCATCTATAACAGTACTAAAAATTCAAATACATAAGATTTTTATTAAATTCAACCCATAGTTAGTAAACACCAATTAAACGGGATTATCCAATTTCAATTTTTTCCCAAGACCTCTTAAACTCAAGCATTCAATTTTCTCGAATCAAAATTGGAATAAGGAGCCGAGACATAAGGTTTATTATCAGTACTTACAAATATATGCTCCCTCCGGTCGCATATTTTTTTACGCTGCTTGTCAGAAATGAACGCTCACCCGTAAACCGATAGAGCCCCAGTCATATTTCTTGGCTGGTTAGACATTGAGTTTATTTGTTTTCGACCAAGAATATTTTTCGTTTAAAATAAATTTTAAAAAAATTTCGACCCCACCCCAATTTTTTTTTTACCATCCACCATAAATAGAAATATTTTTTTTTAGAGAATAAACAAAAAAAAATGTTTTGCCTCCCCCCCAATTTTTGTTTACCTTCCCCCATACTTTGAAATATTTTAGTTAAGAAAAGAAGAAAAGAAAGAAAAAAAATTTTGTGTTGATTATTTTGTTGACAAAAGAAAGAAAAGAGAGAAAAATCACATCTACTTTTATTTTAATAAATTAAACACGGAATAATAAAAACAGTTTGTAAGTAAAAGCTTTACGGCGTAAAAAGTAAAGCCCAAATCCTAAACACAGTTAAGGTCGTAAAAAAATGAAGATGTGTGTGTGTTTAAATAGTAATTTTAAAATCAATTATTATTTTTATTAAACAATTTGATCCAATAAATTTGTGTTTTAAAACATAATGGGTTATGAGATTAATAAAATAAACAAACTCAGAACGTTTTAATAAAATAAATCAGAGTAAAACCTTTTTAAATAACGCGCCCGTCTTGCGCCCATACTGATTAATCAAAGGGAGGTAACCGATTCAATGGATTAACGCTTGCTTTTCAATCAGTTTAGCAATCAGTAGATTAACTACGTAACTCATTTCATATATATATATATATATATATATATATATATATATATAATAAACGAAATAATTATAATTCATAAGTAAGATTGTTAGCGAGCAAAATAGCGTAAATACATGTGGACATCTGAATAAAACAATCAGGAGTGTATATTTGCAAATACTAATTTATTAGAAGTTTAAAAGCAATTAATTATGTAAATTGAGAAATGCGCATAGTGTTTACAGCGGTATATATACTACACCAGTATATATATATATATAGAGAGAGAGAGAGAGAAGCTGGCAGACTAAGTAAATAGTAATATTATTCTGATGGAGTTCCGGCTTCAGACAGACAGATACATAAACTCCATTATTAATAGATATTATGATTTTAATTTTCGTAAGGGGAAATAAAAGTGGTGCAAAACTGTTCTGTTCGGGAAATTAATTTACCTGTCTTGTCAAATAGAGGGTTTCAATTCAGGGAATCTACCTTCATCGGTGTGTAATGCCTATGGATGAGGTTTTTAAAATATTTCTGAATTTTGAAATGAGAGTTTATGCTGTTTAAAATAGTGCCAAGGAAATACAATTTAAGGAATATTTATTAATTGATGTCTAATACTTACTATTTAAATCTCATAAAAATCGGAATAATCTAAATTTTGTTTGATACACACATTATTTAGTTACACATTTGCATAATATGTTTCGGTTATAGCTATGAGAAGCCAGACTTTTTCCAGGCATGCACCTTTTCTTTATGTCTACATTTGGTGGGATAACTATAGCAGTGACTGAAATATGTTTTACAAATATGTAACCAAATAATGTTTGTATAGATATAACACTTTATAACCATTAAGTAGCTCTATTTATTATTGAGCACACTTATATAAACACAGTAATTATTATCTGGAATTTTAACTGGATTACCATATATTTAGTCGTCAAGTGATAGGCTGTGTATCAAGCTGACTTTGAACCCGACCGTTCTTCCGGCAGTCAACACCTCTATCTACCGTGTTATGCACCAGAAAGAAAGAAAAACGTAAGGTTTATATCAATAATACCAACTTCCGAAAAGGGCTCTCTTTATTTACAAATTACTTTGAATTTCATGGCTAATGGCCGCTACATATGTATATTGTGGTAACAAATGATACACTTGCCCTTAATTGGTGTGGAAAGAGGAATGTGGTTGAGTTCAACTGCCACTGGTCGAATCGGCTAGAGGTTTATACAAATAAATAGTCGTGGTACAGCCACGTGATTGACAGGTATCTCCTTATTTGACTGTGACGAGACTTTTCTCCATAAGAAGGCTAGTTGACCGCTGTAGACTGTCTGGTTTCACCCATGTTACTTAAATGACGTCTACAGTACGTCGCATGTTAATATTACAAGGAAAGACTATTACTACTACTTGTAAGCAACGACGAAACACGTTACAAGCTTAACAACAAAAAAAACTTTTTCGGCAAAAGTGTAGCATTGTTATCAACAGAAAATATAGGGGAACGAAACAAATATGCAATAACTGTTACCAAATGATAGAAAATTTAAATTTAGAACTGCATAGTTTTAAACTTGTGTTTCAGAGATTTGTTATTTTAAACTGCGTTTCGTCACTTCTACTAAACCGATGTCGTCAATTAAAGATGGCCGTCGATTCTATGAGGTGAGCACTGATTTAAGGCTTAATATATATATATATATATATATATATATATATATATATATATATATATATATATATATATATATATATAGAGAGAGAGAGAGAGAGAGAGAGAGAGAGAGAGAGATAAAATAATTACGATACTAACAACCCTATATCCAGGGAGGATTTCCAGTGGGATTAAGGTAAGTTTTTTTGTATTTTAAGCCTAACATAAGCGACACCCTAAAGAAGAAAAAAAATCGACCACGATCTGTAATTGCCGAAATAAGTTAATTGAAAGTAACAAAGAAAATTTTGAAATAAGAAAACTTTCAAATAGTTTCAAAAGTTAAAACTTATGCTATTCGGGAGAAAATTCATATTTTCTGTCAGTTAGTGATTTACTTGTTGTATATTTGTTTTCCCCAACTTCTCGTCGGTTTAAAATCCCCACAATATATGAAGAATATTAAAAAACTTATGAGTAACAAACTAAATATAAATCGCCTTTTTATTGTAAATGACATAAACTTCAGTTACAACCCAAATGTTAGAAATGTTGTTCTTTTTTCCTCAATATCGAATATGTGTTTTCTTTTCTATTGTTCTTTCGTCTTCGTAGATATGCTGATTCTTCATCGTTTTATTTTTTATTTTTCAAGCCGTGTCGTTGTTTCGTCGTTGTGCGTATAACTTCGTGGGGTTATAGAAGAAGAATAAAGATAAGACGGATTCTTGAAATGAAGGTTCCTTGAGAGAAATATGTTAAATGAGTTACAAGTACAACCTACACTTAATTATGAAGGAGAGAGACAGTTATATTAACGAAAGTAACTAGTTGATAGATAGACAGATAGATATGCTGCAAGACAGATAGATCGGCACCCATCGCCGCGTGCGATTCGCAATAGTAACTTTCGTTGTTAAGACATTTTTTCAGCGACCATTCGCTTCGAGCTCCTAAAATAATCCGTGTTCAACATCTAACAGTTCTCTTTCGCTTTCGTCACACGTGACGTCACATCCGTGGGTCCTTCTTTACATTTTGTTCAGAGTCATCTTCCTTCCGGAATCCACCCGTAAAATCAAACCTTAGTGTCAGATCACTCCAGAATACATTCTGAGAACTTTATTCTTTCCTGCACGAGGAAGGCTACTGTGACCGTACTCATTCACATGTGCTAAAAGCTATACTATCAGATCTACCACCCATTATGCAACACTACAACCGAAATTGTCACATATTTATCATCATCATCATCATCATCATCATCATCATCATCATCATCATCATCGTCATCGTCGTCGTCATTATTATTATTATTATTATTATTATTACTACTACTACTACTACTACTACTACAATAATAATAATAATAATAATAATAATAATAATAATAATAATAATAATAATAATAATAGTAATAATAATAATAATAATAATAATAATAATAATAATAATAATAATAATAATAATAATAATAATATATTATAGAAGAATTTATCCTTCACTGGCTGAGGACGAAAACAAATTTAGCCAAAATGGCAATTATTTTGATTTCGTGGGAAAATATTTAGCAAGTCTATACAATTCAGAAATGCCAATGATGGTGGTTTCTCCTTCTTGGTTATGATGGTATGCCAGTTGTTTACGAATCACTTGTGTGCTCAAATTAAGTCGCGCCAACCATTTAATTGTTTTTATTTTGCAATTCAATTCAATATATTTGGCCCAAAATAAAACAAGCATGCCATATAAGGAAAGGATTTACACATAAGAGAATACAGTAGCCAAGCACCTGTAAAAAAATCGCCTTGAATTGCTGCATTGTGGGCACATTTACAACATCATCTAAAAATCCATTCCAAGGTCCAAGGAATCCTGGTTGAGAAAGCGGCCCCTTTCCAGTTGTATCAAAATCGGTGGTCAAACCGTTTCTGGTAATACCAACATACCCTCTTTTAGGGACAGGAGAGAATAATTGGTCCAGAGGGATATCGTAATGGTATTGGGGAGATTGTGATCACTGCGTAACCCCCGCCCCCCAACCCACACACACAAACGCACACTCACCATCGTCTAGGCTAATTCATTTCTTCTTTCTGTTCTTTTCTTTATGGTCATATTTAAAAGATAAATATTTTTTATAAAAATCATAAAATGTTAATGTTTATTTATTCAGATGAATAAATGCGAAAGTGTTTGTTATTTTGTTTGAAACAATGAAATGTTTATTATTCGAAAATGTTGTTTCAAGTATTTTATGTAGAGAAGAATGTGAAGCGATAGCGAGCTGACGAAGCAATCTGGTGTGTATATATATATATATATCGTACTTTTATCCTGTCATGTTAAACGAGTATAACGCGTGCCTTTTGTTAGCCTTGTAAGAAACCATTCAACTGAAAAGAGAAAGCGAGAAAGCAAATAGCAAGTCAGACAACCACCTCAGACTAATCCCACACTCTATAATAACAAGTGGGGAGTATTTTATCTTTAAATCATCAGAAATAATAATAATAATAGTAATAGTTATTGATATTATTATTAGTATTAGTAGTAGTGGTAGTAGTAGTAGTAGTGGTAGTAGTAGTAGTATTGTTATAACACGCAGGCAAATGGTATAAATATACACAAGAGAAAATACTAGAAAACGAAAACTACAAAATCCTCTGGGTTATGGATGTACAAACATACAAACTCATAGAAGCAAGGAGACTGGATGTCATAATAATCGACAAGAAGGAAAAATCCTGCCAAATCGTAGACTTCGCCGTTCCAGCAGGCCACAGAGTGAAGATCAAGGATACGAAAAAACGAAGCAAATACACGGAACTTGCAAGAGAACTTAAAGGAACATGGAACATGAAGAAAGTCGAAATAATACCAATAATTGTAGGATCACTAGGAATAGTACGCAAAAAAATGTGGAGAAAGTACTAGGAGAAATTGGAATCAAAAGTATAAAAAAGACGACAATTATCAAAACAGCTACAATCCTTAGGTAAATCCTCGAATCCGGTAACCAACCCGCAGAGGTTACGAATGGTAACCAGTCACATGGAAGCTACAATAGAAAGAAAAGAAAACCACAGGGAGGACCCCACCACACGAACTAAAGCGGCATGAATTGCAAGAAATCTCATGAACTTCCCCCCCCCACCCCACACAAGTGATGGCACCAGCTTCGGCTGATGCCACACAAAATAGCCGTGAAAGGTCAAGGAGGATGGGAGGACCGAGGAGGGATAGAACTAACCAGACCTCCACTGGGATAGTGTAGAGAGTACTGAACCTTGGGGGTGGGGGCTTATTACAACCCATATCTTAGAGGAGACCAATGGTCGTTACCAGCGAGAATTAATTGGCATGCGACTGGGGCGATACCGCAAGATCATTTGCCATGGGTATCGAAAATAGGTAGAGAGTACAGAAAATCCGGGGAGGCTTATTGCCACTCAGACTCCAGGGAACACCATCGGTTTTTGTCGGTGAGCAATCACTGACGATGACTAGTGTGATAACTTCCAGTGAGTAATAATAATAATAATAATAATAATGATCATCATAATAATAATAATAATAATAATAATAATAATAATAATAATAATAATAATAATAATAATAATAATTATTATTATTATTATTATTATTATTATAATAATTATCATAATAATAATTATTATTATTATTATTATTATTATTATTATTATTATTATTATTATTATTATTATTATTATTTATATATGAAAAATTAAATTACTGACGTAATTCTATCATTTTATATGAATATTCTCGTAATATATCTAGATAAATAGCGAGTGCGAACACTGTCGAAATATTTTCCGTCATTTTATGCAGAGGATGTACACTAGTTTACTGAATAAAACTTACAGATGAGAGTAAAGTGTAATATCTGTTCTGAAAACACACATTTCATCGTTTCTGTCCTCGGTCAGTGAAGGATATTTTTTAAAATTTTTGTCACAATCCAGAGTGGGCCTTGTAGGGGAGCTGGATACTCCCCACATTATAACCAACCATGTGTCTAACTCTGCCCTCGTTGGAGGAGTAAATAGTGACAGACTGGCGAGTGCTCATGTAAGAACAATTATGAAAAGATAAATAGAATGTAGACCAAAATAGGTTAAGCAAATACAGCCCGCCCAAATCATGTAATGGCGAGAAAGGGCGGGAATAAAAACCTGTAATGATTTGATGGTGACAATTTGAGTTGATAATGTTAGGAAATGTGATGGACGACGAAATGGCATTAACAGATCTTGGGCGGCGGTTAGGATGGCCGGGCGGGGGTTTAAGCAGCCCATTGCGCACGCGTGAACGATTACGCACGAAGCGGTGAAGATCGCGACAGGGGAAGGAAAAGAGGCGCGAGAGACACTTTAGACACGATGGGGGTGGGGGTCATGATGGAGCAAGGGTAGAAGTAGGGAGCGCGCGGAGTAATGGACCGGAAATGAGTTAACACCGCAAGACTCTGCGCGAAAGACCGCCATTTTGTGTACGGACCACCGAGGGGCATTGGCGCGAAAAAACACTTTGTAAATTATTCGGAAAACAAATTATGAAGGGAAATAATGAAACAGAATCTTTGCGGCCAGAAAAGGGTGGGCGGAGGGGGTAAGAGGGTATGGGCGAAGTGTGAGGAGAAAATCAAGAGCGAAGATGAGTAAAAAGCAGAGACATCAAATGTAGGAAGATATTAAAAAAAATTTAAATCAATAAAGAAAAGCGAACATGTTTTAGGTGTGTTTATTCAATCGCTGCGTTTAACAATTAAAATCCTAGTGACAGACTGTTGGACACCTTGGCTTTTTGCAAAGAGCAAAGTGTAGTATTTTCTTCTGATACTACACTTCATCTTGTTTATTTCCTGGACAAGTAAATGAGAAATCGTTCTAGACTGAGGCATTCAAAAAAAATGTTGCCCCAATCCATAGGGCCCTTTTTTGGAACTCTGGATTTTCGACTGTTGTATAACTCTGACCTTGTGGGGAGACAAGTAAATGGGGACTTCCACCCTCCTAATGTATTGACTAATTTTGCACTGAATGTATCCTGAACGTATATTACAATGATATATACTTACAGTAGCATAAACGTGGAAGAACATTGTTTTTTTCAGGCTGAGATAAAAGTGTGGTATATGTTCTGTCTTCAGTCAGTGAAAAAGAAACCCTTCTAGACTAAGGCAATTTTATTTCGTCCAATCCAGAGTGCCCAATTTTGGGGAGCTGGATTTTTTACACATTAAATATCGACCTTGTGTCCAACTCTGTCCTAGCGAGCAGGCAAGTAAGTAGAGACAGACATGTGAATAAAAGGAATTACTTAAATATACAGGTTTACAAAATAAAGAGATAGAAGTTTTAGTTTCTCCATTCGACCCATTATCAGCCCATTTCAGTGTTATCAATCCGGTGCCTCTTGTAAAAGATTCATTGTATACCATTATTTAAATACTAGTTGGTATTTGTCAATAATTGAGTTGAATTACAGAAAATATTTGTTTAAATAAAGAAAGAAAATAAACGAATATGCTTAGGATGCGTTTATTCAATATACACATTTAGGGATAAAAATGCTACCCGAAGCTTGAGCGTGACAGACCAGCTGATGGACAGACACACCAACTGATAGATTCGTGTCACTTGTAGACATGCGTTGTAGACATGCTTGAAAGCGTCTAGATGAAGTGAATTAATGAAAGATATGGGAGCATGGGTGTCGCCAGAATTTTTAACAGGGGTGGAGGGCGAACAGGTTTTGGCGATATCCAAATATGCCTAAGATGCGGCCATTCAATCTGTGCGTTTAGTGATGAAATTGCTATCTCTATATTTATAATGTCTAATGGCTTTACTGTATCGTCCGTGACAAAAAAAATAACACACTCCTTTTGTCATTCCTTTCAGTTAGCCAAGTACATTTCAGGGGGGGGGGATATGCCGCCTAGCCCCCCCCCCCCCGCTGTCGACACCCATGTATGGGAGTACACAGTCGTCAAAAGATAGAAGTTTTAGTTCATCTATGTTATCGCATATACGACCATTTTAATGTTAATTCACTATTATGATGGGTGGGGGTGGTATCCATCTTTATCATAATCAAAGTCTGCTTTTGATAGAAGGTCTATGTGACTCCGTATTTTAAATAAGTAGACGACAACAGACAACATTAAAAGTTTAGAGAACCGCGAACTTATCTTGTGGGAGTTCTGGTAACAGGTTGCACATGCGTCCGCCTCAATTTCTGGCTATTGTCGAGATGTAGTGACTTCAGTCCAAGATGGTTGGTAACAGGAAGGAGTGGGGGTTCTCTGCGACTGCCGTCGAAGGCTTTGTCTCAGAAGGATCCAGCCGCGGTTCTACCAGGTTCAAAAGGTGGGTCAAAAAGAGCCCAGGACACAGCGTGCAAGCGTTTTCTGAGCTGACTCACGTGACCTCTAGGTGTTGGGATGCCTGACAGCCAATCCGTGAGACCCTTCAGGGGTAAGGCTGCAGATAGTCAGTGAGGGTTACGTTAATACATTCCAATAACCCAGCTCTTAAAAAGGGTTACTCTTGATTGGGACAAAAATAAAAATTGTCTAATTCTAAAAGGATATCTCCTACACTGACCAAGGACAAAACAGATGCTATACTTTGAATTATTTATTTGTAACTACATAAAATATGTTTGAACAAATAAGGCACAAAGCGATCAAAGTGTGGGGGTGTGGATCCTTGATCATTCTCTGTATATGACTCTTAACTAACGCTATTTTGACCCATTCCCCCAAGTACTTGTCATGTTATCCTTTGGCCATTTGCCAATCACTTTAAGTTTCAGTAATCACAATAACATATACTAGACTTTAATCCAAGCCCGAAGGCCGAGAAGTGACGGGTATACCTGCTAATAACACAAATAAAAATAACAAATACACTTTAATATAAGAATAATACACATATATATATATATATATATATATATATATATATATATATATATATATACAATAGCGTGTGTTCGTGTGTCTCGCTTACATCAAAAGCTCTGCGCATGCCTGCCGCACCTAGATTTGGAACAACATTCAAGTAACCTATTTTTCGAAATATTTTCTCTTTGGCGTAACTGTTAGGGACATAGGATTTTGACGTCGTTTTTTGTCGTCGGCCCGACTGGTTTATAGTTCAATCCCAACCAACCTCTAAAAATGTTTTTCTACATCGAAGCGTGAGGAGGTAGGGAGGCGACGACCGGGAATACACGTATTAATACGATAGCGTGTGTGTTATTTTGTGTGTCATGCTTACATCAAAAGCAACGACCTTCCGAATCTTTGTATGCTACTCATGAATCTGAGCCAAATTTAATTTAAACTAAAGCATTTACAAAATAAGGTTTTAATAGTACCTTCACTAGAAATATTGTATATAAAAACGTTTTGTGAATTGTTTCATGTATTTTTCATTTATTTAAATAAATACACAAGTGAAATCTTATTTTATTGAAACATGTATAGGTAAGGAACAAGATCATTAGTATTGAGAACATAATTTCATGTAATTAACACGGGTCCCGCTAGTATCGTTTATTACAAAGAGAGGGCTTCAAACCATATGCGCTAACACTATAGCGTCTATCAGAATCAAGACTAACCTTATGTAAATATCTCCTCTGAATAATAACCGGTTACAAAGATGATCGTTTTAACAATCGACACAGGTGGCCGGGATACTCTCGCGAAATAGATCGGCGCTGTGTTCGGGGTTGTTGGTTAGGGTGCCAAGCCGGACACGGGGCAGGGGTGCATGTTGTTGTTTACCAGCTGATGAAGAGCGTTTGGAATGAATTAGGACTCTGAAGCCACATATGAGTCGAGCGGTCGATAAGGGGGAAGGGAGCGCTGACCGCAACCATGAAAAGATAACAAAAAAATGGAAGCAGACAAAAAAATACGATATTTTCTCAGTCGAAAGATGTTTACCGTTATGGCCATTAGCGGGCGACGGGAATTACCCGTTTCCGATTATTTGAACTTCTAATATCCGAAAAAGAAGAGGAGCTAGAAACAGAAAAACAAGCGATACTTTTGGTTTTGATCCAAGAACAATGTATGTATGTATGTATGTATGTATGTATGTATGTATGTATGTATGTATGTATGTATGTATATGTATAGATAGATAGATAGATATACATATATATATACATATAAATATATATATATACATATGTATATATATATATATATATATATATATATATATATATATGAATATATATATACATATATATCTGAATATATACACACATATATATACACAATATGTGTGTATATATATATATCTAAATATATACACACATATATATATATACATATATATATATATGTATATATAAATACATATATACATATATATATAAATGTATATTAATACATATATATATATATATAAATATATATATATATACATATATATAAATATATACACACATATATATATACACATATATATATGTATATATATTAATATGTATATACATATATATATATATATATATATAAATGTATACATATATATACACACATTAGTGAATGAGATTGTATTTTAATGATATTTCACATCAAACATCAAATTCTTACTAATAGTTTTTCTTAATAAGTTGAAAGTATATATATATATATATATATATATATACAAATATATATATGCATATATATATATATATACATATAAATATATACACACATACATATACACACACATATATATGCATATGTATATATATATATACATATATATAAATATATAAACCCATATTAATACACACATATATATAAATATATATATACATATATATACATATATATAAATATATACACAAACATATGCATATATATATATATGTATCTATATAAATATGTATATATACATATATATAAATGTATACATACACACATATATATATATATATATATATATATATATATATATATATATACACACACATTAATGTATGCGATTGTATTTTTTTTACTGATATTTCACCCCAAACATTAAATTCTTGCTAATTGTGTTTTTTAATAAGTTGAAAGTATAGATATAATATGTAGATCCCGTTACATATTTATAGATATCATATGTAGACGCAATTACATAGATTTGCTTACGTGGTTTACGCTTTACACGTGCATATGTGCGTGACTAGGGACGGATTCAAGTTGTTGAATTGTTGTGGTCCTTGTATATTTTTGAGAACACCAGAATTAGCGATTGAATAAACATTATTATGAATGCAAGGAGTTTAGTAAAAATTATAAAAAGTGTTTCAGTACACAAAATGTATTTATTGTGGAAACAGCTATATGCATCACCGTATGCTATTGTTTTAAAATTTGTTTAAAGATATTTCACCCCAAACAAGGCAGGACGACACTGTAGACGTAAGGGGTTACTGAGAATTAGGTAGTAGGTTTAAGGTGCCCTTCTAAGTTGGGAGCTGTGCAACGGGATATCTGGTTTCATTAGTTTTAAGCTTTGCATGTTAGAAACGTCGGGGAAACAGAGAGCAGGGAGAGAGTTCCAGAGGCCGGTAATACGAGGAAATAAGTTGCTGGAGTAGAAGTCTCTTTCGCATCTGGGAACCTCCACAGTAAATAGATGGGACCTAGATGATTGTCGGGTTGTTCTAGTGTATTTGCGTCGAGGGTGCACTAGAGCAGTTAGTTCATAGGAGCACAATCCATTCAAGTATTTGTAAAACAAACACAAGGATGCAACATACCGTCGGATTATTTGATCCTTTCATCATAGATTTATTTATCTCATATATATATATATATATATATATATATATATATATATATATATATATATATATATATATATATATACGTACATACACATATATATATACATATATATATATTTATATATATATAAATATAAATATATATATATATATATATATATATATATATATATATATATATATATATATATATATATATATATATATATATATATATATATATATGAGATAAATAAATCTATGACATATTCATTTACTTACTTTCCAAAAATTCAATATAAACTACAATTTTGTGTACGAATTTTTGAATAAAACTTACAGGTTTTTTTCGTGAAAAATTAACAAAGTATGAGCGCCAATAGTTAAAAAAATAATTAATCGATACATTAACTCTAAAATAAATTGAAGAAATTGTCAACTTTTAGAACAATTTAGGAAACATTATCCCACAACATATCTTAATAAAAAGTTGAATAAATCTTAATATAATTTGCAATTTGAAACTAGTAATTTTAAAGAAAATTATTAAAAAATTATAATTTTTATAATAATTTTCTTTAAAATTACTACTATAGAAAAATTTATAGAAACATTTATAGAAAAAATATAATGTACAAATAATAGGAATAAAATAATTATTTTCATAAAAATCGATCAGAAATATATGAAATATGTTTTATCACATATTATTCAGCTCCTTACAGTTCATGAATTGCTTCGGAGACATATTACAATTAGAACAATTTCAATTGCGATACGTTTCAGAAGCAATTTATCCTCTTGCCAACCATAAATATCTCTAAACTAAGAAAGGTTACATTTCTTCAATATTTCATAAGTAGTTTAAATGCCTACATTATCAGGTAGAGAGTGTGTCGCCATGAGAGGAACATGAAATTGTGGTACGCTAGGAGCGTTGTGGTAATTAATCTTAAATTCGAAGCTATGCAGCGAGATGCCTCTCCACACCAGTTTTAAATTTCTGCATGTCGGTACAGTCGAGAAAACAGGGAGCAGGGAGGAAGGAGGCAGTTCGAAACGTCTGCAGCACGAGGAAACAAGCTATTGGAGTAGAAGGCTCTCCAGCATCTGGGGACTTCCACAGTGAATGGATGGGATTTAGCTAATTGTCGGGTTGGTCGAGTGTATTTACGTCGAAGGGGGGAACCAGAGTAGCAAGTTCATCGGAGCACAATCCATTAAAGTACTTGTAAAACAAACACAAGGATGCAACATTGCGAATGTTTTAGGACCTTCAGATTTAAACATCTGTGAAATCATTGATATATATATATATATATATATATATATATATATATATATATATATATATATATATATATATATATATATATATATATATATATTTATAACGAATGTTAAGTCTGCAATATCTTGGATTTAGTTAGTTTGTCTGGGAATTTAAACTGCATTTTACATTTTTTTTTTAATGCCTCAAAGCTTCTTTAGACTATATATTGGGTATTTAGATCTGTATGGCTAGGTTTCCTTCCTCTTATCTAATTACTTTTCTGGTACCTAAGGTACTTAAGCTTTATTTTTTATTTATTTTTTTAATGCAACTTTAATTCCTATATAATTTTATTGCTAGCTACCATATTGCGGAATGGTTCTTGGATGTAGTGTTTAGATAGTATTATTATTATTTTTATTTTTTTATTATTGTTTTAATTAATGTTATTTGATATGCAAATTACTATATCATATGGTAGTCTTAAGGGTAATATATTATTATTATTTTATCATTATTATTATTTATTTATGTATATATTAGTGATATTTTAAGCTTAATTATTTCAACACTTGATTATTGGGGAAATGGTCGTATAATCAGTACCATTGGAGAGCCATGAATATTATAACTGTCCTGTTTTTAAATCTCCGAAACAGTTACATGGTAAACAGCTGATGATCCCCGTGTTAATATTAGACGCTTAAGGTCTCGTGTTTTTGTTTCACTCTTAGATAATTAACCCCCCCTTTTTTTTACTTATACTTTTTCATTTATTAATTTGCCAACGAATGTTAAGTCTGCAATATCTTGGATTTAGTTAGTTTCTCTGGGAATTTAAACTGCATTTTATATATTTTTTTTAATGCCTCAAAGCTTCTTTAGACTATATATATATATATATATATATATATATATATATATATATATATATATATATATATATATTTATATATTTGCTCTCGCTTCTTCTTCTTCTTTTTCTTCTTCTTCAACTGGCGTTCTAAAGACACTGGTTGATCGGTCTCTCTTTCTTCTTCTTCTTCTTCTTCATCTTCTGTTCCTTCTCTTTTTATAACATTCCTTGCGTCCCTACTCCCTTCTTGTTGTTCTCTGCACGTGACATTTTCGTCCAATCGCATTCTTTGTATAAATTTGAAAACTTTTCCGTTTTGAAATAAAGTTTACCAACCGATTGATAATGGCCGTATTTTAACGACCGAAATATTTCGGCAAAACATTAGAACATGAGTTTTTGAATTTATTTTTGTTAGTTGTTGAATTGCTTATCCTTTATTCCATTTTTATTTTTAAATATTGTCTGAAACATTGTTTCTTTTTTCTCATATATATATATATATATATATATATATATATATTTATATATATATATATATATATATATATATATATATATATATATATATATATATATATATATATATATATAACGCCTACAGATTCGAAATGTATTTGTGAACGTGGTTTGGGCCCTATCACCGTCTGAGATTTTTGTTTCCCTGCGCTGATGAGACCCATGAGCTCAAAACGACGTCGTACGTAGGTAAGAATATTTTTAAAAGAATATCCAAAATAAATTAATATTATGTATATATATATATATATACAATATATATATATATATATATATATATATATATATATATATATATATATATATATACAATATATATATATATATGTGTGTGGGGGGGGGTGTATGTGTGTTGATATGTTGCGGTATAACAGACTAGCACTCATCCCTAGCCAGGGATCAAATTTCCAACCATCTAAGTGATAGTTGGCAGCTCTCATCACTGAGCCACGAAATAGGCGCTGGTAAATGATATCTACAATCTCTTTATCTAAACATTGACCACCATCTTTGCAGTGCGTTATTTATTTATTTACAAAGATCTTCTCATTACGCTAAGAATGAGGATGCGATATCATTTAACGACACAATTGTTTATTTCGTATCATCTACTTTAATGTGAGTTTTTATGTTTTTTCTTCTTTTTTCACCTTTCGTTATTTCTTCAAGTCTCTTCTTTTTGCTTTCGACCAGGATGCTCTTTTAATTATTATCTGACGATATTTTTGTTTCATGCGTTGTAACGGAAAAAATATAAGCATTCGCCGAAATAAAAAAAATGATGATTGTGGACTGACGTTTTTTCTTTGTCATTGGAACCAATCAATATATATATATATGCTCTTAAACGGGCATTAACACTTAATTGAGCTGGTAATCTGAACCAATTTGGATGCTATAATAAGATATATATACCTTAAACATATATATTCTTTATATAAATCCATATATATATATATATATATATATATATATATATATCAATTATATTGACTAAACTGTTATATTATTAACTGTAATATATTATAAACGTTTGATATTTCACATTTTAGTTTGCATTCTTTATATAAATCCATATATATATATATATATATATATATATATATATATATATATATATATATATATGTGTGTGTGTGTGTGTGTGTGTGTGTTGGTGTATACATATATCAATAATATTGACTAAACTGTGATATTATTAACTGTAACATATTATTAACATTAAGTATTCCACATTTGAGTTTGCCGTCTTTATATAGATCAATATCTATCTCTCTCTCTCTCTCTCTCTCTCTATATATATATATATATATATATATATATATATATATATATAAGTCAGGTGCATATTACATTCCAATAACCATGTTCTTATTTCATTATTTTCATTTTTTTCACATTTTCAAAAAACATAACATTTCTGTTAGATATATTTTTACGGTCCGTTTCATTTGTGCTAAACAACATTTGTATATTCATATCATTTCTGCAACACTACAGAATCATCAGAAAAAAATCACAAAGAGTGAAAGGTTTTTGGATTAAAGTGTCTTGAAAAAACATACACTATACAGTGGTTCATTTTAGTCAACATAATTGAAAGATATATATATATATATATATATATATATATATATATATATATGTCTTTCAATTATATTGACTAAACTGTTATATTATTAACTGTAATATATTATTAACATTTGATTTTTTCTAGATTTGAGTTTGCAGAAGCTATAACATTGTACACATGTACAGACATTCTTAAAATCTGTAATTAGAGTTTTGGAGTTTCGGCTTACGGGCATGTAGGGAAAAGGTAATCTGGACGGTTTGACACAAAGGAAGTTAATGCCTGGAAACGAAATTTATGCCGCAAGAGACGAAAAGTTAGGCAAAGCACATCAGCTGATTGTTATTTTCCAGTTATATATATATATATTTATATATATATATATGTATATATATATATATATACATATATATATATATATATATACATATATATATATATATATATATATATATATATATATATATATATATATATATATATATATATTATACTTTATATTTTATATATTATCTTTTATATTTTATATTTTATATTAATATTTGTTTTTTGACATTATTATTATTTATAATATATTATTTTTATTTTTCATTCTTTATTTTTTATTTTTTAATTTTGATTCTTTACGGTCCCAACCACGTGACTTTCCAAATTTAAATTTTAAATATCTTTTCTTTCTTCTCCATTTAATTCTTTCTAAATATCATCTAAGGTTAAGATCGGATTCTAATTCTGCCTGATGAGATCTCAGTTTATAATAGCTGTTGATCGATAACATCGACATGCCAGTGTCGCAGATTTTGTACACGTCTTTGTAAAAAAAAATCATATATATGGAGGGGCCTATTAAGTTTGCGACTCTTTTTTGGACCTTGTCTAAGAGGGAGATACTAGTGGATGATGCACCAGCCCAGATGTGACAACAATACTCCATACATGGTCGCTTGGTAGAGATACAAGTTAATGTCAGGTGTGAGGAGCTTACTAGCACGGTAGAGGGAGCCATCATATCAAAATTGCAGCAACTTTGGCAATGTCTTCAATGTATTTGTTCCAATTCATGTTACCTGTGAATATCGGGCCGAGACATTTGAATGATGAACTCTCAGGTAAGGTGTTATTTGCCATGACAATTAGTGGTTAAAGAGGTTTCTTGTAGTTATTGAAGGAAAGGAGTTTTGTCTTCACGGCATTAAAAGTTACCAACAATTTCTGCCTCCAATCCACTATAGCCTGGATGTCACTTTCTTAAGATTCAGCCATTGCCTCGGATATGTACGCGTCCGTTTTGCCCACATGACGAGAGTAGAGCGTGATGTCGTCAGCAAATATACCTATCTCAGACTCGATATCATTAGGGAGGTATTAGTAGTTGTTCTAGGACTATAAAGACAACATTAACGCACGGTTTGTAAAATTGGAAATGAAAACTGAGAATAGTAACAAATTATCGAAGGTCTCAAAAGAAAATAATTTCAACGTTTGATTTAAGGTAGATATCTGTGTGAGGCAGGTATACCCTATGTTGAGAGTATCTTTCTTAATATCTCTATTCTTATTGTACTTTTTGTTATGGAGATTTTCGATCATTGGAAGGATATTTCTTCAAATATATTTGAGGAACAAATCATGCATTTGAATCTATCCTGACGTGTGAAATATGGCGCCAAGAACCATAACAAAAATAATGGTGAGACTTTGGTCAGAATAAGGTGAGCGATGATTTCTTGAAAATGGAATTTCTTTATTTTACGAGTGCTGTGTGGAGAGCGCGTTGGACGAAGGAATTATATTTTTAGCTTACCGTAAATATTCAAAGAAGAGATGCGATACACTATATATGGGCGTTTTCATTCACGGATATCATTTTCTAATAATTCATCGATTGCCTCAGATATGCTGGGTTTGATATAGAAAATAATGAAATCCTAACAAAATGACTGGTTATTTCTGAAAACACGCTTCAATTATTGACATAAAGCGTGACCATATGGGAATTCTTTATTGCGTTTGTGCGTTAAGTACTATAGCGACTGAAGCTGCAGGCGAAAATCGAGTTTACTTTATTAATATAGAGATTGTAGCAATTTAATTATTTCTAAAACAATAAATATTCTGTTTTCTTACCGTAAATATAATTTTCAATTAAATATTATTCAAATAAACAAAACGAATGTCACTCTTCGAAATGTATTCATTTAAAATGGTCCGTTTTAATCCACGTGACAACATAATTTTAGAATCCATCCATCAAGCTCCAGCATCTGTCCCATCGCCGCCATATTGCTTTCTTTGTGCCTGTTTTACAAGTACTTCAATGGATTGTGCTCTGATGAACTTGATGCACTGGTGCCCCCAACGACATAAATTCACTAGACCAACCCGACAATCTGCCAAATCGCATCCATTCACTGTGGAGGTCCCCAGATGCTGAAGAGCTTTCTACTCCAAAAGCTTATTTCCTCGTGATGCAGGCCTATGGAACTCCTTCCTTGCTGTCTGTTTTTTTTCTGACGGTATTGACATTAAGAAATTTAAAAGTAATGTAAACATATATCTTGCTGCGCAGCTCCAAATTTAGGTTTACCCTCCCCCCCCCAAACTTTCACCCTATTTATCAGTAGCCTCTTACATCTACAGTGGCGGCTTGCATTGTTTGGGGTAACGTATGTTAAAAAAAAAAATCCGGTATGCCTGACTATCTCAAACATGTCATACATACAAGAAGTCGGAGTAACTTTTATACATACGCAAAATCTACTACTATATCCAATATCGTACACCGTGACTTATTTTTCATAGGATAACTTTTCCAGCTCGACCGTCATTGTTTCATTTTTTAAATATTTGATATTGTTTTTCAACCATTAAATCTTCACTAAATAAATACGGATCGCTCCTTTGAGCTTATTGGATGCGGAATAGCGGATTACACTTCAGTTTCTATTTTCGAACGTTTAACATCATACGTTTCACGGAGAAAAAAATTGTGCTAGTTGCGGTGGTTTTTCTGGTGGTAATGGTAATGATGATGATGATGATGATGATGATGATGATGATGATGATGATGATGATCATATGATGATGATGATGATGATGATGATGATGATCATCATCATCATCATCATCATCATCATCATCATCATCATCATCATCATCATCATCATCATCATCATCTTTCTTTTGTATGAGAAATGTAATGATGATGATGATGATGATGATGATCATCATCATCATCATCATCATCATTACATTTCTCATACAAAAGAAAAAATCTTCATTATTTTTTTTCTCTCTTTAATAATAAATGCAACAAACGGAAGGTAAACATTTTAAATTACTCGAAAACATATTTTTTATTTGACTAATAAACGTTTTGCTTTTTCGTGTCTTTCTTTCATCATATAACCCGTTTTAAACTGATGATATCCATTTTCATTTTTACGCTTATACAAAATTAAATCCCTTGAGTTTGAATATAAAAAGGCCATATAAAATACCCTAATTGTTTTTTTTTTCGAATTAAGAAAATGTAACTATATTTAGGGAGGGCATGTGGACGAGTGGTTATAGCACTTGTCTTTGGGCTGGACAACCCGGGTTCGATCCCACTCACGGCATGGGAATTTTCGGGTCTGAAAACTCCCTCTGTCCACCCAGCAGTAAATGGGTACCTGAATAAAACTCAGGGAAGGTCCAAGCAGCCCTAGACACGGTGATTCTTAACAAATCACCGCCGCTACGGCCATGGGCTGTGTGCGATGTCGGCAACGACCATAACCTTTTTAACTATATTCATACACAGTAATTTTAATTATCTTCTTTCGTGTGAATCAGATGATTCTGTTTCCCCGATTTTTTTCTAGTTAGAAATCTTTCTGGAAAGACATCGGGTAGGACTAAGTGAAAGTGGTACTGTGGAACCGAGTGGATTCGAACTTGGAACACCCAGGTCTTCAGTCCGTGTCGTTATCCACTTAACCACCGTCACCTCCCAATGGTTGTCTGACATGCTATTTGTTTTCACACTTCCTATCACAATTTGAAATAGTCCGAGGGCTAGACAAAGGCACGTGTTTTACTCGAAACCTCTACGCGTCGAGATGAAAGTAAATATATGTACTTATTTTTCAAATACTTACACATTGGACTTTATTATAGAGTGGACGATATATAGTGGACAGTATTTTCATAAAATTTGACTGGAAAATGTTAAACAAAACCATTAAAGTGAAGTAGAATCAAAAATAAAATTTATAAAAACAGCATGCCATGTTGTTTGGACAAGTTATAGCATGAATTATCACATTTCGTTGGCATAATACTGATTTGTAAAAGCGAACACAAATAACATATTACATTTTCTAAATCAAAAACGTTTCATTTGAACTAAGTTAAATCCGCTCTTTGAGCAATGTTGCTACACTACCTGGGTATATTAATCTCCATATTTACCTAGCTTCTACTACTTTATAGCAAGTACGGAGAAAAATATACATGAAATTTCGTAGAAAATAATTGGGTGCTTGTGAACTGTAGGTCAGAAAAAAGAATGTTATCTTTAAGTTGAGTAGAGTCAAATAAGGGGGAGAGAACTCTAGTTTCAAGTTTCACCCACAATTTATCTGAAAATCGATTTTAACAATCTGAACTTGCAAGATGCCACAACTAACCACGTAGAACGAGTGTGGAATGAGGCGAAGAAAAGAAACAGGATTGAATGTGGCACTCACACGCAAATGATGGAATCGTACCTAGCCGATTTCATGTGGAAACAACCATTCCGAAAGGACACTACACTGGGAACTGTTTTCCAACAAATTGCCGAATTTTTCCACACTGTAAAACTAACCCTAACTCTAACCCTAAACCCTAACCCTAACCCTAACTCTAACGCTACCCCTACCCCTAATCCTAACCCTAACCCTAACCCTAAATACACACTCTAACCCTAAGCCTAAACCCTAACCCTAAACACTAAACCCTAAACCTTAACCCTAACTCTAACCCTAAACCCTAAACCCTAACCCTAAATACAAACCCTAACTCTAAACCTAACGCTTATCCTAAAACCCTATCCTTTATGTCTACTTTATAGCGGATTATCAAAATAGGTCACTTAATTAAAAGAATATGCCTGTATATAATGTTTTATTAATGTTATTATATTATGTTACATTTTTACATTTATATAACACGTATCCAGTTTCAAAATCCTTTAGACTTACATAAGATTCGAACTCTGATATTTACATTGTGAAAACTACTGTCTTAGTAATGTGTACTCTGCCTATTCCTTTGTTGTCAACAACGTTTCTATTTGCGTACGAACAAGCAAAATCCCCAAAATATGATAACTTATTAATAATATATAGAGCATCTCTTTAAATATAAAACCCTAGATTGTGCAAACATTATTTAATACATTTTAGTTACGTATCGATTTGGTGATGTACTTTCGAATATGCGTAAAACAATTGTTCAAACAGAGAAAAATAATACAATATCATTAAAAACGAATAAAATAAAACATTTATTTATGAAAAGCGGGCTGTAAAAAATGTCTTAAAGCTATATAGTGCAATGTCAGAATTTCTGTTTAAATTCTCCATGTTTTATCCAATTAATTTGGCAAAATAAAGTTATTAAAAAAATGTTGTTTAAAAAACAATTTATTTGTTATCTTGCAAAACACACTGTAAAAATGTATTCAAACGAGTAATCTCATTTTTTGTGATGGTCACGCCATTTTGACTGCGTATATCCAGCCAATTAAACTGCACATACAATTGGAAAAAATAAAAGTGTACCAATATGTGGACGTGGGCAGGTTAATTGACGTAGCAACGGAATTTATTCCATGGCGATAGATTAAGTAAAGAATTTCTTTTTCATTCGAAGTTATAGTTAGAAAATTAAGCTAACGTGTCTGGAAATGACGTCATAACAGGAAGTCGACGTAGCAAAATATGTTTTCTTTTGCTTGGATTAAGTAAAGAGGAAGTTGTCGTCAGAAGTTACAGTTAGAAAATTAAGCTAACGTGTCAGGAAAGAACGTCATAACAGGAAGTCGATGTAGCAAAATATTTCTCGTTAGCTTAGTTAAGTAAAGAGGAAGTTGTCATCAGAAGTTATAGTTAGAAAATTAAGTTAACGTGTCAAGAAATGACGTCATAACAGGAAGTCGACGTAGCAAAATATTTCTCTTTGGCTTAGTTAAGTAAAGAGGAAGTTGTCATCAGAAGTTATAGTTAGAAAATTAAGTTAACGTGTCAGGAAATGACGTCATAACAGGAAGTTGACGTAGCAAAATATTTCTCTTTGGCTTGGAGTCAGTAAAGAGGAAGTTGTCATCAGAAATTATAATTAGAAAAATAAGATAACGTGTCAGGAAATGGCGTCATTACAGGAAGTCGACGTAGCAAAATATTTCTCTTTGGCTTGGATTAAGTAAAGAGGAAGTTGTCATCAGAAATTATAATTAGAAAATTAAGCTAACGTGTCTGGAAATGATGTCATAACAGGAAGTCTCAAGTAGACGATACAGAACAGCTAGTGAGATATTTGTCTTGTTTCTGTGTTGTCAATGTGTTGAGCATGTAAATATTCATAGAGGGCAGAAAGGTCAACATGTTTTAAATCTCATAACAAAATGCGATGGCTGATGTAAATATGAAAAACTATTCTTCATCTGAAAAGCTGCTTTGAGAAATGCGTATTTTTAGCAACGAATACTTTCTTTTTTATAGTAATCACGACTTACGAAGGCTAAATGCAACTCAAGTACAAGGGATGATGAGATTGTTTATTGGACTTATTAACAATGTTTGTTAATGGAAGGTGTTTTTGGTTGCAGGGATAAAGAGAGAGAAATGAAAGTAGTTTATAGTTGTTGTAGGTAGAAGAGTTCTTTCCTTGTTACCTTATTCTTCTTCGCATCTTTCGTCTTGTTTTTGTCTTTTTCTCTATTTGCTTCACTTCTACCCTTCCACTTCTTCTAGACTTCCTCTCCCTTATATTCATTCACTCATTCTTCTTTTTTTAAATTCTTGGTCCTTTTCTCCCCCTTTTCATTCAACTGTTTCATTCCTCTTTATTTTCCTTAACATTTTCTATTTCTCTTCTCAATCCATTTATACCTACGATATGTTTTCATCTTTTCTGTTTTTGTTATTAAAAAAAAATCGTCAAATTTCTTCCTGTATTTTACGCTTACTCTATTTCACTTCTCTTGTTTTCTTCTTTTTTCTTCCATTTTTTCTTCTTTTTGTTCAATCTTCTTCCATTTTTTTTCTTCTTCTTTTTTCTTCTTCTCTTTCTTCTTCTTTTTTTCTTTGTTTCATCTCTCTTTTTTCTTCGTCTAATTCATTTTTTTCGTATCATTTATTTTCTTGTTCCTTTTTTTCTCCCTCTTCTTTCATTTTCACTTCTTTGTCTTTACTTTCTTTTCTTCTTTTTTCTTCTACTGTTTCTTCTTCCTCTTCTTCTTCGTTTTCGGTTTTTTGTTCTTTTTGTCTCTCCCTTCTTCTTTTTCTTCCCACTTCTCTTTTCTTTCATTCTTTCTCCTTCTTCCTCTTCTTGTTTCATTCGTTCGCTTCTTATATTTTCTTCTTCCTTTTCTATTTCTTGTTGTTTGTTATTGGTTTTCTCTTTTTTTCTTCTTCGTTTTCTTCTTTTTCTTCTTCTTTTTTCTTCTTTTTCTTTTTTTTTCTTCTTCTTCTTCTCGTCCTTCTTTTATTTTATCTTATTATTTTATTCAATCTTCTCCTGTTTCCTTTTCTTTCTTTTTCTTCTTCTTCTTTCATTAGGTCTTCTTTTTCTTCTTCTTCTTCTTCTTATTTTTATTTCTTCGTTATTTTTTCTGCTTCTCATTCTCTTTCTTTAATTCATTCTTCTTCTATTTCTTTTATTCTTCCTTTTTCATTCTAATTCTTTTCTCTCTCCTTCGTCTTTTTTTCTATTACTTTTCTTCTGTTTACTTTTTCTTTCATTATTTTTTCCTCTTCTTTTTCATTTTCTTCTCTTATCATTCTTTCTATTTCCTTTTCTTTCCTTTCTGTTTCATCCTTCGTTGTGTTGCAATAGTGTATTTCATCCTTTTTCTTCTTTATATTGAATTTCCATTTTCCATCTTTTCTTGTAATAGTTGTATCTCTTTTTCTTTTCATATATATTTTTTGTATTTTCATTCGCCGTCCAGATTTGATTCTGTGCATATAATTTTATTTCTGCCTTTCGCTTTTTTACTTCCACTTGTACATTCTTGTTTCCACTATTCTGATTTTTCTTCTACTCCTCTTCCTCATGCTCTCTCTCTTTCTCCGCCTCCTTCTACTATACTAGTCAAGTTTCCACCTGTCCACCCTAAACTATTTCACTCCCACACACAACCACCCAAATCAAGTGACTCAGAACCAGATACATCGACGATCCAGGCCAGTTGCAAAAATAGGCGGGAAAAAACGGGTGGTGTAAAAAACAAAATGGCGGCGATTAGGAGGTGAAGAGAAATGCAATTCGTGTGCGAAGAAGAGATTTGATTGGTTGAAAGCTAATGAGGTATTCGGGCCACACCTTCGTCAGCTGCATGTTGTTTTCGAGGTTCTTTTATCGACTATCCTCCTCTCTCTTTTATAGGTGGAGATGCAAGTTCTAACAAAAAAATGTAAATTTAATTCCTTTTTTTTCGTCGTCATTTTCTTTTTTTATACAATGTTTATGTTGACGGTATTTTTGTTTATTTAAATGTTTTGTTTTGTTTTTGCCAACAACGCGTTTTTTTTTGTATTTTCTTGATGTTTACTGCATGCTTCTAGGTTGTATTGCATTACGACTTCGACAAACTATTTACACGTACAAATGTCAAACATTAGGTATTTAAATGCGTGTAGGTGGGGACGAGATCACGGAGAATCGCATGCTGCAATCCATAATCTACATAGATAGATACATACATAAACAAACACACGCACTCACACATCCATTCATCAATCTGTATACAATCGCATTCTTATCATGCACTACTTTGAATTTACATACATGTTCACATATAAATAGATACGTAAGTTGACATTAAATGACGTCAGAAAGTGTTGATAGGCATACAATGTTGTTTTGGTATAAAATGACTTAAAAAAAGGGTTGATATGACGTAAAATTGTTCGATTTTTTATGGTGAAGAGTTATAATTATACATCGTGTTTGTTTTAAACAAAACGGGCGAAACGTCGGCCAAAACGTTCTATAAATAGAAATCTTAAAGTGAATGAAGACAATAATCAGAATAAATACAATTAACACACACACACACACACACATATATATATATGTATATGCTTGCTAGAATAAATATATATATATGTATATATATAAATATATATATGTATATATATATATATATATATATATATATATATATATATATATATATATATATCGTACATGTATTGTATTAGTTTCTGTAAATGTAAATCCGTAGAAACTCAAGTGTTTATAAAAAGTGCTCAATAACAAGTAGAGCTGTTTATAAGTATAAATTTTTTATTTATACAAACATTATTGGTTACATATGTGCATACATGTTTCGGTTGCACTTTCCCAGAAAGTCAACCTCATCAGACCAAGAATTTCAGAGAACTGCAGACATCCATTCAGTTCTCTGAAATTATTGGTCTGATGAGGTTGACTTTTCTGGGAAAGTTTAACCGAAACATGTATGCACATATGTAACCAATAATGTTTGTATAAATAAAAATGTATACTTATATATATATATATATATATATATATATATATATATATATATATATATATATATACTTGCTAGAAAAGCATGTGACCTGTTGAGTCATATGTTATGTTCGAGTTAGATTGTTTGAATCAAGAACAGAAAGTTTTAAAAGTCAACTAAATAATTAAAAAAAGTAAAATTCAAAATTAGTCTATTTCTGTTCTATATTTTTCAGTTATAGCTACGGTTTATATCGTATCATTACTTTTTGTGATATACCCTTTTGTTTATAATAGACTATTCCGATATTTGTACTCTTTCCTCTCATTTACCTCCGATTTTAAATAAACAAAGAGAGAGAGACGAGAGAGAGAGGGGGAGAGAGAGAGAGAGAGGGAGAGATATAGGTAAATACACTGTATAAAATAAAAAGAGTGGGGTTAACACAACATACACTGAAGGAGGGTGATACACGTTGAGATGGGTCACTTGAAGAGTTAATTACAATTCGCGGCTAATTAGAAAAATGAAAATGATGTTTTTTTTAATATGGCTCAATCCTAAAATTGAGGATATGTTTTGCATGTAGTTTGTGTCATTAAACTTCATACGATAAAATAACTAAAGACACACACGTTTAGTTACTCAACTGTAGATTAATACACTTATACAAACATATATACACTAAAATGTATTTATACTCATGCGAACGAATATATACAAGCACACGCATCCATGAAATCATTTATTGATGAGAAATATAATTTATTAATGTAAGGCCCTACTAACGTATATTCTTTTTACGTTTTTGCAGCTCTCCTAAACATAAATCCAGTCTAATGATGTGCACATGCACAATTATACACGTTTAGTTGCGTTAAAATGCATGCAGACGACAGGCTAATAATATGGAGAATATCTTTTTAGGTTTGACCACCTATAATTTGATTTTCCTACTTGGAAAAGTAATTGCCTGTTTAAGGCAGGAGTTTATGCTGTGAAAGCAGACCACCTGAAATTCTTCAGAAGTAATATCCAATTCACATAATAGAAACTCTGCTCTATGTTTTTATGTCCATAGATAAAACAGCCGATAATTCTCGAGTGACCATGCTGTGCGGCCTACCCATAATAGGAGGATATCTATACATATTCCAGGAAAACGGACAGATGAGTTTGATTTTTTCTGTCTTTGTCCGAGAGTCAAATTGGCTTTTGGGGCAATAAGGATGGTTAGGGTTAGGGTTAGAGTTAGAGTAAGGGTTGAGGTTAGGGTTAGGGTTTGAGTTAAGGTTAGGGTTAGGGTTAGGGTTAGGGTTTTGGTGAAGGTTTGGGATTAGGGTAAGGTTTAGGGTAAAGGTGAGGGTTGAGGTTAATGTCAGGGTTAGGGTTAGGATTAGGGTTAGAGTTAGGGTTAGAGTTAGGGTAAGGTTAGGGTTAAATTTAGGGTTAGGGTTAGGGTTAAAGTTAGATTTATGGTTACGGTTAGGGTTGGGTTAGGGTTAGGGTTAGGGTTCGGTTAGAAGAGATGCTTGTTATGGTTGCAATTCTGTCATTCGCTAGAGATATTAAGTATGATTGCAACCATCTCAAAATAACATGTCGTTAGTTTTTAAAACTTGATTTGTGATTTTGGGTGATACTTTTGCTACACCGGAGACTATGACCACATGAGTGACACTCTGGTCAGTGTCACAAATCAAGCCACGAATTTAGACGGAGACAACACGCGGACGATAATGACCTGTGCAAGCTCACAACCATACTGAACTTGCAGTGATAATGGCTTATGCGGAAACTCTTGATGTCTTATCAAAGACTTTCGCAAACAGTCCGCTTCTCTCTGCTTTCCCTTCCTTCTTTCTGCGGTTGGCTTCTTCTTTGGGCTCGCTATTTATTATCTCCAGTGTTTGGTTGAACAAAACTACGAATACATGCCATTGCGTCACTTACTAAAATTTACTTAAATTTTATACATACAATTCACGTATAGTATTATTAGACCGGGTCAGTTTGCAGGAGAGATGGAGAACGTTAATAAGTAATTTTGACCATACGTAACAATAAAAGACTACTTTGCATGAATAAATGGTTGCAAGAATTTCATCAGGGTGTCTACAAACGTTAGTGTTGGTCTCTTACTTTACACGTACACATGAATGCGTATTAACATGTAAAACCTATCTTCAATCCTTTCCTCTATATATAATGATATGCGAAAGCAGTTTCATGTTCGTACTACGTTATCACCTTCTACCCTCTATCAAAGGATGGGCTAAAACGATCGCCGAAGATACACTGCAAAAAAGTACTGTTTTTAACTTCATCTGATGACCATTTTGTGTCGAACGTGAAAATCGAATTAAAATTAACATCCCTGGCCTTCGGTTATAGATAAACGTGTAGCATCTGTTTGTTTGTTTTTTTAAAGATGCTACAATAATATCATGGAGACTCCATAGAATGGATATAAGTGATAAACTCCTACAAGTTTTGTTTTAGTTAGACCGCCATGACAGGATATATTCTGAAAATACATTAATCATAGTACTTAGATAAGTTTGCTTTAATTTTAACAAAAGTGGCACAATAATAACGTGGGGCGTGCGTTCGCCACAGACGTCCATGTAATAGAAATAGTTTAAGCACAGCAGTAATATACAACAGAAGAAAGATACGACTGTAACAATTTCTACATCTCACTAATTAATATACTAATACGCAAAGGCATTTAATGCCCGTACTACGTTATCACCTTCCATACACACTAAAAACACTACGATCGCTTGATGAGCAAAGATAGTGTTTTCTAAATAATATGACGTTGATAATGGAACTAATTGTGACTTTAGTAATTTTCAAGTGAATTGTTCCCAAATCAAATGATGCTGTCCCGTCGACTAAACCGAATAATTTTAAATGAATACATTTCAAAAGATGATATTTATTTAAATAAATGCATAAGAATAGTATACTGACAATGTGGTAGAGAAGAATTATTTTTACAAAAAGGATTGCATTGCTACAATTTTTAATAAATAAATAAATACATAGAGAAGAGGCATATTTGTTTTATTTATTGAAAGTATATTTTGACGAGAGTGTCAATTATTTTTACGGTGGAAAGAAAACGTAACTTTAAACTAATAGAATTGCCCATGACAGACATTTTTTATTCCACAAAGAGCTATTATTATTAACAGTAAATTATACAGGTGTACAAAGCACCGTCCCGTTAGTCTATACTAAAGTGAAGTGCTTTTCTGTCTTTCGGTTTGTATGCCAATGGACTATTTTTCTAGCTATTAGAAATATGAATGTGAGAGTTGGTCTGAATTATCTCCAACCTATTCCTATTGTCGTGAGGCGTGCATAGGGTAATGCATGCTCTTTGTAAATAAAACAAATTGCGTACGGTTACGCGGCGGTCGGTGTATATATTAATAGGTATTGAATGTATAATTTACGAAACTATACATAAAGTTGCCGACTATCAATTGGATGGTTTATGGTTCGACTCCTGGCTTAGTAGAGGTGTTAGTCGAACCGCACTGAAGAGCTGAGATACGGCGAAACAATCTGTCTGTGGTTGATTATATATATATATATATATATATATATATATATATATATATATATATATATATTCATACAATGATTCTAAGATTTAACTTTTTTCCCTTTTGTTATAGAAAAGCACACGCCAAGTAATGTGCGCAAACCTATTTCATATTTTATATTAATATGATTTAGGTGAGATATGTTTGTCTCCTTAAGATAAAAAATAAAGTTAAAACATTTCACTTTCGTTTATACGTACACACGCACCTGAGGGAACTTGAATACCTACTGGAAAGAACTTGGATGCTTACTAGAGAGAACTTGAATGCCTACTAGAGAGAACTTGAATGCCTACAAGAGAGAACTTGAATGTTAACTGGAGTGAACTTGTGTCCCTACTGGAGAGAAACTTTCATACCTACTAGAGGGAACTTGAATATTAACTGGAGAAAACTGTAATGCTTACCGGAAAGAACTTGAATGCTTACCGGAGAGTACTTGAAAGCTTACTGGAGAGAACTTGAATGCTTACTGGAGAGAACTTGTGTGCCTACTAGACAGAACTTGAATGCTTACTGGAGAGAACTTGAATGCTTACTGGAGAGAACTTGAATACTTACTAGTGGGAACTTGAATGCCTACCGGAGAGAGCTTGAATACCTACTTGAGAGAACTTGTGTTCCTACTAGAGAGAACTTGAATGCTTACTGGAGAGAACTTGAATGCCTTCTAGAGAGAACTTGAATACTTACTAGAGAGAACTTGAATGCCCACTAGAGAGAACTTGAATGCTTACTGAAGTGAACTTGTGTCCCTACTGGAGAGAAACTTTCATACCTACTAGAGGGAACTTGAATGTTAACTGGAGAAAACTGTAATGCTTACTAGAAAGAACTTGAATGCTTACCGGAGAGAACGTGAATGCCTACTGGAGAGAACTTGAATGCTTACTGGAGTGAACTTTAATGCTTAATGGAGAGAACTTGTGTGCCTACTGGAGAGAACTTGAATGCTTACTGGAGAGAACTTGAATGCCTACTAGAGAGGACTTGAATACTTACTGGAGTGAACTTGAATGCCTACCGGAGAGAGCTTGAATGACTACGGGAGAGAACTTGTGTGCCCACTGGAGAGAACTTGAATGCCTACTAGAGAGAACTTGAATGCTACTGGAGAGAACTTGAATGCCTACTAGAGAGAACTTGAATGCCTACTGGATATAACTGTAATGCCTACAGGAGTAACCTTGAATGCTTACTGGAGAGGACTTGAAGTCCTACTGGAGAGAATTTATATACCTACTAGAGAGCACTTGAAGGCCTACTGGAGAAAACTTGAATGCCTACTGGAGAGAACTTGAATGCCTACTAGAGAGAACTTGATTACTTACCGGAGAGAACTTCTATGCCTCCTGGAGAAAACTTAAATGCCTACTGGAGAGGACTTAAGGCTTACTGGAGATAACTTGAATGCTTACTGGAGAAAACTTGAATGCCTACTGGAGACAAATTGAATACTTACTGGAGAAAACTTCAATGCCATCTGGAGAGAACTTGAATGCCTACTGGTGAGAACTAGAATGTCTAGAAGACACTGTCCTTGAGTATCTAAAGTCTCTTCGAACAATGTTTTCCGGACATTTTTACATGAAGATCCTTGCTCCTACAAGTAAATCCTGACAAAATTTTGTAATATAACATAGTATTAGGAGCCCAAATAATATCCCATAGGTAAGACTACCCACACTGTCTTGTACGAGGAATGGTGCACTTTTTTTCAAGTGACGTTGCCCCTAGTAACACCACAAGAAAGATATAGAATTACATACTTAACTAGTCAATTTGGAGAGAAAAAATAATGTTCTTCACCTTTTTTATAAACTCAACGTTGTACAGGTAAAGGAGACCTTTAATGGAATATTCGAATAGCTATGTATCTTATATAAAGATAAAGTGTAGCGCCAAAGAAGGGCACCCATTATTTCTAAGAACGTCGACTGAAGTAAAATGAAACAAAAAGACACTTGGCTAATACGAGGAATGGTGCCCCTTTTCAAGTAATGTTACCGGGGCGAAACGAGAGGAGCGAAGGGGGAGTAAAAGTAATTAAAGTCAAATCGTGTTATGAGTATAGTGCAAAAGTGCACAGTACAATCCCGAGAAACGTCAGGTCTCCCTGCTATTATATAAATATATATTTTTAAAACAATCAAATGTTTTAAAATCAGTTGTATCTTAAGAAGACAAACCTATCTCATTTCAATTATATAAATATTTAAAAAATTCGATATTCTAAATCTCTTAGATACTAGTGAATCATGCAAGTATAATTTAGTTCAATAATTAGGATATTAAGTCTAACAGAGCTCATATATCATAAATCAGTAGAATACCAAGTTAATGACGTAAACAATATTATGTAATCATGCTCCAAAAAATTAAACACTAAAAATATTTGTG
>OY744515.1:88937379-88939879 GCA_963556195.1 Sepiola atlantica
ATCATATCATCACATCATCCGCATCATCATCATCATCATCATCATCATCATCATCATCATCATCATCATCATCATCATCATCATCAGCAGCAGCAGCAGCAGCAGCAGCAGTATCATCATCAGCAGCAGCAGTAGTATCATCATAATCATCATCACCATAACCATAAGCATGGTGATCATCATCATGATCATTATAATCATCATCAGCAATAGCAGCAGCAGGAGCAGTAGCAGCAGTAGCATCATCATCATCATGGTCATCATCATCATCGCACAATTTGTGGCTGTTCCGAATGTACTCGTTTGCATAGCTCGCAACCTTGACATTTTGGCTACAAACGAAGTGTAGTATCTGTTCTGATGTTACACGTTGTCTATGCTGTCCTCCGTCAGTGAGAAAAGTCCTTCTAGACGAAGGCAACTTTAATAGCTGAATTGCCATCGCATTAAAAACCGATCTCATGTCTAACTTTGCCCTTGTGGGGAGTCGAGTAAATAGGAGCTCGCGGTGGATGGCTATCACAGCCCAATGATATGCATTTTTATATTCCCTTTAAGCCAACTTGCTGCAATCAATTGTGATGTGGTTTATTGTTCCGTCTTTGTCCACTCAACAACCGGGAGTCTCACTGAAAATAACCAGTCGTGTTCTTTAGAGTCTTAGTGACAACAAGTCTCCCGAGATTGCCGACACTTCGCCCCTTTCGATAACCATGGCACATTATTTTACGTTATAACAACAGTTGTTTACGACTGATTTCCCTATAGCACCGAAAGTTTGTCTATTCTCGAATTAAAGTGGCAATAAACCTCGCCAATGATTTCGATGCTCGCCGCACCCTTCAAGTGGAGGTCTGTTTGATGCTCAACTTCCTCGGTCTATCCATCCTTCTCGACGCGTCACAATCATTGTGTGTGGCATTAGCAAAAGCTGGTACCACAACATACATGTGTTTGCTTATTTAATTTCGTTTATTTGTGAAGTCAATTTTATGTGATTTCGGGCAGTTTCAGTCCCATTGGGCTCATTTGATGTTTGTTCTACAATTTCCTTCTATTTCTATTTCGAATTATTTGTAGTTGGTCAATATTCGTTAGTTATGTGGATTGGTTTCCGCATTCGAAGATGTTCCTTAAGATTAAGGCTGCTTCACCATTGACATGCGTTATTATTAGTATTATTATTAGTAGTAGTAATAGTAGTAGTAACAGTGGTAATAGTAGTATTTCTTTCTAACCAGCAGTCCTAACACTCAACGTTATCAGTGATAGATCACTGGTTGAAACGGGTTTTCATTAGCAGAATATCTTACAATAAACCATAATTACACCAATCTTCCGTGTAGACATGTTATGAATAGTTTACAAGTCACATTCGATTCATCAACTATATATCTGTTATACCAGAAACTATTCATATATAGTCAAAGCAGTCTCCTATCATTAAACAGAATGGTTACTTACTCGAACTTAATGTAATTTCTAGCTAAGTCTAATATTTTTCTCACGCATTGTAAAATACCACTTTATACAACGATATAGCTAGCATGATTAAACATTTTTAAAAATGTCTTCTTGTTGTTTTTGGTCTTTCTTTTCATTCTTCTTGTCTTAAGTATTCGGATTCGTTTCTCATGTTTTTTTTCTTGTCTTCTTCGCCTTCTTGGTACTTCTGCAGTTTACCGACCGTGCTATTGTTAGATAGGATTTTCAAGTTAAATTCAATTTCTTTAGGTATCTTTTGTTTATTAAATTGTTAGCTGAATGTACAGAATTGTTAACAAAACATCCTTACCCATGTAAAGAATGAGTTTCTGAATGATAACGTTATTCTTTCAGCACGATCCGTAAACTGCAGAAGTGCTGTCTTCTCATATGATCGCCTACTTGTTCTCTTCCTCCGCCTTTACTTCCTTCACATTCTCCTCGTTCTTGTTGCGATTATTGTTGTTGTTGTACTTTTTCTTGCTAATCATCATCATCATCATCATCATCATCATCATCATCATCATCATCATCATCATCATCATCATCATCGTCATCATCATCATCATCGTCATCATCATCATCATCGTCATCATCATCATCGTCGTCGTCGTCGTCGTCATCATCATCATCATCATCATCATCATCATCATCATCATCATCATCATCATCATCACATCGTCGTCGTCATCATCATCCCTTTACCCTTTACCTCCTCTTGTGTTGTTGTTCTTCTTCGTCTTCTAAATCATCATCATAATCGTCATCATTATCATCGTCATCATCATCATCATCATCATCATCATCATCAGCAGCAGCAGCAGCAGCAGCAGCAGCAGCAGCAGCATCGTCGTCGTCATCATCATTTCTTTACCCTTTACCTCCTCTTGTGTTGTCGTTTTTATTCTTTTTCTATTTCTTTTTCTTCTTCTTCTTCTTCTTCTTCTTCTTCTTCTTCTAAATCCTCATCATCATCATCATCATCATCATCATCATCATCATCATATAATTCTTT
>OY744515.1:88944879-88952379 GCA_963556195.1 Sepiola atlantica
CTAATCGAATTTCTGTAGTCGCAGTAGTGATGAGGAAAGTAGTGTGACTGGAGTGTTTGCAATTTATGGGGTGGTCTTCTTGATCCGTACAGTCGGTTTACTTGTCGGCAACACAGCTAGAGGGTTCGCAATCTATGAGGCGGCCTTCTTGATCCCGACGGTCTTTTCACTTCGTCCGCACAATCAACTAGTCGAATTTCTGTAGTCGCAGTAGTGATGTGGTAGCCGATGTTCCCAGCTTCTCCTCTCCCTGTCGTTGTTGGTATTCCATTTCTATTTCTTCTTCAATAGAAGCTCTAATAAAAAAAACTGAATAAACAAACATCGAACAATGCACTTGGGTTTAAGAAATCACTTTTCGGTGTATCCTCTCTTAATAGCGTACATAAGTACGCTTAGAGACCCCCTTTAGGTCTTGGCCGTAGCTATTCAAACACAAATGGCTCTTGCTCATTCGCCATATAAAACCAGAGACTTCAAGGCTCTGCGAAGTCACTGCCGGGACACAGAGCTTCCACTCGAATTCTGATTAGAAAATTCCACTTCAATAAATGTGTAATCTTAAGTGGAAATTTACCATATTGTCCCTATCTTTACACACAACATCTTAATATTATTACACATTAATTGACATTGGACTTGTAGACAAGCACGTTGTAGTCTGTAGTGAAGTAGTGTCGTGCTAAAGTGTTATACAACTAAGAAGTTTTTGTAAAGAAACTTTGTTCATGTAAGTACCGCTAAATTTGAGATACACGTAGAAAGATATGAGAGTACTTGCAACGGTGGTAGCTAGATGAGTTCTTGCTGTGAATGTTTTACAGTGAGAAAGCCAGAGATTGTGTTCCAGTCGATCACCTGTTATGGAAATAAGGAAATAATAGAGAAAGAAAAGCAATGTCTCTTCTGTGAGAAAGAGGCTGTCGGAAAGCTTATTGTTCAGTCACTTCATCAGAACAAGTACAGAGTCCAGTATTGCGAAGTTGATGTTGTACTCTGTCGAGGCGAGAAAGAGTACTGTGAGTGGCACCTCCTTAGATGAGGCAACATAATTTCATCGTATGGCTTATCTGACTCTTATAATAGTAAAGGATTTATTTAGGAGTGAATTATTTACTTCGTGAAGAATGATCCAACCAATGTTTCCGGCTACTTTAGCAATAGATCGGAGGTATTTCTTTCAAGTTTCAGGTATTGAGTGACTGTCCACCCTAGTTTAGAAAAGCAAGGAGGTTCAAGTAGATTGTAAAATTAATGTGATACTCAGTCAAGGCAAACAAAAATCGAAGATCTGAGCGATAGCTACTAAGATGTTAAAGCAGTACTCCATCTTTGAAGTATCTGACCATTACATATGTAGAGGATTATGGTTCTATTTTTTCATGGCTGGGTCGATATTCTAGGTTCGTATCGTTCGTTAAAATAATGACTACTCAACTGTCGCACAAAGTAGTTCCCACATATTCGTACACTGACAAAGGTCGCATACGCACAATGTTTCCTGAACGCACAAACGCATATTCACAATGGCAAAATGACAAACATATAGATATAGACCCTTCTAACACTTGTGTTTTCTTCCACACTCTACAAATACGTAAAATATTAATTTTTTAACAATTTACTCGCTGAAAATAATTTTCACACCACTATAAATGTTATACTCTGTCAAGGCAAAAAATCGAGGATCTGAGCGATATCTCCTAAGATGTGAAAACAGTGCTCCATCTTGGAAGTATCTCACCATTATATAGGTAGAGGATTATGGTTCTATTTTCTCATGGCTGGGTCGATATTGTAGGTTCGTATCTTTCGTTAAAATACTACATAATTTAACGCAATACATATTTAGCGAGGAAGAGATGCGATACGAACGAACGTAAAAAATTACTACCTTGATAGCTACACTTTGACTTTCTCCGTCCATATAGATCTCTCTTTCCTTTTCATTTCGTCCTTTCTGTATTCAGTGGAAATCGGAGGCAGTCAAATCAATAGCTTCGTGCTACGTCTACTCCCGAAATAAATAAAAAAATATAATTTAACATTAAGTTTTTAACTCAACATCTTTAACTAATGCAACTGTTTCACGCTCCTGTAAAATGATTCACTTCGCGAGCAACTTTACAACCAAAAGCGAAGAGAGACAGTTAAGCTAGGAAAAAGATTGTCTGCTAACATGACATTAAGCTCATCCTCCAATGCCTCTCGAAGTAGGGTAGGATAATGACTACTCAACTGTCGCACAAAGTAGTTCCCACATATTCGTACACTGACAAAGGTCGCATACGTACAATATTTCGTGAACACACAATCGCATATTCACAATGACAAAATAACAAACATATAGATATAGATCCTTCTAACACTTGTGTCTTCTTCCACACTCTACAAATACGTAAAATATTATTTTTTTTAACAATTTACTCGCTGAAAATAATTTTCACACCACTATAAATTTATATAAATATAAATATGTTTTGTTTGTCAAACATTTTTCTTTTTATTTACTTCTATCATTATCCCTGTTGGTGAGTGTAGTACTTTCTCGATAGTGACCTATTCTTAATCATTCTGAACATACCTTTTCGTTCATGTTTCTCGTTCGCCTTTATAACCTTTTGAATTTCCAGCGTGGGTCTTGCTATATTTTCAAAAACGCGACAGTCGTCTATATCCTATCCGAGTCAAGATCAACGCTACATTTACACGCAGCAATGTCGATTCCTCTAGGATGCGATTCATTGTAAATGAGTCATTGAATACACGTTGCTATACCAACGAAAGCTGGCGGGTTCTGATACGTGTTCCAGTCATATTACAATTGAAGAGAATAGGATAGACCCAACCGGATGTGCTTCCGGCATAGCCTATAGAAATAGCCAAATCTGTATCCATTATACTGTACGGGCACCCCCACGAAAAATATCGCCCCCTCTGTACCAAAGAAAAAAAAAAGAATTTATTGGATAAAAAAATAGGTTTTCCTTTGAGTAATTTCTTCTTTTTTAAGAGAACATCTTATTCATTCCATTCTCTGCCGCTCCAGGGTCACATTAAGACGAAAAATAAAACAAAGAAAGAATTACTGATATTTCTCAAATAACTAAGACCTGCTGGGCTATCATATCGAGGAAATTAGATAACAGGGTCTGACCCAACGGGAATATTTTGGTGAGGTGAGACAATGTTAGTTTTTGGTTCTTAGCTTTTTCACTAGTCTTATATATATATATATATATATATATATATATATATATATATATATATATATATATATATATATATATATATATATATATATATATTGTGCAGCATTCTTTCTTTTATGCTTGCTTGGATAAACAGCAGTGCCAACTTCTGACTTATTCAACTTTTGATCCGTTTTTTCTAGTCTTCGTACGTCGGATTTGATGTTATAACCCAAAGAGTATAAAACATCTCCGTATTTTATGCGAACGTTTTCGACCGACATTGGTTGTCGTCAGGCGGTTGCAAAATGAAATAAATTGGTTAATTTATCAGAAGGGCGCTCTTTTAAATTATTTCAACAGCACTTCAATACAGCTTCACCCCCTCTCATAACGGGAATGGTTGATGTTTTGTTTATTAATGCGTATAAACAATGCCTCCATTATGGGGAGGTGAACACTGCAACCGGAAATCGCCAGAATGGATGTGTTATTTGTTAAAATGTTCCTAAATTCGTTCTTTGGGAGGCCATGCTTTATAAGAAGTTGGTGTATGGAGCTTTGAGGGGAGGTGAGGTGGCAAGTAAGTCGGCGTGATATGGTAGTCCTAGTCATGCCAATATACGTGATGTTTGCAGAGACACATTCTCCGATAGGGCATTTAAACACATATATGGCATTACTAGTTTTAAGTAAGCCACTATCAGCCGGGCTATTTTTTATTAATAAATTACTAGTTTTTGAATTTTTGTATTATATAATGAACCTGATTTTAAAGTTATTGGTCCCCCGATTTTATAAATAGGGGGACCAATAACTTAAAAACCAGGTTACTTATGTTTTGAGGCATGTCCGTCCGTCCGTCCGGATTTTTCTCCGCAACCATCCATTGAATTTCTCTGACATTTTGCAAGAAGTTGTAACTTTGGTCAGGTTAGAAAGTGACATTCTCCGATTTAAAAAAAAAATCTGGTTAGCCCCCCATAGGGTCAAAAGGCCCCGAAATGGCCAAAAATGACATTTTTTGCCCTATAACTTTTCATCCATTCATTCAATTTCTCTTAAACTTAACCAAAATGTGGAGGCAATTGTTCCTAATAGAAAATAAGTATCGCTGACCTTGGAAAAAATCTGGTTCGCCCTGCAAGGGGTCAAAAGCCTCCAAAATGGCAAAAATGACCCTTTTCTCTCATAACGTTTGATCCATCAATTAATTTTTTCTGAAACTTGGCCAAAATGTAGAGGCAATAGTTCTGGATATAAAATGAGCATCCTTGATCTCAGAAAAATGTTGGTTCGCGCCCCAGGGGGTCAAAGGAGGGGGGGGGGTCAAAAATGCCCCAAATTGCCCAAATGTATTGCATTATACACTTGCCACATCCAGAGGGGGACCACAGACGCGCGGCTTGTTATCTACTGGGGTTACGTGTTTTTGTATAGAAGAAAAAAAAAATAATAATAACAATACATATAGATCGTAATATGATGAGGTCGTGCACATTTCATCATTGAACCTCCTGCGTATGCTGTTACGTGACATCATGGCTATAATAATAAGTAACGGTGATCGAGAATCTCCCTGGAAAATGTCTCTCTGTAGTCTTATCTCTGTAAGGTGTTGTCCTCCATTCGTCAGTTACAGTCTCTATATTCCCATTGTTTTCTCTGTAAAGTTTAAAATGTTGTCATATGTTTTGTAAATCCTTGAGCATTCTATTATCGATGCATCCATATTGTTGTTCCCTATATTTGTTCGCTTAGTAGTACTTTAAAAATTGGTCGCATAAATGTAGGCAGGTTATCGGTCTATAGTTTAATGGGTTCGTTCCTTTATCACTGTTCTATTTTATTGGTGTAGTTTTTTCTTTAAACCATATACTGTACTAATTCTGTCTGATTATTATTATTATTATTATTATTATTATTATTATTATTATTAGTATTATTATTATTATTATTGGTGTTGTTGTTATCATTATTTACTCACTGTAAGTTTTCAGACAAATAATTATCAGTGATTGCTCACTGACAACCCCAGTTGTTTTCACTTGAGTCTCTGTGACAACAAGTCTCTCCAGATTTCTACCACTCTCTGTCCTATTACGTTAGTGCAGCAGCCGTTTACAATGATTCTTTGCCAGCGTTGACCGTTGGTCTTCCCTGGAATTTAGTGACAATAAGCCTCCCGAAGGTTCCAGTTTATTCCGCACCCTTCCAGTGGAGGTCAGGTTGGTGCTCTTATTTCTTGATTTTTTCATCCACATTGACCCTATATAGACGTTATGTCTGATACCTGTCGAAGATTGTCACCGCGTGTGTATGATCCTTTTTTGTGTTGGGGGTCAGTTTATGGGATTTCTCACAAGTTCAGTTTTCTACTTTATACTTGAACTTATCTGTAGTTGGTTAGTCTTCGTTAGTTGTGTCGGCTATTTTACTCCTTGCATATTCCAATTTTGTCTAGTCTTATTGTTATCGCTTTCGGAAGTGTCTCTTTTGTTCCTACAATTCTTCTTCTTCTTCTTCTTCTTCTTCTTATTATTATTATTATTATTATTATTATTATTATTATTATTGTTATTATTATTATTTCATAGTAGTCTCAACTTTGGGATGTTTTTAGTTTAAATTTTCTTTTTTGAACATCAAGTCAATTCCCTTGAATTTAGACATTCAAGTTGTACTTTAACACTTTCGCTGTTCCTAACAGGCAAGCCTTTTGCATAATTGGAAAAAATAATTGTCTCGTCAGTAAGTTTACGCTATTTATGGTGGCTTTTCATTATAATTCCAAGCGTTCCAATTACAACTGGAATCACCTTTACTTATTTCCATTTCCATAGTCTAATTAATTCCCATTTTAGATCTTGATATTTTTTCGTGACTTTTTCCTGCACTCTCGTATCAATGGGGCATCCTACATCAATGATTAAACAACTTATCTTGTTTTTGTTTAGGAAGATTAAGTCGGAGTTTGAATGTTCAAGAACCTTATCAGTCTGTATGCGCATCTCCCAAAGAAGTTTGACATTGTCGTTCTCCTGTGCCACTTCTGGCTTATGTCCATACAACTTCTCATTGTGGTCCAATACGTAAAGTTTGCATATATTCCAGTGTTGTACCTGAGCGACTTTGTGTCGTGTCTCCATTTTTTATACTGGTGTTTTGCTAGCATTTGGGCTTTCAGATACAACATGCGCTAAAGTGTCTTCCCTTTTATTACACAATCAGCATATCGGTTATCCCTGCAGTTTTGTCAATGTAATTTTTGATGGGCTTACTGGGGTTGGCTTGTTCCTGGGCTGCGATTAAGATGCTCTCAGTAGATCTTTTGACCAACTTATTCCAGCTTTCATTATCTTTAAATACAGTATTCTTCAAGAATACACTGTATAGTTTCTTTTAAAATAATTTTAACCCTCTTTGATTTATTTTCATCCCATTTCTTAGTATTCCTCTCTTTTCACTTCACGAAGAAGAATCTCATTACTTTCAGAAATATATTTATATAGACAACCTTCTATATTCACAAAATCTCCAACACTAAGGAGACCTCGACCACCATCCTTTATAGGTAGATACAATCGATCTGCATGTCCTTTCTTTGCAAAAGCTCGATTTTCGATGTTTTGGTATCCAAACATTTTAGTTCATCTACATCCCAGTGAATTATACCGGCAGTATATCGAATGATAGCTACTTCTCTGACATTGATAAAATAGATTGTATTTCGACTGTGGAAGTGTTATTTAAGAATACTCCTTACTCTTTTGTTGTACTCAGCTGTGACCTGGTTTTTCATTTCCAGTTTTTAATCTTATCCGTCTCCAGAATTCCTAAGTAGTTGTAGCTCCTCTCACTGTCTACATTCTTTATCAGATATGTTGTTAGGAGTTCAAAGCCATATGAATGGACAAGTTTACCTCTTTTTCTAACGAAAATAGCACATTTGTGATGCCAAATTCCATTCGTATGTCGTCACTAAATAATTTAAGCGTGTTCATTAGGATATCAAGTTGGGTTTTATTCTTTCTAAAACCTTAAGGTCATCCATGAATAGTAAGTAGTTAACTGTAACAAGTCCTTTCCTAGGTCTATATCCTGATTTTACATTACGTAAGAGACGTGTCATTGGCATAAAACTAATGACAAAAAGCAAAGGGGAAAGACTATCGCCCTGGAAAATCCCTCTCCTGATTTTCACTTTACCCAATACAACACCTCCTGAAGTTAAATTGGTTTACCAATTCTTCATGCTATTCTTTAAAGCCTTTTGAATGTTAGGGGCTATTCCGAAAATCTACAGGCA
>OY744515.1:88954879-88972379 GCA_963556195.1 Sepiola atlantica
AGCTAGTACCACCATTTTTGTTTGGGGGTCAGCTTATTATATTTCTTGCAGTTTCTGTTCCTTGGTTTATGCGGTGGTTTTGTTTTATTCCTATTGTAACTTCCGTGTGACTAATTGCCATTCGTAGCTTATGCGGGTTGGTTTGTTCATTCATTTCAGCTGCCGTCCTTTGTCTGGTGTCAGTGTTCCATTTTGATTCCAATTTCTCCCAGTCATTTCCCCGGGCTTTTTGAGACTGTTCCTAGTGCTCCTACGATTATTGGTATTATATTGACTTTCTTAATGTACCCTATTCCTTTCAATTCCTTGGCTAGTTCCGTGTTTTTGCTTCGTTTTTCCGTCTCCTTGATCTTCACTCTGTGGCTGCTGGAACGGCACAGTCTACGATTTGTTCTTTTTGTCGATTATTATTGAACAAGGATCAATAAGGACTCTAAGTGAACTCCTGCTCTCAGACGTGAATCCCGTATTCCCATGTTATTCTTACTTTTTAATTTCTATAATTTTTAATTGTCAAGTTATACATTAATTAAAATAAAATAAAATATTTTTTGTTTAACAGTGATCAATATATGAGTAGAGCGTATCGGTAGTATAAGTATGCATATAGCAAATGGACCTTTATATTTATTCTAATATATATATATATATATATATATATTTCATATGTATATATATATATGTATATATATATATTCGATATATGTATAAATATATACCGTCAATATGGACAACTTAAAGATTGAACTATTTTCTTTTGCTTGATGAGATCGTAGCTGTATTGGTTACCGATCGAAACATCGTCATTGCAGTGTCGCTATTATAGTGTGTGTATAAATAAAAACATAATTATATATATATAAATATATATCATATATGTCTCTCTCTCTCTCTCTCTCTCTCTCTCTATATATATATATATATATATATATATATATATATATATATATATAATAATTAATAAATATTTATTTATAAATATTATTGTTTATCAGCCCTCTCCCACAAAGGCTGGGCACTCTCGAGTAACTTTAATAACAAGCAGTGCAACTAGCTATATGCACGATCCGAACGCCGTTCGTAAGATCGCTCTTTACTGCTTGGTATCTAGCCACCGTTCGCTATTTACATTTAAAATTCTTCTATATTTACTAACTAATTGGCTATGGCCGATGGATAAGATCCTCGACTACGAATAAGTGGTCGGAGTTCGCGCCCACCGACCGTTGAGAATTAGTTCCTACACTGAAGATTGCGTTAGCATGAAACATCGATGTCTGTAGGTAATTAAAATAATTAATAAATATTTATTTATAAATATTATTGTTTATATATATATATATATATATATATATATATATATATATATATATATATATATATATATTGATATAATCAATCAATCATAGCCTCCGTTCAGTCATGAGAGACAATGGATACCCCTGTAATTGTGAAACAATATTACGCAACAAGCTACATATCTCCTGAATAAGGTGGAAAATAGAAGTCTAGGACGACTGGGAATAATGATGAGATTAACAGAGAGCACATACAGCACCAGATATTCCAAAATGGTAACCCATTTAGTACTGACCAGGCTTAAATTCGCTTAACTACGGTTATTATACCGTATTATATATATATATATATATATATATATATATTCAAAGAGAGGGGAGGGGGACTGAAGACGGTCCGTTGACTATTCTGGGCATGTCATATAGATATTACTCGATTACGTAGAGAATCCGAACTAAAATAGATAAATCTGAATCGAGATGAAAGAGAGTCAGGGAAAGATTAATAAAAAACACACAAAAACTAACGCGTCGAGAATGTTTATAACAGGATAACAATAGCATGGCAAGAACAGTCACACAAAAGAAAAACAAATAAGTAAAAACTCCTCCAAGATGCGAAACGCCGGAACTGCTAACCTTGTCAGTTACATCACAAAGGAAATAGAAACCGAACACACCCCACCAAAAAATAAAAACAAGCATCTACACAGAATATATATATATATATATATATATATATATATATATATATATATATATATATATATATATATATATATATATAAATATATATATTTGTTCAAGGCCTGTTTTGAAAGGGGTGATGTCGGAAGTGTTCGCCGATGTCAGAGAGAGAAATTGTGCTTTAATAAAAAGCCCCGAGATTCACAATCTATTAGTTCGGTTTTCGATAATCAGAAGGTGTGAGTTGTAAAAGCCCCTGCTCTTTTCGCCGGTTGAAGAAGCAAATGTAGGTCTGCCAGAGGATCTAGATATCACACGCTGTGTTTTGTATCGTGAGAGTCGGCCTTTCTCTCAGGCGTTTATTGTACTTTTGTGTGTTAAAATGGATATCTTTAACCGCAAGTCATCTACGTTGAAAGTGAATGGCTTTGATACTCTGCACACAACCAAACAACAAACACACATATACATGCATGCAAATACTCACATACAAACGCAAGCATATACAAACAAACACATATAATAAGTGAATTAGAGTCACTTAACATTTTTTTAAGAAATAATTCGTTTTTCACATCGCAGATAACTAGAAGAATTACCGTCCCAGACGGGCATAATCACTTTCTCTAACTGTGCTCTTTGCTCTTTTATGTTTCGTTACGAACAGGAAAATAAAGATATATCATACTAAACCTCATGTCTAGAATCCTTATTTTAATTCTAGAAAATATCTAAAATTTAAGGCTGAATGCGTTTTCATAAGTAATTTAAATTCAGCGAATCTTCCACCATTGGTGTCTAATAACTATAGATCTTATTTAATGCAAATCTGGAATAATGTATTTTAAAAATCAGATGTTGTTTCCATAAAACCCTTCAAAATACTCCAAGGACCCTACTAGTTCTTGGCCTTTTGGCTAAGATCAAAGTGTAGTATATGTCCCGATGGATACTGCACCCCATAGACTGGTATTGTCTTGGCCTTCGGGGCTTGATTTACGCCGGTCTATGGGTCTGTCCTGTGCAGTTCTAGGAGGTCCACCCTCCCAGGCTTCGCCTCCCCTCTTTGAGGAGGAGTAAGTTTATTGCTTACTGCCTGAGGTGCCCCTACCGGGGAATGCCGACGGGGCTGCCCATGCAATTTTTAAACCCAACTTTCTCGACCCGACCTTGGGTCACATCTTACTTGTGGGAGTAAGATAAAAACTGGCCTTGTGCCTAACTCCTGGAGAGGAGTAAATCAATACTCCAAAAACCCTGAAATTGCAGGAATATTTATTAATTGATGTCTAATATTTTTTGTTAAAATTTCACACAAATCTGAGGTATAAGATTTTTTATGGAAAGCTTCAAGACGCCATTTACCAGCTTTGTATAGCCCTAAATTAAACTAAAAAATAGTCCACGTTACGCTTAAATAGTTTAGGGAGAATCTTGTATATACAAATATATAAACATATAAACATAGCTAACTTTCGAATGAAATTTACTCCAACGCATTTTTTGTCTCGTTTGTTTTTTTGTTTGTATTTCTTCGGTTGAAAAAGGTGGAGAAAATTATATATTTGAGAAAAAATATCGAGTTTTTATAAAAATGTCCGACTCAGATTTCATGTGCGATGACGACGAGAAATACGATTTGATTTCCATATGTTCGAAATTCCGTCCAGAAACCTGAGTTCGACAGAAAGATTCCCGAGTTCGACAAAGTACAACCTGAAGAAGGTCGAGGGTTACATCGACCGAAACATTGTGATAAAAACACCCGAGATTAGAACAGTAGTCCGAATATACCAAATTCTACAAAAAAAACGTCCAGATTCCCGAGTTCGACTGAAAAATTCCCGAGTTCAACAAGGTACACCTGAAGAAGGTCGGAGGTTACATCGACCGAAAGTTGTGATAAAAACATCCGAGATGAGAACAGTAGTCTGAATATACTTAATTCTAACAAAAACGTCCAAATTCCCGAGTTCAACAGAAAAATTCATGAGTTAAACAAGATACACCTGAAGAAGGTTGGAGGTTACATCGGTCGAAAGGTTGTGATAAAAAACACCCAAGATGAGAACAGAAGTTCGAATATACCAAATTCTACATAGTTAACTTTCTATAAATATATCGAGATAAACTATGCGTAATTTCAGACTTGAAAATATTTTAGTCATATTTTATCTTATAATTTTTGCTGGATCGAAATTTATTTTTAGTTTGCAATGTTATTTTATTCATTTATATGAAGTGACTTTAAAATATTTAACTCCAACAGTTTGGGTTCCTATAGAGAATAAATAACCACCATCGATCGTAGAGTACACTCCGGAAGTTCGTGAAAATAAACAGTTCCGGTTTGTTGTTGCTTCATGGTCTAAAAGAATTCTGAGTAGTTTTTTTTTATTTTTATAAATGTTCCGAGAAATATTTCGAAAACTTTTTGTGGAATACCATATCAAAATAATATGCCTTTTCATTCGTTACATGCAAGAAGTACACATATCTTATTACTCCTAAAACTAATTAATGTATCTGATATTTCCCGAACAGGTATTTATAATATTCGATGTGATTTTTTATAATAAAGTAAAGTGATTTTCCCTATTTCATTGACGCGTATATCTTTCTAGCCTAATGTTGTACATGCGAAGCTGATTCGTTAGCTATTTAGACCAATTATTGGTGTGTGTTTTCCGAAAACATGTGCTCTTTTCTTTTGCTTCTAATATTTTTCCAGTGTACTCCGTTCGACACTCTCTGTTAACATAGTCATCTATACAAGAAATCGAATGATCTACTGCCACTTCAATGTACGTACACCGAGCAACTCGTTTCAATTGGACAACAATGTCTTCATAGCATCGTTATTATTTCATTTTTTCCATCTTGTTTTTGTATGTTTTGTACTGTACATTTTTCAATTAAATACAGAAAGCTCATTTTGCCCGCGCTAAGAATTGAACCTTCAACCGTCAGATAACTGAATTTTACTTAGTATCATATCTACTGCGCCACGGGGCCTTGAAGGGTGAATCCTCGGTGCGAGCGATACGAAAAATTGCGAATTACTGAAGACTTCTCCCAGTTATGGCTGATGGAACGAGATCATGCTACCCTCGTGAATTAAATAAAGGGTTCCATTCGAAATTCCGTCCAGATTCCCGAGTTCGACAGAAATATTCTCGCGTTCGTAAAAATACACCTGAAGACTACCTTAGGTTACATCGACCGAAACGTTGTGAAGATAACACTCAAGATGAGAACAGTAGTCCGAATAATCAAAATAAGCAAAAATATTACCTGCCTTCCAGTGTGTATGTATAGACAATTATTTCATACAGTCACACCGAAATGAATTCCTCGCCTATACGTAAGCACGTTTTTGCGAAGATGCTTTTCCGTAGTTTCGAAATATTACAAAAGTTTTAATGTTCATTATTAGTTCAAGTGTAGTGCTACAGAATTTTACAAATACTATTAATGGCTAATTAAAAGAAAAAAACGAGTAAAAAGCTGTTCAGAGGTCGGAGTAGAAGTTTTCTGGTTACTTGATTTTTCTTTCGACAACATTCGTAGACGGGTCTTGCTAGTTAATTAGATATGGCACGTTTATCACACTCAAAATGTAGAACAGGTATTATTTTCAAGATTGTTTCTAATATGGCCGAATGCGAAATCCGTGAAATTCCCAAAATGTATCAAGTAATAATCGTAACTATGTTCAGAATCAGCATATGTAGCATAACAACAAGTCTACTATATTCTGATCCATGGAAACGTTTTATTGTCATGGTGGGGTCAACTATACAAGTTTAGAATATACAGGCGTGACTGAATAATTGCTTGGACGTTTCGTCCAGCTTTTGACAGATATAACATTTTAGGCAAGTCTGAATAACCATTTGAAATTCAAAACCAATTTTATACACAAATGGTAACAAAAAAATTCTGGCAAAAAAAGGTGATAAAAAAGTAACATTTAACAAGTCATGTCAGCACATAGTTATGTGTATATGTTTATATATTTCTATGTACTGGGTTCACTTTTAAACCAAGTAACCAATAATTATGAATTTCCAACACAGGCACTAGGCGTAAGTGATCGTAATATGGTCTATATTTAGTTTAATTAAGTGTCAGTCAAAATGTAAAATCGTTATGGACGTTGATTCGTAAGAATTCAGATATTTTTTTGTGGAACTACAACAATAATTATTAGTAAATAAATATTCCGAAAACAACGGTTTCTTTAGATTATTTTGAACGGTTTTAGGGGGAAATAGTTGCAATGGAGAGACGCTTGTAAAGCCAACTCAATTCACGATGGTCTCGAATGTGGTGTGTTATCAACAGACCAATGCTGTTGAGGGAGTTGTGCGGGGGCTATTGTTTTACTCATTACTAGAGCTATCGGTTGGGACATAAATCTGTTGAGAAGATGGGCATATTTTGTTTGCTTGCGGTTTTCTACTCATACCGCTGCATATTCAGGGTTTGTTACTGATTCTGTCACTGACGAGAGCGTAAATACTTAAATGAATCTGGTTAATATTTTAAATTATACTTGACACAAAATGTTGATATTTTTAAGTATGTTTGATCAAAATGTTAATATTTTTAATTATGTTTTATCAAAATGTTAATATTTGTAATTATGCTTGATCAAAATGTTAATATTTTTAATTATGCTTGATCAAAATGTTAATATTTTTAATCATGCTTGATCAAAATGTTAATAATTTTAATTATGCCTGATCAAAATGTTTATATTTTTAATCATGTTTGATCAAAATGTTAATATTTTTAATTATGTTTGATCCAAATGTTAATATGTTTAATTATGTTTGATCAAAATGTTAATATTTTTAATTATGTTTGATCCAAATGTTAATATTTTTAATTATGTTTGATCAAAATGTTAATATTTTTCATTATGCCTAATCAAAATGTTTATATTTTTAATTATGTTTGATCAAAATGTTAATATTTTTTTAACTATGCTTAATCAAAATGTTAATATTTTTAATTATGCTTGATCAAAATGTTAATATTTTTTAATTATGCTTGATCAAAATGTTAATATTTTTAATTATGCTTGATCAAAATGTTTATATTTTTAATTATGTTTGATCAAAATGTTAATATTTTTTTAATTATGCCTAATCAAAATGTTTATATTTTAATTATGTTTGATCAAAATGTTAATATTTTTAATTATGCTTGATCAAAATGTTTATATTTTTAAGTATGCTTGATCAAAATGTTAATATTTTTAATTATGCCTGATCAAAATGTTTATATTTTTAATTATGTTTGATCAAAATGTTAATATTTTTTTAATTTTGCTTGATCAAAATGTTAATATTTTTTTAATTATGCTTGATCAAAATGTTTATATTTTTAATCATGTTTGATCAAAATGTTAATATTTTTTTAATTATGCTTGATCAAAATGTTAATATTTTTAATTATGCTTGATCAAAATGTTTATATTTTTAAGTATGCTTGATCAAAATGTTAATATTTTTAATTATGCCTGATCAACATGTTTATATTTTTAATTATGTTTGATCAAAATATTAATATTTTTAATCATGCTTGATCAAAATGTTAATATTTTTTTAATTATGCTTGATCAAAATGTTTATATTTTTAATTATGTTTGATCAAAATGTTTATATTTTTAATTATGTTTGATCAAAATGTTTATATTTTTAATTATGCTTGATCAAAATGTTAATATTTTTTATTATGCTTGATCAAAATGGTTATATTTTTAATTATGTTTGATCAAAATGTTAATATTTTTAATTATGTTTGATCAAAATGTTAATATTTTTAATTATGCCTGATCAAAATGTTTATATTTTTAATTATGTTTAATCAAAATGTTAATATTTTTAATTATGTTTGATCAAAATGTTAATATTTTTAATTATGCCTGATCAAAATGTTTATATTTTTAATTATGCCAGATGAAAATGTTAATATTTTTAATTATGTTTGATCAAAATGTTTATATTTTTAATTATGTTTGATCAAAATGTTTATATTTTTAATTATGTTTGATCAAAATGTTTATATTTTTAATTATGTTTGATCAAAATGTTAATATTTTTAAAATTATGCTTGATCAAAATGTTAATATTTTTATTATGCTTGATCAAAATGTTAATATTTTTAATTTTGCTTGATCAAAATGTTAATATTTTTATTATGCTTGATCAAAATGTTAATATTTTTAATTATGCTTGATCAAAATGTTAATATTTTTATTATGCTTGATCAAAATGTTTATATTTTAAATTATGTTTGATCAAAATGTTAATATTTTTTAAATTATGCTTGATCAAAATGTTAATATTTTTATTATGTTTGATCAAAATGTTAATATTTTTAATTTTGCTTGATCAAAATGTTAATATTTGTAATTATGCTTGATCAAAATGTTAATAATTTTTATTATGCTTGATCAAAATGTTAATATTTTTAATTATGCTTGATCAAAATGGTAATATTTTCAATTGTTTGATCAAAATGTTGCAGTAGTCTATTTATTTGTATGTTTACTTTGTTGCAATTAATTGTGATTTTGATGTAACTTGTTTTTTTTTATTCTCAGATACTGTTTAACATATGACACCACAGAAAGTGAAAGGCCTTCGAATCACCTTTAATAGTAGCGATATGGATATTTTATAGTATACTACTCCTTTTTATCGTTCAGAGGTAAGTTATCAAAATACCTTATGGTCAAAACATCCGATTTGAGTATTCAAATATTTCAGATTTGCATTGAATTTGATGCATAGTCATTAGACATCAAGTAATCAAGATCCTCTGAAGTTTAATTTCTTCTTAAAAGCCCTTGAGTATTACATTTTAGAAATGTGCTAGAATCAAAATCAAGTAATGGATTTTGATCAAAATTGGAATAAGGATTGTAGACATAATGTTTAGTATTATTATATATTGCTTGCAATTTTCATAAGAGGACAAAAACGTGGTGGAAAACTGTTCTGTGTAGGGAATTCATTTTGGCCGTCTTTGCAAAAATAGACTGTCAAAAAGCTCAAATGCAAAGTTCCGAATACGTTCGTCAAACACTATCGACTAGTCTTTTATCTGTGCCCGCTTCTAGGTACATATATATCTTAATGCCCTTTAATTACGTGACAGTTGGCCGAGTGGATATGGCGACTGCTTAAAGATTCTAGGCTGACTCTGTGAACCGGGTTCGCGCCTCCCGACCATCTGAAATTGTTACTTTCTTGCACTGATGAGAGCAATAAGCTTGAAACGCTAGCGTCTGTAGGTATTAATAAATTAATAGTTATTTATAAATATTATACTAAGCCACTTTAAGAAATCAAAGTTAAAAATAGACTGTCAAAAAGTCCTAGTGCAAAGTTCCGAATACGTTCGTCGAACACTCTTGACTAGTCTTCTACTATTTCCGCTTCTAGATACATATGAATCTTAATTTCCCTTTATTACGTGAAAGTTTCCGTTGGCCGAGGGGATATGGCGACTGCTTATAGATTCTAGGCTGACTCTGCGAACCGGGTTCGCGCCTCCCGACCATCTCAAAGTGTTACTTTCCTGCACTGATGAGAGCAATAAGCTTTAAACGCTAGTTATTAATAATTTGCTATATATATTTATTTATTTTGTCAAATTAAATCAAAATTCTCTCCTTGAAATTATGCAACAAACTTAAAATGAAAATAACTTAGTTAAATTTATTGATGTGTCACGATTATATATTTTGTCTTTTTCATTTTTAATCTGTAATTCCTCTGACTTAACAAATCCTGACGAAAACTATAGAAAGTCTTCGAGAGCAGTTTCTACTTTTTAAAAAACTCCGCAACGCTTCAGTGACAGATCAAATACATCCATCAATTTTCGACGTCCCAAGTGTCAGATTTGGGAGGCACGCGCGCGCAAATACGACAGTAAGCCTCTTTTGATATAGGATAGAGAGAGACAGGGAGAGAGGGCGAGAGAGAGAGTGTGTAGAAGAGAGGGAGAGGGGGGAAAGAGAGGAGGGAGAAAAAGTACCTTCGACGAGAAATGATGGCGGGTGAAGATATTTCAGTTTTTTTTTGTATGTTTTGTTAGTTTGCCTTCGCTCGGTGACAAAAACTTCCGAGTGATACGGACTAAAACCTTTTAACTAATCTCCTGCATAATCCCTCCGAATAATCCAGCGAAAGGTAGGAGAAGTTTGTATCCAATCCCTCTGCGATATACGTGCCGTTTTCGTAATAATAATCGGCGAATAAAATAAAATAAAATAGAAATAGTAACTTGTAGAATCTTCCGAGAGCCTAGATGCGCACACATCCATCCACCAACCATACGCACGCATGCTTTCAATTATATACATACATATACGCATACGCCTCTCTTTCTCTCTCTCTTTTTCTCTCTTTCTATTTCTCTCTCTCTCTCTCTGTCTCCCTCTCTCTCTTTCTCTCTCTCTCTCACTCTCTCTCTCTCTCTCTCTCTCTCTCTCTCTCTCTCTATCTCTCTCAAATACACCAAACTGAAAGTTCATTCACACGTCCTCGGATTAATACACTTAATACATGCTTACGTGCGGTTACATACTACTCTGAACATATATAGTCGATTTAAATTAAATAATATATTTTATTAAACAAGATACTGTCTGATCTGACTTTGGATCTATGCGTAGAATAGTAGGGTAGACTCGACCGTTTCGAAATACTAAGTGCCGTTCGTTTTGAAGTAGATGTAGTTTTAAAGTACCCGTACTTTCTCAAATCCTCTTGAGATATCTATGAATTCATCCCCGCCCCTGGCTACAGTAGAAATAATAGGTTACCCAGGATACAAAGGTTTAACATAGACGACTAACTGAAAAACCAGAATTCGAAAATATACGAAATACTAACAGTCGTTATGTACTGCTCATCATTGGACATACGTTTTAATTACGTATTATTGTTATAAAGCTCTATCCGAAAAGATATCGAGCACTCTGTATGTGCTAGATTTGCGATATAGATTCGGCTCTATTCCTTCGAGAGCTGGATTTTTCATGTTATCTATCCTAAGTGTGAGTTAATCAATGTTTCTTTCCTTATGCCATTTTCCCGATACACTTTAATAACACACAATACATGCTAAAATATAACTTAGTGTTGGGATTGAGTTATGCTTGGAAAAAGTAATATACTTTCATTGCTCTAATTGTTGTAATTTCTAATTAATTAAACACATCGCACATCTCTCTCTTAGCTATCTATGTATTGACCTCGCCACCTTACTCTAGGCTGATAAAATAATTCTTAAACATTTCGTAATGACTCTTGTACCAGCGTCGTCATATAATTTACATACGTGTATGTGTCCACACTACGAACACGGATGTAAATTAGATGGTTAAATAATAATAATAATAATAAGTCTATTTACTTCTATATAAGAAAAATATAGAACAATAATACATCTATATAATGATAATAATAATTATCAACTAGCGGGACTCATGTAAAATATGATAAGATTTGACTTGTATATTTATTTTTAAAAAATAATATGTGTCTTCCAGGTCGTCCCCTCCCTAACTCCACCCCCCCCTTCGATGTAGAAAAAAATCTTAGAAGTTTGGTTGGGATCGAACTATAAACGAGTCGAGCCGACGTCAAAATACTACGTCGTTAACCGTTGCGCAAAAGTGAACTACTTGACGATATCACGAAAATTAGGTGACTTGAATGCTTTTCCAAATCTAGGTGCGGCACGCATGCGAAGACGTTTTGATGTAAGCGTGACACACTAACACACACGCTATCGTATTAATATATAGATGATCAATTATCAACATGATAATAATAATTATGAAAAGAAGACGAAGGAAACAAAGAAGAAAACGAAGAAGAAGAAAAAGAATATATAAGTAAAGATTCTTATTACTTTTAATTATGCACGAAAAATGTTTAAAGCATATTTTATAGTTCATAAATGTTCGATTGAAATCAGATTAGAATAAATAGTGGTTTGGTGTGATCCAGATAGAAGAGTTATAATAAGTAAGACGAGAACGGATCAAAATAAAAGGTAGGATTGACTATGATGTCGATTCTACCTTTTATTATGATGTCTTCTGGGTAGTAACTGCGCTGATATAAACAGCTGGCATATCAAGAAAAATCCTAGAGTGCGGAAACCAGCCCCACTTATACTGGTGAGTCTATTCAACTACAGATAAGTTGAAATAAAATTGCACCGAGGAGAAACACACATAAATATATAAATTAAGCTAATACGAAAGAAAGCTGGGGCTACTTTGGTTGATATGTATGAAAAATATATTTTCAATTTTGTATTTTATTTTATTTGTTTACATAAATCTTTTTCCAGTAGTAACGCTCTAACTATACCAAAATGTAATTTTAATATTATACCAGCGACATTTGCCAGGGTTCTCCTAAAATTTGAATAATAAAAAAAGGTTTATTTCAATAAGTCCGTATTTATTTGCGTCCACACGAGGGAAAAGTATTTTGCTTTCTTCATCAAGACTTAGATTTTGTGGAATAACGTTATAATGGACATCATGTTGCCTCAGATGATAGCTAGGGGGATGCTCTGAAACATCCAAGCGGTCTCTCACGACTCGGTTCTATAAGTAGCTAACATCTGGCTAATATCTCGTATGAATGATGAAGTATTGGAACAGAACGAACATTCTTGACGTTTCGACTGAGATATGTTGAAAAAATAAACGGTCACTTAATGAGCTGTTTTTTGTCGTTTTGGGGGTTTTTTTTGCTTCCGGTTTCGGCGAACTAAGCTGTCGTGCCGGTATTGACAGCGAATTCCGTGGCGTACCATGTAAGTGGCTTTCTGAAAAGCAAAGAGTGACATATCGTCAGATCGTCGACCATTGCTTCTGTCTTGGCCAAATGGCTCGAGAATTGATGCGAATCTGGCGGTATCGAGACCTTGTTTCACTGCGTCATTGAGTGTGGGAAGACAAGCGGCACTAGGTCTGCAGGAGAGAAAGTGCATGTTAAACTCATCAACAGTTTTGCCGCAACGGTGTCGGCGTGGATTAAATAAACGCAGCCCCAGCCATTGTGAGACAGCTATCTTGATACTGTCGTTGTCTGAAATGTTTCCCAATGATCGTGAGAGCTTGAAGCTCAGAGCAGTTTTTACCCCGCCATATAGACCGGTATTGTCCGGGCCTTCGGGTCTGGATTTACGCAGGTCTATCGGTTGTCCGTCCTGTGCAGTTCTAGGAGGTGCAACCTCCCAGGTTGTGTCTCCCCTCTTTGGGGAGGAGTAAGTTTATTGCTTACTGCCTGAGGCGCCCCTACCGGGGAATGCCGACGGTGCTGCCCAGGCAATTTTTAAGCATCCAAAGTGCTCAAATTCTCGAGCGCTGGTTCTTTCCCACTTTCCCGACCTTGTGTCACATCTTACCTTGTGGGAGGAAGATAAATAGAAGCTTGAAGCTGAGCAAGACGCATCTGTGACGCACGATAGCCATTCTATGACAAGCGACTCCGTGCTAGTTGCATCTACGGCTAAGTTCGGTGAAACGAGATTGGGTCCGTGTAAAGTCCCAGGATGATTCCTGCTAGAGATCTGTCGGCTTTTGAAGATTGGCAGTTGCCATACAAGTAGACAGAATAACTGTTCTTATTTACTTGCCTCCCTACAAGGGCAAAGTTAGACACACGGTCGGTTTTCAATGTATTGACAATCCAGTACCCCAAAAAGGTGCACTCTAAATGGGAACAAAAAGAAAAATGGCTTCAATCTAGAAGGAATTCTCTTTCATGATCAAGAACAGAATAGATTAAATTTAGTATCAGAACAGATACTACACTTTGTTCCTATTTTTCTTATATATCTATGAAACTATTGTCAGTCGAAAGATGGAGAACACTATGGGAGTACTGAAATTGATCAATGCAATAAAGTAAGGTTGATCACTCGTGTGGCGGTTTACGGCACGTATTTGTTGTCATTGGACTTCGAGGTGACTATGTTATAATCTGCGGGGGTTTTAAATGTAGAGAAAATCCAGCTCCCCAAAAGGGGCACTCTCACATGGAACAAAAATAAAAATTGCCTGAGTTATTAGAACTTCTCATTAACTGATGAGGACAAAATAGACCAAATGTGGCATCAGAACAGATACTACACTTTGTTCCTAGCCAAATAACTGTGAACGAGTCTAAAGACGGGGATTCGCGGTAGGCAGAAAGAAGAAGAAGAAGAAGAAGAAGAAGAAGAAGAAGAAGATGAAGAAGAAGAAGAAGAAGAAGAAGAAAAGAAAGAAAAAGTCATGAAGGGAGAGAGAAAGAGCTAAAACTAGATAGGAAGAGATAAGAACAAATGGAAGAAGCATGATAATAACAATAATAATAATAAGAAGAAGAAGAAGAAGTAGAAGAAGAAGAAGACGATGCAAAAGAAGAAGGAGAAGAAGTCGTGAAGATAGAGAAATAAAGAGAGAGAAAGAGATAGAAAGGGATTAAAAAAGAACAAAAAGTAGAAGAAGAAAAAAGAAGAAGAATAAGAAGAAGAAAAAAAGAAGAAGCAAAAGAAGAAAAAGAAGTCGTGAAGAGAAAAGAAGGAAGAATAAAATATTGATAGGAAGACATTAGAAGAAGAAAAAGAAGAAAAAGAAGAAGAAAAACAGAAAAAGAAAAAAGAAGAAGAAAAAAAAAGAAGAAGAAGAAAAACAGAAGAAGAAAAAAGAAGAAAAAAGAAGAAGACGCAGAGGAAAAAAAAGAAGAAAAAGAAAAAGAAGAAGTAGCTGAAGAAGAAAAAGAAGAAGAAGAAAAAGGAGAGAAGAAGAAAAAGAAAAAGAAAAAGAAGAAGAAGAAGAAGAAAAAGAAGAAAAAGAAGAAGAAGCAGAAGAAGAAGAACAAGAAGAACAAGAAGAAGAAAAAGAAGAAAAAGAAGAAGAAGAAGAAGAAGAAGAAGAATGTTAAAACGTGAACATTTTCCTATCTTCTAGTTAGTTTAGTCAAGAGAGTTTGTTTTGGCCGATGGGCATAATGCACGCGACAAAATGTTGGCGGAAGACGAAACAAGGGAAATATTATAGTTACGATTAACTCCCGCACGGATTTAACGTTTCTGTCGGTAAAAATAACTGCAAGTTTGCCTCGGGCACATCTAACGTGAAAATGGTGAATGCGTTACGCATTCGGGGAGAACGACAGAAATGTAGTGCGAAAGTAGAGAGAGAGAGAAAGAGAAAGAGAAAGAAAGATACAGAGAGAGAGAAAGAGAAACAGAGAGAGAGAGAGAGAAACATACAGAGAGAGAGAGAAAGAGAGAGTGATAGAGAACGGGAGAGAGGGAGAGAGAGAATGGTAGAAGGAAGGATACACACAGAGAGAAAAAGACAGAGAAAAAGACAGAGAGAGAGAGAAAAAGAAAATAGAGAGAGATAGAAAGCGAGAAAGAGAGAAAGAAAGAGAGAGAGAGAGAGTGAAGGAAGGAAAGAGAAAGAAAAAGAAAAAGAAAGAGACAGAGAAAGAGAGTTAAAAGAGAATAAGTGTAAGACAAAGAGAGACAGAGTAAGAGAAAGAGACAGAGAGCGAGAGACAGAGAAGGAAAGAAAGACACAAAGAGAGAATGAGACATAGAGAGAGAAAGAGACAGAGGGGGGAAGAGAGAGAGTAGGAGAGAAAGAAATAGAGAAAGAGAGAGAGTGAAAGAGAATAAGAGAGAGAGAGAGAGAAAGAGAAGAAGAGAGAGAGAGGGCGAAAGAGACAGAGAGAAATAGAGAGAAAGAGAGAGATAGAGAGATAGGGCAGAAAACTAATAAAGAAAAGGGAAAGAAAAAGATAATATGAATAGCTAAAAAAAAAAGAGAGAAAGAAGTAGAAAATGGGAGGAGTGATGAGAAAGGGTTAGGGTTAGGGTTAGGGTTAGGATTAGGGTTAAGTTATATGTAATAAATACAAATGGGAAAAGGAATAACGTTGAGAGAAGAAGGGGAAAACTTAGAACCAGATATAGAGAATATATATGTGGGGGAGGAGGAGAGAAAGAGGGAGAAATATTTAGCAAAAGATGTTTCAAAATAAATTTAACAAGACATTTTTTTTAAGTGAGAAGTTTAACTGTTACAGAATATAAAATCTAAATTAATATATTTTTTTGTTGAAAATAGAAAAGAAAAATACTTTTACGAAACAATGGTTTATAATATGTCTACCCCTTTCTACTGATCTAAATTAATATCTTAAGGAGTTCTAGAACAATTTGAAAGCGACAGATACAAGTATAGATTGTGAGGTAATTAATAGATTAAAACACAAAATATTAAATAAAAATAGAAAACCTTAAAAATAACTTAAATTAAAAATATACTTTGAAATAAAAGAAAACAAAAATGAGTAATTAAAAACAAGTTAGAAAAAGTCAACATAAAGAAGTCGTAAATTAGGTGGTGGTTATAATTTAATGTGTTTAGATCAAAGAAAACAGAATGATAACATATATCACATAAATAAGTAAACCTATTTAGGATTAAAAAAGTAAAAATTAATAGCTATTTATGTAATATAACTAAACATATCTCAAAGAAGTACAGCTCTGAGACTTGAAATGAATTGAGATCAAAGTGAAGTAACTGGCTTCAGAATAAAATGATTGTTTAAAGAGGGGTAAAAAATTGTTCATTAGTGATGTTAACCAAACGTATTAAATAAATTACACTTAACTTAGGGGGTGAGTTAAAAAGTGTTGATTAGCGAATATATAAATAAAGAGTTTATTAAAATAAACTACCTTATACAAATTTATAAGTTAATATTTTTTTACAAATAAACATAAAATTTGATGTAGTTATATTAAGGATAACATTGCAAGATGGGTTTGATATTTAAAAATAATGTCATGATGGAATTTTAAAAAGAAATAGATACATCAACGGATTTTAAATATTAAAAGTTTAAACTAAGTATAAAGTATGTATTTTAGAGAAATTAATAACTATATGGAGGTTTAATTTAAAATGACATAAAGAAAATTTTTAAATCAAAACAAAAGTGTAATAGTTGTATTGAGCAAAGGATGTTATCAAAGGTGCATCGCATACTTTAATGGTATTCTAAAATTTGAAAAAGTAAAATTTAGGGATTGTAAGCAAAATTAAAAAATGTTTTAAAATATATTTAAGAATTCATCTAAATGATAATTTTAAAACGTACAAATGGTGATTTATAATTCAAAGATCAATCGAGACGAATATGCTATTAGATGGAGATGGGGTATCGATTAGAGTCAATAGTTGACTCTGTTTTAATTTTATTTTATATCTACATGCCGAAAATAGTTCGCATTTTGAAGTTATTATATTTTCCCTCTTAGCAGAGGAGATTATTATTATTGCGTCGGAAGTGCGCAGTTGACAAACTTTAGGTCCTGGAGTGTAAGATCTTGACTTCTTTAAGACTTACCAATCTAATCAATGTGGGATACTTTTTATATTAAATTTTTAATTAAGTTTG
>OY744515.1:88977379-89002379 GCA_963556195.1 Sepiola atlantica
TCAGTTCCACAGTTTCGTGTTCAATTGATAAAAGCGACACATTCAGAAGGTGATCTTCTGACACTACGCACAACCCTTCAAGCAAACTACAATATATATATATATATATATATATATATATATATATATATATATATATATATATATATATATATATATATATATATATATACATACATACATACATACGTATATGACAAGAGCGACACATTCAAAAGGCAATCCTCTGACATGCTCGGTCTTAAATAAATGTTAATAAGCTTTAGTATTGAGAAGGTTTTCTCTGTGGTTTCGACAGCGACAGAGCCATACCAATAGTTGGCACTGTTTCTTGCACTTGCCACTGATGGATCAACCTCAAGCATTAAATAGCCGATGGTTTGTTGATCACTGTAAGGCTTATACTATTTTCCTCCAAATGTAACAGAGAAATATCTAAGCGCCCAGCCTATTTTTGCCGAAACTATTACATTTTTGATAAACTCCTCTTCGGTGTCTTCTAGGATTGCTGGCGACGATAATCCAACGAATACAGTTCGCAGATGAAACATGAAGTAAAATCTTTCTTCCAATTCTTCTAGGATTGCTGGCGACGATAATCCAACGGATACAGTTCGCAGATGAAACATGAAGTAACATCTTTCTTCCAGGTATTCTAAGATGACTGGCGACGATAATCCAACGAATACAGTTCGCAGATGAAACATGAAGTAAAATCTTTCTTCCAATTCTTCTAGGATTGCTGGCGACGATAATCCAACGGATACAGTTCGCAGATGAAACATGAAGTAACATCTTTCTTCCAGGTATTCTAAGATGACTGGCGACGATAATCCAACGAATACAGTTCGCAGATGAAACATGAAGTAAAATCTTTCTTCCAGTTCTTCTAGGATGGCTGGCGACGATAATCCAACGGATACAGTTCGCAGATGAAACATGAAGTAACATCTTTCTTCCAATTCTTCTAGGATTGCTGGCGACGATAATCCAACGGATACAGTTCGCAGATGAAACATGAAGTAACATCTTTCTTCCAGGTATTCTAAGATGACTGGCGACGATAATCCAACGAATACAGTTCGCAGATGAAACATGAAGTAAAATCTTTCTTCCAATTCTTCTAGGATTGCTGGCGACGATAATCCAAGGGATACAGTTCGCAGATGAAACATGAAGTAACATCTTTCTTCCAGGTATTCTAAGATGACTGGCGACGATAATCCAACGAATACAGTTCGCAGATGAAACATGAAGTAAAATCTTTCTTCCAGTTCTTCTAGGATGGCTGGCGACGATAATCCAACGAATACAGTTCGCAGATGAAACATGAAGTCAAATCTTTCTTCCAGTTCTTCTAGGATGGCTGGCGACGATAATCCAACGAATACAGTTCGCAGATGAAACATGAAGTCAAATCTTTCTTCCAGTTCTTCTAGGATAGCTGGCGACGATAATCCAACGAATACAGTTCGCAGATGAAACATGAAGTCAAATCTTTCTTCCAGTTCTTCTAGGATGGCTGGCGACGATAATCCAACGAATACAGTTCGCAGATGAAACATAAAGTCAAATCTTTCTTCCAGTTCTTCTAGGATGGCTGGCGACGATAATCTAACGATTACAGTTCGCAGATGAAACATGAAGTCAAATCTTTCTTCCAGTTCTTCTAGGATGGCTGGCGACGATAATCTAACGAATACAGTTCGAAGATGAAACATGAAGTCAAATCTTTCTTCCAGTTCTTCTAGGATGGCTGGCGACGATAATCCAACAGATACAGTTCGCAGATGAAATATGAAGTCAAATCTTTCTTCCAGTTCTTCTAGGATGGCTGGCAACAATAATCCCACGAATACAGTTCGCAGATGAAACATGAAGTAACATCTTTCTTCCAGTTCTTCTAGGATGGCTGGCGACGATAATCCAACGAATACAGTTCGAAGATGAAACATGAAGTCAAATCTTTCTTCCAGTTCTTCTAGGAGTGCTGGCGACGATAATCCAACGAATACAGTTCGCAGATGATACATGAAGTCAAATCTTTCTTCCAGTTCTTCTATGATTGCTGGCAACGATAATCCAACGAATACAGTTCGCAGATGAAACATGAAGTCAAATCTTTCTTCCAGTTCTTCTAGGATTGCTGGCGACGATAATCCAACGAATACAGTTCGCAGATGAAACATGAAGTCAAATCTTTCTTCCAGTTCTTCTAGGATTGCTGGCGACGATAATCCAACGAATACAGTTCGCAGATGAAACATGAAGTCAAATCTTTCTTCCAGTTCTTCTAGGATGGCTGGCGACGATTATCCAACGAATACAGTTCGCAAATGAAACATGAAGTCATATCTTTCTTCCAGTTCTTCTAGGATGGCTGGCGACGATAATCCAACGGATACAGTTCGCAGATGAAACATGAAGTCAAATCCTTCTTCCAGTTCTTCTAGGATGGCTGGTTTCGATAATCCAACGAATACAGTACGCAGATGAAACATGAAGTCAAATCTTTCTTCCAGTTCTTCTAGGATGGCTAGCGACGATAATCCAACGAATACAGTTCGCAGATAAAACATGAAGTCAAATCTTTCTTCCAGTTATTCTAGGATGGCTGGCGACGATAATCAAACGAATACAGTTCGCAGATGAAACATGAAGTCATATCTTTCTTCCAGTTCTTCTAGGATGGCTGGCGACGATAATCCAACGAATACAGTTCGCAGATGAAACATGAAGTCAAATCTTTCTTCCAGTTCTTCTAGGATTGCTGGCAACGATAATCCAACGAATACAGTTCGCAGATGAAACATGAAGTCAAATCTCTCTTCCAGTTCTTCTAGCATGGCTGGCAACGATAATCCAACGAATACAGTTCGCAGATGAAACATGAAGTCAAATCTTTCTTCCAGTCTTTCTAGGATTGCTGGCGACGATAATCCAACGAATACAGTTCGCAGATGAAACATGAAGTCAAATCTTTCTTCCAGTTCTTCTAGGATGGCTGGCGACGATAATCCAACGAATACAGTTCGCAGATGAAACATGAAGTCAAATCTTTCTTCCAGTTCTTCTAGGATTGCTGGCGACGATAATCCAACGAATACAGTTCGCAGAGTAAACATGAAGTCAAATCTTTCTTCCAGTTCTTCTAGGATGGCTGGCGACGATAATCCAACGAATACAGTTCGCAGATGAAACATGAAGTCAAATCTTTCTCCAGTTCTTCTAGGATGGCTGGCGACGATAATCCAACCAATACAGTTCGCAGATTAAACATGAAGTCAAATCTTTCTTCCAGTTCTTCTAGGATGGCTGGCGACGATAATCCAACGAATACAGTTCGCAGATAAAACAGGAAGTCAAATCTTTCTTCCAGTTCTTCTAGGATGGCTGGCAACGATAATCCAACGAATACAGTTCGCAGATGAAACATGAAGTCAAATCCTTCTTCCAGTTCTTCTAGGATTGCTGGCAACGATAATCCAACGAATACAGTTCGCAGATGAAACATGAAGTCAAATCTTTTTTCTTTTCAGTCACAATCCGATCATAACATTCGTGTAGCTCCCTTTAAACTTAACCGTTTGATGATCTTCAGTTTGCTTAAATATAACCATTTTGCTTCCATACAATACGAACACAATTAAATGAATTTTCTCGAACTAAACCTAAAACTTTGTTTAGGGTTAGGTTAGGGTTGTTGTTCAATGTTTTACCAGCTTGTGTTTCTGTAGACTCGCAAAAAGAGTGCACTCATTCAAAAAGCGAACGGATTTTCAAATCAATACAATTTAAAAGTGTAAATAAATGTTTTCCTTACAGTACTGACATGCAGAAATGTTAAACAAATGTAAACAGACATCTCGCTGCGCAGCCTCTAATTTAGGGTTACCAACAAAACTGTCATCCTTTTTCTCAGTAGCCCCTTACGTCTACAGTGGCGGCCTGCCTTGTTTGGGGTTAACTATGTTGTAAAAAAATTGTAGGAGTTTTCGTTCTGGAAAAATTGTAAACAAAGTATGACTACCACGGGGGGGGGGGTTTACAACTCAGATGTTTGGTTAGTAGTCATTTTCGATAAGTAAGCACTCCTCACCAGTTAAGCGACAAGCAGGCATTGGTTTTTTTTCCTCTACTTGCAGAGTGCAATCTCCTCCTAGCACATCTCATGTTGACTGTAAGCTGGTCTTTAATGTGCGAAATCAGATCATAATGAGAAAGTGGCTCACGCCCAGGTCTAACTCTAAGCGTGAGGTCCACACTACTAGTCTAGCTAAGGCTAGTATCATGAAAAACATTATTCGTTTTTCCTGGACCACAAACGGCCACACTGTAGACTGCATATGCTACATCTAGGCGAACCACCTGCTCAGGAACAATGCGATCCTTCTCCTCGTTGACATATCTCCAAAACTCACAAAGCTTACTGCAGTTGAAGAAGGCGTACTGAAGTGTTTCATTTTCATATTCTTGGCTGCGGATATAGACGGGTTTTCGCCCACTATAGCTTTGTAGAGTTTGTATTTGAGGGGCAGCGCACCCCGAAACAATCGCCAGCCCAGAGAACACTCAGAATTATTGAGATGACTCCGGGCTGTCACCCACCTCCTCTGAGCATCCTAGCCGATCTCCCAATGGTGCAGAAGCGGCCCCCTCTATCAACTCTCGATATAGCGTCTTCCTAGACCGTGCAAGGTCACCGGAACTAGATAGTACTCTGAGCGCAGCTCGGCATTCGTTGAAAAACTGCGATTGATTATTTGGTCTACGTAGGCGTTCAGCCAAGTGCTAAGGTATAATGTTTGGAAAGGCACTGTAAAACCTCAGAACCGCTATCAAATTCCGACGAAGGAATGGCAGTCTCTCGGCATGCCTATGACTTGCTAAATCAGGCATCTCCATGGCCCACTCGTTCTGAATGGAGTAAACACCTGCTTACGGACAAACGTTGCCCTGCCTTGCTACAAAACTGAGAAGAACAGACGCGTAAGAGTCGTAAAGCGGTCCACAGGAAGAGGTAGTACTACCAATCGGTAACGGATGAGAGAAAATGCATTAGTTTCGTACGCCTCAGCTCTCTCATTAAGAAAAATCCCCCTTTGGAGCAAAACCTTTCGACTTTACTTCCGACCAATTTTTGATAATGGCCCCTGTAACTTATTCGTACCTTTTGAGTGTATTACTCACCGGGATAATGCCCCAAAACTGGACACGCACACGCAAGAACATAAAGGCGACACAGAATTGATCAATTTGCCGAAGTCCGGATTAAGAAAAGAAGAGATCGCAGGAAACAATGGTTGACCCTGCTAAAAGCGTTGCACTGATCTATAGATAGATCAATAAATTTATATATATAGAGAGAAACAGAAACAGAAAATCGCCAGAGATGAACATGGGTATAGATAAACAGACAGAAAGAGGTTGGCATACAGAGACAGAGAGACAGAGAGGGGAGAGTGCGCGACAGATAGATATTAAACTTAGAAGAAAAATATACACAGGCAAAATAATTATAAATTGTCTCAATTCAATCTGTGTGATTAGCGATAAAAATCCTTATTTAAATGTACGCATGACAGGCCAACGGAAAGTGTATTTCAAACACGACAGATTAAGGAAAATCTGATTTCAAACTTTAGCATGACAAACCACCGAAAATTCTATTTTAGCATTAAGCGTGGAAGAGTGACGGACAGTACTTCTTCGAAAGATGCGTGGACGAACCTAAAGATGCTATTTCAAACTTAAGAAACACTTATGTAAAACTTTCGTATACCAGACCACCAACCGACATGGTTCCTTTTTACTTGCTCCCCAACGAGGGCAAAGTTAGACATAGGGTCGTTTTGTATGTGAAAGATATCCGGCTGCCCAAAAAGAGGCCCTCTGGATGGGACCAAAATAAAAAATGTCCAACGCAAGAAGAATTTCTCTTCCTCTGACTGAGGACACAACAGATACTAAACCATAACGCATTTATTCGCTAATATTTTTTAGAATAGTTTACAAGTCTGGCATAAGGCAATCAAAATTATGAGGAGTCGGAGTCAAGGGTCATCTTTTGTCTTGCTCGTAAGTAGATCCATTCTGACCTATTCGTGCAAGCAATGTTCATTTAATTATTTCACCATATTTCAATCACTTTCACTTCAAAAGTCACCACAATACCACATTCATCCTCGATAGTTTAAATTTGTTCATAAATATACACCCTCCGTCAAACATGATGAAAGAAAGTATGCTTCGCCAGTGTTAACATTAATTAATGTTCATATAAAATCACAGAATTACGTTAGTAATATAATTTTTTTACATATAAATTATTATTATCATTTCTGATGACCTAAAGAAAGAAAAATCTACCGCTGAAATGCTATTTATAATAAGGGTTTCTTTCGGAATTCATTTCAGACGGGGGTACGGGTATGCTTTTAGCTTTCAATATTAGTCTTTTTTTTCATTTCTAAAGGAATATTATTATTAGAAGAAAATTGTACAGATTGTTGTAAGAAGGAACCGTCTTATTCTCACGGATCTCGCTAGCAGTATATTGATTTAAATAATAAGATGTATTAGAAGAAAAACTTAAACGTCACTGACAAATGTGGACGCAACTATAATAGTACGAAACTTTGTTCAGTGCTAATGTAATTTTTGCAGAGTTTAACTGTGAAAGTCAGAGACTAACCAGGGGGTTTTACCCCATCCTATAGACCGGTATTGTCCGGGCCGTCGGGTCTGAATTTACGCCGGTCTATCGGTTGTCCGTCCTGTGCAGTTCTAGGAGATGAACCCTCCCAGACTTTACCTTCTCACCCTTTGATAGGGGGTTAGTTTATTGCTAATCGCCTGAGGCGCCACTACCGGGGAATGCCGACGGGGCTGCCCAGGCAATTTTCAAATAGCCAGAGTGCTCAAATTCTCGAGCGCTGGTTTTTTCCCACTTTCCCGACCTTGTGTCACATCTTACATTGTTACCATGTCGAGAATTCCTTTCCGACAATCAGTCCGACGGAGGTGGGTCATATTGACTGATGGTCGCCTTTTTTCTATCGGGCTGGGGTAGTGTTCTGGGTAATCCTAGAAGGTCTACCCTCCACCCAAGGCCATGCAACTCCTTGTTATGGGGTTTGTTTATTGCTCAGTGCCTGAGGCGCCCTTGCCAATAAGTACCGACGACCCTGCACAGGCATTTTTGCGGCGCCAAAGTGCACTCCATCTAGTGCTGTGGCCCACCAAGTCCCACTTTCCAACCTTGCGTCATATCTTAAGGCGGTGACAGGGAAGTAAATAATCAGTAGTGTCTATGGTGTAGCTCCTGTATCGAATAGAAGACCAGGTTATAGGTCGCGGTAGATAAAAATTAATCCAACATAACAAGACCAGTGTAAGAAGCGAAAATACTAGGGTGAAGGTGTGGGGTTCGTCAAACGAGGATAGAGAAATAGAACAAGGCTTAGAAGTTGTAAGAGGGCTTGGACGGATTTACCAAGACGAGAAGTAAATGGAAGTGTACAACCGAATAAAGGTTTTACAAAGGTTTTGGATGAGGATAAAATAGAGGGAGAGAAAACAGTGACATTGGGGGAGAGAAAAATTTGTTGGAGTACGAAGAGGATAGAAAAGGAGTCTGTGATATATGTGCTTATTGTCCTATTCTTCAAAAAGGTTCAGGGTAAATCGTCTAAACTTTATATATTAGTAGAATATAATAATAAAAGTAAAAATAGAAATGTTAGTAACGGTTTCAGGGCTTGGCGCAGGGTTTAACCGGAAAAAAATTGAAATAGTATTGGATGATAAAGAAGAACGAATTATTGCATTGATATAAAAGAGATGAAGATGTAGAAGAAAGAAAATATAATGACGAACAATAACCAATAATAATACGAAGATGAGAGAAATTAAGAAGAAGTAGAAGAAGAAAAAAGAATATGAAGAAGACAAAATAAGAGATTTGTATCTCTTATTTTGTCTAATATTAATTAATAAGGAGGTTAATCAAAAAAGAAGAAAAGGAGGAAACAAAAGTGGAAAAAATAATAATAAGAAAAACAAGATTACGGAAAAAGAGAAGGAAGAGGGGGAATAGGAATAGAAAAAGAAGTAGTTGTAGAAGGAAAGAAGAAAAAAGGACAAGAAGAAAAAGAAAACAGAAGAAATGGAATAAATAAAAAAATAAAAGAAGGTTAAGACAGAAAAGAAAACGAAGAATAAGGCGGAAGAGGAAAAGAAGAAGAAAAATAAGAAGAAGAAGAAGAAGAAAGGGGAAAATTGTAAAACAAAAAGAAGTAGTAAAATAAATATTTAAAAAGAAAATAGTAATAGAAATAGAAGAGCACGAAAGAAAAGAAAAAAGGAATAAAACACGAAGAAGCAGAAATAGAAAAACATGAAGTAGTAGTATTAGTATAAGTAAAAAAGGAAGAAAAAGAAATAGAAAAGAAAGAAGAAGAAGAAGAAGAAGAAGAAGAAGAAGAAGAAGAAGGAGGAGGAGAAGCTGAAGAAGAAGAAGAAGAAGAAGAAGAAGAAGAAGAAGAAGAAGAAGAAGAAGAAGAAGAAGAAGAAGAAGAAGAAGAAGAAGAAGAAGAAGGAGAAGCTGGAGAAGAAGAAGAAGAAGAAGAAGAAGAAGAAGAAGAAGAAGAAGAAAAAAAAGAAGAAGAAGAGGAGGAAGAAGAAGAAGAAGAAGAAGAAGAAGAAGAAGAAGACAAAGAAACAAAGAAGAAAAAAAAGAAAAAGAAAAAGAAAAAGAAGAAGAAGAGGAAAAAGAAGAAGAAGAAGAAGAAGAAGATAAGAAGCAGAAGGAGAAGACAATGACGAAAAGTAAGAAACTACGGATGTTCAGACAGACGTGATAGAATATATTCAATTCTAAAAGAAAAATGGGTCCGCGCTGAGGAAAAGATAGATGAGAAAAAAACGATGAAAGAAAACAGAAAGGAACTATTTTTGGAGGAGATACAATTGAAACGATGGAGTATGGCTTGTATTCGTGCGGGGTTTATTGCCGAGGCAGATGTCCAGGTCTCGGTGCAGATGGCTGAATTGTGATTTCGATAACACAACGAGTTTGGGTACGCCGGAGAAAGCAGCGCCAGCTTCTCTAAAAAGGAAAAAACGATATGTAAATAGTTCGACATGACGTCACCTCAAATTTGTCACTCAAAATGACAGCCCAGTGAGTCACTCTCCCCACCCTTTAAACTGTGTGTTAAAGGGGCTTTGTCGTGTACTCGTGGGCAAGTAAGCGTATGTTAACCTGCAGGTGCTTTTCTAACTGCACGCATGCCCAACCATCCTTTGGAAATGGGTGGGGAATAGCTGCGTTTTCGAATGTGCTTTGAGCAATTTGACGAAATAATACGTGACTGTCTTAGGGATTTGCTTTAATATTCGGCTGTGTACACACACACACACACACACACACACACTCCGTATATTAGGGGGAGTGAACCTTTCCCGTGGCAGTATAATATCGACTTTGATTTACGAGCTGACGTGTTAAGATTATAGTATGCGTGTGCTGAAAAATAACTAGTTAAAATACCATTCTTACATCATCAGCCGTCCTTGAGATAGGGGCATGTCCCCATATGTAAACTTTGCTGACTTTATCTTTAATATGACACTGGTAAATTATATCTGATTAAGAACTTGATCATTTAATATGCTAGTATTTGTATGTTACACGGGAAATCCTGGAAATGTTAGGTGTTCAGTAGCTGCCGTTTTCGAGATAACGGCATGTTCCTATGCGGTAACGGTTATGTACAAAATATTGCATGATAAATTAAGCAATTTACATTTCAAAGAGGCAAACTGATATTGTTAATCTTATGTTAATATTATTTCTTATAACACGAATACTTCAAATCATCTATATTTAAAACATACTTTTTTCATCGCCGGTGTTTCTTTTTTTTTTTTTTTGACATAGTTCACCCTAAACAAGGCAGGACGCCACTGTAGACGTAAGGGGCTACTGAGAAAAAAAAGAGGAGAGAAGGTGGGGGGCAGTCAACCTAGATTGGAGTCTGCACAGCGAGATGACTGTTTACATTAGTTTTAAACTTCTGAATGTCTGTACTGTCGGGGAAACAGGGGGCAGGGAGGGAATTCCAGAGGCCAGTAACACGAGGAAATAAGCTATTTGAGTAGAAGCCTCTCCGACATCTGGGGACCTCCACAGTGAATGAATGAGATTTAGTTGATTGTCGAGTTAGTCTAGTGAATTTACGAGTAGCCAGTTCATCGGAGCATAATCCATTGAAGTAGTTATAAAACAAGCACAAGGATGCTACATTGCGGCGATGGGACAGGGACTGGAGCTGGGTTGACAGTGGGGGACCTATTAGGTTGGCGATTCCTTTTTGGACCTTGTCAAGGAAAGAGAGACTAGTAGATGAAGCACCAGCCCAGATGTTACAACAATACTCCATGCATGGGCGGATGGTGGCTTTGTAGAGATACAGGATAATGTCAGGTGAGCGGAGTTTACTAGCACGGTAGAGGGAGCCAACCTTCTTTGTAGCAGCCTTGACAATGTCTTCGATGTATTTGTTCCAATTCATGTTACATGTGAAGGTTAGGCCGAGGAGTTTGAATGATGAACTCTCAGATAGGGTGTTATTAACCATGACAATCGGTGGCTGGAGAGGTTCTTTGTAGTTATTGAAGGAAATGAGCTTTGTCTTAGCAGCATTAAAAGTTACCAACTATTTGTGACCCCAATCAATTACAGCCTGGAGGTCATTTTCTAAGGATTCAGCCAATGCCACGGATATTATCGCGTCGGTTTTGCCAACATGGCGAGAGTAAAGCGTGGTGTCGTCAGCAAATAAACCAATCTCAGACACTATGTCATCAGGGAGATCGTTTATATAGATCAGGAACAACAGAGGTCCAATGATAGATCCCTGGGGTACACCAGCATTTATGTCATGTTGCTTAGATGAACGGCCATCGAGGACAACCTGGAGTTTTCTTTTGTCTAGGAAGGATTTGATTATATTAAGTAATTGCCGTATGAGCGTATTTTCAGGAGAAGCCCTTTATGCCATACCTTGTCAAAGGCTTGCGATATATCAAGCGCTACTGCCCTGGCTTCTCCTGCCTTTATGCGCGCTTTCTGTTGCATTCTTCCTCCGAGAACCGATGATAATTAGTTAGCTGTCATAGAAGCCACACATGATTATGCCAATATGCATTTAATTACGTAATACGACACAATATATTTCTAATGAGAAATAGTTTATACATCACGTGTTGGTTGTCTATTTTAGCTGCTTAGCTGCAAGACAAAAGAGAGAGAGAGAGAGAGAGAGAGAGAGAGAGAGAGAGAGAGAGAGAGAGGGTTATTGTAAGCGCATGGCTTAATTATAGCGACGCTTCGTCAGATCAGCTTGGAACGCGTCTTGTCTTTTCGAAGCTTCCGTTCAGTTTCTCTTGAATGCAATCACCATTCATTCAATCGTCTGTCTAACGTCGCTTCAGCCTAAATTCTATCGCTTTCTATTCTCAAGAAAAACATTCTCATTCCCTGACATGACACTCCATCATTAATTCGTAACTTTTTCTCTGGTTTATATCCTGTTTACGACTCAATGCGGCGCCCACCTGCACAAAACCAATTTAGTAAATATTTGCACTATCAGATTAATATGGATTGAAAATTGCTTCAAGATCATGATTACTTAAGGCATGAAGCATCACGTAGCTTATTTTAAAAAATTGCGCAAATTCCTCAGATTTTTTGTGGCCTTTTGTAAAAATAAATTATTTTGAAAATTTCCGTTGTGAGCGTGTGCTATTGTTTTCTTCTCACAAAAAATGATACGAAATAGCGTTGGTCGTCTGAATGTCAAAATGCATTCGAATAAATTACAATGGCTTTAAGATCTAACATATCTCTCACACGATGTGATCCTAATAAGATGTTTGTTGTAGGCGATGCTAGTAACATGGCATAAGTGACCGCTTTATTATGCAAAGAAAATAACGGACAGATAAATATAGTAGCCACGCACTAACGACTCTAGGGTCAGCAGATTAAATTACAGCCAAATAGACAAAAAGCACTTGGTATTATATTTGCAGTAAAATATTCACAATTTTTTACATAGGAAAACATTTATTTTTCAAAAAAGACCGGCGGCCACAACTATCAATATTTTTATTTGAGAAAGACATACTGGCTTATATTTAATTTTAAAAAAACATATTGAAGACTTTTCTCATGCGAGACATCTAGAATAACCAGAACGAGGTCCGTTTAGAGAGTTACGTTTATTGACCTGGCATGGATAAAATAGCGAGCATTCATCGAAAGTTAGACTACACATTTAAAACATGAATATGTTTAAGACTCCTAAAAGTTGTACCAGAATTGTCCGCAAGTTCCGGTGACGTAACGGATATAAGTGCCAAGTATTATCATCCTAAGTGATAGTCTTGTGGAGGTTAAAGGTTCAATCCTCAGTACGGGCGATAGTAACATTACGAATTACTTAAGACTTTTACCCAATCATGGCTGAGAGCAAGCTAACCCCGTTTATTAAATAAAAGGTTTCGTTCGAAATTTCGTACATTTTCCCGAGTTTAACAGAAGGATTCCCGAGTTCAATAAAATATAGCTGAAGAAGGTCGGAGGTTTGATCGGTCGAAATGTTGTGAAAATAGCATCAAAGATGAGAACAGTTGTCCGAATAATAACTCCAAAATACAATCCAACTCTATTTCGTATCTTTCCTTGGAAGAAGGTAGCAATGACACGCGCTCACAATTGAAATTAGTAAAATAATTTCTCTTTACTGAAAAATACCGGAGCATTCTCTGAAACTTTATTGATGCTGTACAATGACAGAAAAATATCACTGGAATACCTAAACTGGTGGCTGAAATCAAATGGACTATGTTCAAGACTATATATGTACTATGAATCGGACGTAGATAGTTTTCCGAAGTGGGCAGAAGTTGTCAAATGTAAGAAACCTACTTGGCACGAAAACCTTGCACAATTTGGTATTCCTGATACAACTATTTCTGATTATTGAACTGAATTTAGTGCTAAAGAAATTGCACATTTCTGCAAAGATTTCTCAATTAGTCATGTGACAATTGCTCTGTATATGAAACATCGGTGTTTCCATAATAAAAAAGCCGAAAAAAGTGTTTCTTGTCTTTTAGTGTTGGAGAGGTAAATAAGGGGCAGGTAACTCTTCACAACAGCTCTAGCTTTCGAACAATATTTTTCTAACCGTAACCCTAACCCTAACTCTAACCCTAAACTCTAACCCTAACCCTACCCCAAACCCTAAACCCTAACCCTAACCCTACCCTAAACCCTAACCCTAAACCCTAACCCTAAACCTAACCCTAACTCTAACCCTAACCCTAACCCTAACCCTAACCCTAACCATAAACCCTAACCCTAACCCTAACCCTAACCCTTTTATGTCTAATCGACGTTTTCCTTGCACAGTGCAACGCCAATTAAAGCCATCAGTTTTGATTACTGGAAAATCGTGTTTAAAATTGGTTGTAAGAGTTACTTGCCCCTTATTTACCTCTCCAACACTAAAAGACAAGAAAAACTTTTTTTCGGCTTTTTATTATAGAAGCACCGAAACATCTAACGGTTACGCAGAATGCTTTGGAGATACCTTAAAGCAGCGTTCAGGAAACCAGACGGATGTGAAACTAATAGTAGAATTGTTACACCCATTTCTCAGAGATTATCGGATAACTCCGAACCCGAGTATAAAATCAGCACCGAATCGTATGTATTACCTTTTCGTTGTAGATAGTTTACCGAAGTGGCCAGAAGTTGTCAAATGTATAAACCTACCTAGGAAACCACTAGAAACTTTTTGCACAAAAACATCAGAAATAAATAATTGCAGAAAAGTATGTTCATAATGGAATTTCACTAGCAGAACGTATGTTTGTATGACAGATTTGATCAGTATTTGATAAACTAATGCTTACAAATATGAGTTTGATATAATAGCGATACGAATTGTTTCAAGCCGGACAAAAACGTATATTTTAACGATTAAAGCAATGAAAAGGTTAGCTGGATTTAAGACAATAATAGATAATTACAAATTGAGTAATTGACTTGTAATGTATAGGGGAAACGACCCGGCTGTACCCGTATTACTGTCGTACTCTTCAAGGGGTCGCATCGTCGTCGTAAATATTCTAATTGTGACCAAAATAGCACTATTTTCTCAACAACAAAGTTATAGATATTTTTGTATAGGAACTAACGTATCATTTTGAGTTGATATATATGCTAGATAGTACACCTAGGCAAAGAGATAATAAAGGCGATGGTTGGTCGATAACGATCACGTGCGAATGGAGAGGTGTATGTTGAAATAGTCAGTATGTAGCGGCGAAGTGTACCCTTCCCAAAATAAAAATGCTTAAAATTACTGAGACACGAATTGAAAGACTAGTGTATATCATCAAATGTCAGTAACAGATTATTAAACGACACTTCAACCAACTTTAAAAGAGATATACATCTTAAATACATCATTGAAGAAAAAAGCCTGTGACGGTCATTTATGATTTTCATGAAGTACAGACAACTCCATTATAATCAGAACAGCCTCGTTCTGTAGTATTACTGCTGTGCTTTTAAAGAAAGACACCATATTGACATATAAAAATATAACGATATATGTTTATTGTCTGTGACGGTGAAGGGTGGTAGGCGGGTAGGAGGAAGATGCACATAGAGGAATTCGACGTCGATACTTCTAGGCACAAGCAGCAACCAACCGCTGATATCATTTTCGGGTTGTTATTATAAAACAATTTGTAACCATCTCCAACGCGTCCCCGAGATTTCATTGGAACATTTTATTTAATTCATACCGTTTGTTTGCATCTGCTAAAGAAATAAAACCTACTCTCTCACTAAAAAAACAACAACTTGTGTTTTAGAATTGTCAAAACCTTTCCTGTCAACGATCAGTGAGGAAGAAACACTTACCGAAGAGAATTTATTTGTTTTTTAATAACACAAATATTTGCGTGCATGTACGGTACTCCCCCCCCCCCAAAAAAAAATGTTGCCTCAGCCAGACGGAAATGTTTCCACTTGTTCGTGAAACTCATTATTCCTTTTATTAACTAAAGTTTGTTGATAGTAAAATAAAATTACTAATAATATGAACTTAATTTATTTTGATCTTCAGATTTCAAATTCATTTTTTACTTAATAACACTACTTTCGCTACTTTCATTATGTTAGGACATTTACCAAAGTCTTTTCAGGACTAAAAAGAAAATAAGTATATTTGCAAATTGTAGTTTACAAAAATATTTGTAGTTCATGTGAACTTAAAATAAACACATTACATAATATTGCATAACCTTTAATTTCTTGTACCTTTTATTCTTCGTTGTGGAGGGGTGTCGTCTCGATGTCGTCTAGTGCTTGAGTTCTTTCTTCGCTTCTGTACTGCCGTGAACATCGCCGTCCCCTTTGTCTGCAACAAAAACCTTCATAACACGATTCAGGAGGCAACAATCTTTTAAATTTTGATTAGTTTTATTCAGGCGTCAGTTTACTGTCAAATTACTACTTTATCGTAGTTAATTCCTAGTTTAAGTCCTTAGCCATTCGAGGAGGGGAAATAATGAAGCTCATGCCTGTATTCTCTTAGGGAAATAAATTCCCCTTTTCATTTCGGACTACATAGAGAAATACGTCTGTTCAGCTTGCTTGCAAAAACAAGACTGGCAAAACTCAGTTTCCCACACCAAAAGCCCGTGACGTCACATAACCCCTATGCGCAGGTGCACTTTGACCCTTGACCTGAGGTCTCGTCAATGTAGTGCCCCTGTCTACGCTTGTGAGCTCCGACTGTTGGAACAGCCCTATTTTTCACTCGGTTTTGCGGGTTCACCCGCACTAAGTCGCGCAAGCCAAACCAAACGATCCCCCACACGTACGTCCACTTCAACATGCTTACGGTCTCACAGGGTAATTATCCAACAATAATAATTCTCATTTAATTACGGAATGTCGCGAAGATATTTAACCGAATAGGATAGATTTATTTATCGTAAAACATTCTTTTACTAAAAAACTTTGTAATAAAAAACATATTATAATCATTTAGTTTACATGATTAAAACATATTATAAAGTGTTATTACGTTTAACTGTTTATACGATTCATCATTGATTCACATAATTCTTTTACAAACAAAACTGTGTAAATAGTAAAAAAAAAACTTCGCAAAACAAAGACATTGGTTACTAATAACTATTTCAGAAACGGCCGAGACGATAGAGATCTTGAAGCAGATGAATAGGAACAGATACTACACTTTAACAAATAATATTTTTTTACATTAATAAGAAATATAAACTTTCACCTGAGTTTTGCTAATTTTTATTGTTTATACGATTCATGACTGATAGTAAAACATATTAAACCCGTTCCACCTTCAGACTACTTTTAATTAACTTATTTTCGGCAATATTTTCTACTGTTTTTTTTAGTCGCAGGGTATAGATACTTTGTCCGTTATCTGAAGAGTTAGTGTTCAATCCTTGTCGCCTCGATGATTTTTTAAACATATACCGAAATATATATCTAATTGGGAGGAGAGACAGGGTAAGTACTTACTTTTGCCCTAGGCAACTGAAAGAGAGGTGATGAGCTGAGGGCGGGGAGAGCCAAAATGCCGGGAAAAAACTTCGTTTTTTTACTTTTTCTTTTTTAATTTTTTTAAAATATCTATTCCACAGTGATGTGATGTTACACAAGGTTATACCCTTCAAATTTATGAAAAACAATCTTTCACTTTTCTTGAAAGGACAACACCCAACACCCTACATCATTCTGCTGTAGGGAGCCTAAGGGGATTAGCAATAAACTAACCCCTTCCCAACGGGTGAGAAAACAAAGCCTCGGAGGGTGGACCTCCTACAAATAAACATCATGATTGTTTGAAAAACATATTATTCATCTATCAACAAAAGTGTGTTAATAGTCGAAAAAGACCAAGACGTTTCCGATCTAAGAGGTGGATCATCTATCAGAACAGATACTACACTTTCATATCAGACCAAATGCCGAAAATACTTCGTTTTCAATTTTTATTTATTTATTTTTTTTAATCACATTTCCACACCAATAAGATTTGCTACAACGTCTGAAACTTATGAAAAAAAAGTAGATAGACTACCATAACAATATATATTGTGAAAATACAGTACCTATAGTATTGGCAAAAGTATATTTCATTTTGATCTCAGGGTGGGGGTACAAAATTATATCGTAGGGTCTCTTTCTGCGCCAAACCAATTTAATTTCATTTATAGCATGAAAATCGAGAGGGACTACTATAACAGTATATATTCTGAAACTGGGTACAAAATGGATTTAATTGTGGAGTCAGCCTCCGCGCCGAACAACTTTATTTTATTTAGAGAGATATATAGAATGCAGACGGGGTATATATATATATATATATATATATATATATATATATATATATATATATATATATATATATATATATATATATATGTATATATATATATATATATATATATATATATATATATATATATATATATATATATATATATATATATATATATAATGCGCACGGGGTAGAGATACACATAGATACACATAGATGTCGCACGGGGTAGAGATACACATAGATTGTGCACGGGGTAAAGATGTATAGAGAAAGCACACTGTGTATATATCAAGGGAGGCGCGAGAGCGCTCTATCTCTTAATAGACTTAACGAATGACCTATGCTGGAAATCTCATTTGTTTGATCAATCATAACTCAAAAGCCAATAAACCAAATTAGTTAAAACTTTGCACACAATGTTTATTTGATAGGTTCTATAAGTGTGTAGAATTTCAGCATCATTCGTCAAGGCAACCCAGAGATCCAGAAAGTTCAATCATGAAATCATGTTATCTGTGTGTACGTACGTACGTACGTATGTATGTGCCACCCTGTATCTCATCAACTATTTGATAGATTCAGCTGAATGTTAGCAGAGAGAGAGGTTTTAGGGTCTAGTTGATGGCATTTTAATTTCAGTTTACCATATAGCTTAGTTTTTCAGAAAAGTCAAAAAAACCTTATGAGAAGGCATTGTATTCAGGCATAGCCTTTACAAAAGTAGCGATATTCGATGAAAAATGCCAGTATACTGAAATCATATGCCCTTAATAGGGTTAAGATGAAAATTCATATACACTACATGTACAAAAGGAAATTCCAAAATGTTTACACTTTTAGTGTCATTAATTAAAGGTCTGACTACATATCAACCAAACAATTTCATTATCACATCACTACAGTATAAATCTCTATGCATGAGTGGATGAAGTGTGTGAGGTGCGCTGAAGAAACAATCTTACCAGTAAAATACATAGCACTGTTGTGCTCGCATACCCTTAATGACAATAAAAGTGTAAAAAATTGGGAATTTCCTTGCTTTTGTACATTTAGTGTATATGAATTTTCATCTTAACCCTATTAAGGGCATATGACTTCAGTATACTGGCATTTTTCATGGAATATATATATATATATATATATATATATATATATATATATATATATATATATATATATATAGAGAGAGAGAGAGAGAGAGAGAGAGAGAGAGAGAGAACGAGAGAGAGAGAGAGAATGCACACCGGGTACAAATACAAATGTAATGCGCACCGGGTAGAGGTATATATATATAGAATGTGAACCAGGTAGAGGTATATGTAGTATGCGCACCGGAGCGGAGATAGGTACGTGTATAGTAGGCGGACGGGGTAGAGATACGTACGTATATAGAAGGCGCAGACAGAGGTGGTACTTTTAATTTAAATATGTCATACTTTTGCCCCGGGCAACATAAGAGGAGATGTTGGGAAGAGACACCTTACGCCAGAGGCAACAGGGAGAAGGTGGAAACGGGGAGACGACGCGGTGTAATGGGACGACCAGGGAAGAGAGATCCCCCGGACAACGCCAAGTTTCCTTGCTAGTAGATATATAAAACGATTGATAAATATATATTCATGAACGCATATGTAGATATTAATATGTAGTTTGCTAGAAAATAAAGAAAGGAAAATATATATCCATAAACTGAGTTATATCAGGAATTATAGATAGATAAAAAGAAAAAAATGCTGATAGATATATTGATAGATATAAAGATGAAAATCAAAGTAAATAGATTATTATGTAGAAACCGATTACTCAATCCCTTTCATTTTTTTGTCTGTTTCAATCCAAAGCTTCTTAAGATAATCTCTCGTCGTCATCAATTACTGGAAAGCAAATAGTTTCTCTATGACTTCATTCGGGGCGTTTTTGAATTGCTGCAAGACAAGTGAAATTGCGCATTGATTATGCGTATTAATTCTTAATTACGTCCGTAAACAGTTTTGCACACCCGAACACCGACGCACACCCTCTTTTAAATCTTGCGTTATTGCGATACGTAATTAGTCTACAAGAGAAACCGGGTGCCATAACGACCTCTATATCTCCCTCTTACACTCTCTCTCTTTCTCTCCCACACATTGCGAACTGTCTTTTTTCTCCGTATTGTAAAATATTTTTATTTATATAAAGTTAGAAAATTGTATATTTGTATGTCCGTTTTAATTCTAAACTAATTGACTGGGCATTATTAACTTTGAAAGGCAGCTGCTATGCGTAAGGGGTCACAATGTTGACTATATTTACTAAGTATTATGCTTCGGAATTTTGTAGATGAATGTTTATAATTTGTACAATTTGGTGTATTCAGACTACTGTTCTCAGCTTGGGTGTTTTTATCACAACGTTTCGACCGATGTAACCTCCGACCGTCCGCAAAGATCCGTGGCGCAGTGGATATAGTACTAATTGAAATTCAGTTCTAAGTGACAGTCATCTAAAGGTTAAAGGTTCAATCCTCAGTGTGGGCGATACGAAGAATTGCGAATTACTGAAGACTTCTTCCCAGTCATAGCAGATGGAACGAGAGCATGCTACTCACGTGGAGTTAATAAAGGTTTCGTTCTGTTCGAAATTCCCGAGTTCGACAGAAAAGTTCCCGAATTCGACAAGGTACACTTAAAGAAGGTCTGAGGTTACCGAAACGTTGTGATGAAAACACCCAAGATGAAAACAGTAGTCCTAATATGTCAAATTCTACATCTATTCCATGATAAATGCCAGTATACTGAAATCATATGCCCTTAATAGGGTTAAGATGAAAATTCATATACACTAAATGTACAAAAGCAAGGTAATTCCCAATTTTTTACACTTTTATTGTCATTAAGGGTATGCGAGCACAACAGGGCTATGTATTTTACTGGTCGGAATTTTTCTTCAGCGCACCTCACACACTTCATCTACTCATGCATAGAGATTTATACTGTAGTGATGTGATAATGAAATGGTTTGGTTGATATGTAGTCATACCCTTAATGACAATAGAAGTGTACAAATTTGAGAATTTCCTTGCTTTTGTACATTTAGTGTATATGAATTTTCATCTTAACCCTATTAAGGGCATATGATTTCAGTATACTGGCATTTTTCATGGAATGTCACTACTTTTGTAAAGGCTATGCCTCAATACAATACCTTCTCATAACTGATATAGTTGGTAGTTTGACTAATCAAGGTATATGGTAAACTGAAATTAAAATCCCATCAACTAGAAACTTGAACTTCTATCTTTGCCAAAAATCAGCTGAATCCATCAAATGGTCGATAAGATATAGAATAAAGTGTATGAATACTGGTCATTTTAAAAGTTTTTTGGAATTTTCTAAGAAAACTAAGGTATATGGTAAACTGAAATTAAAATGCCATCAACTAGACGCTAGAACCTCTATCTCTGCCAAAAATCAGCTGAATCTATCAAATAGTTGATGAGATACAGGGTGGCACATACGTACGTACGTACGTACGTACGTACACACATATAACATGATTTCATGATTGAACTTTCTGGATCTCTGGGTTGTCTTGACTAATGATGCTGAAATTCTACAGATTTATAGAACCTATCAAATAAAAATGTTGTGCAAAGTTTTAACTAATTTGGTTTATTGGTTTTTGAGTTATGATTTATCAAAGACATGAGATTTCCAGCATAGGGCATTCGTGTAGTCTATTAAGGGATAGAGCGCTCTCGCGCCTCCCTTGATTTGTTGAATTTAGTTTCATGCAAAGTGGATAAAAAAAAGTTGTGGAAGCCCTTTGTGAAAATTAAAATACCTCCTTTTCTTGTTTAATTTTTCCAATAAGTAATTGAAATCAATTAATAAATAGTTATCAAATGTTTAATTTAATGGGTTTTAGGTGTATAATATAAGCATAACCTCTAATTTATAAATTCAAGTATATCATATTTGCATTAAATTTGATCCATACTAATTAAGCACCAATTAAATAAGATTCCATGAATTTAAAATTCTTCTTTAGTCTCTTTAAGCTTGAGGCTGACATTTTAGACATTTTCTAGAATAAAAATTATATAATGGACTTAGATCAAAACTTGAACCAGGATTCTATACATAAGGTTTAGTGTCGTTATACATTGATTTTAACTTTTGTAAGGGGGCATACAAATGGTGTCAACTGTTCTGTTTGGGGAATTCATTTTATTCTTTTAGTATATATATATATATATATATATATATATATATATATATATATATATATATATAGTACACGTATTGTATTAGTTTCTGTAAATGTAAATCTGTTGAAGTTCCAGTGTTTATAAAAGTGCTCAATAACAAGTAGAGCTGTTCTTTAGTATAAATGCTTATTTATACAAACATTATCGGTTACATATGTCCATACATGTTTCGGTTGTACTCTTCAAAGAGAGTCAACCTCTTCAGACCAAAGAAGACAGAGGTCTGAAGAGGTTGACTCTCTGTGAAGAATACAACCGAAACACGTATGCACATGTGTAACCAATAAACTTTGTATAAATAAAAATGTATACTATATATATATATATATAATTATATATATATGTGTGTGTGTGTGCGTGTGTGTGTGTGTGTGTGAATAATTTCTTGGATAGAGCACTGTCGTTAAATGATATCGCATACTGGTTACTTAGCGCAATGACGACCTCTTTGTGTATATATAAATCATTGAGCATTTTATAGTGTCAGTCAATTTTATATAGAAAAAGACATTGTAGATATAATTTACGAGCGCCGATCACGTAGCTCAGGTTGTAGGTTCGATTCCTGGCTTGCGATAGCTGCTAGTCTAGTCACACTAAAGAACTGTCTGAATTTATATATTGACCCAGACCGATTCCCTAAGCTAAAAATTAGTATGGGAACTAATAAATCCAAGCTGTCATCCTATTCCTTTTTTGTTTCTCTTTAACTTCACAGACTGCTGCTAATAACAGATAAGCCAGAATCCCGGTTTTCATTTTTCGCTTTTCTCACCCACAGCCATGCCGAGATTTGGACAACCTCTGGCAAATCAAAATTAATAACTCTATGATTTTTCAGCATTTTTCTTCATCCTGAGGAAGTCTACAATAAAGACGAAACGTTGATGAACACATACACATAATATAGTGTTTGGCTTTTCTTTTTCATATATATATATATATATATATATATATATATATATATATATATATATATAACATAAAATAAAGTAACACGGAATCACATAATAACCGGTGCGATAATTTATTTCGACACTCCGGCCTTTTCAAGCACCAAAACGAGGAGATTACATGTTTGAAAAATGTTCTCGCTTATGTGCTTGAAATAAATTATTGCATCAGTGATTATGTGATTCCGTATTACTTTATTTTATTCTGGCTCTGTTTATTACATTCCGCTCTCATGCTCGGATTTCCTTTGGAATTTATTTCACTCTAACACACTCTAACACACTATATATATATATATATATATATATATATATATATATATATATATATATATATATATATATATATATACAGTGTGTGCGTGTTTCAATTTATGTTTAAAATAAATTAATAATGTGCTCGATCGGAGTTAGAGCTAATACAAATAATTTATTTGAAAACTATGTTACATATTTCAGAATCGTACCGCGGTTTCATCTAGATAGGTTGACATTTTACATTATAAATCTCCATACCCAAAGGACTCGTCAGCGTACTGTGGTCAACACACAATGAGAAATGGCGTTATATCGATAAAAACCGGTGCATTCCTGAAATGTTCTCTGGAAAAAATATGTTGGTTGGGAATTAAATGTAGTTTTATTTCATCTTTTATCTATAGTTTTGTGCTTTAAAAAGGTTTTATTTTTGTCTACTATGATTCTTATTTAATTATTTGCTTGTAGTTTTGTATTTTTAATTTAAAGGCTGGTGTTTGGAAGAATGTTTATAGCTCGTAGGAGATTTTCGGGGCCTTGAAAAATGAAAAACAAAAAAGGGGGGGGGGCGTTTCAATTCGTCGTTTAAAAAGGTTGTAATACTGAAATCTCTCCTTTAAAAGGGATATCGGTTTAATTTTATGTATCGGATTTATTATTTTTGAAATGTGAAACGTCAACCCATCTGGATGAAGCCACGGTAAGATTCTGAAATATCTAACATATAGTTTTCAAATAAATTATTTATATGTATATATATATATATATATATATATATATATATATATAATATTTGTTTGTTTATTATTTTGTCAAGCTGTGTTAATACTACACTTACAATGCCCATATAGATGGTTTTTCTAGGAGCTACAAATAATAAATATATTTTTGTTTATTATCTATGTACGTATACGTTTCGTCCTTTATAATCGGGACTCATCAGCATAGAGATATGACTATTCACTACTGGTCATGCGATTCGAAACCTCGACATCGAGAACCACTGGGCCACGGCTGAATAGCGAATACACAGTGATAATTTAAACACTTTAACCGGCGGTATGACGTCATAATAGCGTTCAACCTAATGAAAGGAATTATGCATTTATAGCTATCGACGTCATGCTGTGTTAATACTACACTTACATACATATATATATATTTAAATATATATATATATATATATATATATATATATATATATATATAAAGGGGGAGGGGTGAAAAGTAACAGTTGAGATTTAAACAGGAAATATGTAACGAGATATAAAAAAAATAAACAAATATTTCTATATAAATCCTGTGAGCCAATATTATGAGTATCGTATATTTGGCCGTTGCTGTTTTGGGGTTTAATGATGTGTCTTCTAAAGGAATTAGGGAGAGAAAATGGGTTTAAGGATTATACTTATGAAGAGATAAAAGAGAGAGAGAGACATAATCGTATTTACACAGAAATATATCTACATATTATACAAAAGGTTGCATATATCTATAGGGTAACAGAAAATAAAAAACACCAGAAAGAGACAAAATACACCCTTTTTTTTCTTATTTTTTCTTTTTTTTATATTTTTATTTTGTGTATACATTTTCAAAGTTAAATGTTGCCGATAATATTTACAATTACATTGTCGTTTAATTTTCTATCCTCTGATAAAATAAGTTTATCTTTGAAAATCCATGAATTAATGGTATGAAGCTCCTTGCTTTTAACTTCTGATGTTCTAATAAATATTGCATCTTTACAATTTTTATTCTCATCTTTCATCTCTAGAATACATATACACACACACACACACCCACACATACACATATATATATATATATATATATATATATATATATATATATATATATATGCATATATACCCACATAATCATATATACATACATACTCACACAGCGTAATGTAAGGAAGACACAAGGAGACAATAAAAGACAATACTATATCTTACTAACAATGTTATTATTTATCTATTACATTTTTATAGTTATTTCAATTTTTAGATTACGATCGCTTATAACCTTGAAAATCGCAGAATGATATTACATCAATTTGAGTCTTGCTTATT
>OY744515.1:89009879-89034879 GCA_963556195.1 Sepiola atlantica
TATCTTAATATTACGTTCCCATTTTCACCGTCCGTATAAGGCCATAATATAGGAGGTTTTAAAATATTATACAGTACCACCCCACACACGTATATATATATATATATATATATATATATATATATATATATATATATATATATATATATATATATATATACTAGCAAAAATGTGCTGCGACCGGAGGGAGCATATATTTGCTAGCCTGAAAGGATTATATCATGCTCAACGAACAAAGTCACCAAAATACATAGAGAACATTGCCAGGGCTGCTGCAAAGAAGGTGGGCTCCCTCTACTGTGCCAGTAAACTTCTCACACCTGACATTATCCTATATGTCTACAAAGCCACCATCCGCCCATGCATGGAGTATTGTTTTCACATCTGGGCTGGCGCATCATCCACTAGTCTCTCCCTCTTAGACAAGGTCCAAAAAAGAGTCGCCAACTTAATAGGTCCTTCACTATCAACCAAGCTCCAGCCCCTGTCCCATCGACGCAATGTTCCTTCCTTGTGCCTGTTTTACAAGTACTTCAATGGATTGTTCTCTGATAGGCGTGCTGCTCTGGTACCCTCACGACATAAATTCACTAGACCAACCTGACAATCTGCCAAATCCCATGCATTCATTGTGGAGGTCCCCAGATGCCGAAGAGCTTTCTACTCCAAAAGCTTTTTTCCTCATGCTGCTTGACTCTGGAACTGCCTTCCTGCTTCCTGTTTTACTGACGATACTGACATGCAAAAATTTACAACTAATGTAAACACCCCTTTCGCTGAACAGCTCTCAATTTAGGTTTACTCCCCCCCAAAAATGTTCACCTTATTTCTCAGTAGCCCCTTACGTCTACAGTGGCGGCCTGCTTTGTTTGGGGTGAACTATGTCATAAAAAAATTCTACACTGACCGACAAGCAGGGGGTAATAACTTAGAGAATAGTATCATGACCACCCCCAAAAAGAAGGAGTTAATGCCTAGAATGGTAATATCATGACAACGGAACAGATTATACACTAACCCCCCCCCCCCCAAACGGAGAAAATAATCATGGAGGGATGGTATTATGAGGAACGAACATATGTAATACTGCACCCGCTCCCCAATAAAAAGGAGGTAGTACCTGGGAGAATGTCCCCATAAAGGAGCAGGAAATTTCTGCGAGTATGGTATCATGGAAATAGAACAGATACTACAAACCCCCTCATAAAAATATAGGAGGTAGTCCCTGAGAAGATAGTCTCATGAGACCAGAACATTACCTCATCCCCAAAGCAGGATGTAATAAATGGGACGATTACCCCACCTCCTTAAAAAGAAGGAGGTAATTCCTAGGAGGATGGTCTTATGACAGCAGAATGGATACTACACTACCCATTAAAAGATAATAAAATAACAGATTACATTATTTAAAAATGCCCAGCAATAAAACAATATTATTTTTATAGCTATTTGGACTTTTGGCAAAGATCAAAGTGCAGTATCTGTTCTCAGCACCCCAGTGACCTCAGAGGTTTCACTAACGAGGAAACAGAATAATCCAAAATTGTAACTGAATATTATTAAATCGGTATTGTCCGGGCCTTCGGGTCTGGATTTACGCCGATCTATTTGTTGTCGGTCCTGTGCAGTTCTAGGAGGTGCACGCTCCCAGGCTTTGCCTCCCCTCTTTGGGGAGAAGTAAGTTTATTGCTTGGGGAGGAGTAAGTTTATTGCTTACTGCCTGAGGCGCCCTTACCGAGGAATGCCGACGGGGCTGCCCAGACAATTATTAAAAAATCAGAGTGCTCAAATTCTCGAGCGCTGGTTCTTTCCTACTTTCCCGACCTTGTGTCACATCTTACCTTGTGAGAGGAAGATAAATGTACAAAAATATTGTTTTGATTTTTTATTTCGATTTTAATAAAATTATCTGAATCTAATACATGGTTTTTTTAAGGCATTTTGCCTCTTTCTTTATATATATAAATATATATATATATATATATATATATAGATATATACATATATATATATATATATATATATATATATATATTACATATATAGCATAAAATATAGGCATACATCTAAAAGAACAGAGGATGCAGAATACAATAATAACATAAAAATCAACACAGATTCTTTTCTCACTATAAATATCATATATTTGTATTTAAGTTTTGCAATATTTCGCTAAAAACATAGTCTTGTCAAGCAGAGAGATAATATAAGCAATAATACTACCTTGGGTTCTGTCAGAATTAAAAAGGATGAATATATACAATACATAAATTATTTGTTATACAAATATGATGTATCTTGGAAACAGCTGCTAGGCGTAATGTATTAACATTAACACCATTAACACAATGGTGTTAATGTAGGATATATTTAGTTTGATTTAATTTTATGCAAAGACGACAAGAAGAGGTGAAAGCCCTTCGGGAAATATAGATATTTACTACTTTTTTGAAATTTGAACAATAGAACATAAATTAAAAAGTATTCACCAAATTTCAGTTGGGGGGGGGGGATTTTAAAGGGTTTAAGGGGAAATGTATGTGTAAGAACCCTTTTTTTATTCAAATATTTCAGATTTTCATTAAAAGTAATCAAAAGTGATTAGGCAGAAATTAATCAAGATTTCTTGAATTTAAATAGCTTCTGATATTAGAAATTTTAGATTTTTTTTAAGATCCTTATAAATTTTAGACATTTTCCTAAATCAAAATCATATAATTAATTCAGATCAAAATTAGGATTCGAGACATAAGGTTTTTCTTGAGTTTAATCTTCATGGTGAAGGGCATATAAGTAGAGTTAAAAGTTGAATTAATTATACCCGTCCTTTCTCTAGCCGTCTCTTTATCTGTCTCTCTTTTCCTATCCCTCATTTTACCCTCTCCCCAACTCACCTTTTCTCCTTCGCTCAGTAGATTTATCTCCCCTGTTTTAATGTGTTGAGAAAAATTGTAATTTATTTACCGGAGCTATCCCTTTTAAATTTAAGACTGTAATGGTACATTTATTGTGCCTGTACAACGCTGAATAGAACAACAAAAAATGAAATTCTTGATGTCAGGTAATTCTGTTCTCCCCACCCGCTTTGACACTAACGTGAAGAGAAATGATGTTGATAATGAAACTCGTCCGAAGGGATTTAAATGTAATACTGTAATTTACATTTATCGTCGAACCCCCCAAATCGTTTTCTTCCAATAAACACTCAAATAATGAAAATGTCAGAGCTGGTTTGGGGAGAGAGATAGATAGATAGATAGATAGATAGAGAGAGAGAGAGAGAGAAAGAGAGAGAGAAAGAGAGAAAGAAAGAGAGAGAGAGACAGACAGACAGACAGAAAGAGACTTATAGAGACAGATAGAGAGACAGAGACAAAGAGAAAGATTTAGTCTTACACTTGCAAGTCAAGACAGAAATAGACACAGTGTTTATAAGTGCTTGTGTATTTGAAATAAGATTAGGGTTACGATCAATCGATTGAGAGAGGTGGGAGGTAGGGAAAATCGATTCAACGAGAAAGGCCAGAGACGCATGCTTGCTTGCATGCTTCATCGAATGGCATATCGATCCGTCAGGAAGCAATCCGGGCGCCCCTCCCCCCTCACCTGATTTACCCTGTAACTCTTACTCTTCCGCTACCGGTGGTACCGCGCGATGAGAAGTTGGGGCAAAGAGACGACTGATTATAAAAAGAAATGTGGCAGAGAAAGTCGATAATTGGAAGAAATAAAGATAGAAATGTATATGGCTATATATAGAAAACTAAATGTCGGTATGCGTGTTTGGGTAATATGTGTGTGTTCCCTATGGAAAGAAATATTAGAACATCTACATTAAATCTAAAAGTGTATTCTTATGTAAAATTTAAGGAGGAGGACACAGGACGTGCTCCGTAATGTCATAACTCTTGTAAAACGTTAAATATATCCTATTTTGATGAAATTTAAATATATGTAGAAAACTTTCTGGGGAATAGAATGGAAGTGGGCATGAATCTCTACGTTACCATCTATGTTTCAAATATATACGCACCCCCATATTTAAGTGACCCAAAGGGACAGAAGCCCCTTAAAACTTCAAATACGTATCCAATTTGGCGCTCCTGAATAAACCGTAACCGATCTGTGGGAGATAACTCTATTTTCCTTAGACGCCGCTGTTCCGAATCCGCTGTAACTTTGGCAAGAGAGATAACTCTTTTTGCATCGCTGCATGAAAGAAAATGCGAATGTTTTTGTAAATGTCCGTTTTTGTCAAAATTGCCGATTTTTTGGTACGATGTTTGATACCTACGACGCAAGTAGGAAATAAACAGTGGGCATTATCATTTCAGCGAGTGTAACTTAAATTGTGTGCGCATTTAACAATAATGGTAAAACTCTACGCTATTTTACTATGCCTCCTTAAAACGTCAGAAGAATACTGGAAGTATTGGATGAAATAACAGTGAGTTACAGTGGTTAATAAGTAATTAGTGTTATATTTATTCTCTACAATTATGCGTATAAATATAATGTATGTGTAATATACTGTATGTATAAACATCTTGCTTCGCTGGTATCCCCACGACATAAATTCACTAGACCAACCCGACAATCTGCCAAATTCCATCCATTCACTGTGAAGGTCTCCAGATGCCAAGAGCTTTCTACTCCAAAAGCTTTTTTCCTCGTTCTGTTGGACTCTGGAACTCCCTTCCGTGGTCCCTGTTTTCCTGACGATACTGACATGCAGAAATTTAAAACTAATGTAAACAGACATTTCGCTGCGTAGCTCCCAATTTAGGTTGACCCCCCCCCCACCAAAAAAAAACCCAAAAAACTTTCACCCTTTTTCTCAGTAGCCCCTTACGTCTACAGTGGCGGCCTGCCTTGTTTGGGGTGAACTATGTTAAAAAAATAATATTATATATAAGCACGTGAAACTATATGTTTATTTTTAATATTTAGTCTTCAACATATACGTGTCTGACGTGTTCTTATTAGTGCCAAGCACAATTATTTTGTTCAATACATAAGTAATTTGTCAACACAATATATTTCTTAATCCGTCAAAAACGTATGCATATTAACAGCATCCATCTAAGAGTTTATACCTTATTTGAGTATATATACATACACACACATACATACACACACACACACACACACATATATATATATATATATATAGAGAGAGAGAGAGAGAGAGATAGAGAGAGATGAGATATCTGTTTATAACAGCTGTTGATCGATAACATCGACATGCCAGTGTCGCAGATTTTGTACACGTCTGTGTAAATAAAAAATAATCATATATATATATATATATATATATATATATATATATATATATATATATATATATATATATATATATATATGGTTTTGACAACATCATGGAATCACATTGACATTTTGAATACATTTATTTTAATGCAGCGTAAGATACCCCTTTGCATCAGTAACTGATTGAATGCGACCTTGAATTGTTTCTATGTGAATCCTCTACCATTCTTCAGCTAAAACCATCTCTAGTTCTTTCACTGATGAGGGTGAGGTATATTGGTATCTCACTTGTGTTTCTTAAAATATACCACAAATGTTCAATCATATTTAAATCTTGCGATTGCCCTGGCCAGAGTAGGTGTTCTACTTAACTTGTATGTTGGGCGTGCCATTTAGTTACAACTTTTGCCGTATGAATTGGAGCATTACCGTCCTGAAAGATGGCATTTCCGTCTGCAAAAATTTCTCTAACCACAGGATGAACTTGCTTAGCCAAAATTTGCAAATAATATTGGTTATTCATTCTTCCATTCAGAGAAACCATAGGGCCAACGGATTTCCAGGATATAGACCCCCCCCCCTCAAATGATTACCAGTTTACCTCCATGTTTAACCGTTGAAAGATGGCAGTCAATGATTCTTTCGGCTGCCTCTAAAGAAACACACGGTCAGAGGTTGGAAATAGACTATAGGATAATTCATTGGAGGAAATTACATTCTTTCACTGCTTTGGCGACCAATTCTTGACGTTGCTACACCACTCTAAACGTTTTTGAACATTTGTGTTCAAAAGCAGTGATTTTATGGTGGCAGCCCTCCCATGAAGCTCTCGGATAACAGTTGTTGTTGAAACGGATGTATCCATATAGGGGTTCAGCTCTGCTATTATTTTCGGTGCCATGGTTGTGTGGTCTTTCTTTACAATCATTACAGCGGCTCTACGATTTCTTCCAGAATTTTGTGTAGAGGAGGGTGTTTTCGCTTCTTTTTCATAGGCTGTCATCACATTCGAGATAGTTCCTTATATGCACTATCTGAAATAAAAAATGAATTTCACAAATTAATTTAGGACAACCATAACCATACAAAAATTTAAACCAACTTTTTGGTAAGTATTTCAATTTTTATAAGTGTTTTAGAATTGACGCAAACATCACAAAATGTTTCTATGATTTTGTATTTATTGTTATATTATTATTATTAATTCTCATGAATATATTTTCATGGCTTACTATATATATATATATATATATGCAATACGAAAATGGATTTGAGGATAAGCGAATCAACAAACTAACAAAACTATAAACTCAAACACGTATAACAGCTTACATATAGACAGAGCTTTTATATGTGTTTGAGTTTATATTTGTTGTTAGTTTGTTGATTCGCTTATCCTCAACCCCATTTTTATTTTGCATTTTGTCTGAAACATTGTTTATATTATTCCTCATATATATATATATATATATATATATATATATATATTTTATATATATATATATATATATGACAAAAAAGAAAACACGTAAATAGTTTATATATTCACCCATTTTTGTCTTTATTTAAAGACTTTCTTAATATCAGGCATTTAAAGATATAATAGAAGTCACCATTTGAAAATACGTTGTGCGTCTATGACGAGAAAAAAAGTCCTTGTTCTTTTTTTCGAACGAAACATAAGCGATAGAATTGCAAATCTGTAGTACGTTTATCAACATTTTATCACGTCATAGACGTTATACGTATTTTAAAATAGTTACTTCTTTGTTATTTTCAAATAAGTTATCTTAAGAAAGACATTACTATATGAACAATTTTATTTTTGTTATTTTCTATTAAGTTTGAATATATTTTCTATAATAATCATATATATATATATATATATATATATATATATATATATATATATATATATATATATATATATATATATATATATATGAGAGATATATAGAGAGAGATAGAGAAATGAGATACTTAGAAGGCAATACAATGCAACGTGTGACAGATGGACACAAGTTGGAGCAAATAAGACATAAAATGGTGGAACAGGTTAAATAGTTTCACTCTTAATACAATTTATACATACACACACACACACACACACACATATATATATATATATATATATATATATATATTTTTCACAAACAAACATATCTGTCTATCTACACATTGTTACAATGTTCTGTTATACCTGTATCAAGAGGGTCTGGTAGTAACTTCGTATGATATAATATTTCGGGAACTCAAGTTCATGCGTGCATATAAAGGTAAGCACGGTTCTAAAGAAGGGCATAGTTCCCGAAATATTATATCATACGATGTTTTGCACCAGACCATATTGATACAAGTATTACATAACAGTGTAACATTGTGTAGATAGGCAGATATATGTGTGGTTGTGAATATATATATATATATATATATATATATATATATATATATATATATATATATGTATGTGTATGTATACATTGCATTAAGAGTGAAACTATTTAACCTATTCGATTATTATAGTCTTATTTGCTCGAACTTGTGTCTATCCGTCACACCCCATGCATTGTATTGGCTTCTAATTATCACATTTCTATATGTACTAGTAAACAATGTTTCAAGCAAACTACATAAACCTCTTATATATATATATATATATATATATATATATATATATATATATATATATATATATATATATATATTATAACATAGTGGAAAAAAACTTTCCAAGGGATAGCAGATTGGGGAATCATTAACAAAAATACTGTAAAACTGTCTTATTTAACCTGTAGAAATATAGCCGCATCCATCATAGGATATAATAATTCTAAGATAACTAAAACAAGGGATGTCATGTTCTCTTCTGGTGTTGATCCCAGTAACATCAGTTCAGTGAGAACCACCGTTGTAAATATGCGTAGTAGTAGAACATCCAGCAACAGCTCAAATGGTCCATTTTGGGGAGGACTAGCAAATATAAACCGAACAAAAGGAAGAGATGCAACCTATGTGCATTAGAGTCGTACCACATCATGAAATCTAGAGATAATTTACTGAACACTAGGCATGAAATACTACAATGCTGTCGGCATAGAAACCGTTACCTGTTATCAAGCCTAAACCTGGATAGGAGGGGAATTGGGGGAAGTATAAACTTACACCAGAGATAGGCAGGATGTGCCCTTCCTGAGGCAATCTGGGGCAATAATTAGTGTATAATATAGAGGCTAAGAGTTAGTAACACCTACTTATGCTAAGATATGACTTGATTCGATTATTAGCGGAGGCTCGGGACTTAAGTTGGGGATGATAAGGTAGGAATATTCTATCGGAATAAGGTCCATTGATAGTCAACTATAGTAAATAATCCTTCAGCAGAATAGAGGGGGGAATTTTGTAACATATAAAAAGATAATGGAATAATAAATAATAAATCACAATTATTCACAGAAATAGATATATTATACGAAATGCATTGGGAATTTCAAGTAATTTATCTATGGCATTAAAGTAAAGTTAGTAATTATATAGAATCAGGGTGAAGGGCGGTGGAGTCATAAACCTATTTCTAAGTACCCGTTAATCATGATCATTAACCCATTCTGAAAATTCCTCAATGGTAATAATGGTCATGTGCAGCTCTACATGGGGGAGGGTTAAAACAATAAGCGGCATTAATATATTTTATTTATGAGATATATAAAATCTTTCGAGGTGTTCTGATGCTGAACTGGGTTCACTAGCCCACGCATATGAATACTAAGAAAGGAACAGATCAACTCTAACAACCTGGATGCTATTACTATTTGATTAAATTAGGTTAAATTAAATTAAATTAGTTTTTAATTAGATTAAATTAAATAAAACAATGGGTGGCAGGAATAGAGGAAAAATAATTAAGGAAAAAAATAATTTCAAAAACATGCATGCCGACACAGACTTAATTTCTAAAAATAGAAACAATAGATTTTTATAAAAAGTATGTTGTACAGGGATTTTATATTGGTAATAACAAAGTCTCCCGTCATTTAACGAGTTAGATTGATTTTTTCTCGTAAAGTGGTAAAAAATAACCCCGTCCACTAAAAAAAAATTTTTAAATAGAAAATAGATTTCTGATAACGATATTCCGTAGTAATATTTATTTATAGAATATAGAATAATATTCTCCCCAGAGAGTTGTAAACAGACACAGCCGTTAAGGAAATATTTTAAATTATTTAAATAATAACTAGAATTTTGTAGAACACTTTTTTTATAGTAACATTTTATTTTTGATATATGAATGATTATTTTAAAATAATTTCTGCGGAATAGGTTTTTTTTCGATTCGTTAAACAACAAAACGATAATAATCGGCAGTTAATTAAATGAAAGATATTTTCCCAAAATGTAAAATGACGTCCCATACACTAGATAATTAATTTCTATGAAGAATAATTTTAATAATAGAATTTTTTAGAAACAGTATTTAGAATAAATAGTTTCTATCTACTAATTAAGATACTAATTAAGATTTTTTCTTAAAATAAAGGAGAGATTCTGCGAGATTGACGATCGTTCAACTCGTCGTGGGTTTATTTCGAAGGGGGTACAAGTCAGCCCTGGAAATAAGGCTCGTCTGACCGCTGGCATTCCGGACGAACATTTATGTTGCCTTTCCTTATGATGAATTAGATGTAGAATTCCCATACTGTTATTGGATTGGAATGGTAACTTGTGAGCGGTTCTTGAATGTTTTAGTTTTTTGTTGGGGGGGGGGGATTTTTTACTCATTGTGCCGCCCAACGTGATCGCACATTGTTCAGGTGTTTTGTTGTTTTTTTTTAATGCATTTGGGACCGATTATTTGCTTGTTGGCTTGGTGGCAGAAATAATGCATGAGTTTCTCTTCTAAGACGTTTTCTAGGCCTTTCTTTTTGTATCTTTGTTCTTTCTTGTTTTTTAATTTTAACTTTTATTTTTATTTTTATTTTTTTCCTCTTCTCTTCTTAAGTGACCTGAACTATTGCAACGCCACATTGTGTATTGTCGGCAGTTGAAACCCTTATTCCAGACATTTAATTTCCCTGATTATCTGCCAAGCAAGTACCTGCTTGGTAGTGAAACACGTGTAGGAAAAAAACATTTAATTTGAATAAATAATATTTGTAAGGAAAAATCTTTAATGGTGATCATTGGTGTCCTGAAAGGAATGCTTTGGTAAGCCTTCATAAAATCGCATATATATATATATATATATATATATATATATATATATATATATATATATATATATATATATATATATATATATATATATGCAACTTTGGTTAAACAGTAACACCAGCTTCTGTTTATTTATTTTTTGATTCGTTTTTTCGATTCGTCGCACGACCGATTTGGTATTTTCGTCCATGTTTTATAAAAACTCGCCGTATTTTCGCGAACGTTTTCGACCGACGTCGGTCATCTTCAGGCGGATGAATGAGTATGCAAAATAAAAGATTGGTGAATTTATTAAGAAGACGCTTTTAAAAAACATTTCACGACCACTTCAACAACACTTCATCAACCATTCGCCCCCCCCCTCATAACGAGCATTTTTGATACTAGGTTTATTTACTTGAATAAACAACGCTTCCATTATGGGGAGACGAATACTGCAATGTGGGATCCGAAGATTTTGAGTTAGGAAAGAAGTGAAAGACATTAATATTCCTCTCCCTAATTGGCCAGTTAACTATGGTATAGTATACCTTTCTTGTGGTCTCTTGGTTTTACTGGATTCCAGGACAAGAATTTATCTAGTCAGGTGGAGTATCCAGCTAAGTTATGTTATTTTAAGTAACATTATATGCACAAATTAGTAGTTTCGTTTTAGTTGTATTCTGAATATAGGTCTTTTTAGAGGGGGCTTATTTTCATTCTATATTTCGATTTGATAATTTAGCAATCAGTTTTTCGATTCGATAATTTAGCAATCAGTTTTTCGATTCGATAATTTAGCAATCAGTTTTTCGATTCGATAATTTAGCAATCAGTTTTTCGATTCGATAATTTAGCAATCAGTTTTTCGATTCGATAATTTAGCAATCAGTTTTTCTACGGGTTTATTTGCCTGGGATTTCTTCCACCGAGCCTTTTTCTGTGAAGAAAACTGGACTGACTCTAGCTCAGTTGAAGTTCAAGAGCACCGTGTTAAGTGTTTGACATTATATTTTTGTTTCTTGTGTGTTTCTGAATTTTGTCACAATTTCTCATGTGTGTTTTTTCATACATTTTTATGTATTTTAGCTTGCCGTTACCTTTGTCAAGGGCACATTGTGACATTTTTTGTTATTCTCTTTTTCTTGTGTTTTTGAATCGAGGTATTGTTTCCTGCTGATAATGTACAACTTCCCTGATGAGCAACATATTCGTGTTAGAGACTATAGATTTCGTTTGATTTCTTGTTTGAAACGCGTGTCGGAAATTATTTAATTTGGAAAAAACAAAAAACAAATAAATACAATATAAACATATTAGAGGTTTTTTATTCGGCTTGACAAAGTGGAATTAAAAGTATTCGCTCACATAGGAAAGAGATTGAAAGTACAGACGCAAAATGTTTGTTGTGATCGTTCGACGACTTATGAGGATCAAAGCATTATAAAATCAGATGAAAGTTTTGGTTATGAATTGATGTTTTCATTTGCTCATTGGAATGCACCTATAATTTATATATGCTCTGTAGCTTGTAATATAACATTATTGAGCTTGCAATCTGGAACATTTTCGGATATTATAGAACTTATATACTTAGAAATATTTATTTTTTGTAAAAACACACAGGCATATATATATATATATATATATATATATATATATATATATATATATGTATATATATATATATATATATATATATATAAAAATATATATATATATATATATATATATATAACTTTTTCAGTTCATAATATATAATTTCTACATATATTTGTTTCCTTCGGTAAAAGTGTACATTTACTTTGTGAATGTTTAGTAAATGTTCTATGCTATAAATGTGTATAAAACAATTATTTGTAAATAAAATGTTTTTGAATGAAAATAAAATCATATATATATATATATATATATATATATATATATATATATATGAACATATATGTTGTGTATATATATTTTAAGAAAAATTAACTAGAACCGTAAACGCTCGATGGATGTTAACATTAAACAATGTAAGCAATGGTTTTAAATTCCAATGACTAAGTCTATACTCATATGTTTATTTGCTGAATAAATAAAAACTCATTTAAACTCTTGAGAATATTTTCACGCAGAAACGAAACATATAATTACCAGGATTCATGTTTTGAAAATTCATGGGTTAAGGAAAGAAAAAGAGTGTGTTTATATATTTGTTGTTAGAACTATTGGATGAGTTAATAAATATTGGACTGTTTATGATTTTTATTCTCATAACTCAATAACTTATACTACTGCTCTTTCTGGTATATTGAGCATTACCTTTTCAAGATAGCATATATTTTAAAGATGACATTTTATTTGGATCCTTATTATCTCTCTATTCTTATATATATATATATATATATATATATATATATATATATATATATATGTAAATAAATATATATATAGATATATACATATATTATATATATGTATATATATAGATATATATATAATATATAATATATATATATATATATTATATATATATAATATAGGTATATATATATATATATATATATATATATATATATATATATATATATATATATATATATATATATATAGTCTACATACAGACTGGTTCATGTATCACAGCTCTTCAGTGTTGTTAGACAAGCAGGTGTTGTAGCCGGGATCGAAACTAGACTTTTAAGATGAGAGTCAGCGCTTCTAACTCCTGCAAACGTAAGCGAAATCTCAATGTAAACATTGTCAAGTGCCATAGAGCTCGACTTGTTTTTACTCAATGGGAAATGCCTTAAATGCCAGTGGCAGTTGGCGATTTTCAAAGAAGAGCCTTACCCGAGGACAGTAGCATATAGTCATCCACATACATACTATTTCGCTGTATCACAGCTCTTCAGTACGACTAGTAAAGCAAGTGCCTCAAACCGGGATCGAAACGCGACTGCTAAGCTTATAGTCGACGCTTCTAACCCTTCACTATTATCAGGTCCCTGCTGAACGTGAGCGAAATCTCAATGTAAACATTAATCACAAAATAGTTAGTGAGTAAAAAGTGCCAAATGAATCCATTCAAAATATTTAGGTTAATTGACAAAGCAAATGAATTTCCATTTTTCCGACTGTCTATACCGATGTATATGTTTTTTTCTTTCATTTTATGTTGTTTTTAACGTCACGGATGACTATTTTATTCATTTATTTTTTTACTTTGCCAATTCAGACGTTATTTTATATAGAAATTCGTGCGAACACTAGCGAAGCATATTTCTTCAGTATTTTTCAACGGAAGGTGTACACTCGTTCAGTATAATAACTATATTATAAGATATTATAAGTTTTACTACGACCTACTACAGAGTCGAGAAGTAATTCATACTTTTTTTTACAATTATCAAAATATAAAAATGATTGATTGGTTTACGAATGAACTGAAGTTCATCCTGGTGGATTTAATTTCGTAAAAAATTATTTTAATTAGAGTTTTTAATTTTCGTTTACGTAATTGCATTTTTTATTTCAATATATATATATAGTCCCTAAATTTATTAACGATCGGGCAGATAGTACGATCTGCGCATGCGTGCGTGCATAAAACGCAGATCAGCTTCAGACTGCGTTTAAGTAACATATTTTTCGACATATTTTATACTCGGTTGGATGTTACAGTGGGTACCGACGAAGGACATAGAGGTATACGTTTATGGTTCGATATAAGTCGACTTTCAGAATTTTTTTTAACGATCACCTAAATATACATCGACTTGGTGGGACCTGGAAAGCAGAGATAAACCTTTGTCCTAAGCAACGGGTCACGTAGGGGGGTAGAGAATGTGCGGAGAGACGGGCGGGGATGAGGTTGCGAGCTTGAATACAGTGGAGCAAGGGAGAGGGGTAGACCGGGATGAGAGGCGACGCTGAAGGGGGCGAGCGAGAAGAGATATTTTTGCCATGGGCAATCGGGGAAGAGCGAGATTGTTGCACTTTTGCCTATGAAGGGAGGGGGCGTTGAGAGGGGGTGAGGGGCAGGGATGAGAGGGGCGAGTGGGAAAGACAGTGGACCGAGAGAGAGAGAGGTGTAGCGACCGGGGTTAGGAGGGCGGAGATGAGAGGGCGATCGAGGAAAAGACAGCTTATGCCTCATGGAAGAAAGACACTACCCCTTTTGCCTGCAGATGGGGAAAGAGCCTTGTTTAACGCCAAGTAGCACTAGGGATTTTGTCCGTCTGTATGTCTGTCCGCAAGTCACTATTTTTTAAACGTAATAAATACATTGTGAAATAATGGAGAATATTGCATTTAGCTAATCACATATTCCAATCTAATTTCATCTAAAATGAATAAATACAAATCTTTCCTAAGTTTATTAACATAAACACGTTTTAGTCCTACTTTAATATAATGATACCGTATATATAGTAATCTCTAAACACCTTCAATCAAAACCCGCTTTTGCACATTTGCATATTTCTTTTCTATTAAAGTTTTTAATGAATTAATATTCTGTAATATACATCTATAATTGGTATTGTCAAATCTTATATATTTATATTTCCTTCGATAGTAATATTATTCTAATTATTAATAAAATTAATTAAAGAGATTTTATTTTTTAAAAAAGCAATAGCGTTTTAAAAAACATTTTAAACGTCTCAGTTTCAAGGGAGATGATTACATGAAAACTGTCGGCACTGATGTTAAGAAAACAGATACTACACTTTCGTCTTAGCCAAAAAGTCCAAAAACAATATAAAAAAAGGTTCATTTGTGAGTAGACATTTAAAAATGTTTCGCTGTATCACAGCTCTTCAGTGCGGCTAGTAAAGCAAGTGCCTCAAACCGCGATCGAAACGCGACTGTTAAGCTGATAGTTGACGCCTCTAACCCTGAATGAATAAAAAACAAAATTAAATTTAACTGTGTATCTATTACGATATCATAGCTTGTCATTATATATGTTGTGTGTTTGCTAGGATAGTGGCGTTGTAAAAAGAAATGCAGTGTTTTTCTTTGTTATAGGTCAAAAGAGAAATACACGACAATACTTGGCTGTGACCTGTATCCTTTAAGTTTAAATAGAAATTACTTTCAGAATGACAGTTTAATGGCTTCAAAGTCACTTTCGAATTGTTTACAACCGGCGTGATACCAATTGTTTTTACTTTAGGAGGACCCTACTAACTTAATTTTTTTTTTTAATATTTGTAAATGTTGTCACACTACCCATGATTAACTTTTGAGTAAATAAAATCTTTTTATAACTAATTGTGGATCATATAAGTAAGTTCAATCCACAGAGTGGATGTGGTATTTTGGTAAGAGTGTCTAGCATAGGATAAGCACAAACGTTTTTGACAAAACTGGATTAACATCGACACCAAACACCTCCAATAAGATTCTGGGTTCAAGCCCAAGGGAAAGGTGAACATTATTATTATTGTTTTTTTTTGTTTTGTTTTTTTAATTTTATGAACCTATATTTTTTGCTTAAATAAAACAACTGTAAATGATGAGCGTAACCTTCCGTCATACGATTCGACATTTGAAAATAGTATTGGAGCCTTAACATTATGTAATATACAGTTATTTCTGGCTATAATTGAGGTTTACTGGCCCAAATCAAATATTATTTTTTAAATATTTATTTGCGTAATCACATCGTTTCCTGAACAATGTATTTTTTTACTGAAAAACTGTATTAATATTTTTTTAAGATTATGGCATGTTGAACGTCTTAGAATTAAAATCAATTTAGTATTATGTATGAAATCGAAAAAAACGCTTTTGAAATAAATAAATTAGTTAACACACTGACATACTTCTAAGATGGACGCTAGTCGATGTAAAGTTTGGAACCAAGACTAGGTAAAACGAAAAGAAGTCAAGTATTTTAGTGAGTTATATAAAACTACTTTATTCAAGCAAAATAATTATGTGTGAAAAAAAATATTTTTATGAATATTTTAATTGTTTAAAATAAATTATTTTTATATAAATCAGAAAAAGACTTCAGAATTTGGTATATTCGGACTACTGTTCTCATTTTGGGTGTTTTTATCACAATGTTTCGGCCAATGTAACCTCCGACCTTCTTCAGGTGTACTATGTACTTAGTACTATATCCACTGCGCCACGGGTCCGCAAGGATATAGTACTAAGTACAATTCAGTTCTAAGTGACAGTCATCTGAACATTAAAGGTTCAATCCTCAGTGCGGGCGATACGAAGAATTGCGAAGTACTAAAGACTTCTTCTCAGTCATGGCGGATGGAACGAGAGCATGCTATTCCCGTCGATTTAATAAAGGGTTCCGTTCGAAATTCCGTCCACATTCGACAGAAAGATTCCCGAGTTCGACAAAATACACCCGGAGAAGGTCGGAGGCTACATCGGCCGAAACGCTATGATAAAAACATCAAAGATGAGAACAGTAGTCCAAATATACCAAATTCTACAAATTATCAACCCTCATCTAAAAAATTCCGAAACATAAAAGATTTCACTTCTTTTCCTTTGATCTGTTACCATTTTTACATCGGCGACCTGCAATCTAAGAAATATTCTAGTGTGTCGGCTAACTTACTAATTAAAAAAAAGAGTGTTGTTTTTTTTTACTATTTCATGCGTAATACTAAATTGATTTTAACGCTAATACGTTCAGCATGTCATAACCTGAAAAAATACACGTCTTTCTGCTATAATAATATGGGTCAAGAAACGGCGTGATTACCTTTATTTGTTTTTACTATTGATAAACACCTATCAAAGTCAAATACCACTCGAGGATAAGGATTAATCGGAAGTTTTTTTATTTTTTTTATTTTTTATTAACATAGTTCATCCCAAACAAAGCAGGCCGCCACTGTAGACGTAAGGGGCTGCTGAGAAAAAAAGGGAGAAGGTGGGGGGGGGGTAAACCTAAATTGGGAGCTGCGCAGCGAGATGTCTGTGTACATTAGTTTTACATTTCTGCATGTCAGTGCCGTCGGGGAAACAGCGGGCAGAGAGGGAGTTACAGAGGCCAGCAGCACGAGGAAATAAGCTATTGGAGTAGAAAGCTCTCTTGCATCTGGGGACCTCCACAGTGAATGGATGGGATTTAGTTGATTGTCGGGTTTGTATGGTAAATTTACGTCGAGGGGGCACCAGAGTAGCCAATTCATCGGAGCATAATCCATTGAAGTATTTGTAAAACAAGCACAAGGATGCTTTCATTGCGACGATGGGACAGGGACTGGAGCTTGGTTTACAGTGAGGGATATATTAGGTTGGCGACTCTTTTTTGGACCTTGTGAAGGAGGGAGAAACTAGTAGACGATGCACCAGCCCAGATGTGGCAACAATACTCCATGCAGAGAGGCGAAGTAGTTTATGAGAGGATTAGAAGGGTTTATGTGATTGACCAAGCTCGAAGGGTTCATAACAGGAATCTGTTGACATTGGATTTATAGACGACCATGTTGTAATCTACAGGGAAGCGGTCACGTGGTAACGTGTTGTCGGCTGTTAAACGAAAGAGAAAACAGTATTTTTCTTTGTCGCGTCACTATTCTATAAATGGACCCATTTTTCTATTCTTGCATATTTCAATAAACATTCTTTTCACTAATTTTGTAGCTAAATCTATATATTTTTAGTTATATACAAGTTGTATATGGTCATCTTAAAGTGAAAGAAATATGGAGTCACGTGATCTGTATAGATTGACGTAACTGCAAAAAAACAACGTTTTTTTTTTAAATAATAATACAAGTTGTTTCTTTGCATTGAAAAAATGACTTCATTAATTTTAACACTTATCACCCGAAATGACATTTTTATAATTAATTTTAACAAATAAATTATCAATCGAAAGTTTTTTTTTACATTTTTTAAATTAATTTTAACAAACACATTATCAACCGAAAGTTTTTTTTTACATTTTTTAAAATTAATTTTAACCAACAAATTATCAATCGAAAGTTTTTTTTTACATTTTTTAAATTCATTTTAACAAACACATTATCAAACGAAAGTTATTTTTCTTTTATTTTCTTAATTGCGTTACTTTTGCTTATACGTCATAACATATTCTAACACCATGTTTCCAGAGAAATTGTGTTTTGTTCGCCGCCGCCTAAGTAATTATTGCAGAGCAATGAAAGTTCCCCCTGTTAGTCCCTCGCATAGCCCTAAAACTTTTTTTTTCCAGTTACGTCCATCCATACAGATCACGTGACCCCATATTTCTCTCACTTTAAGTTGAGCCTATACAACTTGTATATAACCGTATTTTTTAAATTTTATTTATGTTTTTTTTCTCTACTTTTATTTTATTATAATGTTCTCTCAGTACCGTGAGGCGGCAATTTCCTTCTCGTTTTTGCTAATCCCCTCCACCCTTTTCGCAGCTCTCCGGACGCCCGACATAGGCAGCTGAATAGACAGCAGCAGCGGCAGCAGCGGCAGCAGCGACAGCAGCGGCGGTACCAGCACAGCGAACTAAGCCCTGCCCTTGTTCAGTGCGAAGGACGTCTTTATCACGTCCGCCCCGACTCGAGCTAACAATAGCGAACAGCAGCCGAGCATACGCGGCTCGTGCCACCAACCTTTTGTAACCCCCCACCCGGTGCGCTTATACCCGCCTCCATGATTAAGTTCGGCTTTTTTGAAGTGGGAGACGAAGCGACAGAAAACGAATACCAAAAATGGATTGGGAGGGCAGAAATGCTTTAATGGAACACCGCCGAGTAGTGGGGTAGCGGGCAGGAGGGTGTAGGCTGAAATAGCGTTGGTAAATTAATGCCGGGGAAAAGCCGCGGCTCGTCGGGTTCACATGTTTACTTTTAAATTCCCCAGTTTTCTTCAAGTTTGTTACGGTACAAAGAGGTGGTGGGGGGATAGAAAAATGCTTTAAAACATAGACGAATGATGTTATTTGGTTTTACGGCATATCTAAGATGTTCAGGGTGTCTAATGCTGACTTCAGTCGTTCTGTAAAAGTTCTTTACATATTTATTTTTAGTTAAAAATATTATCCTTCGTTCTATAACGAAGACAAATGTGTGTGTATATATTATATATATATATATATATATATATATATATATATATATATATATATATATAAATATATATATATATATATGTGTGTGTGTGTGTGTGCGTGTGTGTTAATGGAACGTTTATGTGTTTGTCTTTTAAGGGAAGTAGGGTCTGATCAACTCTGCTGGGAAGCCATGAAATTAAATACTGTCTTGTTTTTAAATTCCCGAAACAGTTTTTCATGGTAAACAACTGATGATCCCCTAAATAATGTTAGAAACAAACTAATATAATAACTACATGAGTGATTTTCCACTGAACTACTTGGGACTTAAGGTTTTTTTTGGTTTTTTTAATATAGTTTTAATGGTTGAGAAACTTCCAAGACTATATATATATATATATATATATATATATATATATATATATATATATATATAGGAAATGAAAAAGGAAAAACCAAAGGATATGTTTTAATATTTTCATCAACGTTTCGTCTTTATTTGTAAGACTTCCTCAGGATGATGATTTTAAGAAAAATGTCATACAAGTATATCGAAATATTGGGTTGACATGATGGGTTGATGAGAAAAAGTAGTAGCCGTGGCTACTTTCGATGTACTTGCATGACATTTTTCTTAAAATTATCATCCTGAGGAAGATATACAAATAAAGACGAAACGTTGATGACTATATAAAAAATATCTCTTGGTTGTTCCTTTTTCATTCCCCATTACGTCGGATTACTCTCATCCTTCCTTTCTTATATATATATATATATATATATATATATATATATTTCTCTTCTTTCTTTTCTTTTTTATTACTAATAGGTTAAAACTTATCAAGGCCCAGGAGCCACTTGAGGATAAGGGTTAAAAAGATTGTCAGTTTGACAATAAACGCCACCACAAGTGGATTGGAAACAATGGGTGGAATGGGCAGAATATTACTTAAGATGACTGTATCTTCGAAGAGAACTAGCTGTTCACATTCAAATTGAAGACGACCGTGCTGTAGTCGGTTGGGAAGCAGACTCGTGGTATCTTGTTTCACGATTGGCTTTTTTTCTGGGAAAGAATTCATTCAGTCACACAACTTTTACGATTTTTAATAAAGCAGTGTATGTAGAACGGTCTTTTCAGATTTTTGAGGTAACAGACGATGACGTAAAAAATAATTCTTCCATATTTTCACAAGTAATGTCAATGTTGAAAGTTAATTTTTACGACACCACAATATTTATTATTTTCGGACCACGACTTGTATGTACAACTGTAGCGGTCACCTCCTCTTATCACACATAACTGCACCGGTTGCCCATTAGGTGTCGCTTATTCATCGACAGGTGGCGCTAAAAAGCGACACCAGAGTTATCTGCCCTTCTGAGAATAAAAACCGGTGTACACGAAAATCATCTCTGCTACAAAACTATGCGAAAATTGTTTCCCTTGGTAGGGCTTTATTACATTTAGAAGACAACTAGAAATAAAATAGGCCGCTTGGGTCAGAAATTGAGCTCGGGTTAAATTGTTTGAAGCAAGAAAATGTGAGGTTACAATGTCCAGTTATAAAATTAAAAGAAAAAAAAATTGTTTATCTTTTAAATTGTATAATTAACCACTTACGACTATCTTGGTCTTTGGGCTGGGATCAAAATGTAGTATCTGTTATGTTCTCAATTAGACGAAGAGAGACCCTTCTTTATTTGAACATTTTTTTTTCTCATCCAGGTTGTCCCTTTTAGAGGAGTTAGATATCCCCAAATAAAATTTGTTCGATCCAGTGTCTAACCTTACCCTTATAGGTATCAAGTAATTGGGGCCTCGCTATATATAGATATATATATATATATATATATATATATATATATAAATATATATATGAACATTTAGAAGACGGAAAACCAAAACACTATTATTTATGTATTCACGAACGTTTCGTCTTTATTTCGAGACTTTCTCATGGTGTTGTTTGAAAAGAAAATAACACACAAGTACAAATTGTTTGAAACAAAAACGATAGCCTGGTTGAGCTTGAATGGTAGCTCATGTAATGAATAAATTATGAGATACATTATGGGAAATTGACTTAACAGTAGATAGTATATGGTGAAAAGTTATAAGATCATATATATATATATGATCTTATATATATATATATATATATATATATATATATATATATATATATATATATATATATATATGGGCAGCATTTTTTAAACATATTTCGGTAAATATTACAGATAATATTTTATCTTGATCCTTTCTAGATGCCTGATTAAGAGGTTGAAACGGGCAGATGAGTTTGCCGTAAACGTTGTATACCCTAGTACGTTCGGTTCCATCCGCAGGCATACAGAAAGGATTACTGAAAAAAATATGAAGGCATGAATCATCTCGTATTTTAACGGAAAATATACATGTATAAATTTGAACAAAAAAAAGGCTAAATGCCATGAATAGGATGCAAATGTCTTTTAGTGAAAATCATTTTTATTCGTCTTAAAATTTTCAGATACAATAATCTTCCTCGCGGACGGGCGTTGTTTCATAAGAAAGGTATGAACACAAAAGCCCTTAACGAATTATAAAATTATTTTTTTAAATATTTGCATCTTATTCGTGGTTTCTAAAGAATTTTGATTTTTTTAACAGAAGTTTTTTTCATTTTAAATATGAATTTAAATGTTTAACTAAATTAAAGATAACTGAATTATCGTTTAATAATAATCTATCGTGATAATATAAAGCTCAATATATTGAATAGAGCAATCAATTCTAGAGAGGAAAGATGAGAATAAAAGATTGTAAAGATACTATATGTATTAGAACATCAAAAGTTAAAAGCAAGGACTTAATATATATATATGTATATATATATATATATATATATATATATATATATATATATATGTATGTATATATATATATATATATATATATATATATATATATATATATATATATATATGGATGTATACATAGTAATTCATCTTTCTTTTCGTATCCAACTACGGTTAAATGTAGTGATATTTTCCTTTTTTTATAATGGCTATTCCTGTTTATTCTGTGCTTTGTTTATTACCTTTGTCTATTAATAAACCGAAATAATGACAACGAGAAAGAGAGAGAGAGAGAGAGAGAGAGAGACAGAGGAGCAGATTATGTGATAAATAGAGTATAAAAGAAAAGCGGGTTCTCAACAAGATACTGTGAAAGAGGAAGAAGGTGATATAATACACAAATAAATAACAAATTAAATTATACATTAACGCTAACCCTAACCCTAACCACAACCACAACCCTAACCCTTTCCACACCCCAACCTTTACCATAACCATATCCCTAACCACAACCTTTACCCCAACCCTAACCCTTACCATAAACCAAACCCTAACCATAACCCTAACTTTAAACCTATCCCTAATCATAACCCTAACACCAACGCTAACCCTAACCCTAACCCTAACCTTAACCCTTACCCCAACCCCAACCCTAACCCTTACCCCAACCCAACCCTAACCCTAACCAAACCCTAACTAACATCCTAACCCTAACCCAAAACGTAACCCTAATCCTCACCATAACCAAACCCTAATCACAACCCTTACCCCAACCCTAACCCCAACCCAAACCCTTACCCTAACCATAACTATAACCATAACCCAAACCCTAACCATAACTCTAATTCTAACCCTAATTCTAACCCTAACCATAACCCTTACCCTAACCCTAACCCTAACCCTAACCCTAACCCTAACATTAACCCCAACCCTAACCCTTACTCTAACCCTAACCCTAACCCCATCCCAAAACCTTACCATAACCCTAACCCTAACCATAACCATAACCATAACCCTAACCCTAACCCTAACCCTAACCCTAACCCTAACCCTAACCCCAACTCTAACCCTAACCCTTACCCTAACCCCAACCCTAACCCCAACCTTAATCCTAAACCTAACCCCTACCTTACCCTAACGCTAACCATAACCCTAACCCTAACCCCAATCCTAACCGTTACTCTAACCCCAACCCTAAAGTGTATATCTTTAAAGTAAAACCTATCATAAAGAATTGATCTTTGATATACGAGATAACCCAATTATATACACACGTAAATATTGTAAAAATACAATGTCTATTAAGTCATATGTTGCCCAAAACAAAGTGTTTCAAATAAAAGAGATTTATGTGTCCTTCCTTAGTCATGACTTTTAAAAGAATGGTATCTTATTGTCAGAGGAATACAAACAGATAAGTCGGTAAGGAAAATTACCAAATGTCATAATTTGAAAAGATAAAAGTATAATATAAGATAAAGTTTGATATAAAAAATGTCCAGTGCAAAGAGAAGTGGTTGAACCTATGGAAAAAAGTTCACCGTTGAAGGCGTCATGAAAATTGTAATAGTTTTACAAACGGTAGATTTAGCAAGATTTGCATAAACAATTGTAAATTCTGTTGAATTTGTAAAGAGGGCAAACCATTAAAAAGCACAATAATTCAGTTGGAAAAGGTTGCAATGTAAAAGTTTACGATATAAGTTGTAAATTTAAAGCCATTTGAGACTTCCATGGGCTTTCCAAATATAGTTTTATACAGTTGAATTCAAAGTGAGATAATAACACGTAGTTTCAATCAAGGTAACGATCTAGTGCTAGCGGAAAGAGTTTATTTCTAAGATCTTCCCAATTTTGAAACACGTTAGAGCAGGACTGCTTCCCCAAAGACTACAACATGCCGTTTTAAGTCAACCTCAACAAATACTTGTCACGCCCCCTCTGAAATAATTAACGCTGCCCATTTTGTCCATCGTTCTCAATTCTTTCATCATAATGTTTATAATCGAACTAACAATCTCATTAACATTTATCCTCGGGTGGCCTTTGGCCTTGCTAAGTAGTTAACTCTTGGTATAAATAATACAGTTACGTGGTTTTATGTTTTGTATTAGTTAAGAATGTCGAGTATACAATTGTATTAAGTATAGTATTATCGTGTATTAATATAAATTAAAACATCAAATAAAACTGAAAACGAGTAAAAACAGAAAAATAGAAAGCAGTTGAATACAAAATGTAAGTAATTTTGGACAAATAAACACGTTTGAATTAATTCAACCTTCCAAAAAACTAGCAATGAGAATGGGAGAGGGGTAGTGACATGCATAGGTCTGGTGATGCCCGGAACCAACTCCTTGATCCAAAGACTCAAGTATAAGTCCTAGTACTGAGAAATATTATGACAAAGGGAGATAGTTTGAAGGGAAGAAACTCTACATGGACGAATACAGAGTTACATCCCTTTTTAGTAAGATTGCAACCATTTTAAAGTAATTCCAACTCGGACAAAATATTTTCTGGAAGGAATTAATTTAAATGTTCTTCTTGACAACAAATTACAGTGGTTCACAAGAAAAACTGATGAATCAGAATAAAATATTTTACACCCTCCACCATCAAAAATGACCGGGGGGGGCAGATTGATCCTCTATCAGTGTTTGCACTTGTATAAAA